>CM066035.1:336671846-337340376 GCA_033557465.1 Ichthyophis bannanicus
AATGGAGGACAACCCTGTAACTGGAGCTCTCTCACAGGAATTGGGCCCCTACTCACAGGGGAAGGATTTGCCATCAGACTCTTAAGAGAAGAGGAGCAGCCAGAAGGTTGAGCACTTGAATCCAAGGTATGGAGGTCATCCTCTCTCAACGCCATGTCTGCTGCCTGTTGCAGTGAGGATGACAAGGCTAGGGGAATCCATGTCCCCTTGCTGAAAGAGCAGAGACAGGCCTTCCAATGGCTCATCCAAAGCTTCCATGCAAGAACTGCAGAAATCAGAATCCAACAACAAAATTCACCACTTTCTGCAGACCAGGTAGTGCTTCTTAGAAATAGGCATGCTGAAAGGATGCACTTTAATGCATGCTTCAGCCATGTGGGCACACAGATTAAGAGAGTGTACTGAACAAAGTGTAATAATGCATGTACAAAAGCATTCAAAGCGCAGTTAACACACACAGGCAGCTCAGCAAGATGGGAGAACGGCAGAAAGCCTGCACTACACCAACATACTCCCCAAGCGGACAAGTTCGGGTAGATCCCCAAAACAAGTCGGACAAAAAACAGAAACTTAGTTTTGGTACTCATTCCTAGGGAGCCCAAGGCAAGAAAACCATGCCAGGGCCTGCAGGCACATACCTCTGAAAAGCCATCTTCTGATCTTCGGGAGGGAGAGCCAGGGGAAAGGAGAGAGGGAGCAACGAAGTTGTGAGAGACTCAAATTCTTTTCCAATCCTTTCCAAACTTCTGGCTGCTCAACTAGCCCTTAGCAAGATAAGGATGAGGAGCTGAACAAATTTCCCTCCTTCATATGGCAAAACCCAAAAGAGCACTGGTTTTGAAGGAGACTCTAGTGGTACCTCCAGCCATGTGCTCAAATGAGACAGTCACCCCGAGGGTGGTAAAACACAAGCAAAATCAATCTCTTTTTTATCTTTTTTTTCAGATTTTATCGGAGCTGTAAAAACTTGCTCCCAACATCTCTTGGAGACAGAGAAATACTGGAGTGTCCCCCTAGGGGTACTGGCTGTTAATGGTATGATAATGTCATAAGGAGCCTTTGGAATATTCTGTCTCCACTTCTGCTGGTAGGGGGAACAAAACCCACTTGTCTGGGCTGATCTAGCAGAATGATATTAAATAGTAATTTTAATTTACAAACAATGATGAAATGTGGATGCCTACCCACATTCTATAAAGTATATTTTGTATTCAATTGATAGTAGTGTTGATGAAATCATTCATTCATTCATTTATTAATGTTACTGGCAATAATATAGCCTAAATCCTATTTCATAGAATATATTTTGAGCTTGGTTAATAGTATAATGCTGATGGGTTACCTATCATGCTGCTGGAGATTATGAAAAAAATGATGATTGGATAATTACATAGACTTGTAGCAGAGGAATAGCCTAATGGTAGCTGCCGCTCCATGTGATCTTGGGCAAGTCATTTAATCCTCCATTGCCTCAGGTATAGACTTAGATTGCACTCCTGGGGACAGGAAAATACCTACTATAACTGAATGTAACTCGCCTTGAACCTCTGAGAAAGATGTGAGCTAAATTAATTTCCTTTGTACTGGTTGGTAGATGCTGGGAATTGTTTTCTGTTCAGTAATGTTTGCGTTAATTGTACTTTATGCTTAGCAATGTTTCTATCAATTGCAAGTGTCCGTTGCAAACCACTGTGGACAGAGTGCTTTCTAAATATTTTAAATTAAATCAATTAAATGTAGCATGCAGCACTGACAGTCTAGGCTGAGAACACGGCAGGCACTAGCATGACCACCAAGGCAAGCATCCAGAAAAAGTTCCATGCTGGCTACTGCTGCTAACTTCCCACCTCCTGCCTCTTATTGGTTCCTTCTGCTTCCCTGGACCAACCACCACCCAGAGATGGCGAAATAGGTTCTTCTTCGCTCCTGCAGAGAGGGTGGGAGAACAGAGAAGACAGTACCACAGAATGCTGTGCAGATAGGGGCAGAAAGAACAGCAAGAAAACGAGCAAGAGAGGAGTGCAAAGTTACTCTATTTATTGAGGCTCTTTTACTAAAGATTTTAACATGTGTTAATGAAGTTAAGTGCCCACAGCTCTTATTTCTACGGGCCCAATGGCACTTAATGTGCTTTAATTACATTAAAGCGCATTAACCTTTAGTAAAAGGGCCCCTCTGTATATGGGAGGGGGAGATCAAGTGCTGGGAGGATGGACAAGAGTGTGAGAAAGGGCAGAGGAGAGCAAGCAGAGAATTTTGAATGAGAGGGGAGGGTAAAGATGGAAACAGGGGAGGAAAGAGGAGTGGGAAGAAAGGAGAGAGGAAAGGCGGATTGGGAGGAAGGTGCAGGAGAGGAAGCAGAGAAAGGGGTGACAGGGAGAGGACCAAGGATGGCATGAAATAGAAAAAAGAAGAATCCTGGTTTGGGGGAGGAAGGAATCCAGGGTAATAATATATGAGAAGAAGGACAAGGAAGAATAATAAGACAGCAGGTAAAAAGAATAAAAAGAGGAGCAAGAAGGAAAAAAGCAGAACAGGACAGAAAAAAAGAGGAGAAAGTATTAAAGTATCTTCTGCTTTAGAACACAATAAACCGAAAAAGAAAAGAAAAATGGATGGCACCAGAGACAGGCAGAAAAGAAAAAATAAGAATAGAAACGCAGAGAATGAGAAAAAGAGACTGAGCAAGAAAATAAAGCCACAGACATCAAAAGTTGGAAATTCTTTTATTTTCTGTTAGAGAATATTAAGTAGCAAGTAGCTCCCTAAGGGGCAGGAGTGAAGAAAGAGAGAAAACATTCAGCCCCGGGCCAGCCCTGCTCCCTACTACTACCACTCATCATCTGTATAGTGCTACAAGACATGTGCAGCACTGTACAGATAGATGTAAGAAACAGTCCCCTCCTAATACATTGCTTCAAGCTCTCCAAAAAATTGTTACCAGCCACCTATGTTTACAAAGCACCATCTTGAGCATGTGAAACACTGTTCCTCATGCTCTAATTGCTCATAAAATTATCCCATTAATGATCAATTAGTATGGTTCTTTTCTACAAGGTAAGAAGCAGAATGCTTTAAAGTGGGCCTCCATTGATAAGCAACTTTCAAAACTATGTATCTTCCAACCTTGTGCGATCTGTGACAGAAATGATATCTGCTTGATTTATTAGATAACATTTTTTATCCTTCTTGTTGATTCAGTAATTGCACAAGAATGTATTGAGTTGTCACTATTTGAAAAAGCCTTTCTATTGTCAGAGCCATGTTTACTAAAGCTTAGCGTATGCTACATGTTAGTTCATGCTAGCTGCCACCGCAGACCATTATATGAATGTGGGCATGCTAAGCTTTAGCAAGCATGCCCTTAATGCCTGACATTTTATTTAGCATTTTGAATTCCTTTCCATTTTGCTTTTAAGCTGGAGGGCCATAGTAAAGCTCTGTTTAGCTGAAAAATGTAAGATAATACTATTAGTTGATATGGAAGGGCAGATTAGATAAGCCATGTGGTCTTTTTCTGCCATCATGTTTCTAGAACACTTTTCTTCCTGAGGCCTAAACATGTCCTCTCCAGAGAGCCTCTCCTAATGTAGTCTAAAGTACATCCCTTATTGAACAAGTGCACATAACTTTCAGCCGCACTGAGCAAGGGCAGTTTTCAGAGCCTGTCTAGGTAAAATTCTTTTTAAGCTGCCTTCTTAAGATAAATATATGCTCATGTTAGAAGGTACCAGAAAAATTAAATTTCATAAAATCTTGAAGTAATAAAATTTCTAGTTTCATGAATGAAATGGATAATATGGAAAATATTTTTTAAAAGTTTTGGACAAGCCTAAAAATGCTAAAATTATTTCTATAATGTACATGACAGCATCAATAAATATAAATCCCTAACCATGTACTGCTGCGGTACCACGAGATTACTGTTGTGGGGTCATCTGAACCATTTTGAAAACCAATGCATGAAGAACAGGAGTGAGTGAGCATCACATCTTCTTCCATAGGCCTGGTAAGGCTGAGGAGATGATCAGGTGGTGAGGAGGTGCTGGGGGGCAACCTGGGGGGGGGGGGAGGGGGAGTAGTGGCCTTTGCTTGAAGAGTGTATCCAATGGCTTGGCGGGAAGAAGTAGGGGGATTGGTTAATGTGTAGTAAGGGGTGGGAGATTGAGGTGCAAGGGGCACCAGGTAGGATAGCCAAGCAGAGAGATATCATAGGGGATGGGGGAACTGGTGGTGCTGAACCAACTGTATGCGCATCTCAAGAGCAGCAATTTTAGGAAGCTGCTCTCAGGCATATGCGGGGGTATTTTTACTTATTATTTGCTCTACGTGCAGGTTCTTAAAATTGATGCTCCACCAGATGTGGAAAACCATATCTGTGTAGTGCTGTACCTATTTTACAAGAGGCTCTGTGTTCTATCTAAAATTTGCCTTCAAGTCTAAGTATAGCAATCTCAAATAATGCTAGACATCCTATGAAGAGAAAAACACTTTAGGAGAAACCTCACAAATTTTAATGGGCTATTTGACATATCTACATCTCTCTCTGACATCTTAATAATACCTATTAACACTTCCTGGATCAGTCGGTCATTCTAAGGTTCATGTGCTAATTTACAATTCATTGAGGGGATCAAAGAAAAGCAAGAAATATAAAGCATAAATATCAGCAGGTTTTGTTTTTAAAATGCTCTCTCAATTCTTTTTCCCCAGGTCTTTGGAGAGGTGTGAGGCTGAGGACTCTGGAGCATTGGTTATGAAACGTTTTTTCTATCTTCCTATTAGCTTTGGATTGTAAACCCTTCTGCTGCATGAGCTAAGGGAGTTATATCAAATCTCTAAGGTAATGTAATGTAATTCTATTTTCTAAAGCATTATATATTAAACAGCCAGCTACATCAAATATGCTCTGAAGCCACCATAAGAAAGCAGTAGCAAATAGTTATAAAGAAATTGCACACCTGAAAAGCAGTTTTGAAATAGTTTTAAAAACAGTGCACTGTTTCAAAATATTTTAGAAATCTGGATAGCCTAGGTTTAAGAGGCAAGAAGGCCTGTCTCCTAGTCTGAGTCGCTCTACTAGTATCTGGGAACATTCGAACCCTGGCACTGCAAAACAGAGCTGACATATTTTTGAAGTAACTACGAAAAACAAGCATTCTATCCTGGTCTGAAAGAAAAGATACCACCAATGTGGCTCTGGAGGAAATATTCAGCTACTTTTTTTCTTAGATATCTGTTAAGTTTGTAAACTGCCAGATAATTTAGAGTTTGCTCTATTTGTTCCTTGTGCTGATTTCTTCTTTTATGTATCTCCCCGGATTGTGGGCTATGATGATGTATTGCTGGTGGTTGTGTGTTTTGGTTAATACTTGTTTCTTCTTTTTTTTTTGCCTGTATGAAACATCTATAGTTTCTTTATGCTTGCTTTGTAAGTTTGTTGAAATTCCAAATTTAAAAAAAATAATAAAATAAAAAAAATAATAATCTGGATAGCAAGAGATTATAAAAGGCATCAAAGCATATCCAACAGGTGTCAGGAGATACAGCCTCATGCATATCAATTCATGACACTTCATGGAAAAAAAGCAGAATACAAGCTTTGATTCAGGATCTGAACAAACTCTTATTTGTAACAGAGATTAAATCAGTTCATTTAATTTTGCAAAAAGAGTAAACATTATTGGGCCAACTTGACTAAACATTAAAGCGCACTATCTGCTGCAGCATTCTTGTTATAACCTCAGGGCACAGTGGCAAATAGGGCAAGCTAATGTTTAGTAAACATGGCCCTATCAGGTAATGGACTGTAGACATTTAAACCAGCATCATGTTTCCTCCTTCAGAGATATGGCCACTGATCATCTACCTATATATATATATATATATATATATATATATATATTTTTTTTTTTTTTTTTTTTTAGAGTAGGGAACTACTTTAAAAAGTCAGTAAAGATATGAAGGACAATTTGAGACAGTTCATTTATGTGAGGAAATCCACATGGAAGTATAAATGTGGAACCTGGCAGCAGTATGTTAGAAAAACAGACATGCGCATGTAGGAGTGATGTAAAATTGGTGTATCCCTGCCCCAGGAATAGACATAGGGGGGAAAAACAGTTGTGCTGAATGTACATATGGAAGTGGCCTAAAATAGGGTCACTTCCCTAAATAAAATACCATGTTCAAAAAGGAATGAAAACATGCAAATGGTGGGAAAGATGGATATCCACATGCAAATCAGATTCCTACTGCCACCTCCGCTGCAAAAGCGTGGCCACTTGCAACATGGAAGTGCCATTTCCAGATGCTCCATGTATAGGATCCCCATATAGCTGATGGAATATCTGCTACTTACATGCAACCATCTGCTCTTCAGATAGGCATGCCATGGCTTGCCTTGAGGAACCCAGCTGACATGCTTCTGGTCCCTGTGTCAAACAGTGGCCACTAGTAGGCCCTTCTTTAGAGAGCACTAACATGGTAACCAGGAAGGAGAGAGATTTCTCTGAGGCAGATAGTGACCTCCTGATATGCCTTTTCCATCCAGGTGGGCAGAGGCCCAACTACGCTGCATCACGGAGGATATGGAGATCCCTGGCAAGGTAAGCAGAAATGTTTTCTCGTGCACTTCCTCCAAGACATGGTAGACAGTCATATAGCAGAGGGATGACACCTATGGGGTAGGCACCTAGGCATCTAACTGCCATTAATACTCTGCCACATATCCTCACCACACACAAAAATTCCCATGCATTTTCAGGTCATAAGAACATAAACGCTATACTGGGTCAGACTAAAATCCATCAAGCCCAGTATCCTGTTTCCAACAGTAGCCAATGCAGGTCACAAGTACCTGGCAGCAATACCATACCTAGCCCTGTGCGAGCGGTGCAGCCGCACAGGGCACAAAGGCTTAGGGGGTGCATTTTAGCTGCCTGCTGTTGCCCTGCCACTGCCACTTTTTGTTCTCTCAGTGGTGGCACAGGCAGCAGCAGAGCAAACCAGACTAAATTTTAAAAAGCCCAAAGCACACAGGTCTTTCTGCAGGTCTGGTCCCTCCCTTCTCTGATGTGACATCAGAGCAGGGAGGGATCAGATTTGCTTAAAGTTAGGTCTGCTCTGCTGCTGCCGGCAAAGTGTACATCAGGCGCACTTCCTTCCCCCCATACCTCTGTCCAGCTGCTGCCTGTTTTTGCCCTGCTGCCGGCACTACCGTGGAGAAAACAGAGAGCGGCAGCAGCAGAGCAAGAGCACTCAGTGGCTGGACGGAGGTATGGGGGGGGAAGGGAGTGAATTTCCTGGGTCCTCTTTAAAAATGGCTTATGGGCCTTTCCTCCAATGACAGAATCAAACAGCATGGACAAACATTTCCTTTTTCATTCAAAGGGAGTGTTTGTCCATGCTGTTTGATTCTGTCCTGATGAAGCCTTCATTGTAGGGTGAAACTCGAGTCAACATTCTCTCAGTAGCATGTTCTTTCCATGGAGTTCATACCACCATGTGATAGAGCTAAGTGTTTCTCTTATTTTAAATGCATTAAAAAAATGTAAACACTGCTTGGGTAGCCTATAAATTATAAATTGGGTTACATGCAGGCGTGAGTTTAGCCGTGAAATATCCACGTTAAAGCCGCATACCCTGTGCTCAGGCTCCCTTTATTATCTATGATATGAGCTCCTAGGATGAAAGTGTAACATTTGTTGAGCACATTGTTACTTTAACTATTATATGTTCTTTGCTTGAGTAATGATACATTGAAGCCCTCTCTTCTCTTTGTTTATTATATTGGTGTGAGAGGACCGTGGAGTTGTGTGGAAGCAGGCTCACATAGATACAACATTTACACTGTTGCTGCCATATGGCTGGGCCCCCATAAGGAGGCAATACAAAGGCTGGTAGGCAGCCCACTACCCCAACAAAAATAATATGGCATAATAATCAGCGTGGCATAAATAATGCATGAATACTGTGTTTGGCAATTTAGTTTTGTAACATACAAGGGGCAGCGTAGTTACTCACCTGTAACAGATGTTCTCCAGGGACAGCAGGAATCAGTCCTCACATATGGGTGATGTCAGCACCGATGGAGCCTGCGCAGAGCGCTTCCCCAGCTTTCAAACGTCGCCTTTCGGCCATGCTTCCATGCATGCATGGTCCCCTTCCCGCCCAAGGTGCCATCTTGCTCAGTCAGATGACATAGCTAGGATGGTAGTAAAGAATAAAACAAAAGTAGGAAGGCAACTCCCAGGGGAGGAGGGAGTGACGTGAGGACTGATTCCTGTTGTCCCTGGAGAACACCTGTTACAGGTGAGCAACTACGCTTTTTCCAGGAACAAGCAGGAAGTCAGTCTTCACATATGGGACTCTCTAGTTCCTGGATGCAGAGGACCAAACCACGACAGCACCAACGGGGGCCAAGTCAGGTAGCTGTGAGTTGCAGAAGATGAGTCCCTACTGAGAGACTCTGTAAGACCCTAGAGGACAGGACCCGTTTACAATCCAGTGCATGAAGTACTAGTTCCTCCCTGCAGGCATGAGACCACGGGAAGAAGGTGGGGAGGACCACCTCTTGGTTGAGGTGGAAAGGAGATACCACCTTTGGGAGGAATTTGGGGTGTGTGCGGAGCACAATCCTGTTCTTAAAGAACCTTGTATGTAGTGGATTCGCCACCAGGGCCTGGAGTTTGCTCACTCTTTCAGCGGACGTGAGAGCCACCAAAAAGGCCACTTTCCAAGACAGGTACCGCAGGTGGCAAGTGGCTAGGGGCTCAAATGGCCGTTTGGTGAGCTGAGAGCACCACATTGAGGTCCCACTCTGCCACTGGAGGGTGGAGAGGAGGCTTGGATAATAGGATTCCCCAGAGGAACCTGGAGACCAGGGGCTGGCCCAAGAGGGGTTTCCCCTCGATAGGATGGTGATGAGCAGCTATGGCACTCAGATGTACCCTCACAGAATTAGATTTCAGCCTAGTGTGTGACAGTTGCAGTAGGTACTGGAGTACTAGTTGCACATGGCAGGAGAAGAGGTTCTCCTCCCTTTCCGCACACCAGGCAGAGAACCACCTCCTCTTAAAGGCATAAGCCCGTCTGGTAGAAGGTTTCTGGGATGCCAGTAGGATCTCCCGGAAGATTGAAAGGGGCCAACTCTACCCTTTCAGCAGCCACGCTGTTAGTGTTAGCTAATCCAGATTGGAGTGCAGGAGGGAACCTCCTCCTGGGACAGGAGGTCCAGGGCTTGGCCCAGTGGGACTGGGGATGCTACCAACAGGGAAAGCAACAGAGGGAACCAAGGTTGCCTGGGCCACTTGGGACAATCAGTATAACTGATGCCCTCTCGCTCTGGACCTTGAAGAGGGTCCTGGCAACCTGGGGGGGGGGGGGTAGTTGGAACGCATAAAGTAGGCCCTCGGACCATGAGATCAGGAAGGCATCAGACGCCACTCTCTCCGGGTGCAGCTGACATGAGCAGAAGTGAGGCAGCTGCATATTGTCTAGGGAGGCAAATATGTACACCAAGGGCCTGGCCCAGAGGTGGAAAAGCTGCTTTGTCACCCTAGGGTTTAAATGCCATTCATGGGGATGAAGGACTCTGCTCAGCCTGTCTGCTAGGCAGTTGTCCTGACCTGATACATTAAATACCTTTATGGAAATGGGTAACAGGGGTAACATATGGAAAGCAGTGTGTATTAATGCCCGTAGCATGGGAAATAAGATCTCTGAAGTTGAAGCTTTGGTGGGAGTGGCTGACTTAGATTTAGTGGCAGTTACAGAAACATGGTTCACAGAAAACCATGACTGGGATGTAACTATACCTGGCTATACTTTATTCAGAAAGGACAGGGTAGGAAGAAGGGGAGGAGGAGTAGCACTATATGTAAAAACTACTATTAAAGCTTTGGAATTACAGAGCTTAAAAGGGAGAGAGGAGGCATTGTGGGTTAAACTAGAAAGAGGGAAACAGAAATCTATTTGCATTGGTGTGATATACAGACCTCCCTCACAAGAGGAAGAGGTGGACAGAGAGTTAATTGAAGACATACGCAGCATTGCTAGGAAAGGGGAAGTGCTACTGCTAGGAGATTTCAATATGCCAGATGTTGATTGGCACATTCCTGCTGCAGTATCATCTAGGAGTAAGGAGATCCTGGATTCTCTACAGGGAGAACTATTCAGGCAATTGGTAACAGACCCCACACGTGAAGGGGCCATACTGGACTTGGTGCTTACCAATGGTGAAAGTGTTTCTGATGTTGTAGTGGGAGATCATTTTGCATCCAGTGATCACCAGATGGTGTGGTTCAGTATTAGGACTAGGGCTGTTAGAATCCATTCCAAGGTGAAGATCTTAGACTTTAGGAAGACTAACTTTGCGAAGATGGGCCAATACCTCAGGGAGTCGTTAGTGGGATGGGAACAGCTGGGGGATGTAGAACAACAGTGGGCAAAACTGAAAGGGGGTATTTTAAAGGCAACCAACCTTTTTGTTAAAATGGTAAATAAAGGCAAAAGGAACAGGAGACCGCTATGGTTTTCGAAGGAAGTAGCTGAAAAAGTGAAGAAAAAGAGGGAGGCCTTCATGAAATACAAGAGATCACAGAGAGAGGAAGACAGGCATCTGTATTTGGAATAGGGTTGCCAACTGGCTCCAGGTGCGCCTGACAGGCCTGCTCCAGTCCTGGGTTTACCCCATTGCATGCAGTTACTTGTAGTTCTCCTTTTCTTATGGAGTGCAATGGAGAAATCAGAACTACATATCTCTGCGTGCAATGAGGTAAACCCAGGACTGGACTTAACCTGTCGGGCGCATCTGGAGCCAGTTGGCAACCCTAATTTGGAAAAACTTAGAGAAGCTAGCAAAGTAGTCAAGAAGGCAAAGATTCAAAAGGAGGAGGAAATAGCCAATGCAATAAAATGGGGGGATAAGACATTTTTCAGATATATTAGTGAGAAGAGGAAGGGCAAAAGTGGTATTGTCAGACTCAAGGATGCAGGGGGGGAATATGTAGAAGCTGATAAGGATAAAGCGGAATTGCTTAACAAATATTTTTGTTCTGTGTTCACAGATGAAGAACCAGGAGCAGGACCTCAGAAAACACCCACAAATAAGAACAGAAGCGAGGGACATCTTGAACAATTTTCAGAAGACTGTGTTCGTGAGAAACTAGCTCAACTTAAAGTAGACAAAGCGATGGGACCGGATGGGATACACCCTAGAATACTGAGGGAACTTGGGGACGTTCTAGCAACTCCACTGACTGACCTTTTCAATGCCTCGTTGGAGTCGGGAGTGGTGCCAAAGGACTGGAGAGAGGCTCATGTGGTGCCTTTACACAAAAGCAGAAGTAAGGATGTGGTTGAAAACTACAGGCCGGTTAGTTTAACTTCAGTGGTGAGTAAATTAATGGAAACGCTGTTGAAAGAGAAAATAGTGAGGTTTCTGGAGTCCGGCGGATTACAGGATCCGAGGCAGCATGGATTCACCAGAGGCAGGTCTTGTCAGACAAATCTGATTGATTTCTTTGACTGGGTGACCAGGGAGTTGGACCGAGGGAGAGCTCTAGATGTGGTGTATTTAGATTTCAGTAAAGCCTTTGACACTGTTCCTCACAGGCGACTTATAAACAAACTGAGCACCCTAGGGATGGACCCTAAAGTTACTGCTTGGGTTAGAAATTGGTTGGGTGGGAGGTGACAAAGAGTACAAGTAAATGGAGCTCACTCTGAGGAGAAGGATGTTACCAGTGGTGTGCCCCAGGGATCTGTCCTTGGTCCGATTCTTTTTAACATCTTTGTTAGTGATATAGCGGAAGGGCTGTCGGGTAAGGTTTGCCTCTTTGCAGATGATACCAAAATCTGCAATAAAGTAGACACCCAGGAAGGTGTAGATAACATGAGGAGGGATCTAGCTAAGCTTGAAGAATGGTCTAGAATTTGGCAGCTGGGATTTAATGTTAAAAAATGTAAGGTCATGCATTTGGGCTGCAGCAATCCAAGGGAGCAATACAGCATAGGAGGTGAAGTACTTTTGTCCACTAAAGAAGAGCGTGACCTAGGCGTAGTTGTGTCCGATGATCTTAAAGTAGCTAAACAGGTAGAAAAGGCGACGGCAAAAGCTAGAAGGATGCTTGGGTGCATACGGAGAGGAATGGCTAGCAGAAAAAAGGAGGTGATAATGCCTCTGTATAAGTCTTTGGTGCGACCTCATTTGGAGTATGGTGTGCAATTCTGGAGACCGCACCTTCAAAAGGATGTGAACAGGATGGAGTCGGTGCAGAGGGTTGCTACTAAGATGATTAGTAGTCTTCATTATAAAGCATATGAGGACAGACTTAAGGATCTTAATATGTACACCTTAGAGGAAAGGCGGGATAGAGGTGATATGATTGAGATGTTTAAATACCTCCGTGGCATAAATGTTCAGGGAGAGAGCCTCTTTCAATTGAAAGCAAGTTCTGCGACGAGGGGACATGGGATGAGGGTGAAGGGAGATAGATTCAGGAGTGATATGCGGAAATATTTCTTTACGGAAAGAGTAGTGGATCCGTGGAATAGTCTCCCAGTGGAGGTGGTAGAGATGAGGACAGTAACTGAATTCAAAAAAGCATGGGACCAACACAGAGGATCTCTAAAGGTAAAAAGTGGACTGTTGTAGTAGTTGTTATGGAAGGACAGACTAGATGGGCCTTGTGGTCTTTTTCTGTCATCATGTTTCTATGTTTCTATGTGACCCTGGAGGTACAGCTCTCACAAAAGCATGCTGTTGCATGCTGCGAAGGAGCGGAGGGCCATCACCCCCTGGCAGAGGGAGTATGAACTCGTGCTTCCCTGCTTTTTGATATAAAATATGGCAACCTGGTGGTCAGTCTGGATCAGTACAGGCCGGTGTCACAGGTGGTGACAGAACGCTCCTAGGGCCAAGAAGATTGCCCTAAGCTCCAGGAGACTGATCTCTAAGAGTGACTCCTCCTGAGACCAGCTGCCTTGTGTGGGGCGGTCCCCACAATGTGCCCCCCAACCCAAGAGGGAGGCATCTGTGGTGCAGGTGCCTGGAAGGGCATTCCTGCCTGGAGGTGGTGCAAGGTTTGCCACCAGTTGAGGGACTCCACCAGTCAGCGGGTGACCCTGACCCTGTCCCGCGGCCTGCCCATTGCTTAAGTACACTGCAAGTGGAGGCACACCACTGGGCTATCCGCATGTGTAAGCGGGCTGAGGGTGTGGTGTGGACCATCGAGGCCATATGGCCCAACAGGCGGAGGAGGGGATGACCCGGCACTGACCGGCAACATTGTACCTCCCCTGACAGTTGCCTGAGGTGTTCTGCCCTTTCTCTTGGGAGGACAGCCTTGACCTGTAACATGTCCAACTGAACGCTTATAAACTCCAGGCTTTGGGTTGGAGAGAGATGGGATTTGGGGTAGTTGATGACGAATCCCATGTGCTACAGAAGGAGGGTTGTACACTGTGTGGCCTGACTGACCTCTGAGGCTGTACCATCCCTGATTAGCCAGTCGTCTAGGGGAAGACAAAAGCCCCTTGTAGGTGCAGGTGGGCAGCTAGCGCCAACAGGCATTTGGTAAAGACCCTTGGTGGGGAGGCCAGGTCAAAGGGTAACAGCCTGTACTGGTAGTGCCCTCCTCCCACCAAGAACCATAGGTACTGCCTGTGGGGGGGTGGCTTATGATGTTTGTGTATGCATTCTTTAGGTCCAAGGAGCACAGCCAATCTCCCTGGTGGAGGTAAGGCAGCAGTGTTCCAAGGGAGAGCATCTTGAACCTCTCCCTCACCAGAAACTTGTTTAAGTTTCTCAGGTCTTGCATGGGCCTGAGGCCCCCAGTTCTCTTTGGGACCAGGAAGTATCTGGAGTAGAAGCCCTTTCCCCATAGGTGCTTGGGTACAAGCTCTACTGTGTTGTCCCTGAGCAGACCTGCAAGCTCTGAGAGCAGAAGGGTCTGGTGAAGGAGAGGTCATACAGGCTCTCCTGGGAAGAACCTGGGTGTTATCTGCTGTAAGTGGAAGAGGTATCCCTCCCTTACCATCTGCAGTACCCACTGGTCTGAGGCGACATTGGCCCATCTGTGGGCAAAGAACACCAGGCGACCCCCCTGTAGGCTGGTGAAGGTCCCCCGCAGGAGGGGAGGTCCTACCCTGGGAGTCAAAAGTTCCCCCCGGGTTAGACGGAAGCTGGGATCTGGGGCTTCTGTGACTTTGGCTTCTGAGCTCTATGGCCTTGTCTTTTAGGGTGAGAACCCTGCTGCTGGCCCGAGAAGGGCTGGTAGTGGTGACTCTGTTGAAAGGGTTCCTTTTTCCTCGGGAACAGGGGTCTTTTCCGTGATGGTTTCTTATGGGGAAAGCATGAGGTCTTTTTGGAGAGCCTCTTGTGAGTCACCATGTCGGCCTTAATCTCAGCCGCCTTGTTGGCCACAGGCTTGTCGAACAGGTTCTCCCCAATTCAGGGGACGTCGAGCAACTTGTCTTGGATCCACTGCTCAGGGTGAGAAGACTGTATCCAGGCTTGGCGCCGGGCACCAATGCCGGCCGCTGCTACTAGAGCTGCTGACTCAAAGCCATCATAGGCCGTCCGAGAGCGGTATTTAGAGCAGTCCTTGATCCTGGAGGTCAGAGACTGGAAACATTGGACGGGTTCCCCAGCAAGCCCCGCTGAAAACACAGACAATTCCTGGGTTAGGGCCTTCAGGTACATGCCTATGTACAATTCATAGGCTTGGATCCGGCACCCAGCATGGAGCCCTGATAACACCTGCGCCGGAGGGCATCGAGGGCTCTAACATCCCTTCCAGGGGGAAAAGAAGAGTGGGTCTTCTGGCTCTTAAGTTTCTACATAGTCGATTCAACGACGATGGAGTTATGTGGGAGCTGGGGCTTGTGGAACCCCAGACCCTTCTGGATGCAGTACATGGCATTGAGGCGCCGGCTCACCACCAGCCCAGACACCTCTCACATTCTGAACAGCAGCTGCTTGAGGATCGGCTGCAAGGGCACCATGAGAGATTCCTTGGTTGGAGACTCGAACTAGAGAATCTCCATTTCTTCAGTGCACAGATCATCCTCCGCTTTGGTTTGCACAGAGGAGGCTCTAGCAATATCCTTGACGAAGTGGAAGGCCATGTCTGGAGGAGAATGACGCCGGTGCACCAAGGAATACAGGTCCGAGGGAAGATCTCGGTGCTGTTTGGTTTGGGGGGGGGGGTGCCTTGTCGTCAGTCTCCCACTCAGAGTCGAGAGGGGATGACCAGTCCGAGGCCCTGCGACTCATTATGTCGAGGTTGGCGCCAAGTGGCTGGCCGCCTCCAGAGGACCTGGGGTCTGAGACGCAGAAACTGGCCAGGGAGGATCGGGTGCCGAGGATTGGGACAGAGACCTCGACTGGTGTCAAGGGCTTACCCGAGGCCAATGGCACTCTGAGCTTAGCTCGATGACTGGGGGACTCCCCCGTAGTTGGGGGCCCAGTCATTGGGGGCAGATGATGCAGACGAACCAGCCATGATTGCCTGCTGCAAGGTCAGGATAGCAGCGATGCTCTGCTCCAGGGCTGCCATTCTGGTTTCCAAGCCAGAAGGCTCTGCAGCTTTCAGAGTGGGCACCGAGGATCTCGGGCCCGGCGCTGGCAGTCTCGCAAGAGAATCCTCAATGAGGACTACGGTCTCGAGGAAACTCACACGGTCTCCGCTGGCTGACGAGTCCTTTTTGATAACCTTGGTAGGGGTGCTTCTTGGAGCTGCCAGAGTCCCTCCGGGTGGTTTTACCGGGTTTCTCTGGTGCAACCTTGGCGGACTTTGAGGATTTTTTCTTTTTTCTCGCAGGGTCCAGGGTCTTCTCAGAGGAGCCACCGCTACAGGACTCCAAGGACTCGGGCCTCATGGGAAGTGCTGGGCTTGGAGCTCGGCATCGGGGAGGCCGGTACTGAGTCGGACCTGGGGAACAGTTTTTCCTGCAACTCCTCCCTCTTTTTATTAGTCTTAAGCATGATGGCCTGGCATAAGTCGCAAGAGGTGTTGTCATGATCCGGGCCCAGGCAGTAGTCATGGGTGTTGGTGACCGACATGGTTTGGCTGCAGCAATCACATTTCTTAAACCCCCTGGGGGACATAGTGGGGAAATGCCAGGATGGAGTAGACGACCCCTAGGCAAAAAAGGGGTGAATGCCGATCAAGGCAAGCCTAGATCAAAACAGACAAAAGGAGCAGAGAACAGTGCTAGAACCGGCACTGGCTTGAGGTGGGAAGAGGAACAGGTACGCAAACTGGGAAACTAATTTTAAGGATAATTAGCAAGGATTTTTCCAGGGAAACAGGACAGATGGGCTCCGCAGAAAAAAGGAGACTGAGCAAGATGGCACCCTTGGGCAGGAAGGGGAGCATTCATGCATGGTAACATGTCCCAAAGGCGTCCTTTGAAAGCTGGGGAAATGCTCTGCGCAGGCTCCGTTGGTGTCACCCATATGTGAGGACTGACTTCCTGCTTGTTCCTGGAGAAAATAAATACCACATCCAAAAAGCTGATGATAAAACAAGGTCCAGGAGGGCCGCAAACTACTTTCCCACAAAAGGTTTCTGCTAGTGTTAGTGGCAGAAGCATGAATTGAACTCTGACTGTTGCACCCTACATACTACATCAACACCTTCCAGTGATTTGCCTTGCTATAGCCGATGATGATAAACTTGGTTTAAGGTTGTCAGGGGAACAGGGACACTGAGGTTGCTGTCCACTGAAAACATTCATTTCTCTCTCTTGTTCTAGACACAAGGCTCTTACAACCAGATTACAGGCCATCCAGAGAAAACAAGTCTGACACACTGCATCAAATGTGACAACAGCTAGCAGAGGAAGAAACTATGTATCAGCCATAGGTGCACTGATACTAGAAAGTGGGTGACTCATTTACTGATGCCGGCAATATATTAAGATCTATAGAGGTCTAGGCCATTACATGCATGCTCCCACTATGCAGCTAGGCTACTGACCCCATATAAGAAATGCCCATGGTCAAAACCTAGGCCTACTTGGAGGGAAGGTAGCTGGCAATGTGGCTCCAACTCATCCAATCCTGAGGACACACCTAGTCAGTCAGATTTGCAGGATAACCATGATGAATATGCATAAGAGATCTGCATACAATGGAGGCAGTGCATGCAAATATCTCAGACATATTTATTGTGGTTATCCCGAAAATTTCACTGGCTAGTGCATTCAGAAGAATGCGCTGAGAACCCCTGATCCACAAGAATGTTGCCACATGTTTAGCTGAATCAGACAGATAGTAGAGAGTAGGGCTAAATGGCCAATTTTCTCAATGGAGAAAAGTAAATAGTGGAGTACCGAAGGGATCTGTGCTGGGCCTACTACTTTTTAACATATTCATAAATGACCTGGCAATAGGAATAATGAGTGAGGTGATCAAATTTGCAGATGAGATAAATTACACAGGTACAATACCAAAAAACTGCCTCCAGTTTTGCAACTGATTCCTATAGATTTTGGGGTGCTGAATCCAGGAAAAATAGCCAAAATGTTCCATCACGTCACGTTTTCTTGCAAAATTAGATTTCTTACCCATATAAGGAATGTTCACATAATTTCTTTTTAGCCGACTGCAGTTTATTTTCTTGGCCCAAAATAGAGGTTGTAATGGTTAACTAACTAGAAACACTCCCTCATGATATTTTAGAGTGTTTTGTATTCATTTTATACATTAACAGGACAATTGGGAGGCGGGGGGCTAAATCCAGTACTCGCGCTGGCGCATGTTCTTTCCTGTTCGCCTCGCCTCGTTCGCGCTCGCTCAAACACGGTGGTTGCGACATGAACGTTCCTGTCAAATTTCAGTTTCTTGCAAGTTCATTATTACCTTTTGTTTGCTCAGTCGTAATCCAGCTTTATTCCGAAGTGGTTCACTACAGTTGTAGTTTGCAGTGCTGTGTATTTGTGATGGCTCACAGAGCCAGAGGTTGCGTCAACTCTACGGACAGTTTTTGTTTTATTTGTGGGGAATATACCGTGAAAAAGCGGCAGAGGAACATTTCTGCATTTATTAAAAAAGTATATTTCGCCTATTTCGGTTTGAAGTTAGGCGATCAAGACAAACCGTGGGCTCCTCACAAAGTGTGCAAGACATGTGAGGAAGATCTACGCTTATGGATGAAAGGTAAAAAACAAGCATTTCGTTTCGGAATACCTATGATGTGGCGTGAACAAAGAGACCACAGCAGTGACTGCTATTTTTGCTCTTGCATTGTGAAGGGATACAACTTAAAAAATAAGAACGTAATAAGTTACCCCAACCTTCCCTCAGCAATTAGGCCTATGCCTCATAGCAACGAAGTACCTGTGCCTGAACCACCAAAATCTTTGGATCATATTTGTGTGGACGGTTCTGATCATGATGAGACTCATCAGATGGCTTTTCCCGATGAGTCCAGTACTTCCGAGTTTGAAACTGAACCAGATCCGAAACCTGAACTTTTCTCTCAAGCTGAATTGAATTATTTAGTCCGGGATTTAGGACTCCCAAAAGATGCTGCCCAACTGCTAGGTTCTCGGCTTAAACAGAAAAATCTATTGTCACCAGGAACAACTTTTTATTGGTACCACAACCGCGAGATACAATTTTTGAAGAATTTCAGCAAAGAGGAAGATTTGGTATTTTGCAACGATATATACGGAGTGATGGAAAAGTTTAAACTCAAGTATGATCCTGCTGAATGGCGGCTGTTCATTGATTCGTCAAAAGACAGCATAAAAGGTGTTCTTCTTCATAATGGCAACACATTCGCTTCAGTTCCTATTGCTCACTCTGTTATTCTCCAAGAAAAATACGAGAATTTGGCCCTGATTCTTCAGAAGATTCGTTATGATGAGCATAAGTGGATGATTTGTGGAGACTTTAAAATTCTATCCATGCTATTAGGGCAGCAATCCGGTTTCACCAAATATCCCTGCTTCCTTTGCTTGTGGGATAGCCGGGCCCGCGACCTACACTGGGGGAAAAAAGACTGGCCAATTCGGGAGTATTTGAGACCCGGTGAGAAAAATGTTCTTCATGAGAGCTTGGTACCTCGTGATAAAATTCTATTACCACCTCTCCACATTAAGTTGGGTCTCATTAAGCAATTCATCAAGTCCCTTCCAAAAGATGGTGAGTGCTTTCGGTACCTTTGCTCAAAGTTCCCCCGACTTTCTGAAGCAAAGCTAAAGGAAGGAGTGTTTGTTGGCCCTGATATAAGGAAACTCATTTCAGATGGAGCATTCGCTGAAACGATGTCTGAGAAGGAAAAAGAAGCCTGGGATTCCTTCAAGGATGTTGTTCTCAAATTCTTGGGGAACAGGCGGGATGAGAACTATAAGGATATTGTTGCCAGGATGCTCAATGCCTTCAAAGAACAAGGCTGTAACATGAGCCTGAAAGTCCATTTCTTGCACTCCCATGTGAACTACTTTCCCGAAAACTTGGGGGCGTACAGTGAAGAACAAGGTGAAAGGTTTCACCAGGACATCAAGGACGCAGAGAGAAGGTACCAAGGAAGATGGAACACCACTATGATGGCTGATTTCTGCTGGTTGCTGCTGCGGGAAACCCCAGATGAAAAATACGCCAAGCAGCGCACCAAGAGAAGCATTCGGGGGAAGAAGAAACGGGCCCACCAGGAGATTGATTGACCCAAGAATGACTTTAAAATCTAAACTGTGTTGACAAATATCGTGTTTTTACTAAACTTTGAAATAAAAAATTGCTAGTTATTACCACAGTGTCGGATCTCATTTATTAGAATTTTATTTTCACACCATCGGGTGTTTGTCTTCATGTATTGCAATGGTGCGGTTTGCGTTTTCTATTCTTACATACATACCTGTACAACATTTTTTGCACATTTCTTTGCTTTGCTTTGTGTCTAACCTCACTCTTATATGCTCAATGTTTGTGCACATGTATGTGGCTGTTTTAAGTGCAGACAATTTTGCTACCATCACAGTGTGTTTTGTTGACATTACTCTATTCTTATGTGCTGCCTTGTTACAATTTTCTTTATTCTTATTTGAATAACTACTAAACAATTAGTATAAAGAATTCATCCAAGAAACTTTTATCTCGATCGCACTCAATCTGAAACGTTCACCTCAAACTGCTAACCCAATGTAGCAAAAAATCTGTACGTGATGGAGCAAATTGGTTACCAGATTTGGATTCAGCGCACCAAGAAACGTAAAAATCAATCGAAACATTAGAGGCAGTTTAAAAAAAATTTTTTTTAGTGTACCTGTGTATTTTGCATAAATAGTGGATGGTTTTATATTTTTGTAATTCTATATTTGCTTGATTGTATGCAACTTTCTTTTCCGTAGAGTATGCTCGATATTTTTGGAGCTGTATATTTAATTTTATTTTCTCAGCAAACTCTAATAAAGAATAAATGGAAAAAAGATCTCCCGTACTCACCAATGAAACTCTCCCAACAATTGATGCAGAGCAGAAGGATGTTTCACTTTACAACTCAACATGGAAAAATAATTGTTTAAGTTCTGGTGTCACATCAGTGTACCTGTGTTATTCAAAGTTGTTAAAACCCAAGAGGATTGTGAAAAATTGCAAGAAGACCTTGATAAAATGAAAGACTGGGCGTTCAAATGGCAGATGAAATTCAGTGTGGACAAGTGCAAACTTATGCACCTAGGGAAAACAACCCAAATTTTGGTTACACGATGCAAAGTACCAGCTTAGAAATCCCCACCCAGGAAAAAGATTTAGGCATCATCGTGCATAATACGTTGAAACCCTCCTGTCCAGTGTGCAGCGACGGCCAATAAAGCAAATGGCATGCTAGGAATACTAAGGAAAAGAATAGAGAATAAAACTAAGGATATTATAATGTCTCTGCATTGTTCCATAGTTTGACCTCACCATGAATATTATGTGCAATACTGGTCACAGTATCTTAAAAAGGATATAGTGGAATTACAAAAGGTACAGAGAAGAGCCACCAAAATGGTACAGGGGATGGAAGGATACCCCTATGAGGGAAAGCTTAAAAGTTTAGGACTCTTCAACTTGGAAAAGAGATGGCTCTGGGGAGATATAAGAGGTCTATAAATTAATGGAGTGAATTGGGTTAACGTAGATCGGTTGTTTACACCATCAGAAAGTAGAAAGACTAGAGGAAATGCAATGTAACCCATTTAAGACTAATATTTTAAAATAATTTTTCAATCAATGCGTAATCAAACTCTAGAATTCATTACCAGAGGATGTAGTAAAAGCTATCAGTGTAGCTGGGTTTAAAAAAGGGTTGGACAAGTTCCTGGAGGAAAGGTCCATGAACCATTATTAAAGAGGACCTGGAAAATCCACTGCTTACCCCAGGATGAGCATTGTGGAACCCGTGTGCCTTTTGGGAACCTGCCAGGTACTTGTGACCTGTATTGAAACAGGATATAGGGCTTGACAGACCTTGATCTGACCCAGTTTGGCATTTCTTATGTTATTTTCTTATTTCTACCCCAACTCCCCCTACCTACTTGTATAATGTGGCCATTAGTGTTTCATCCAAGCTACATCTTCCCCTCTACATTGGACTCATAACCTCAGAAAGTATCACTGCCCTTGCTATTGATACCCACCAGATTAAAGGGCAGGCCTAGGCCATAAAACAGCAAACTAGTCTTGGAATTCCTCTATTGATCCCCAACACGTCTCCTTGCTAAAACTCTCTAGGTACACTCTCTCAATTATGCTTTCATTCCAAGAGTTGCCATTTCTGCCACAATGTAACCCCCCCCCCCCCACAGAAAGAGGAGGAAGAGCAGGAGATGAGCTGCAAGAGAGGCAGGAGGAGGAACAGCTGTAGCAAGGAAGCCAGGAGGAGGAAGAAGTGGTAGCAGCAACAGAGAAGACTGACCTGAGGGGTAGGTGGGAGAGCCCCTTGAGCTGTTGGCCATGCAGCCAATTTAAGGCTACTACACTTCTGGACCAGATGGGCTAGCATGAGGCCGATCCTGCATTTTCTAATCCTGCAAATTTAGCCATAACAGGATGTGCGGCAGGGCTTCAGGGACATCCTGGACTTGATGGGCCTTGTGCTGATCCATCTGAGGGCAAAGCTATTTGAGCTCATTGATGAAATAAAATCAATCAGCTAGAGGAACATAGCTGTCTCCACTGCTCCCGATCCAGGCATATAATTTTAATTTTATTACAAAAGAAAAATAAAATGTGAAATCTAAACTACTGTACGTAATTTGCATTTTGATTTTAAAAAGCCCATGCTCAAATTATTCATACTCTTGTCAGCTTACAAACGGACGCTCTGCTGATGGTCTGACACCTATGCTTCACACATCCATGTGCATACATACCTCTTGGCAATGTTATGCAACATACTCGTATTCCCTTGATTCATGCACACATCTCCCTACAGACCTGCCTTGACAAACAGTAGCCACTGCATAACAGTAGTGGCTGTAAGGGAAGAGAGTAGAATCTGCTGTACAGGTATACAAGCTTCTCAGTACAGGGATATTCTGGGCCTGACTGCATGTACATCCTACATGCACATACTACTTATACACCACCACCATGCACTAAGCTTCCTAGTCCTTTGGCATGCATCAGAACTCCTAACTGCAGGTTGCAATACATGGAGCCCATGTGTTACCTGCCCTATGACAAACAGCAGCCCATTCAATTCTGTACACTATTTGTGACCAAAACCATTGTGGGGCAAGGTAATATCATCATGCAGAGGAGCCTCTACCTACAACATAGAGAGGTGTCATGCCGCATTTACAGGGCCAGCCCTAGAGTTGGCTCAAGGTGTTGACACCCTAGGCAAACCTTAAGCTTTAAAGCCTAGGGCGGTATATCAAATGCTAAGAAATAAAGACTTGGTTGAACCCCCAGGGCTATAGGAGAATCCTGCAGCAGCGCCAGCAGATGGGGGAGCCAAAGCTGGCGGGGCCATTGTAGTGCTATCAGAATGACCGACACTTTGCTTTGCTTGATCTTGAGCAGGACCCACATGATGAGCAGGATTGGAGGGAATGCATACAGAAATCCGTGAGACCAGTCAAGAGCAAAGGCCTGGGGCACTCACCTCTAGGCATGGTTGGATTGAGCAGAAGATGAGACGCCTGGGGTTGTCTGCAGAGGTGAAGGATAGCAGAATCGAGAGACCATTTATGCAGGTCCAGCTGATGGCTCAGTTTGTTGGCTAGCTGGTTGTGAATTCCTGGAAGGTAGGCCGCTTGCAGCGTAGCGTCTATGGAGAGGGCAAAAGTCCAGAGTCGTGTGGCCTCGCGATAGAGTCAAAGAGACCCTGTACTGCCCTGCTTGTTGATGTAGAACATGGAAACTTGGTTGTCAGTGCATACCAGGACAATCTTGTGACACACACCAGTTGGCGAATACCAATAAGGGTATAGTAGACTGCTTGGAGTTCGAGCACGTTGATATGCAAGACTTGTTCCTGAGGAGACCATGTGCCCTGTGTGGAAGACTGAGGAGGTGGACTTCCAAGATATATGTGGACACATCGGTGATGTGATGAGGCAGCATCCATAAGGGACATCTCACCAAGAGGTTGCCCGGAGTTGCCCACCCACCTGAGATTGAGGAGGACTGCTTGCTGCAGGCCTTCTAGGGAAATCCTGGCCTGGAGGGGAAGGGTGCACTGGCACCAGTTGAGCTTGAGGCCATTGTAGAGAGAACATATTCAGCCAGGCAACTGGCACTACATGTACAGATGCCGCCATGTGCCCCAGGAGACAAAGGAGTAGGCAGGCCAGCGCTGATCGGGTGCTGCTGAGGAACCCCAAGACTTTGACCCTGGAAGGAAAGTTTTTGCTTGCAGTGTCTAGATGCACCCTAATGAAATCCAGACATTGCTTAGGGATGGGCTCGGACTTCTCTTCATTGAGAACGAAGCCGAGGGTCTGCACGGTGATGGCACTGTCTCGCACAGCTTGAGCTGCTATGTCTTGAGAGATGCCCGAGATCATCCAGTCATCTAGATAAGGGTAAACGCAGTGGCCCTGGTGTCAAATGTGGGTTGCCACAATGGCGAGACACTTTGTGAATACACGAGGGGCGGAGGATAGCCCGAAAGGAAGAACTTTATACTGATAGTGGTAGTCAAGGAAGGTGAAGCAAAGGACCTTCCAGTGAGGAGGGTGGATGGGGATGTGGGTGTAGGCATCCTTGAGATCCAGCGAGGCAAGCCAATCCAGAGGACTGTGCTCAAAGAATGCATTTTGAACTTTTCCTGCTTAATGAAAAGATTGAGATGGTGGAGGTTGAGAATCGGCTAAAGAATGCTGGATTTCTTGGGGATCAAAAGATAAATAAATAATTGGGCGTAAACCCCCTGACCCCTCTCAGGAAGGGGGACAAGCTTGATGGCATTGTTGAGGAGGAGCTGAGGTATCTCCTTTGTCTGTTGGGGCACATGCTGCCTCGGGGAATGGCTGGTCGGGGCTGGAGGCCGAAGAGGCGGTGGTACATTGAAGTGAAGCTTGTACCCTGACTGAACAATGGAGAGAACTCAGCAGTCCATGGTGATGGACCTGCGAAGTGCCAGATGTCTCTTCCCACCGGCAGGTAGTCAAAAACTGGAGGAGGATTTGGGAAGGGTAGTCTGCAGGAGCGCTTGGGTTTTCCTTTTTCTCTGGGGCAACCCCATTGGGGGTTATGACTGGTATGGCTGGCCCTGAGGCAGAGGTGGGTAGCACCACCGTGGGTAAAACTGTTGGGATGGCAGAGAGGAGAAGTGGGTGGAGGAAGCTGCCTCTACCAGCTGAGCTGAGAGCTATCAAGACTCTGGTAGAATGGTCCTTGACTTCAGAGATCGCCTCCTAAACCTTGGACCCAAAAAGGCTCTCACCTTGGCAGGGGGCATCTGCCAAGCAGTCATGAAGGTCCTCACGGAGACCAGACACACGAAGCTGGGCAGTGCGTCTGGCCAAAATAGCTGTAGCTGCGAACTAGGCCATGGAGTCATAGATGTCATATGTGGCACAAATAATATGATAGAGGGATTTGTATAAGTTGGCAGCCAAAGGAGTTGGATCAGCTGAGGAAGGGTCATCCAGCTGCTGCAGATTGTCATGATAGTGCAGCATATGTAGCTGATGAGCTAGTATGTGCATGGCAATATATGCCCTATGGCATCTAGGCTGCTCGTTCCCTGGAGACATCTGGGATGGTGGCTTAGTGCTTTTGGATTTTTTAAGGACTGATGAGAGGGCTGTAGGTGATGGAATCCTGGAGCGAGCAGGACTTTTTTTTGAGGCAATGGAGGGTTAAGTGACTTGCCCACAGCCACAAGAGTGCTAGTGGGAATGAACCCTGGTCGCTTGGTTCCCAAGCCAGTGCTCTAACCATTAGGCTACTCCTCCACTCTGAGGAGTGAAAATCTTGTTTGTTGGTTGGGGACTGCGAGTCACAGAGCCAGAGCATGAGAGAGTTTCTGGAAGAACTTCAGATAGGAAAGATCCTTAGGCAGATCATCTTGAGGGTCCTGTTCTGGGGAAATCAAAATGGGGTTCTTCAAGTAGGACTCACATGACTCCCAAGGATAAGATGGGAGCAAATGAATGTCCTCATCGAGGGGTGAGGGTGTATCCAGGAATCTGAGGGTTCGCTGGGTCACATATTGAGCCCTTGGGGGGAGGCCTGCAGAAGAGTGGAACTATCCTGAAGAAATTTTTAGAGAGAGAGGAGGGAAGACTGAAGTCTGTCAGGTCTCTTGAGAAGGGGGAGGGTTGTCAGGCGTGGAGGGTAGGGGTTTGACTTGATTTCTCTCATGACTTGGAGCCATCCCCCTTAAATATCTGTAGAGAATCTCCACCAGGAAGATATACTAAGCACATTTGTTACAGACACTCATATAACCCTTCTTCTTAAATCATGTCATTGGCTTCCCTTCTGTTTCCGTATCTAATACAAACTTCTCCTGACCTATAAATGCATTCATTCTGTTGCTCCTCACTACCTTTCTTCCCCCCTCTCCCCCTCCTTGTGAACTCCGCTCTTCCTCTGGCTTTCTTCTCTGTATGTCCTTCTCTTCCAATGCCAACTCCAGACTTCAATCCTTTCACCTTGCTGCTCCTTATGCCTGGAACAAATTACCCCCTTTTCAAATCCATGCTAAAGGCTCACCTCTTTCAGGCTGCTTTTGGACCTTAATCTTTTGTTCTCCTTCTGTCTGCTTACCCTTCCCTATTGTACTCTCGTTCTCATCTATTGTACTGTCTGTTTTGATTAGATTGTAAGCTCTGACGAGAAGGGCCATCTTATTATGTGTGTCTGTACAGTGCTACGTATGCCTTCTAATGCTATAGAAATGATTAATAGTAGTAGTAGTATGATGGTTACCTGATGAGTAAGCTAGTGGAGGGAGCTGATGTTTATGCTTGGCCTTAACCTTTTGACCCAACACAGGTATGCCCCCTGGAGAAATAGAGGAGGAAGCCAACGTACTTGGAGATAGCTCAGGAGAGGGAGAGGTACTGCCCAATAGCAGGAGTAGCCAAGGAGGGAGTCCCAGACCCTGCAGCCATACCCAGAGAGGACAAGATTGGTGCCGAGGCTGCCTTGAGAGTCTCTCCCGAGCCTGTGCTTGGCCCGATGGGGGGAGAGAGGAGGAGGAGGAGTCTGACATGAGAGCTGGATCTAGAGAGGCAGTAAAACACCAAGGCTGGACTCTAGTGAGTGAAAAGAAACAGCTCTCCTTGCAATTTCAAGTAGTTGCCCTTACTCTCCTCTCAAAATGGCTTATATGAATATATTTTTTCTGTCAGCCAACAAAGACAGGCAGAGCTGAAAAATCACTTATCAGTGGTCCTGCGGTGTGGTGAAGGCAGAGACATTTATCTTTTTTACTGTCTATGAAGGCAGACATTTCTTTTACTGTCAATTTTGCACAGCTGAAGGAAAATGGCAATAGATGTATGGTGAGGTGAAGGCAGACATTTAGCTTTTTTACTACCTGGTGGTTCCAGATTTGCGCGGCTGAAAGAAAACAGCAGCGGGAGTGACCCGGTATGAGAAACAAGTAACGGAAACAAGCAAAACCCGAAAAAAGGAAGAAAAAAATGCAGGCAAAAATGAAAAGGAGGGGAGACCTATGCAGGCTGCTGCGCAGTGAGAGAAAAAAACAGATTCTCTGGGAACAGGCAGGCGGAAAGCAGTCACGCATGCTCAGTGAAGCAACAACCTTAAAGCAAAACCTAGACAATAATAACCAGCGTTCTTGAACAACTTAATGCCTAAAGAACGATTTTTTTTTGTCGGAATGGTCATCTAAGTAAAGAGGAAATTTCCTCTCCCTATCGTGACCTCTCCATTTTAATCAGAGAAGAACTCTTTTTTTATATAACAGCGTTTACACTTAGCTGCATAAACAACGAAGGCTGCTTCAAAACATCACAGACAGCAGTACTCCAAACGACATGTCACGTTTCGTGGTTTACACATTCCTCCCCCTGCTTCAGGTCTAAACACTGCTTGACGAGAATTCAGCCGTAAAAAGCATTTTTTGAAGACCGCGGTTTTTATACTCAGAAGACGCCAACATTTGCTCAGCTGTTTCAACAACCGTCTTTAGACTGAATTTTTTCAAAAATGAGGAGCCAATCAAATCAAACAGGGGAGGAGCCACTAAACAGACTGCTTCCTGTTGATTGGAAAGCTAGATAATGTCCAGTATAAACCTAAGAAAAAGAGATGGTATGCCAGTCCAACTGCATATTGAGCCCCTTCGGGTAGACTGTGTCTAGCCTATAAATCCACTTTTGTTCCAAATTCTGTAGATATTGAACACGATCCCCTCCTCGAGGATACAAGGGTACAAAATCAAGCGCTCGCCATTGAAGTACTTCAAAAGTATGTGTCTTACTAAGACAATGATCCACCAACGGGGCTGTCAAAGTTTTAGTACGAAGTCTAGAGGCATGTTCACTCAGGCGTGTTTTGAGAGATCTCGATGTGCGACCCACATAATATAGACCACATGGACATAAGATCAAATACACCACAAATGCTGAAATACAGCTAGTATGCCAACGAGCTGTATAAGTCTTCATGGTGTGGCTATCAAGCCATGTCAAACCCGAAATTCTAGTTGAGCAGAAATTACAGGACCCACATGCAAAATGTCCAGCATTTTCATGAAAGGCAGGAGGGCGATCAATCGATGCCGTGGTTTTAACTAACAGGTCTCACAGATTAGCCATTCGAGAATAAGCTATCTACAACTGTTTTCTGAAACAGGCATGTAGCCCTTAAGATAGGCCAATATTTATGAAACATTCTTGTGACTGCTGAAGAACCTCTCATATAAGGGAGTACGAGTACCTGTTATTTTGTCTTCTGCTGTTTCTGATGGCAGTACTCGAAATTGAGGTTCAAGAAGCCATTCTCTGTGAGTAAAACGGGCACGTAGATACGCTGATTTTATTACCTTGCTTGGATAGCTCCTAGATAGCAGACGAAAACTTAAATCTTTTGCATTGATTTTAAAATCTGACAATCGGGTACTATATTCCAATAAATGACCCTACCAGTGAACTCTTGAATCGTATACAAGGGCTTGTTTCTCAAGCTTTTTTGAATAATTGGATAACTAAACGTGAATCAGATTTTTTGAAAAATAAACATCCGAAGACAACTATTTTTTACCTGGTGCCCAAAATTCATAAGACACTGATTAACCCTCCGGGTCGCCCTATAGTGTCTTGTAGGGACTCGGTATTGGAACCATTGTCTAAATTTAGTGACCTTTTTTTACAACCAGCGGCAATTAAGGTACCTTCCTTCATAAAAGATACTGGTGATTTCTTAAAACAATTGACTTCTTGTACAGTATGGTCTACATATTCATTTATGGTTTCTCTGGATGGGTGATTTCAATTACCCCGGTATCGACTGGGTCAGTGTCACGTCAGGACATGTTAGGGAGATAAAGTTCCTAGATGAAATAAATGACTGCTTCTTGGAGCAGCTGGGTTCATGAACCGACCAGAGGGGAAGCCATATTAGACCTAGTCCTTAGTGGAACACCAGATCTAGTGCAAGAGATAGGGGTGTTGGGGCCACTTGGCAATAGTGATCATAGCATGATCGCCTTTGATTTAATTAGTGGAGGAGGAAGAGTAAGGAAATCCACAGTACTACCTTTTAACTTTCGAAAGGGAGACTATGATAAAATGAGGAAAACAGTTAAGAAAAAACTAAAAGGAGCAGTTGCGAAGGTTAAAGACGTACATCAAGCTTGGGGGTTGTTGAAAAATACTATCTTGGAAGCCCAGACCAGTTGTATTCCACACTTTAAGAAAAGTGGAAGGAAGTCCAAAAAACTGCCAGCATGGTTTAAAGGTGAGGTCAGAGAGGCTGTTGTTGCCAAAAAAGCATCTTTCAGGAAATGGAAAAAAGAGCCAAACGATGAAACCTGGAAACAGCACAAGCACTGGCAAGTCAAATGCAAGGCATTGATAAGGCAGGCAAAGAGAGAATTTGAGAAGAAGCTTGCTGCGGAAACAAAAATGCGAAATAAAGACCTTTTCAAGTACATTCGTAGCAAAAAACCTGTGAGAGTCAGTTAGTCCATTAGATGATAAAGGGGTTAAAGGAGCACTAAGAGGCGACAAGGCGATAGCGGAGAGACTGAATGAATTCTTTGCTTCGGTCTTTACTGAGGAAGATGTAGCGATGTTACCCATGACTGAAGTGGTATTTAAAGGTGCAGAAGAATTGAAGGAAATATCGATACATCGGGAAGATGTCTTACAACTATTAGATAAACTGAAGAGTAGCAAATAACCTGGGCCGGATGGTATACATCCAAGGGTGTTGAAAGAACTTAAATATGAGATTGCAGAACTGCTATCAGTAATCTGTGAACTATCATTAAAATCATCTCTAATACCTGAAGATTGGAGGATCGCCAATGTAACACCAATTTTTAAAAAGGGTTCCAGGGGTGATCCGGGAAACTACAGACCGGTGAGCCTGACGTCAGTACCGGGAAAAATGGTAGAAACCATCATAAAGAATAAAATTACTCAGCATGAAGGGGCTCAATATGCAGTTGGACTGGCATACCATCTCTTTTTCTTAGGTTTATACTGGACATTATCCAGCTTGCCAATCAGCAGGTAGCAGTCTGTTTAGTGGCTCCTCCCCTGTTTGATTTGATTGGCTCCTCATTTTTGAAAAAATTCAGTCTAAAGACGGCTGTTGAAACAGCAGAGCAAATGTTGGCGTCTTCTGAGTATAAAAACCGCGGTCTTCAAAAAATGCTTTTTACGGCTGAATTCTCATCAAGCAGTGTTTAGACCTGAAGCAGGAGGAGGAATGTGTAAACCCCGAAACGTGACACGTTGTTTGGAGTACTGCTGTCTGTGATGTTCTGAAGCAGCCTCCGTTGTTTATGCAGCTAAGTGTAAACGCTGTTATATAAAAAAAAAAGAGTCCTTCTCTGATTAAAATGGAGAGGTCACGATAGGGAGAGGAAATTTCCTCTTTACCTAGATGACCATTCCGACAAAAAAAAATCTTTCTTTAGGCATTTTGTTCAAGAACGCTGGTTATTATTGTCTAGGCTAGCTTTAAGGTTGTTACTTTTTAACCTAGGTGTGGGTACAATTCTTTGTGATTACAGTGAAGCAACAAAGCTTCTCTGCACATATAACTCAGTGCATAGAACAATGAAATTGGAATATTAGGGTGCACATTACAGTAAAAATGTATTTTAACATATAATCATCAACAGGCAGTTTAACACAACTATTTACATTGTGTTATTGGGTTGTGGATGATGCTCAGGGAACTGTTCTTGATCCGCATCTGACCCATAGTGTTCTATTAACAGAAGAGTTTTTAAGCTTTTATTGAAGTCAATGGTCAGCTGAATAGATCTTATGTAAGATGGCAGCAAATTCCAAAAGGAGCAGCATATAGGGAAAATGCTCTGCTGTTAGCTCTTTGACTGCTTGAGGGTTTGTCTGTGGGTATTACAAGCAGGTTGAGCATGGATCTTGTCTTGGGTCTGTTGGAGCAGTCCCCAACCAACAAAAGTGGAGCGAGGCTGTCCGTGGATTGCTGGTTAGGCTCAGTCTGGGGACTTCACCTTTGAGTGTGCCTGCATCTCCCTGCTTGTTTCCGGAGAATACATGTTCAAAATGACATCTAACTGAAAAAGTATATACATAGTTAAAACAAGCTGATTTTCAAACTCATAGCACTTGCATGCTGAATATTAGATTAAGAACATAAGATATGCCATACTGGGTCAGACCAAGGTCCATCAAGCCCAGTAAAAACAAACCAAAACAGAGCACACAGTACCTGCAGAAACCAAACTAAAGACAAACGAGCTGGTACCAAAGACTGGCAAAAAATCCAGGTATGGAACTTTTTCTTTATTATCCCCAACATGTTTCGGCCTGGGCCTTCTTCAGGGGGTATGAATCACAAGCCTCAAAAGATACAATATTCAAATAAAAACACACATCATCATAAAAATACATTATCATATAGATATAAAAACATATATAAATGATCCTAAAGTCAAACTCATAAATGTTAAATAAGAGTAAATAATAAAAAGCAATAACATTGAGCTGTGCAAGGGTGACAAAAAATGTGTACATAAATATCAGGTTTATGAATGTGCAAAAGAGCAATAAATAATACACTTGCATATTAAAATCAACGTACGTACACAAACAATACATCTATAAAAAAGGGGGGAATAATAAAACAATGGTATAGTCCAAAAGTAAGTGAGTAATATAATTATAAACTAAAAAGGACAAAATTGAAAAAATTACATTAAAACCATGATAAAAGGAGATGAGGAAGACAAATATACCTTGAAAAATCCAAACTGTAGGTACGATAAAACTACTAGAAGGGAGAAGAGTGAATAAATAAATGTTTAAATAAATAAATATGAATAATATAAATAATACGAGAATGGCACAACGGGAGAGATGAGGAACTGATATTATGATATGATCCTTTGCACTAATCGCACCTTCACTATTGAAGGAAGGGGAGTAAAAAATACTCCCTTTAGAGAAAAAAGAGCATGTTAAAAAACCACCAGAAAACCATCTAAGGGGGGTTTAAAAACCTGTAGAGTCTAAGTAGAGTGGTAAAAATCATGTGTGACAAAGCCTGCAAGGCTACGTGAAATGGGACCGCCATGAAGGCAATGCAGATACTACGTAACTTTTGACAGCCTCTATTACTAAGAGTAATATCAAATTTTGAACATAAAAAAAATAAAAACTCTCACAGACGAGGGCTCATCATTTTTCGCCAAGGCGGGCGCTGCGCAGTCGGTTGGACACGGATGGCTCCTGCCCACGTTGTTCGGAGCCCTTGGCTACTCTCTTACACATGTGGTGGGGCTGTCGGGGAATACGGGCATATTGGGCTCGGATATGCAATTTCCTTTGCATGCTGCTTCAGCGAAGGCTTCATTGGACGGGACTATTTGTTGCACTGGATCAGTTGCCGACCCCTGGACCTGTGAAAGCCGGTGAGAGTTTGCTTGTGCGGAAGGCCTGTCTGGTGGGTAAAGGGCCGATTCTTCGTTTATGGCGGGAACGCCAACTGCCCACTTTTAGTGAATGGCGGAATAATTTTCATCAATTAATGCTAGCGGAGCGTTGGATGGCGCGGGGCAGTGCCAGGCGTTGGACAGTCTTTATGTCGACATGGGAGCCATATATCCAGCAGCTAGGACCCCACAGCCGTAATGCCACCCTTCAGGGGGGAGTTGAATGACTGCGGACCTAGGAAGTGGGTAGGCGGTAGTTGCTTTACAGTTCTTGATGACAATTGATTTCTGCAGTGGGTAATGGAGTGAGGGTGGGTTGGTGGGTGAGGGGTGGGGGGGGGGTTGGGAGATACTGTAAAATGCCTGTCCTTTGTACTATCTTTTTGTTGGCTCCCGGGGGGGTGAAGAGTAAACCCTCCCCGGGGTGTCGTCTGTTGTTATATGTCTGGATTTTATGGAGGACTTAAATAAAGTATTAAAAAAAAAAAAAACTCTCACATTAAATTCCAGCCAGATCTCCCTTTTTGGATACGGTAAATAAATAATGTGACCACAGAACGTACTCCAAAGATCAATGTAACTATACAAAAGCAAACTCTCACATAAAAAATGGCCCAAATACCCTAACATCAGACTCTATAAATAATTATGTGAATGGCTGCAGAGCGTACTCGAAGTAAAAGATCAGTGTCTCTATGCAAAATAAACTATATACGGAACAATGAAGTATATATTATTGTAAAAGAACAATATTGACCAGAAAAATCAAACACACAATTGTATACTCGAGCGTTGCACATTGAAACAAAAAAGGAGGTGGATCAGGCAAATATCTACAAACTTCTTGGGATTGAAAATAAGGCTCCATAAAAGCATAACATGGTTCTTTTAACCAAGAAGAGTGAGCACATTGGCAACAAAAAATGTACCATGTTGACGCAGGCACAAGCAGTCGTATAAAGTAATATAAAATAAAGATGACGCCATGAAGTCACCGGCAAAGCCTAATTCTGTGTGAGAGACGGAGAGACATGGGAACCAGATCCGGTCTCGATCGCAATCAAACCAAACCTAAAAAAATATATATAAAACTTTGATGCAGTCATATCTAAAAAATGCTCTAATCATGCCATGAAAATTGCCACTCATGTAAAACCCTCACCACTATTTCTCACCGTAGTTAGTCTACAGTATTGGCCAAAGGTTTAGCATAGACACAGAAGCAACACAAAATATGCAGTTTCATGTTATTTAATACTTGGTAGGTGCACCCTTTGATTTTATAACTGCTTGCAAATGAGTAGGCATGCTGTGAACAAGGTTTAGACATAGTTCATTTGTAATTTCTCTGCACCATACAGTCTTAATAATGTCTTGAAGATGATCGAGACTTTTTGAGCATTTTTCTGCAATTTTCAGCTTCACGATCCTCCACATGTTTTTAATGGGGTTCAAATCAGGTGACTGTCCAGGCCACTCCAGAACAGTAATGTTGTTGTCCTCGAACCATTTTGTGACTTTTTTTGCAGTGTGACATGGAGCCCCATTTTGCTGGAACACTTCATAAGAACCAATGGCCAGGAACTGTGGCAGCTTCTACTCCAGCAATCCAATACAGGCATCAGCATTCATGGTAGTATTTCATGGCAAAAAACACAATCCCCCACGACCCCTGCTGTCAAAACAACCCCATACCATCAGTTTTGGACTGTGTTTCACAGTTGGTACCATATACAGAGGATTGTTTTGTTGGTTGGATGGATGACGAACGAGGACCCTTGGGCAGTCAAACTGTATTATTGTTGTCTCATCACTGACCAGGACTTTTTCCCATTGTTCTTTGGTCCAGTTGACATTTTTTAGCAAAGTTGTACCACCTTTTCATCTGAAATGCAGTCAACAATGGCTTCTTGACTGATTTTCAAGTTGTGAGATTAAAATTATTCTTCAGGCGTCGATGAATTGTTCTCGTGCTGATGTCAGAGCACAGGGGTGGCAGGCTTTGTTTCACTTTAGCAGATGAAATAAATGGATTTTTTCTGACCAAAATATGAATCTTGTGGTCAGTTATGGGAGTAGTAAATCTTGGACATTCAGATCTTTTTCTGGAACTCAGAGATCCTGTTTCTTCTGCACGCTTCTTTGTAAGTGAAATTACGGACTGTGAAACACCAAGCTTCTTTGCAACCTCTGTCTGTGAGATGCCTTCCTTGATCAAGGCCAGGGCAATGCCTCTCATCTTTGGTGACAATTCACATGCTTTTCCCATCTTTAACAGAATTATTTTGTGTATTTTTGCAGGGAAAGAACAATGTATGAACCGTGGTATAATAGCCCATGTTCCCTGTAAAATAGTTATCTCCAAGTTATAATGCCCTGTTCAATGTAATTTCAGTTTGTTCAATGTAAACCGCACTGATGCAGAATAGCGCGGTATATAAGAGAATGTAAATAAATAAATAAATAAATAAAATAAATAAGGTTTTAGGGTTCCATTGACCAAATTTTGGCCTGAGGAAATAAAATAAACCTTCCAAAAATGCTATCAACGTGTGCTTCCTTCATTTATGCTCTTTACTTTTATTTTATCTCACTGAGGTGGAAAATTTGTTCTTACCCAGCCCTAATCCTCAAACCCCACACAGATTTGAAATCTGGGGGTAGAAACATAAAACAGAGATCAGTTGGGTTCAACAGATACAAATAATTGATCTACAACTCTTACCTGTTGAAGTAAATGCCAGAATAAGCTGTAATTGAGTCGTATTGAGTCGTAACTTCACAGAGCTGGTATGATGTAAAATAGCGAAAAATCAGCAAAATTTATCGTATCCACTAAACCGTACGATTATGTAAACAAAAACTAACTATAAATAGCCCACCTTGAAAGATTATTGATTTCAACACTATATTCTGGTGTATGGAGAGAAATAAGTAAGCAAACTATGTAAAAACTGGAGTTTTCCTTTCAAAATTATGCCAGTTCAGTGATATTTCCTACCTATGCTAAATTTTTGGCCAATACTGTAGCATCCAATACTACAGAGATTGTGTGCTACTGTCCGTCGCCATTTTAAAGACATTCTCCCGCCATAGAAATGTCAAAGGTCATCAAAATTCACAAAACGCGGATAAATCAAAAAGAATGTACTACCAAAAAATGTATATATATCTATATCTGTATGTAGAGATGCTCTACTGATAAAAGGAAGTATTTGGCCATAACTACCAGTATGACATGACCACAAAAAAAGGAAAAAGGAAATGTAATAAATGCAAGGGGACAAGCAAGGGGAGGGGGGTGGAGGAGAAAGGGTGGAAGAGGGCGGGGGAAGAGGAAGGAAGGGGGAGAAGCCCAGTATCCTGTTTCCAACAGTGGCCAATCTAGATTACAAGTAAGTAGCAGTTTCCCCAAAAAGCACATGTTCCACAATGCTCGTATTGGTTTATGGACCTTTCCTCAAGGAACTTGTCCAAACCTTTTTTAAACCTGGCTACACTAACAGCTTTTACTACTTCCTCCGGTAACGAATTCCAGAGCTTGATTACACGTTGAGTGAAAAAGTGTAGTTACTCACCTGTAACAGGTGTTCTCCAGGGACAGCAGGAATCAGTCCTCACATATGGGTGACGTCGATGGAGCCCCCATGCGGAGCAAACCCTCAGCTTTCGAAGAAAGCCTTTGGAACTGTAACACGCATGTGCGGTCCCCTTCCTGCCCAAGGGTGCCATCTTGCTCAGTCAAATGATATAGCTAAAAAGATGGCAAAAGGTTAAAAATTAATCCAGGGGAGGAGGGAGGGTCGTGAGGACTGATTCCTGCTGTCCCTGGAGAACACCTGTTACAGGTGAGTAACTACGCTTTCTCCAGGAACAAGCAGGAAGTCAGTCCTCACATATGGGACTCCCTAGCTTTAGGCTACCGAGAACCCATAACTGAAAAATAGGCTCCCACTAGAAGAGCCGCAGCAGCCATGATAGGAGTTCAACTGAGAACGTAACACTCCGGTAGCCTGACACCAAAGGGTCGGAGGGTAGGAGTTGCTTAAACCTCAAACAGATTACGGAGTACAGCCTGGCCAAAAGCACTGTCCTGTTGGGACTCCCTATCCAGGAAGTAATGGGCCGTAAAGGTCTGGCTTGAAGACCAGGTTGTGGCCCGGCAGATGTCTGCCAGCGGCATAGAGCAGAAGTGAGCCACTGATGCGGCCTTAGCACTGACCCGGTGGGCTGTGACTTGATCCTGCAACGGGAGATCGGCCGCCTTGTATGCCCAGGCAATGCAATCCACCACCCAGGTGGACAACGTACGCTTGGAGACAGGCCACCCCAGCTTACCGGGATCATAAGAGACAAAGAGCTGAGGAGCTCTTTGATGCCCCTTCGTACGCGCCAAGTAGAAGGCCAATGCCCTCTTACAGTCCAGGGTATGCAGAACTGCTTCTGCCCGGCTGGCTTGGGGCCTGGGAAAGAAAGTCGGATGCACCACCTCCTGGTTGAGGTGAAAAGAGGAGACCACTTTCGGCAGGAACTTGGGGTGTGTGCAAAGCACGACCCTGTTCCTATAGAACCGTGTGAACGGTCTATCGGACACCAGAGCTTGCAACTCACTCACTCGTCTAGCCGATGTGAGTGCCACCAAGAAAATTGTCTTCCAAGAAAGGAAGCGAAGATGGCAGGTAGCCATCGGCTCGAAGGGTGGGCGAGTAAGCTGCTGCAAGACCACATTCAGATCCAATTCGGTCGCCAGGGGGTTTCAGCAGAAGCAGACCTCTCAGGAACCTGGACACCAAGGGGTGGACAGAGAGAGGTTGTCCTTCCACTGGAAAGTGGTGTGCTGATAAAGCACTAAGGTGAACTCGGACCGAGTTTGACTTAAGGCCTAAGTCTGAAAGGTGAAGCAGGTACTGCAGCACCACAGCCACCTGGCAGGAGAATGGGTTCTCACTCTGCTGAGTACACCACACCTCAAACCTACGCCACTTAAATGCGTAGGTCTTCTTATTCGACTGCCTTCCAGAGGCCAGCAGCACATCCTCTATCTTTTTTGGGAGAAGTGATGCAAGGACTACCCTTTCAGCAGCCATGCCATCAGGTTGAGGGACCTGAGGTTGGGATGCAGAAGTGAGCCCCCATCCTGCGACAGGAGACTGGGACAAAATCCCAGAGGAATGGGAGTCTCCTCTGCTAGTTGGAGGAGGAGAGGAAACCAAGGCTGTCTCGGCCACCTGGGGGCCCACCAAGATGACCGAGGCCTTGTCCTGAAGGATCTTGAATAAGGTCCAAGCCACCAGAAGCGTGGGAGGAAATGCATATAGGAGGCCCACCGACCAGGATATTAGGAAAGCGTCTGACACTACCCTGTGTGTATGCGGCTGCCTGGAACAGAACCGGGGCAACTGGTTATTTTGAGGGCTCGCAAAAAAATCTATGGATGGTCGCCCCCAGCACTGGAAGAGTTGTTGGGCTACATTGGGATCCAGTTGTCAATTGTGTGGTAGGAGAATTTTGCTTAGCTTGTCTGCTAGAAAGTTCTCCTGACTTGATAAGTAAACCGCCTTGAGGAACATACCCTGGTTGACTGCGAAGGAGCATAGATCCAGGGTTTCCTGGCAGAGGATGCGAGAGCCCATGCCCCCTTGTTTGTTCACATAGAACATCGCTACCTGGTTGTCTGTCTGAAACAAGACAGATTGATGGGCCAGGGTTTGGCTGAAAGTCCAAAGAGCCAGGCGGATCGCCCGAAACTCTAGGAGATTGATTTGTTGTATGCTCTCCCACTGAGACCACACACCTTGAGTGCAGACCTGTTGGCAATGCGCACCCCATCCCAGCAGGGATGCATCCATAGTCAGCACTCTCGAGTGCGTGGGAGGCTGGATGGAGGCCATGTGATCAAGAAGGCGCAGAAAGTGTCTTGCTGAGATGCGCGATCTGTGCCTCACTTGCTGCACTAGGGCTACCAGTGTTTGAGCTCTCTCCTCTGGTAGATAAGCCCTTGCTTGAAGGGTGTCTAACCTTGCCCCTATGAACTCCAGTCCTTGAGAAGGAACCAGAGTGGACTTTGTGTAGTTGATCACAAAGCCCAGGTGCTGAAGCAACTGGATAGTGCGGGACGTGGCCTGTTGGGCCTCTAGAGCTGACTCGCCTCTGATGAGCCAGTCGTCTAAGCAGGGGGAAGACGAATACCCCTTGAGTCCTTAGAAAGGCCGCCACCACCGCAAGGCACTTTGTGAATACCCTGGGTGCCGAGGCTAGTCCAAAGGTAAGCACTATGTACTGAAAATGGTTTCCTCCCACTACAAATCTTAGGTATTGTCTGTAGTCTGGATGAATCAAGATGTGTGTATACGCATCTGAGATCTAAGGAGCATAGCCAGTCTCCCTGGCGTAGGTAAGGCAGAAATATTCCAAGTGAAAGCATCTTGAACTTTTCCCTCACCAGGAACTTGTTTAAGTTTCACAGGTCGAGGATAGGTCATAGGCCTCCAGTTTTCTTTGATATCAGAAAGTACCTGGAGTAGAAGCCTGTTCCCTGCAGGTGGTGGGGCACCTGTTCTACCGCCTGATCCTCGAGAAGACCTGCTAACTCCTTCATGAGGAGGTCCCTGTGAAGAGGGGGCCTGAGAGGCTCCCCTGGAAAGTAAGAGGGAGGCACCTGGGTGAGATGTAACCGATAGCCCCTTTGGACTATCTGGAGGACCCAGGTGTCTGTTGTAATTTATTTATTTTATTTATTTACATTCTCTTATATACCGCGCTATTCTGCATCAGTGCGGTTTATATTGAACAAACTGAAATTACAATGAACAGGGCATTATAACTTGGAGATAACTATTTTACAGGGAACATGGGCTATGGAGGGTTAAGTGGCTTGTCCAAGACCACAAGGAGCACCTGTGGGACTAGAAACTCCAGTCCTTCCGGCCCAAGGTTGCTGTCCTCTAGTGGGATATGAACCCCCGACCTTCCAGCCTGAAGTACCTTGCCCCAACCACTAGGCCACTCCTCCGCTCCTGCTTCTATATTTCACACAGATTTCATTGAATCTAGAATCTGTGAAATATAGAAGCAAGGTTCAACAATTGCGAAGTAATACTACATGTACTACCACACACGTTGTATATGGATTCTGGTGTTCCTGTTCACAATTGTATGTTGGGAAGACTACTCGACCGTTGCGGACTCGACTTGCTGAACATAAGTACAGTCTTCATAAATCTCGTGTGGATACACCATTGATACAACATTGTATTGACTTTGAGCATCGTTTTGAAGATCTTAGCTGTACTGTGTTGGAACACGTTCCTTACAAAATTCGGTGGGGTGATCGCAATAAGCTTTTGCTACAAAAGGAGCAACGTTGGATATATTCATTGAACACAATGTATCCACATGGTCTTAATGATAAAATCGAATGGTCCTTGTTTCTTTAGTAAGATAGGTTTGATATTTAATTCTTAGCCTTTTTTGACCTGTGTAACTCCTCCTTCTCATGTCCTTTTTTTCTGTAGTTAGTGACGTATTTTGTTGTGATTGGCTGTGGGGTTATATAAAGAGTGCGTCAGACGCCGTGGTTTTCAGGAGCGGAGAGTTTGAGGGAATTAATGGATTATTGAGTTGCAGTTTTCCCCTGATGAAGCCTGGCTGTGGCAAAACGAGAGCTTTCATAGGGTTTTGATTGAAAACTTTTTGATTCTACTCATTCTGGAAGTCTCTCTGCTTCATTTAATTTGGAATTTTCCGGTTTTGAAAATCTACAGCGTGGCGGTTGAGCACTAATGGGATGGATGGCTTGAGGAGATTTAAGAGATAAGTACTTGCTGATCTATTTTGGCGTGTTCTGTTTACAAAGGTTTATTCTTTTTTCTCCTTTATTTAAGGAGTTACAACGTGTTCCTGTGATGCTCATTCCAGCTTTTTTAATATCATGACGCTTTGGGTATGGTTTTGTATGTCATGAATGAAGTATGTATGTGATTAGATAGTGTAGTATTTATTGTATTCCCAGAAGTAATTTTGTGGTTTGAGGTTAACCAGAATAGAATGATTTGGATGAGTAAGGTGGCTATTTGACCTGTGATGTGAGAGTCAGCTATTCCCTATAGTGATTAATTCACTACATGTAGGGTTCTAGCCATCCTGAGGTCAATATTGCCTTTGTCTAGTTGTGTTGGGTTCGTTTTTGGAATACTGGTAGTAATAGTAATTTGGAGTAAATCTTGCATTAAGGGCAGTTTGTGTTATTAATGACAAAGCCTTTGCCATGTCCCGGACGAAATCCAAGAACCGGGTGTCCTCCGGGGGGACCGTTCCCGAGGTTCAGAACCCGGGAGTCTGACGGGATGTACTTTGTACGGTGGGTGCCTGGGGACTTCTTGTCCTCCGTCTCCCAGCCAGACTCAGAGGAGGAGTCAATTGGCTCTGGCCTCGATGGCCTCGGCATCGACCGCCCCGATGCCGAGGGAATCGGCGTCGACGACCTCGGGCCCGAACGGGAGGTCGATGGGGATCTCGGCCGAGGAATGACTCGAGACCTCATTGTCTCGATGATCGGCTCGGCCTCCAGGGTTGACTTGGACGTCGAAGTCCCGGTGGTCAGGGCAGACGGACATGTGAGACCAGCCATCAGTGCCCGCTATTGGTCCATGAAGGCAGACACACTGCGCTCCAAGGCCGCCAACCTGAGGCTGAGCTAAGGAGCCTCCGCAGCCCCCAGCTCAGGTCCCGACCTCGGCTCTCCCAGAGGAGAGTCAATAACGAGAACAGTGCTTACCTTCCTCGGCATCTCCGAGTTTGGCAGGCCTCTCCGACTCCGAGGATCCGGGGTGGTGAGTCTGGCTCCACGACCGATCCCGCAAGGGACCAGACCGTTCGGAGCTCTCAGACGACACCGCCCTCACAGATTTTTTCTTCCTCCGGTGTTCCCGTGAGGGAGACCCTCTTTCAGAGGACACTCAACGCTGCTCGGAATCAGACAGCTCCCCGAGAGGTCAAGGCCTCTGACGAGGTCTGGGCCCAGGTGGGTGCGGACTCGGGAAAACTCCTGTCATGCTGCTGCTGCCTGCTCCTCAATGCCTTGGAAGACACCTTTTTGCATGTGCCACAGACCACGGGGTCATGGTCGGGCCCGAGGCATCGGAGGCAGCAGTCGTGTGTGTCGGTGAGAGACATAAGTTTCATGCACCGATCACACTTTTTAAACCCTCTGGCAGCCATCAGGGGAAAAAGGGCCCCTGCAAGGTCAAAGGACCGGGCTGCCAGCTAAAAAGAAAAAAAAAGCGTGAACGCTAGTCACTAAGGACAAAAACGAAATACAGACTGGACTCAAGACTGGTGTACGGAGCACAAGGCGGGAAGGGGAACTGGCATCGAACCGGCAAGCAGAAAAACACAATTTTTCAACTTTCAACTCTTTTTCCACGGGGGAACTAGGACAATGTCCGTTGGGCTCCGCGGAAAAAAGGAGACTGAGCAAGATGGCACCTTTGGGTGGGAAGGGGACCGCGCATGTGTGATGCAGTCTCAAAGGCTTTCTTCGAAAGCTGGGGATTTGCTCTGCATGGGGGCTCCGTCGACACACCCATATGCGAGGACTAACTTCCTGCCTGTTCCTGGAGAAAATATTTTCTCTTATTAGTCTTAAATAGCTTACCCTGTAGCTTTCATTGCATATGCCCTAGTCTTTCTATATTTTGATGGTGTAAACAATTGATCTACGTTTACCTGTTCCACTCCATTCATTAATTTATAGACCTCTATCATATGTCCCCCCCCTCAGCCGTCTCTTTTCCAGGTTGAAGAGTCCTAACCTTTTTAGCCTCTCCTCATAAGGGTATCCTTCCATCCCCGTTACCATTTTGGTGGCTCTTCTCTGTATCTTTTCTACTAACGCTATAACCTTTTTAAGATACAGCGACCAGAATTGCACACAATATTCAAGGTGCAGTTGCACCATGAAACAATACAGAGGCATTATAATATCCTTTGTTTTATTCTCCATTCCTTTCCTTATGATAACTAGCATTCTAGTTGCTCTCTTGACCACCGCTTCACACTGGGCGGAGGGTTTCAACGTTATCCACGATGACGCCTAAATCTTTTTGCCTGAGTGGTGTTTCCTAATGTGGATTCTTGCGTCACGTAACCATAGTTTGGGTAAAAGATTGTCAGGCAGCTAAATTACACATGCACCTAATTGCAAGGTTCCACCTCCAGCCTGCAAATAGTTTAGTTCTGGAAGAACCTTACCCAGATGAACTTCGGACTTCCAGCCAGTAGGTTTTACTCAGCTGACTTAGCCTGCTCTACATCTGCTATTTTTTTTCAGGGGCCATCTTGTTCCTGTCTAGGACCTGTATGTAAACCCAGCTCTGGTTAAACCTCTTTGCCAGAGCTTGGTCTGCACCTCAGTGTTGTCATATGTGTGGCTTCCTACTACATGTCAGATCCTGTTTCACTTAGTTTTGATAGTCTGGGATCCTGCAGCAGTTCCAGTTAGGCCTTGATTTTACTCTTACCTTGCTCTTCTTGGTTGAATGCCTAGTGCTCATTCTCCCTGTCTCTTTCAGACTTCTGTTAGTTCCTGGTTCTCACTTTGGATTCTGGGTTTAGGCAGTGAAAACTTGGCATCCACCGACAGTGTCCTAAGCTCTCCCTGAACCAGAGGTACCTACCCTGTGGAGAAACTGTCCATGGACTTCACCAACTCACCATTCTTGGGTTTTCCTACTGAGGAGAGCTGCCATACCTAATACGTTTCATAACAGTCTCACAAGTTAGTGCATTAGCAGCATGTCTACAACACAAATCTTTTTTGGGGTTATGGCTTGCTCACATTTTTCAAATATGCCTTTAAGTCTTGCCCCTTTTTGTTCCTTCCATAATACCTCTTTTTTATATACCCACATTTATTGAGCTTTTTTCAGAATGTCATTTGTGACTGGGCTGACGCATTGCTCATATTTTTAAATGTCCTGTTATTTTTTATATGGACTGGGAAGGCAGTGTAGAAATAACTTAACTTGTGAGTGTATACATTGAGATGACTTAAAGAGAAAACAGTCAATTCATGTTTACCCATTCCATTCCACTCAAGATTTTATAGACGTCTAGCATATCTTCTCTGTTATCTTTTATCCTTGCTGAAGAGCTCTAACCTCTTTAATGTTTCATCATAAGAGACTCGTGTTCCATCCCCTTTATGATATCATGTCCTTCTCTGTACCTCTTCTAATTCCGCTATATCTTGAGATGAGGCCACTGGAACACCATATAATATTCAAGGTGTGGTTGCACTACAGAGGCATTGCGATATCCTTTGTTTTAGTCTCCAATCTTTTCCTATTACTTCCTATTACTACTTATTTCTATACTGATAGTAAACATACATAGCGCTGCACACATATACATAAGAGGGTCCCTGTTAGACAAGAGCTTACAACTCCTAATACCGTTTCCTTTTTGGGCTGCCACCACTGTCTCGCACTGAGCAGAAGATTTCAAGGGATTGACCACAATGACATCTATATCCTTTTCCTGGGTGGAGACTCCAAATGTGGAACCTAGCATTATATGAAATGACTATTTTATTTCTTCTAAGAAACCATGGAGAGAACAACATGGTGACTTTTTGCTGGGGTGGCAAGCTCATACACTTATATGGAAAGGATATGCTCCCTATGCAGCACTTAGGTAAACAAAGTACAAAATTTGAAACCTAAGTGGCAGAGGGTCATGTCATCACTCACCTGCATACTGGAGTTGGGGGCCTTCATGCCCAGTGACAAGTTTGAGTGCAGAGGGGGGCTTGGGGCAATCACAGCTCACACAGTTGGATGGGCCCTCCTCACCCATGAAGTCACTGCTGGGCAGACTAAATGGACTGTGCAGATCTTTATCTGCTGTCATCTACTCTGTTACTATATAGCTATATAATTTGGGTTATTCTTTCCTATGTGCTTCATCTTGCACTTGTCCACATTAACTTTCATTTGCCATTTAGATGCCCAGCCTTCCTAGATCTTCTTGTAATTTCTCAAAATTTGTGATTTAACAACTTTAAATAATTTTGTCTGCAAATAATCTGCAAAGTTGATCGCATCACTCATTGTTCCCATTTCCACATCATTTAAAAAAATGTTAAAAAGCCCCGGTGTGCATTGAGAATGGGGACAGATGTATACTTTGGAAGAAAGGCAGAAGAAAAGAGATATTAGAGAGACATTTAAATACCTCTGCAGAATAAATGCACAGGAGGCAGGCCTCTTTCAATTGAAAGGAAGCTCTGGAAGGCAGAGGCATAGGATGAAGGTGAAAAGAGATTCAGGAATAATCTGACCTATATTTCCTTATGAAAAAAGTTATAGATGTGTGGAATCACTGCCTAGCTGAGGTGATGTAGATGAGAAGTGTATCTAAATTCAAGAAAACATGGGATAAGCACAGAGGATCTCTAATTGTAGTCAGTATTGTTGTGTAGATTGGATAGGCCATATGGTATTTAGATGTTTATTTATTTATTTATTTATTTATCTATATTTTTTCTATACCGCCCCTTCCAGCGATCAAGGGCGGTTTACAAGGAACATTTTAACAATTGTACACCGATGTATACATTTACATTGAACAATCAGATTCAACTATTTACAATGAACGGTTAAGTTTAACTATTTACATTGAACAAAACTTCAACTTCAAGATGTATTAGTAATACAAACAACCATTAAATTGTTGTTGGTTTCCATGTTTCTATATAAAATGGACTGTTCTCTATCTTTCAATCATTTTTCAGTCACAACCGGACACTGTTTTCTATCCCAACATTTATTTTCTCAGGAGTTTCTCATGAGAATCTTAGGGATATGTTTATTAAGCCAGGCTAATGCTTAAGGTGTCTATTTTCAACTAGGTCCCATTGAATAATATGGGACCTAGTTACAAATAACATGCCTTAACTATTAGCCCAGCTTAGTAAACATATCCTTAGTCAAATACTTTCCAATAATCCAAATTCACTAATATCAGCTGGTTCACCTTTACTAACATGCTAAATCACATCTTACAAAGAAAAAAGTAGCAGATTGGTGAAGCAAGACTTTCCTTGGCAAGACAGAGTGAATGAATGCCTCATTTCAGGCTCTGAATCCAAATCGAAAGAACAGGCACAACAGGATCTCAAGACAATTGTGTGTCTCTCTGCAGAAGAGTAAGGCCAGTAGACTGAATAGTAGTAGTGATAGGTTCCTAATCGGGGTTTGTGTGACCATTAGATGAACCACGCAGTCGCCTAGAGCGCCAACAGTCAGAGAGCACCCACGCCAACCCCCTCCAATTCCACATACTTTAACAGAAAGTGGGAATCAAAGCACAGAGGAAGCAAGAATGGCACTGCGACCTAGAAGAGAAGGTAACTCTAGCACCACGATGCCTTAACAGTATTGCCACTGCTGCACAGCCAAGAGAGGGGTTATAGTGGTGGCAATGGGCACGGGACTGGAGCAGGGGCAGCAATGGGAATGGGAAATATTTAGCAAATTTTTACAATTCCCTTTAACATGGCCAGAATCAGTGTGGAAAATGAAAGGATTTTTGAAATGGATTGTTACAGAGGAGGCTCACAATGCATGGGGGTGAGGTGGACAAGGCTTGCACTGGGACTCCGCTCTCTTTTTGCACAGAGGCGGTATAATAGCTTCGATCTGCGCTATGACTGCACTTGCACTGATGCAAATGTTCAGCTCTGTGCTTAGGAGCATTCTCAGTGCCGATATGCCTTATCTTCTCCTGCATGATGAAGGAAGCTGTAAATGACAACTTGCTCTGAGGCCTGTGTGAATGCTTGGATGGCCTGGGCCTGGTAACTTCTGAGGCAGCACTAGCCTGTTTAAGAGAGATACCTGGCAGTGGTCTTTAGCATCAGGGCCTTTGGAGTCACTGTGTCTGGAGGTATCAGACAATTCAGCCAAGGATGATCTGGTAAGCTGTGCAGAACCAGCACACAGAGGATTTATTTTTCTGCCAGGATTTATTTTTATTTAACTGTTGCAGAGACTGTTAAGGCAGGGACATGCATGCAGTGCTTAAATTCAGATAAATTGTGTTTGGAACCTAAGGCAAGGCATCTTGAATGAGTATCAAATTTCTGGATCATTCTGCTGCAGGGCAGACAAACTGCAACATGAAGAACTTATTATTACATAAAGGAAATAAAAGAAATAAGAGATAAGAAAAAAAATGAAAATGTAAGGATACAGCAAGGAAAGAAACCTCAAGAGTTGGGAGAGTTTTGTTGTCCATTTAGTAGCAGAGGAAAACCAAATCTGAGGAACTGAGGAGACTGTTGTATGCAGGAAGGGTTGTGCATGCTCAGAACTTTACAATACATTCTGAGAGAGCTATGTTGTCCCAATAACATGCAGTCACATCATTCACTAGCATACTTAAATCAAACCTGCTTTTCAATTGAAAAGAAAGTACACATAAGGGGTTGAGAGTGTCTGTCTGCGGGGTAAAATAACTCAGAAAGTTGAACAGAATGGGACCAAATTTAGTGTGGTAGAAAAACTAGTGAAAAGACACAAAGTTCAAAAATAGGTAAGATCAAGCTGGGTGATCCAAAGAAATGAGCTTCCTAAAAATATTACCCAGTGTATTTCTATGGGAGAAGCAGTGCCAACTTCTGTAGCATAAAAACTCTGATGCAGAGAAACAGCAGTTAGGGAACTGCTGCTTTTAAACTGCCTCTCCATTTTCTCTACACTTCTGGTTACATACACAACACAGACAGGCAGACATACCAAAAACAGATACATCCATAGGGACTGAAAATAATTCCTTGAGGATACTAGCATGCTCCCCCCCCTCCCACAGTGCTGACACACCCCTATTCCTTATGGGCTACCTCTTAGTCTTATTTGTTGCATGAAACCTACTGACTGAACCATACAGCTTTCTTAATGATAGCCAACTTATGCCTGTTGCCTTAGGGAGTGGCACCTTGTGATTAAACAGTAAAATACATCAGTTTAAAGCTATTGTCAGTGACATCTAATGTTTTGATATATTACCTGGTTTCATATTATTAATTAACCAATCAACATACAGTATTTGGGTACTGCTCCATCTATATTGCCCCATCTCCTCTAAATCAAAGACATATACCAGTGGTTCTCAACCCAGTCCTGTGGTACTCCCAGGCCAGTCAGGTTTTCAGGATATCCACAATGAAGATGCATAAGATACATCTCTACACAATGGAAGCAGTGCATGCAGATCTATCTCATGCATATTCATTGTGGAAACCCTGAAAATCCAACTGGACTAGGTACTAGAGGACTGGGTTGAGAACCACCGATACACACAGAGGCAACACAGATATACACACCACTCTTCCCTCTAAGCTGTGCACGTGTGCGCACGCACACACCTCGCCGAGCGAGCACACATACTTTACAGCAGAGCGCACAAAAATTACGATTCTGATTCTGATAGAAAACACAGACGTCTTAAAATTTAAAAGTTGTGATTGTAATTACTAGAAATGTTCCGCTTCATTTAGTAATCATCTATTTTCATTTAAAAATGTGGTGTACATACTGTATTCTGACGTGTAGTCAAATTTTAAGTATATAACTCCGAGTGTCATTATGTGGCGCACAAAAATTTAACCTTCCTTCAAAAGCTGCACAGCTGATATTTTATGCGCACACAGCTTACAGAAAATTAGAGGGAACATTGATACACACACATGCAAAGAATTCCTTGAGCCTCTCTGGTATACCTCAATGGACAACCATCCTCCAGTTTGATTTCTTTCCATATATCATCAAAATCTGTCCCCCTTTATACACTATGAAAATTCTTATCCACCCTTCCGCACAAGTCTCCTACTGAACCATTTATCATTACTGCAGTCTATTCAATTACACTATTTATCTTCCATCCAGTGTTACAATCATGCAATCCCTTTCCATGTTCCCACGTGACTCCTCATCCATTTTCACATAGTTTATTCTTCTCCTACTCATCTACTGTATAAGCGTAATCATTCTGCTGCTATTAAATACCTCTCCTATTTCTCCCTATACCCTTCCTTGTAAACTCCATTCATTAAGCACACTGTTCTTACCTGCACTCATCTTGCCCACTGCTATCTTTCAAGTCCACATTTTTGACTATGGTATACCATATGCCTGAAACAGCCTTCCTGAGTTGGTGTATCATGCTCCCTCTCTCCTTATATTCAATTCCCGTATAAAATACATCTTTGTGAGGCTCTTTCAAATTTTAAACCCTGGCTTTCTATGACTATGGCTTAGTTGATTTTAAGTAGATTTTTCTATAATGAATTCGTTTCACAAAGACACTGTCTCTTTGCATCTCAACTACAGTGTAAGATCTATGAAGCACTGTCTTTCTGTATAAGTGCCATATAAAGAAATAAGGGGTAGTAATGTGGTGTAGTGATCATGGTCATCTCTTTAAAAGCAAGATTAAGGGTGCCAAAATTTCCAACTTCATTCAAATGGAGTCAGCATAAAAGAAAAGGTGGTGGCACAGCAAACTTATATAAATTGTCCATGGGAGGAAAACAAATGACATTTTTCTTCCCACAGGAAAGCGCAATTACTCACCTGTAACAGGTGTTCTCCAGGGACAGCAGGAATCAGTCCTCACATATGGGTGACATCGGCGCTGATGGAGCCCTCGTGCGGAGCTATACCCCAGCTTTCAAAGAAAGCCTTTGGGGTTGCATCGCGCATGTGCGGTCCCCTTCCCGCCCAAGGGTGCCATCTTGCTCAGTCAGATGACATAGCTAAAAAGACCCACACAATTTTTAAAGCTTCTCTCTTCGAAGAATTCAAATAAGAACATAAGATATGCCATACTGGGTCAGACCAAGGTCCATCAAGCCCAGTATTCTGTTTCCAACAGTGGCCAATCTAGGTCATACGTACCTAGCAGTTTCCCCAAGGGACACAGGTTCCACAATGCTTGTATTGGTTCAAGCATTGATATTCTGGGTCCCTTCTTAATAATGGTTTATGAATCTTTCCTCCAGGAACTTGTCCAAACCTTTTTTAAACCCAGCTACACTAACAGCCTTTAATACATCCTCCGGTAACAAATTCCAGAGTTTGATTATACGTTTAGTGAAAAAATATTTTCTTTTATTAGTCTTAAATAGTTTACCCTGTAGCTTCATTGCATGTCCCCTAGTCTTTCTATATTCTGATAAGTAATCGATCTACGTTTACCCGTTCCACTCCGTTCATTAATTTATAGACTTCTATCATATCTCCCCCTCAGCCGTCTCTTTTCCAGGTTAAAGAGCGCCAACCTTTTTAGCCTTTCTTCATAGGAGTATCCTTCCATCCCCTTTACCATTTTGGTGGCTCTTCTCTGAACCTTTTCTAAAATCGCTATATCCTTTTTAAGATACGGCAACCAGAATTGCACACAATATTCAAGGTGCGGTCTCACCATGGAACGATATAGAGGCATTATAATATCTTTTGTTTTATTTTCCATTCCTTTCCTTATCATACCTAGCATTCTATTTGCTCTCTTGGCCGCTGCTGCACACTGGGCCGAGGTTTTTAACATGGTATCCACAATGACGCCTAAATCTTTTTCCTGGGTGGTGGTTCCTAATGTGGAACCTTGCATCATGTAACCATAGTTTGGGTTGTTCTTCCCTAGGTGCATAACCTTGCACTTGTCCACATTAAATTTCATCTGCCATTTTGATGCCCAGTCTTCCAATTTATCAGGATCCTCTTGCAATTTTCCACAATCCTCTTGGGTTTTAACAACTTTAAATAGTTTTGTGTCATCTGCAAATTTGATAACCTCACTCGTTATTCCACTTTCCAGGTCATTTATGAATATGTCAAAAAGCAGCGGACCCAGCACAGATCCCTGGGGTACACCACTATTCACCTTTCTCCATTGGGAAAATTGGCCATTTAGCCCTACCCTCTGCTTTCTATCTTTTAACCAGTTCCTGATCCACAATAGTACACTGCCTCCTATCCCATGACTCTTTAGTTTTGCCAAAAGTCTCTGATGAGGGACCTTGTCAAAGGCTTTCTGAAAGTCCAGATACACAATATCAACCGACTCACCTTTGTCCACCTGATTATTCACTCCTTTAAAAAAACATAACAGATTAGTAAGACAAGATCTTCCTTGTCTAAAGCCATGTTGGCTGTCTCCCATTAGGTCATGACTATCTACATGCTGAGTAATTTTATTCTTTATGATGATTTCTACCATTTTTCCCGGTACTGATGTCAGGCTCACCGGTCTGTAGTTTCCCGGATCACCCCTGGAACCCTTTTTAAAAATTGGTGTTACATTGGCGATCCTCCAATCTTCAGGTATTAGAGATGATTTTAATGATAGTTCACAGATTACTAATAGCAGGTCTACAATCTTGTATTTCAGTTCTTTCAACACCCTTGGATGTATACCATCCGGCCCAGGTGATTTGCTACTCTTCAGTTTATCTAATAGTTGCAATACATCTTCCCGATGTATCGATATTTGCTTCAATTCTTCCGCACCTTTAAATACCACTTCAGTCATGGGTAACATCCCTACATCTTCCTCAGTAAAGACTGAAGCAAAGAATTCATTCAATCTCTCCGCTATCGCCTTGTCGCCTCTTAGTGCTCCTTTAACACCTTTATCATCTAATGGACCAACTGACTCTCTCACAGGTTTTTTGCTACGAATGTACTTGAAAAGGTCTTTACTTCATGTTTTTGCTTCCGCAGCAAGCTTCTTCTCAAATTCTCCCTTTGCCTGCCTTATCAATGCCTTGCATTTGACTTGCCAGTGCTTGTGCTGTTTCCAGGTTTCGTCGTTTGGCTCTTTTTTTCCATTTCCTGAAAGATGCTTTTTTGGCAACAGCCGCCTCTCTGACCTCACCTTTAAACCATGCTGGCAGTTTTTTGGACTTCCTTCCACTTTTCTTAAAGCGTGGAATACAGCTGGTCTGGGCTTCCAAGATAGTATTTTTCAACAACAGCCAAGCCTGATGTACGTCTTTAACGTTTGCAACTGCTCCTTTTAGTTTTTTCTTAACTGTTTTCCTCATTTTATCATAGTTTCCCTTTCGAAAGTTAAAAGGTAGTACTGTGGATTTCCTTACTATCCCTCCTCCACTAATTAAATCAAAGGCGATCATGCTATGATCACTATTGCCAAGTGGCCCCAACAACCTTATCTCTTGCACTAGATCTACGTATGGTCGGTACCGGGGATTGGTGTTGGGATGAATGCTTAAAATACAAGCAAGCTGAGTCTTTGGAGCCAAGTATAATATTTCTCATTTTTTGGTTGAGGAGTTCGAGAATGGATATTATACAGCCGATTCTGACCAGCTATATAAGCCATTATTAGAAAGTCACTGATGTTAATGGGCATACTCATTGTGTTAAGGAGTTAGTCTGCACAGAGATGCTAGAGTGTTACTGAGACCTTCGGTGCATGTAGCTGTTATTTGAATTCTTCGAAGAGAGAAGCTTTAGAAACGAGTTTGGATTTCAGATTCTCCCTTGGATAATAATGAACGATTAATGTTATTTCAGTTGATAGCTAAAAAGATGGCAAAATGAGAAAAAAGTAATCAAAGGACTGCAACTCCAGGGGAGGAGGGAGGGTCGTGTTACAGGTGAGTAACTACGCTTTCTCCAGGAACAAGCAGGAAGTCAGTCCTCACATATGGGACTCCCTAGCTATAGGCTACCGAGAACCCATAGCTGAAAATGGCTCCCTCTAGAAGAGCCGCAGCAGCAGTGATAGGAGTTTTCTCCAAGAACACAACCCCCACGGTAGCCTGATACCAAAGGGTCGGAGGGTAGGAGTTGCCTAAACCTCAAAGAGGTTACGGAGTACTGCCTGACCGAAAACACTGTGCTGCCAGGACTCTCTATCCAGGCAGTAGTGGGCTGCAAAAGTCTGGCTTGAAGACAAAGTTGCAGCTCGGCAGATGTCTGCCAACGGAACAGAGCAGTAGTTAGCCACTGATGCGGCCTTAGCCCTGACTGAGTGGGCCATGATTCGGCCCTGAAGCTGGAGGTCAGCTGCCCTGTACGCCCAGGTGATGCAGTCTGACACACAGGAGATAACGTGTGCTTGGAGACAGGTAGACCCAGTTTACTAAGGTCATAAGAGACGAAGAGCTGGGAAGCTCTCTGATGTCCCCGCGTACGCTCCAGGTAGAAGGCAAGCGCCCTCTTACAGTCCAGGGTATGCAGAACCGCTTCTGCCCTGCTGGTGTGTGGCCTGGTGAAGAAAGCTGGAAGGACCACCTCTTGGCTGAGGTGAAACGAGGAAACCACCTTTGGAAGGAACTTGGGGTGAGTACGTAGGACCATCCTGTTTTTATAAAACCGCATATACGGCCTATCCGATACTAAAGCCTGCAGCTCGCTCACCCGTCGAGCAGACGTGAGCGCCACCAGAAAAAAGTGCTTTCCAGGAAAGGAAACGTAGGTGACAGGTGGCCATTGGTTCAAAAGGTGGTCAAGTAAGCCACTGCAAGACCACATTTAAGTCCCACTCGGTAGCCGGTGGGCAAATTGGAGGCTTCAAGAGGAGGAGGCCTCTGAGGAATCGGGATACCAAAGGGTGAGATGAAAGAGGTTGTCCGTCCACTGGAGAGTGGTGAGCTGATAGCGTACTCAGGTGGACCCTGACAGAGTTAGACTTGAGGTCTAACTCCGAGAGGTGGAGTAAGTACTGCAATACCTGAGGTAATTGACAAGTGAACGGGTTCTCCGTATGTTGGGCACACCACCCTTCAAATCTATGCCACTTGAATGCGTAGGATTTTCTAGTGGATTGCGTCCTAGAGGCCAGCAACACCTCCTCCACCTCCTTCGGGAGTAATAGAGGAGCAAGAACTACCCTCTCAGCAGCCAAGCCATTAACTTGAGGGATCTGAGATTGGGGTGTGGCAAGGAACCCTATTCCTGGGTCAAGAGGTCAGGCTGCACCCTTAGCGGGAGTGGAGTTTCGACCGCCAGCTGGAGGAGAAGAGGGAACCAAGGCTGTCTGGACCACCAGGATGACATAGGCCTTGTCCCGAAGAATCTTGAACAGAGTGCGTGCCACCAGGGGTGTGGGTGGGAACGCATAGAGAAGGCCCTGTGCCCAAGAGATCAGGAAAGCATCTGCCACCACACTCAGCAGATGCGGCTGCCTCTAGCAGAACCGGGGCAACTGATGGTTTGCGGACTGGCAAAGAGATCCATGGATGGGAGACCCCAGCGGCTGAAGATCTGCTGGGCTACATCCCGGTTCAGTTGCCATTCATGAGGCTGAAGAATCCTGCTCAACTTGTCGGCCAGGAGGTTCTTCTGACCTGGCAGATAAACTGCCTTTAGGGACATGTGATGTGCAACGCAAAAGAGCAGAGGTCCAGAGTCTCCTGGCATAGGATGCGAGATCCTGTACCCCCCTGTTTGTTGATGTAGAACATCGCCATCTGATTGTCCGTCTGTATCAGCACCGACTGATGTGCCAGAAGATAACAGAAGGCTTGAAGAGCTAGGCGGATGGCGCGAAGCTTTAGAAGACTGATCTGAAGCATGGCCTCGCACGAGGAGCACAGACCCTGAGTGCATGAACCCTGGCAATGGACTCCCCAGCCCAGTAAGGAGGCGTCTGTCGTCAGCACTCTGGTGTGAGAGGGAGGTTGAAATGGTACTCCCTGAAGTAAGTTGGGGGGGGGGGGGGTGAAGTCACCATTGCAAGGCTGTCACCAGTAACTTGGAGACTGCTACTCTGTCTCTGAGGTGGCCAGTGGCTTGCGTCCACTGGTCCCTGAGGCTCCAATGAGCTGTGCGCATGTGGAATTGAGAATATGGAGTCACATGCACCGTGGAGGCCATGTGGCCCAGGAGGCGTAGGAAGACCCTTGTGGAGACCCGAGGCTGGCGCTGGACCTGCTGAACCAAGTCCAGCAACTGCCTTGCCCTGTCCAGCGATAGGTAAGCCTTTACCTGAAATGTGTCCAGTCTTGCTCCTATGAACTCCAAGTTCTGAGTGGGAAGTAAAGTGGACTTTTCGTGATTTATCACAAACCCTAGATGCTGGAGCAGGGAGACTGTGCAAGCTCTGATGAGCCAGTCATCCAGGTATGGAAAGACGAAGACACCCTGGCTTCTGAGGAAGGCCGCCATCACTGCTAGGCATTTGGTAAATACTCTGGGAGCGGTGGCTAGGCCAAAGGGTAGCACCCTGTAATGGAAGTGGTTTCCTCCGACCACAAACCTGAGGTATTGTCTGTGGCCTGGGTGTATGAGGATGTGAGTATAAGCATCCTTTAAATCTAAGGAGCATAGCCAGTCTCCCTGGTGGAGGTAAGGCAGTAGGATCCCAAGGGAAAGCATCTTGAACTTTTCCCTCACCAGGAACTTGTTCAGATTTTGCAAGTCTAGGATGGGGCGTAGGCCTCCTTTTCCTTTTGGTATGAGGAAATACCTGGAATAGAAGCCTTGCCGCTGCAGGTGGTGGGGCACCGGTTCCATCGCCTGATCCTTTAGCAGACCTGTCAACTCCTGCAGGAGGAGGTTCCTGTGAAGAGGGCGCCTCAGAGGCTCTCCTGGGAAAAAGGAGGTTGGCACCTGGTGGAAGTAGAGTAGATAGCCCTGCTGGACTACTTGCAGAACCCAGGCGTCGGTAGTAAAGGCTGGCCACCTGTGAGCATAGTGGGCCAGCCTTCCTCCTGTGCAAGGCCAAACCACTGTTGGGAGAGGAGCTATGCACTGGGAGTCAAAAACCCCCTCCCGGCTGAGTAGGAGCCGGAGCTGGAGGCTTGGGAGTCTTCGGCTTACATGGGCCATGCCCCTGTCCCCTGGCCTGCTGCCCCTTTTGGGGAGCTGGGGCGGCCTGGTAAGTGGGGTAGTTTCTGTAAGCCATACCCTTCCTCGGGAAAAAGGGCTTTTTCCCCCTGAGGCCTTCTTCTTGTGAGAAGGTGCAGATGTCTTCTTTGATATCCTTGTCCGGGTCAAGTACTCGGACTCAAGTTCTGCAGCTTTCTCAGTCACGAGGACAACAGAAGTTACCTTGTGCAACTCCTCCGGCTCCCTGCGAGGTTGTTTAGCCGGCCGCTCCGACTCCGAGGACCCGGGGCGGCGGTCCGGGCACCGCAGCCTGGAACCCGAGGGTCCAAGCCGATCATAGGCATCCAGCGACGCCTCTCTCATGAGTTTCTTTTTCCTCCAGTGTTCCCTGGAGGGAGACCCCCGCTCAGAAGACCCACGACGGTGCTCGGGCTCCGATTCCCGAGATGTCGAGGCTTCTGACGAGGTCCAGGCCCGGCAGGAGGTGGAAAAAGTCCTGTCACGCTGCTGCTGCCTGCTCCTCAAAGACTTTGAAGACATTTTACCACACGGCCCATAGACCACCAGATCATGGTCAGGGCCGAGGCAACGGAGGCAGCAGTCGTGTGTGTCGGTGAGACACATCAACTTCTTACACCAATCACATTTTTAAAACCCACTGGCAGCCATCAGAGGAAAAAGGGCCCCTGCAAGGTCAAACAACCGGGCTGCCAGTGAAAACTAAAAAGAGCGCGAACGCTAGTCACGAAGGACAAAAACGAAAAAATAGGACCGGACTCGATACCGGTGTACCGAGCCGAGGGCGGGAAGGGGAACTGGTGTCAAACTGGGAAGCTGAAAAATATAAATCAACTTTTCTACTTTTTCCACAGTGGAAACAGGACCACGTCCGTTGGGCTCCGCGGAAAAAAGAAAACTGAGCAAGATGGCACCCTTGGGCAGAAAGGGGACTGCGCATGCGCGATGCGATCCCAAAGGCTTTCTTTGAAAGCTGGGGAATTGCTCTGCACGAGGGCGCCGTCACCCATATGTGAGGACTGACTTCCTGCTTGTTCCTGGAGAAATAGTGGTAACTAAGAGGGTGAAAGGAAGGCTGTCAAGATTTTGAGAAGTAAATTTATTCATGACAAAGACCTGGCGAGGTGAATAAAAGCCATGCATATAGGTGCAAGAAAAATCTTTATGAATGGGGCCAGAGATAGGGTAGAGCCAGAAAATACTGGATATATGCAGGCTCTACTTTCTCCATACTCCATATAGTTTGTTTTCCAAATAGATTTTGGAGATTTTCAGAACAGTGCAGTGGCCAAAAGTTCCTTTTGCAACCCTGAGTATTCAGGAAATCTAGTATTAGGCTGTTATTCATCTAGTGGAGCACAATCTTAAAGGCCTAAATTGACGTCATTATCATTTGTCTATGTGAAGACTTGTTGATCTCAGGCAGTACCCTAGCACCACTGTTACAAAGTTGGCATAGTTGCTGACACCATAGATAGATGGGGCAAATACTACGCAGGTATGTAGATTAAATTAACTTCTCAACCCTTGGGATAGTCAACCCTCCAGAGAAGGGATGAGGCAGAGAAGTGCAGTCACTAAACATCTTTTACAGTATCTTGTGCTGTAACAATCTAAGCTGCACCTGTTTTCTGCCTCATATTTTTAAAATTAAGAGGAGGATACAATGCAGGTGTTTTTATGTTGTTTTTTTTAAAGTGAAGCATTTCATTTTTTTGTTGTTTGGCTATAAAACGTATTGACATTATTTCTCTAAAATAGGGCAGAATGAGAGGGAATGGAACTACAGTAACTTGCCTTTAACTACTACTGGAAAGACGTGAATACTAAAAATTAATTCAATATAGATTTCTTTCACAAAGAACTAGGAAAAAGACCTCTTTTGAAGATGATTCTATATCTTTCTTTCACATTTCTGGTGTTCTCCTTTACCACTGTCTGGTTTCCTTGCATCCAGCTTTTTATCTTTCAGAAAGCAGAGTTACTTACCTGTAACAGGTGATCTCTGGGAACAGCAGGAATAAGTCTTCACATATGGGGGTACGTTGGTACCGACGGAGTCTGCGCGGGAACGCTTCCCAGCGTCCAATCAGAACGCTTTTGGAAGCATCCCAACACGCCTGCGTGCTGCCTTCCCACCTTCCCAACTGCCTCTCCTCAGTTAAATTTTAAAGCTGAGACAAAGAGAGAGAGTGAGAGCAAGGAAGGAAAAGATAGAGATAGAGAAATGCAACTCCTAGGGGAGGTGGGTGGGTTGTGAAGACTTATTCCTGCTGTTCCCAGAGATCACCTGTTACAGGTAAGTAACTGTGCTATCTCCAGGAACAAGCAGGAATGAGTCTTCACATATGGGGACTCCCAAGCTGAGATGCCCAGAGGGAGTCCTAGCATGTTGCGAGTCTAGAAAGAGCCATGCTATTCCTCAGGACCTCAGGCATCCTGGGGATGGTGGGTAGGAGTTGAATACAGAAAAGGAGCTGTGGAACAGCTGGCCTAGAACAGGGCTTCTAAAGGGGAAGACCCTGTATAGAGGCATTTAGTAGTAAAATATTGTAATATGGGCCTCCCTTGTTGGTATTGCAAAAGTCTACTGAGGTTCATATGGATCTGTTAGAAGAGCCAGTGGAGAACCTCAAGGGGTACCTCACTGAGAAATAGAGATAATAAAGTAGAAAAAACAAGTGGAGGTCAAAACCCTTCAGGTTGAGAAATAGCCCCAGGGGAAAAACTGGGGTAGTATAAGAGTTAGAGCTTCAGCGGAAGATGCAGAAGGTACTATTAAAGAAAGCTTAAGCTGTTTTGGTCCAAAAACGGTAGAAACCTAGGACCAAAAGAAAAATGAGTCTGACCCAAGTGGACTGGCAATGGATTCAGTCCATGTAGGAGAGAAAGGGTATGGAGACCCTTGTATCTGATAAGAAAGTAAGGACAGACTTAGGAGCGCTAAGCTTTAGATTAACTGAAGCTCCACAATGTCTTTCCTAAATGGGGTCAATTAGGAAAGAAAAAGTTACATGGAGAGCTTCAGAAGTACCTAACCCTAAAAGGTTATGGTAAGGAAAAAGTTTGTTAATTACCACAGGAAGTGGTTATAAATGTAGAACCCTAAGTATGCTGGCACAGCATTGATAGGGGTAGTGCCCATCTTTTAGGATCATATAGGAATGTAAGGATATCTGAACCTAACAGACAGATAGATAAGTATGTGGATACATATCTACCTAAAAAATATATCTCACTAGATCTATAAATATATATATATGTACATCTAAATATATACACATATAGGGTATATATGCATATCTATATATATCTATGTGCATATCTCTATCTATCTATCTATATATATCTATATCTATATCTATATATATATATATATGTAGGCATATAGACACATGTCTCCAGGTATGTGGATGGAGAGATGTCTATAGAACCAGATCCCCTCTAGGGATATGGGGAGAGAGGAAGATTCATCTGATGGCAAGAAGGTTGATACCTGCTTGAATAGATGCATAGAGAATCCTCTTTCCCTGGTTATGACTGGCAGAGTCAGAGGAATGGTCTCCCTGACAAGAAAGAGTCTAGATTCTTTTCAGAATTTGAGCTCTTGAATAACCAGGATGGCCTACGTGAAAAATGCAGAGGATAACTTCAGTCTGCAGGCAGGAAGTCCAGATCTCTCCAGAACAGCAGTATGGAGAATGGATAGAGGACGGCACTGGAGGAAGATACCATAGTGACCCGCCTATGAGGGTAAGATGGGTATCAGGCGTCCTTTAGCTGCCACTGAAAGAAAATTATCTCAGACGAGAAGACCAAAGGAGATATGGGCCAAGCCAGGGAATTGGCCCTTCTTTAGGTTTTCACGTGATAAAAGACCTGAGTCTTATGTCTCAAAAGAGATTTAAGATGAGATGGTAAGGGTAGGGAATACCTACCAGTCATGGAACATGACTGGGGGAACCCCTCCTAACCATCTGGGGTTATCTGCTAGGCCAGATACTAATGCTCTCTAGCAAGGGCCCGTAGTGCAAAGCTACTCTGTAGAGTTGCAGAGAGCATGCTGCAGGTTGGTTAGAAGAACAAACTGGCTGTGTAAAGCCAGTAGGTAACAAACTATTCTGCCAGGACAAGGGGTCGGAGAATAGAAGTTAACCAACCAGACTGTGATAATAGGGTTTCCCAAACGAGGTTGATAACCTGGTTGGGGCTTAGCACTGAGGCTAGAAGGATTGCTAGTGGAGGGGAACCCCTGGTTGTGTGGTGAACAGAACCAGTGGCTTAACCACTAGGAAGTGCTGTATCTGCAGCAACTACCAGGGCAGCGGAGAAAATTTCTTTTCCCCTCCCTTTTTTTAGATTGGGAAAAAGAAACAGACATAATAGGACCTCCTATTGTCTGATGAGCTGCCCTAAGGCAATAAAGGGGGAGACAACCCGGGAAGGGAGAATCCCCCTGTGGAACAGGTAGAGGACCATAGGGGCTTACCAGTGTAAAAGAGCCACTCTTACAAACCAAATGTTGTAGTAAGAGGGAGGTAAGACAGAGTTGAAGGAGACTGACTATGCAGGAAGTCTCTGACAGGTGAGATGATACATGCCAGTACAGGGAAACAACTGTCTATTGATAGTTGTCACTTCTCTTTTCCCCAAAGAGGAAGAGAAAACCCTGTCATATATGGGCATGATCATCATAAAGACTCTTAGAGTTAAAGAAAAGATGTCTCATATCCAGGAAGGTTAGGATAATATTAGTGCAGATACTTCAAGTGAAAAGAAGCAGACTGCCACTCTAACCACCAACCAAGAGGGGCAAAGATAATCTATTTGAAACCCTGCGACTGCTGGGTTTGTTGACCCTGTTGAGGTTGTGGATTCTTCAGACCAGGGTGATGTTTCCCCTGTTTGGGAACATCTGTATGATGGGCAGAAGATGGATAAAACTTTGGCAGGACCCTTCCTACCAACTGGGAAAGAAGGCGGCGTCGAACAGCCTCTGGAAACAGGAAAGTCAGTGGTTAACTGAGCAACCTGGAGTAAAGACTCCTTGTTAAAGAGATTTTCTCCAGTGCAAGGAGTATTTCCCAGTCTTTCTTGTGCCCATTTTCCAAGTCTGAAGCCTGGAGCCAGGCTTTACGTTGTGCCCCTATAGCTATAGCAGAAGTCCTGCTAACAGACTTAAAGGAGTCTAGGGTAGCACGAGTAAGGAACCTAGAGATATTTTGAGCATGACTAACCAGTAAGGAATAGTCTGCAGTTTTGGGCTCTTGAAGAAAAGGAGTCAAAAAAAGTAATTTCTTTGTGACCTCCTCAAGAGATAAACCCATATAGAAAATATGAGAGAATTTTTGCTGAAAGCATGGATGCCTGGAAGGTTTGGCGTCCAAAGGCATCAAAAGTCTTAGACTCACGACCTGGCGGATAGGAAGAGTGCTTTTTAGTACTCTTCACCCGCCTCATTGCTGATTCTACAACAATGGAATGATGAGGAAGTTGAGTCTTTTGAAACCCTGGAGAGGGGGGCACCTGATATAGAAGATCAGTTGCTCTAGAAGGTGGGGGTACCTTTAAAGGAGCTTCCCACATTCGTAGAAGGAGATCCTGCAAGGAATGATGCAAAGGAAGCATGATGTTCTCCTTTGCTCTCCCAGGAATATACAGGAATCCTGTATTCCCTTGTGCAGGATCCTGTTCAGGAATAGAAATGGCAAGTGATTTTGCCATATCCAGGAGAAAAGCCTGAAAAGAAGAATCCCCAGAGGTAAATTCTTTTGGATAGGCTAGATCTGTTGAAGAACTAGCGTTGGCACTGAGGGATCTATCCAACTTTATAGGAATAGAAGATCCTGAATGGTGAAGTATTGGATCCTTAGAGGATGGTCACCGGTACCGCAGGAGGTCAGGACCAGCGTCAGGCGGTAGCACCTCGTCCATGCTAGGGATCGATTCCAAACTCGGTATCGAGGGAAGCGAGCCTGAGGAGAGAAGCATGGAAGGCACCGATAGCAATGGTAATGTGGATAACGGTACCGAGTTCGGTACCGTATCCGATACTGGTGGAAGAAGGCCAGCCGGTGGCAACTCTAACAGTATCGAAGAAACCCAGAGTTGCAGATCCGAATTATCGGAACCGAGCCTTCGGTACCGTCTGGTGTCGGTACCAAGGCAAGTCGGTACCAAGGCGAGTCGGTACCCAGTCCTCAAGACTAGAGATCGATTCCAGACTCGGCATCGAAGGAAGCGAGTCTATCGATGCACGTCTGGAGGGTACCGACATCGGTACTAGTATTGGTACCGGTACCGTACTGGAAGGTCAGTTTGGAGCGTATCCAACGGCCCCGCAGGTACCGAGGATGCCAGACGATGTTCCTTGGTGAGGAGTGTTTCATCCAACACCATTGCCGATGCCGCGGTATCGGTACCGCTCAAAGCGGATGTCACCACCGGGCATGGCTCAGGTATGTTCTGTGAGGGGTGAACCTCAGGAACAACCTGAAACCCCACACAGACTTTGGAGGCCGAAGACTCCCACCGGGGTTTTGAAGCCAGTGGTTTCTCGAGGGCAAGGCCGTAGGCATCTCTATGCTGTGCATGAGAACTGCCGCTCAAGGACTGGCTAGTCTTTACAGACTGTTTTTGGGTTACCTGATCCTGTGTAGAAGAAGATATGGTTGGTGCCCTGAGATTGGCTGGGGACCGCGTGTCGAGGGAAACTCAATGTTGAAAACGTCTTCCCACAATACTATTACCAGAGGGCTCCGGAGGAAAATGGTCAGGACCCAAAGCAGGTTAGACACCAATTGTGAGTGTCTAAAAATAAGTTTGAATCGCCACAGTTTATACATTTCTTGGGGATAGTGGCTGGCGGTTCCATGAAGGAAAAAGGAGAGGCCTAACAGGCCTGAGAAACCGTGAGACACTAATAAGGAAAAAATATTCCTTAAAAAGGAAAAATTTTACAAGAAAAGAAAAAAGAAACACCGGCGGTACCGGGGAAGGCAGTCGCGACCACAAGAAAAATAAAAAATAAAAGAAGAATTTTCTGCGGTGACAGGAGGACATCCTGCCGGCTCCGCGGAAAAACGAAAACTGAGGAGAGGCAGTTGGGAAGGCGGGAAGGCAGCACGCAGGCGTGTTGGGATGTTTCCAAAAGCGTTCTGATTGGACGCTGGGAAGAGTTCCCGCGCAGACTCCGTCGGTACCGACGTACCCCCCATATGTGAAGACTCATTCCTGCTTGTTCCTGGAGACTGGGAATGACCCAGGTGATCATAACCACTTCATTTTCCATAATTCTCTTAGGATGATAATCCCAGTGTTTTATCCAGTACAGCAATGTTATAATGTTTACAAGTTTCCAATGGATGAAATGTGCCACCTTCTCTCTCACGAGGGAAACTGGGGCGATGTCATCTTTTCAATGTGTTTCTTTTATTGGCTTAAGAGTTCTGGTTGAATTTGTAATAACTCGTTAACATTAAAATTTAAAAACAAAACAAAAAAAAAAACTTTCCCCTCAATATTCAGCTGTCTGTGTGTGTTTTTAAAACACCCGCTGCTATTGCTAAAAATACTCCCCGTTTTCAGCACTAGTTTTCAGATAGTTGCCAGTGCCACTGCTATCCATACAGTAGCAGTATTCAGCGCCACTTTAAGGATAGGTTATCCAGATAGCCTTAGGACAGCTTTTTTCCTATCCTAAACTAGCCAGAGTTACCTATATAGTCAAATTGAATATAGTCACTAATGGACAATATCTGGCTCCTTCCCAAGCTCTGCTCCAGCACTATCTGGATATTCAGTAGCATCCTGTTTAGTGCCACCGAATATCCCACTCATCAGCAATGTACTGTGACCTCTCTTAAATCCAAATTGGGACTCAAATGTATGCAAATTTGTTCAGATCTTCTGTAAGCTGCATTGCTATCATTGCTTTCCGCAGTTTGGCCAACAGTGAAACATTTGCCACTTGTCTGTAGGCTCAACGGTAGATTTAAAATCTAAATTCTTCCCTTTAGGAACAGGAGTCAGAATGATCTTGCATGTTCTTTGCAAAATAGCAGCCATGCAGTGATGCTATAACAATAATACCTATTGCAATACCTCCAAAGGGATCACTGCAAAAAATAAAAATAAAAAGATAGATGGTGGACAGGGACCCAGTGTACAATTGGTCCTTGAAGATTTATTTAATGTATGGATTTCTTTTGTGGAAATAACGGCAAATTCCCCCTAAATACCATCAACCCGAATCCCTTTAGAGAATATTTCCCCGAGAAATTAGACCACAAAGATTAAAGACCTTCATAGAGTACCTCAAAAGTTCTTTTAAACCCTTAATCCTATTCCTAAAATTAACTGTAAAAATATCAGTTGGTATTTTATCATTCATTTAAAATCTTTGATATCTTAAAAAGTATTGTATAATTTCTACTATCTTCCTCAATTAATTGTGAATATCATCCTTTCTGCAATAATTACATTCTTTTTTTATAAATATAATAGCTGCTTTCTAATTGAATTCATCACCATATTCTTAGTTTCCCCTGCATCGTCTCTAGAATCTATGACAGATGGTCTTTTCTAGAGCCAGTTGTGAAGTATACCAGGAAACAGTCATGAGGTTTTTCCTGATTCGCCCTGGGGGGTAGAGGGCTGACCCTGAATGGGAGACAGGATTGGATGTGGGGGGACATCCCTTGAATCTTAGCTATGGGGGCATGACCTCTGTTGGTACTTGTCTCATAAGTGGTTAATAGTCTGTTGCCCTGCAGCTGGATCTTATTGTGTCTCTTCTCCCCCGGTCTGCTATGCAGTCGTGTTCCACTGAGGGGGGGAGGGGTAAAAAGAAAACAATGCTCGCAATTTTATGTATGTAATTGTACTGGTTGCTTGTTTATTCTGATATTGTGTTCTCTGTTCATGTGCTTTTGCTTGTGTTCCAATAAAAACATTTTCATCCTAAAAAGAAACACCCTTGCCCCTCGATGAGGACATTCATTCGCTCTAGTTTTATCCTTGGGAGACATTTGCCCACAGACCTGGGCGTCTAGACACTAACAAGATCTCCAGATTATGTCTGAAATTGCATCCGTGAGTCCACATGAAATAATCTCTAATTTATTAGAAGGGAGCTGCACACTTGATAAGTTTAAAACAATTCTTACGAATACATCTGCTGCTGTGCTGCCCCATGCCACCACTGGAAACCCTGCCCTCTTACAGGGGATGTCATCTGTGGGGAAAAATGCTGCTCTGCCAAAAGGCAGGTCCACAGGCAAACCTTTGCCAAACAGCCAAGCCAAAGGGCCCTGAGAGATGGCCCTTATGGAATGGATGAGCTAGAGTGATGTGTTTGAGTATAGTGGAGGAGTAGCCTAGTGGTTAGAACAGCCTAGTACCCAAGAGATCTGGGTTTGATTTCCATTGGTGCTATGAGATTCTGGGGTATGGAGAGCATTTTTTTTTTTGTTTTAATAAGTTCTAGGATAGGGTGGGGCTTGGTGATATTGCGGAAGAGGGGTGGGTGATTGGGATTTTGGAATTAAGTTGCAGATGGGATGGGGGTATCTTGTTAGTCCTGTAATTTAGGGGAGAAGTGGGGAATGTGGGACACAAGTTTCAGGGTAGTTGGTTCAGGGGTTTCTATGAAACGTGTAATTGTAAAGCTTTAAGAAAATATTCTTGTGGGGAGTGGATACAGAGTATATTGTGAGAAAGCACTTATAGAGGAGATGTAGGCAGCTTTGCTATAATCAGGGGCTTAAACATATACCTCAGCAGTGACTGCTGGGGGAAATACTCCCAGTCCTTTATTGTTATTTTAACACTAGGCCAGTAGCTAAAGTAGATGTTATAAGAGACATTATAAGAAATAGCTAGGTGGTATTTTTATCATAGAGCATCAGAGGGTCCCCTTTATTGCAAGCTATATGCCCACTGGCACAAATATTGTATCACAAGGGAAAAGAGGGGGTGGAGTAGCAGTTGTTTATAGGAAGTTGTTAGTGTGCAAATATGAGATAGTTTTGTTATTCCTGGTATGTTGATGGTTAACAGAACACAAAAAGCAAGACGGTCAAAGTAGAAGCGGTCAAGGTATGCTTTTATTTGAAGGAACCCCTACGCATTCTGGCAAACGCCTTCCTCAAGGGGTAAAAACAAACAAAATCATTAGAAAACTAATAGATATGCTTATTTAAAAAAAAAAACAATAAAAAATTGACATTGTTGAAATTAAAACAAATAATAAAGTTATAATAAAAGTATATTAAAAAGCAAGGCTGAATTATAAAATAATTCAATAAACTAGGAATGTAGTAAAATAAAACCACACAGAACAGCTTCCACAATATAGGTGGGCATCATGTGAGGATACTATCAGTGTGACTATTGGAAAAGGATGAGAATCGGAGGAATGAGGACGACAATATAACACTAACCCTAATGGGCTAAAAATGTATTTGTGGCAACAACTGTGAATATAGTCGCAAAGTTTATAACATCAAATACTACTGCAAAAATAGGAACTGCTAGATTAGAAAGTGAAATATCCTAGGGTAAAGAAAAGTGCTAATTCCAATAATAGGGAAATAGAGTTCAAGCGAAGGTACCAGAAGTTAAATATCACAGTAGTCAACGTACATTTTCATAAAGCCATCAATATTGTTTATAAGCAAGTCATTTCTTTTAAACCCCAAAGTTCGTAGACCACTAGTGGGCTTCAGTGTTGTAAGATTAAATAGAAAATTAACCATAGTGGAATAATGTTCAATACGCCGTTAAAGAAGTTCAACAACATAACCCTATAAGAAAACAAATACTATTATAAAAGCTTACCAAAAACCCCATAGAGTGATAAAGCACAGTTACTTACCTGTAACAGGTGATCTCTGGGAACAGCAGGAATTAGTCCTCACATATGGGTACGTCGGAACCGACGGAGCCTGCGTGGGAAAGCTCCCCAGCTTCCTAGAATGGAAGCTTTTGGGACCTCCCACTGCACATGCGCGCTGCCTTCCCGCCTTCCTGAACAGCTCTCCTCAGTTTCGAGTTTATAGCTGAGACAATAGAGAGAGGACAGGAAGACAGATAGATAGAAGATACAACTCCTAGGGGAGGTGGGTGGGTTGTGAGGACTAATTCCTGCTGTTCCCAGAGATCACCTGTTACAGGTAAGTAACTGTGCTATCTCCAGGAACAAGCAGGAATAAGTCCTCACATATGGGGACTCCCTAGCTGAGATGCCTGGGAGATCCCCCTCCAAGGGTTCGCCATCTTCGTATGGATCTCAGGCATCCATCCTGGGAAGGTGGGCAGGAGTTGTCTAAGAATGGAACAGGTGTTTGAGGACAGCCTGGCCAAACAAGGCATCCCGGCGGGAGTCCTTGTCCAAACAGTAATGGGCTGTAAAGGTATGAACCGAGGCCCAGGTAGCGGCTCGACAGATCTGATCAATAGAAACAGAGTGCAGATGAGCCATAGAAGTTGCCATGGCTCTCACATTGTGAGCTGTGACATGGCCATCCAGAGAAATGTTTTTACTCTGGTAAGCAAAGGAAATACACTGAGCAATCCAATTGGAAAGTGTACGCTTGGAGACTGGAAGTCCCAAATGTGAAGGATCAAAAGCCACGAAAAGTTGAGAAGACTTTCGATGTGGCTGAGTCCTATTAAGGTAAAAGGCTAGAGCTCTTTTACAATCCAGAGTATGAAGGTTCCTCTCTGCACTGGATGCATGAGGAGCCGGAAAAAAGACAGGTAGATATACCTCTTGATTAAGATGAAAAGGCGAGACCACTTTGGGCATAAAGTGGGGATTCGTCCTAAGGACCACCTTGTCATGATGAAATCTTGTATAAGGTGGATTAGCCACTAGAGCCTGCAGTTCGCTGATGCGGCGAGCGGAAGTGACTGCAATTAGGAATAGTACCTTCCAGGAAAGAAATTTCAAGGAGGTAGAAAATAACGGCTCAAAAGGTGGCTTCATAAGCTGACCAAGCACTAGATTCAAATCCCATGCGACCGGGGGGGGTCTGATGGGAGGTTTAGTGAGAGTCAGGCCTCTCATGAATCTTGCAACAAGAGGATGAGAGGAGATAGGTTGTCCATTTATAGGTTTCAGGGATGCTGAAATAGCACTTAAATGGACTCTTACAGAATTCGTCTTAAGGCCTGCATTGGAAAGATGCAGGAGATAGTCTAAGAGGGAATTCAAAGGAAGTGCCAGAGGGTCAAGGCCCTGCTGAGCACACCAAATGGAAAAACGTTTCCATTTGAAAGCATAAGACCGCCTCGTGGAAGGTTTCCTAGAGGCATGAAGGATATCTTTCACAGGTTGAGAAAGATTAAAGTCTTGAAGACTTAAGCCTTCAGTAACCAAGCTCGGAGATGTAGGGATTTGGGGTTTGGGTGCCACAAAGTCCCCTCCTCCTGAGACAGAAGGTCTGGTGCAGCTCCTAAGTCCAGGGAGGATCCCTGGGAGAGCTGTAGAAGCAGAGGGAACCACACTTGGCGTGGCCAGCGTGGAGCTATGAGGATCATAGAGCCGTGATCTCTCTGGAGTTTGAATAGAGTCTTGGGAATCAGCGGAATGGGTGGAAAGGCATATAGGAACGCCTGACCCCAATGGAGGAGAAAGGCGTCCGTGGCCTGAGCTTCCTGACACGGAGTCCTGGAACAGAACCGGGGAAGTTTGGCATTCCACGGACTTGCAAAGAGGTCTATGTCCGGGGTCCCCCATTCCTGAAAGATTCTGCTTATCTGGTCCACGTGTAGGGACCACTCGTGTGGCAGCAGAACTCGACTGAGCCTGTCTGCTCGAGAGTTTTGAACTCCTGGAAGATACACTGCTAGCAGATGAATTTGGTGCTCTCTGGCGAAGGCCCATAATCTGAGAGCTTCGTTGCAAAGCGACAGAGAGCCCGTCCCTCCTTGTTTGTTTATGTAAAACATGGCCACCTGATTGTCTGTCTGAACCAGGACAGTCAGGTTGGCAAGGAGGGTATAGAAGACCTTGAGGGCAAGGTAAATTGCTCGCAGTTCCAGGAGGTTGATATGAAGGGTGGCCTCCTGTGGAGACCAAGTGCCCTGAGTGGAGAGAGTTAGCAGATGGGCTCCCCACCCCAATTGGGAGGCATCTGTTGTGAGGGTTGCTTGGGGTAGCAAGGGCTGAAAGGGAGCCCCCAACAACAGATTCTTGGTGGATATCCACCAATGGAGGGACCAAGACAGACGGTTTGAGGTTTGTATTTGGTCTGAGAGTGCTCCCGACGCCTGAGTCCACTGGGTGGCCAGGGTCCATTGAGCTGCTCTCATATGAAGACGAGCATAGGGCACCACATGTACTGTGGAGGCCATATGGCCCAGGAGGCGTAGCATTTCCCTGGCTGTCAAGTGAGTACTGGACTGGGCTTGGGAGGCCAAGCTCAGCAGACGCTGACCCCGAACCAGTGGAAGGTAGGCTCTTGCAGTGGTGGTGTCCAACTGGGCCCCTATGAATTCTAGAGACTGAGTAGGGCTGAGTTGAGACTTGGGAAGGTTTACCACCAGTCCCAGATACTGCAGAAGGCTCCTTGTGCGGTCTAGGGAAATCTGGGCCTGCGACTGAGTTGGAGCTCGAATGAGCCAGTCGTCCAGATATGGGAATACGAAAATCCCCATGCTTCTGAGAAATGCGGCTACGACTGCCATGCATTTGGTAAAGACTCTTGGGGCAGAGGCGAGACCGAAGGGAAGTACTCTGTATTGGTAATGACTTCCCCTGAACAGAAAGCGAAGATATTTTCTGTGGGATGGATGGATGAGTAGATGTGTATACGCATCCTGCAGGTCTAGAGAACAAAGCCAGTCCTGACTCTGAAGGTATGGAAGGAGAATGCCCAAAGAGAGCATTTTGAATTTCTCCTTGTACAGAAATTTGTTCAATTCTCTCAGATCTAGGATTGGTCTGAATCCCCCTGTCTTCTTTGGAATGAGAAAATAGGGGGAGTAGAAACCTGACCCTTGTTGATGAAGAGGAACCTCTTCTATGGCCCCTTGGGCAAGCAGAGAAGAGATCTCCCGATCCAACAGGGCTAGGAGAGGAGATGGAGAATTGAAGGGTCTCACCATGTGATGAGGAGGAAGGTTGGAGAAATGAAGTTTGTAACCCTCTCGGATGATAGAGAGGGTCCATTGCTCTGTTGTGATTTGTTCCCATCTGGGAGCAAAATGAGCTAACCTTCCAGGTATGGTGAGAGGTTCTGGTTGGTCCAGAACCAGGAATGGCAAGTTCTCTAGGGGCAAGTCAAAACCCCTGAGGGGGTGGAGCCTGTTGAGCTGCAGTAGCTGCTGCAGGCTTTGCTCTTGCTTGTTTCGTTTGCTGACGTTTAGCCGCAAAACGAGGTTGAGAAGATTGCTGGCCAGTATTGGAAGCATATCTGGCCTTCTTATAATAAGGCCTCTTGAAAGACTTCTTCTTAGTGGGAGTAGAAGTGGACTTAGAAAGTCTCTCTAAGGTGGCATTTTCAGCGTCCATTTGAGTGGCTTTAACTTGCCACTCTGCACCGAATAAGTTCTCACCTGTACAGGGCAGATTCCGTAAGCCATCTAGAACCCAGGGTTCCAGATCAGAAGCCTGAAGCCAAGCCAGACGTCTGGCTGCAATAGCAATGCCAGAAGCTCTGCTGGCTCCCTCGAAGGAATCAAAGGCAGCTCTGTTGGAGAACTTAGAAACATCTGAAAGTTGTTTCACTACAGAAAGGAAGTCCTCCTGTTTATCCTCAGGGATAAAGGGGGCAAAATGCCGCACTTTCTTGGCAAGTTCCCCTAGGAACATGCCCATATAGAGGCTGTAGGAATTAATCCTGGCTATAAGCATACTAGCCTGGAAGATTTTCCTACCAAAAGAGTCCAGTGTCTTACATTCCCTTCCTGGAGGTGTAGAAGAGTGCCTTTTAGTACTCTTGATCTTTTTCATTGCAGACTTTACCACAATGGAGTGGTGAGGCAATTGAGTTTTCTGAAAACCAGGAGAAGGAGGGACCCGATACATGGTGTCCAACCTACGGGAATAAGGAGACAGAGTTAAAGGGTTCTCCCAGAAATCCATCAATTGTTCCTGAAGGATTTCATGGATAGGCAGGGTAACTGCTTCTTTAGGAGACTTAGAGTATCCTAAAATATCCAACCTTTTTGACCTTGGTTCCCTTTCAGAGGAGGTAGTGATAGAAAGGCCTTTAGCCATTTCTAAAATAAAGTCCTGAAAGGACAAATCCTCTGGAGGAGACATTCTCCTTTTTGGAGAAGAAGGTTCCTCAGGAAGGTCAAGGGAGAGCTCTGCAGACTCATCAGAGGAGCCAAAATCCTCAGAGGAATCGGTGTATTCTCTAGTTTCCTCCAACGCACGATACGCATACCGATCGGTATCGACATCGGGCGTACCGGGTATGGAAGCGGTATGGAGCGAAAGCCCATACGGTACCGATTTGCGTTTAGAAGAGGAAGGCCTGGGTTCCGGCATGGCGGACGATACCGGAACCGGGCCCGGAACCGCTGGAAGCGGTACCGATGGCGTTGCAGCTTTAATGAAAGCCATGACGGCCTGCTGCATGGATTGGACAGTATTGCCCATAGACGCCACGGCTGCCTGGATGTCGGTACCGGTATGGGCCGGTACCCCAGAGCAGTCCAACAGGTGATCTGTCGAGGCCGTGCCATCGATGTCAACCTGTAGCCCCTGAATTGGCGTTTTGGAAGGCAGAGCTTCCCGCCGGGGCTGTTTGGCTGGGGCAGGGTCCTCAAAACTAAGAGCCTCTCGATGCTTTGAAGGAGATTTGCCCTTTGAGGACTTGCCCACAGAAGGTTTGGTTACCTGAGATCCATCCGGAGATGATGACCTGGATGACTGTGATGTTGGATTCTCTGAAGCAAACAGCACATGGAATTTGTTGGCCCGGTTCTGCAGCCCACGCTTAGACATTTGGGAGCAGGAAGGGCAGTCCGGAATGGAGTGGTCAGGCCCCAAACATTTAAGACACCATTCATGGGTGTCTGTGACTGATATTACAGCAGTACACTTGGTACACTTCTTAAATCCAGGGGCTGGCTTCTCCATGTGGAGAATTCAAGTAGGCCTGAAGGCCTAACTGAAGTGACCAAGTGCTGAAAAATAATAAAAGAAAAAGAAAATAATTTTTCAAGAAAGAAAAAGGAAGACCGGCGATACCGGTATCGGTATGGGAAGGCAGGTACGCGGTCTAAAGAAACAAAACAAAAAACTACAATTTCTTCAGCGGTGACAGGATACACGACCTGCTGGCTCCGCGGAAAAAGAGAAACTGAGGAGAGCTGTTCAGGAAGGCGGGAAGGCAGCGCGCATGTGCAGTGGGAGGTCCCAAAAGCTTCCATTCTAGGAAGCTGGGGAGCTTTCCCGCGCAGGCTCCGTCGGTTCCGACGTACCCATATGTGAGAACTTATTCCTGCTTGTTCCTGGAGATAACAAAGAACAAGAGAGAACTTGCCTGATCCAATGGAGCAGTAGCATATCTCCGTACAGCATTGACTTGTAAAGAACAGTCTCAAGCCACATCTCAGTTTTAAAAGGAACAACATTTGCACCATTAGGGGTCAGAGTTTAACAGACAAATACTGGAATAATTTTAAAGGAAAACAACCAGAAATTATATTATATTTATGTTATAATTAGAACTATTTTCTGTTAATGTTATATTGCTGGTATGCTTTTAAAACATTGTAGAAAAATGCCATTATTGAAGCTTACTGACCCTGTTAACATCTGTTAAAATAATATCTATTAGTTTTCTAATGATTTTGTTTATTTTATGTTTTGTTTCACCCCTGAGGAAGGCGTTTGCCGAAATGCGTAGGGGTTCCTTTGAATAAAAGCATATTGTGACCACTTCTACTTTGACCACCTTGCTTTTTGTTTTCTGCTGCCTATTCTACAAGTGTGTTTGCTCTCATTTGGACAACGGGGTTTATTTTTATTTTTTATTTACATTCTCTTATATACCGCGCTATTCTGCATCAGTGCGGTTTACATTGAACAAACTGAAATTACATTGAATAGGGCATTATAACTTGGAGATAACTATTTTACAGGGAACATGGGCTATGGAGGGTTAAGTGGCTTGCCCAAGACCACAAGGAGCACCTGTAGGACTAGAAACCCCAGTCCTTCCGGCCCAAGGTTGCTGTCCTCTAGTGGGATTTGAACCCCCGACCTTCTGGCCTGAAGTACCTTGCCCCAACCACTAGGCCACTCCTCCACTCCATGGTCAAGACAGGGAATGACTGACTAGAGCAGCATTACTGGGTGTTCCACCCCTTCAGCCTTCCTACTGGCTGTATCTTATTTATCTCTAACTAGAGCTGCATTCCACTATTCCCACTCCAGTCCCTTCTCATTGGTTGGATCCTATCCATAATTTCTGCTGCTAACTACAGTGGAAGCAGGAAGGTCAGGTTCAATCACATGGGGGTTATAGAGAACTACAGATAAGAGATTTTAAACTTGAAAATACCCAAACACATTACTTATAATTCTAGCATTTGGAAATTAATGGCAAAACTAGTGCAGTTCTGATTGGAGTGGAGTAACATCTATTAATCAGAATAGCAAACTGGGAACCAGGGTTCAAATCCCAATGATGCTTGTTGTGGCTTTGGGCATGTCACTTAACCCTCCATTGCCTCTAATACAGATTGTAAGCCTTCAGAGTAGGGAAATACCTACTGTACCTAAATAGAACTTGCCTTGGACTACTACTGGAAAGGCAAGAGGTTAATATAAATAAATAAGCAAGCAAGCCAGCCAGACAGTTGCAATCATAATTTAAGAGGTTAACATTGACATCTTATAGGACCCCAGGTATCGGCCCTGTTTGCCAATGCTTCAATCTAGCCCTGTGGATAGACACATAGCTAACAGTAAAGAAATGCATAATTTAGTAACCAGTTTTCAGAGAAGAATTAACAAAAAAGGAAATGAAACATATCTGAATACCTCAAAATGCAATAGGTCGGCTATGAAATTATTTGTAATCCCAGTGTGTACATCTGTGTTGTGTGGAGCAAGTTGGGGGCTCGTTAGTTTTAGTGCACCACTTTAGGAGTGGGGAAGTTTGGTGGGGTTGGTCAGTTTCATGCTGGAGGTTTTGGGGCAATTGCAGGGGTATTTTTTTGAGGGTAGGGTTGGTTTCCAGGGAGGTGTGGCAGTTATGTAGGATAGATTTTGGGGGTAGGGGCAGTTAGCAGCATGGTGGGGCAGTTACAAGCACCATTATTTGGGGTGGTGGGACAAATCTAGGTGTATAGGTTTTGGGGCATGGACAGTTTGCAGGGATGTGAGATAGTGGGATTGTTTCTATGGGACTGTTGTAGTGGTTGATATGGAAGGGAAGACTAGATAGTCATGTTTCTATGGTAGGTTTTGGTGGGGTGAGAGCAGTTAGTGTGATGGTGAGGCAGTTGCAGTGGGGGATTTTGGGGGGTGTGGGGCAGTTGCAGGGGTTATAGTTTTTGGGGGCGAGGGAAGTTTATAGGGTGGTGATGCAGTTGTAGGGCAGATAGTTTTTGGGGATAAGGGCAGTTTGCAAGGGGGTAGAGTTTGGATATGAAGGCAATTGCAGGGCCGGTGGTTCTTGGAGATGCCCGGGGGGGGGGGGGGGGTAATTTTAACGGATGGTGTCAGTTGGGGGTCTGGGAACAGCTGAGAACAGAAGAATCAGTTTGAAATTAGCAATTCCTAAACTACTATGTTTCACTCGGGGCAATTTATCCAAATGGGTTAGTTTTGTGCATATCTCGATAGTCATGAACCTCACTCCTAAGCCAGGGTATGTGGAGTATGATCTCAGTCTCTCAAATTTACTGCTAATGCTCGCTGTAGTACTTGCATCATGCCAAAGAGATTACTTCTTGAGTTTGTAAGATATAACATGTATGGGTAGTTGACTCGGCAAAAAGCATTATATAAATATGGCTAAATAAAATGTATGTAGATTTCTATGCTGCAGAAGTTGGATCTCCTTCTTCCATAGAAATGCCATTTGGGGGGGGAGGGTTACTTCTCTAGAACTTCAAGTATGATCTGACCTGTTTTCAAATTGTATGTGTCTTTTCACCATTTTTCCCATGCCAATTTTCATCTCATTAAATTCCATTTAATTTTTGGGGTGATATTTTGTCCAAAGAAAGATAGACATTTCTCAACCCCTTGTGTATTACTCTTTTCAAAAGGGCACCGGTGGTGATCCTGGAAACTGGGTCAGTAAGCCTGACATCAGTGCCAGAAAAAAAACGGTTTAAGCTATTATAAAAACAAATTATTGATCATATAGACAGACATGGCTTAATGAGCACAGCAAGGCAAGTGTTACCTTTTCTATTTATTAGGAGTTTCTGAAGGTGTAAACCAACAAGTGAATAGCTGTAAGGAGGCTGATCTAGTACACAATTTCAGAAGACATTTAAGAAATCCCCTCATGAGACATCCCCCAGAAAATTAAGTATAGGAGGCCATGCTCTTTTTGCAAACTGGCTAGAAGACTGGAAACAGTTATCCACGAGGAAAGGGTCAGTAGTAGAATGCCCTGGGGTCTGTAATAGAATCTGTGCTGTTTAACATTCATAAAGAATTGGGAGATAGGGGTGATGAGTGAGATGATCAAATTTTTGGATGACAATATTATTCAAAATCATTAAAATAGCAAATGATTTTGAGGATTTGCAGATAAATTTAACATGGACATGTGCAAATTCATATACATAGGGATAAACAAACTGCTGGGTTCAAGATTTAGGAGTCATTATTCCAGAAAAAGATCTTGGAGTCACTGTGGACAAGACATTGAAATTTTTGACCCAAACTGCCACAGCCGCTAAAAAAAAGAAAAAAAAATTACAATGTCAGATTATTCAAAAAGGAATGGAGAACAAAACTGTAGAGGTCTCGGTACAAGTCCATGCTATGACTGCCCGTTGAGTACCATGTGCGGTTCTGGTCACCTTGTCTCAAAAAGATATAGCAGAAACACAATGTTTAGAGAAGGGAGATAAAGATGATAAAATCAATAGAATACCTCCCATATGAAGATAGGCTAAGGAGGCTAGGGCTCTTCAGTTTGGAGATAAAGTGATTGAGGGAATATAATAGAAATTTATAAAATCCTGAAAGGGGTGGAATAATTAAACAGAACGGTTAATCAAAAGGACTGTCCATGAAAGCACACTGAAAACAAATTGTAGAAAGTTCTTTTTTTCAAGCAACTCATAACTAAGCTGTGGTGTCTGTTGCCAGAGGAGCTGTCAAAGCAACTAACATAGTGGGATTCAAGAGAGGTTTGGACAAATTCTTGGAAGACAAGTCCATAAAAAATTATTATTAGCTAGGTAAAAATGAAAGAAGTCATTTGCTCAACACATGAAATCAGCTATGAGAAAAAGATCTCTGTTTCTGGGATCTGCCAGCTACTGGTGACCTAGACCGGATACTATCAGAGATGGAATGCTAGGCTTGATGAATTTTAGTATGACTCAGCATGGCTTTTCTTGTGTTCACCGTTAACATGGAGATTTCTTAAACAAAGGATGTTAAAGGAAGAGTCATCATTTAAACTCATCAGATATAATTCTGAATCTCAACCAAAATTGGAAATGTGGATTTTTAAAAGATGCACCCTAAAAAGTAATCTATATCAACTTCTCAGCTTTTAACAGATTTCAATCACAAATAAGACATGTGAGAGCACAACATAAAATTCATTAGCAGCAGTTGGTGAACTGCTGTGCATCTCTTAAGAAAAAGAGAATGAGGTTTCCTCCTCATGTCTCATAAAAAAATCTATACTAAATCTCAACAAGGCAACACTACAGTTGAGGTATGGTAGGAAAGAAAAAGAAAAATACATATTGGCCGCATGTCACTCAGGATAAACAGGTGCCCATCCATAGTGTATGCACTAGGGTTGATGTTAACAATAGTGCAGACAATGCAGATGCAGATAACATCCCTTCCACAGATAAAGACCACGGTGAGCGTGTTCATGGACCCATTGTGGTAGAAGATAAACCACAGAAATTAATGAAAAATTTAAAAGGATTAAGAGTAAATTAGACTTACCTGCTAATTGTTGCTCCTTAAGGAACTCCAGTCTAGTCCTGAACCTCTGGGTTGTGCTCCTCCTACAGCAGCTTGGAGAATGAGAAACGTCATCCTTTTGTGATGACACTGGCATAAACTCCCAGGATCCACCTCCTCACACCAGTAACCTATTGACAAAGCAGACTCCTCGGAGCGACAATTAAGTAGTAACTTTTCAAGCAATCGAAACTTGCCTAACTAAACTGGAAACGTATAACTTAACCATAACATCTATACAAGAGAGTCAGTCCTCTGTGCCATCTACTGCTATGGGCTTCGAGGTCCATCCTCCCTACCATGTTTGTATGAGGAACTAAAAGGACTAAACATTCCCCTGCCTATAAGCTTATACGCTTACCTGTTATGTTGTCTCGCTTCAGGCTCTAGACCCTAGAAACCAGGGAGGGATACGGGACTAGACTAGAGTTCCTTAAGGAACAACAATTAGCAGGTAAGTCTAATTTACTCTTCCTTAACGTCCCTCCAGTCTAGTCCCGAACCTCTGGGTAAGTATCAGAGCAGTAAATCAAATTTAAAGGGAGGGTCCTGCTAGACCAGCCTAAAGCACTGCTGATCCAAAACAGGTATCCCTCTTCGCCTGGACATCCAGCCGGTAATGCTTAACAAAAGAATCCGGTGATGACCAGGTGGTGGCCTTACAAATCTCCAGCGCTGGTACCAACTGGAATTCAGCCCAAGATTCTGCCTGTGCTCTTGTGGAATGAGCTCTCAAGCCTTCTGGCACTTCCTTCCCCCTCCAAAATATATGCTGACACGATAGCCTCTTTAAGCCATCGTGCTGTGGAAGCCTTAGATGCGGAGTGCCCTTTCTTCTGACCGCCAAACAGCACAAATAGTCTGTCCGACATGCGAAAACTTGCTGTTCTCTTGAGGTAAACCTTCAATGCTCATTGCACGTCGAGACAATGTAACTCACCAGCCGCAGAAGTCTTAGACTTCTCCCTAAACACCGGCAAGGAAATCACCTGGTTCAGGTGAAAAGCTGAAACCACCTTTGGCAAAAACGACAGAACCGGCCTCAACACCACCTTGGAATCATAGAAGGATAAGAAAAGCTTTCTACAGGACAAAGCTTGCAATTCTGAAATTCTCCGAGCCGAGCAAATGGCTATGAGAAACACCACCTTAAGGTTAAGATCTTTTAAAGATGCTGTTGATAACGGTTTGAACGGCTCCCTTCCTAATGCCTTCAGTACCAAAGGAAGATTCCAGCTGGGCACCACCTGCCGACAGGGTGGACGGAGCAGAGATACTGCCCTTAAGAAGTGCTCGACATCTGGGTGACTCCCTATGGTTGCCCCTGCTATTTTACCACTATGGCAGGACAGCGCTGCGATCTGAACTCGCAAAGAAGCGGCCACCAAGCCTTTTTCCAAACCCCTCTGCAGAAATGCTAGCACCTGCGGGATGGCCGCCCTCAATGGCTGCACCTGGTTGTCCCTGCACCATTAATTAAATACTTGCCAGACGCGAACATAAGCTAAAGAGGTAGTTCTCTTCGTGGACTTCAACAACGTGGTGATTACGGAGGCAGAATATCCCTTTGATCTCAGACGAGCCCTTTCAAGAGCCAGGCCGTAAGGGAAAATCGATCCACCTGTGTGGCATGTGTAGCGGTCCCTGTGAAAGTAGATCTGCTCGCCGAGGAAGGCACCAGGGCTTTTCCCTCGAGAAGCCTCATCAGGTCGGCGTACCATGGCCTCCGCGGCCAATCTGGCGCTATCAAGATCACCTGGCCGTTGTGTTGCTCAATGCACTGCACCACTCGTCCTATCAACACCCAAGGAGGAAATATGTACAGGAGTTGCTCTTCTGGCCATCTCTGCATGAGAGCATCCAAGCCTTCCGACATCCTTTCTCTTCTTCTGCTGAAGAACCGACCGACCTTCGCCGTTTGGAACGTCGCCATGAGATCCATCACCGGAGTTCCCCAATGCTCCACTAACATCTTAAACACGTTTTGATGGACCCATTCCCCTGGATCCACCGTCACTTGACCAATGTTCCCTCTAATTTTCTGTAGGCTGTGTGCGCATAAAATATCAGCTGTGCAGCTTTTGAAGGAAGGTTAAATTTTTGTGCGCCACATAACGACACTCGGAGTTATATACTTTAAAAAGTGACTACTGTCACCAGTGGCCTACCCTGGGTCCTAGGGCACGCAGAGAGGGTCAGGCTGGTGACTATCCTGAGCCAGGAAGTGGGGGTAGTGCAGGCGTAGTAGTACACACCCTCTGGGTAAGAAAGTCCCAAACACTCCCCAAGCAGAGGAACAGAAGTAACAAAAGTGATAAGGTCAAAAATGAGGTTTTATTTCCCCGTCCCGGGGTTTGGTAAGCACAAAGAACTTAGGACAAAATAACCATGCGTCTGGTACAAAGAAAAGTAAATCAGGAACTGAAGAAAAATAACTTCTTTTTCTTCCAGCTTTCACTATACAGTCCTTTAACACAGGAATCAATAAACGTTTCTTTTCAAAGGCAGCAATGCTCACTTTGCTTCTCAATGCTGTTCCTACAGATTTATGCATCCAACTCAGCAAAGTGATTCTATGTTATCTGCTATAGTCAGTGTACAATCCATGGGCTCATCAATTATACATTCCTCTATGGATTCAACTTGCATATCTTCCAGCCCTTCCCCCGCTGGATACATGGGAACACATTCACACAGGGATTTAAAACAATTCTCTTTACCTTTAAGAGAGTCCCAGAGAGCTTTACTATCCCAGAGAAAACTGGTATTCTTTGTTTTCTCCCTGTTCCTTTTACAGAGACCACTTTCTGGCTTTTGCCTGTAAGGTTTACTCAGCAGTGCTTCTTCAATATCAGCAGAGTCCAGAGATTTGTACCTTCCTCTCACCCGAGCTTCTGGGCACACCCAAACTGACTTTCTGCGTGGCTTTTCTCTCCAGTTACCTTCAACACCAGGCTTTAACTGAGAGTAGCTTTCCTGTAGTCTTAGGGTTTGAGTTCTCTGTACCTTTTCAGCTGAAGCTTTTCCTGGTCGGTTCTCAGGGCTGCTTAAATCACTCTCAGCCTCTCTGCTATCAGTCCTTCTAACGGCTCTCCTTCCAGTTCCCGTTTCAGTTCCCCTTTCAGCTCGCCTTCCAGAACTGCTTCCAACTCCTACTCCAGTTCTCCTTCCAGATCTCTCACTGCTTTCTAATGAGTGCTTTTTATCAGCCTTAGGGCTTAGCTTCGTTCCTCCCCCACCCAGGTGAATCCTATTACACTCAGGGCATGGGGATTGTTTGCAACTTGGGCGGGGCTGCTGCACTCGTGGCTGGGTTTGTTTATATCTCCCCTGGCAACCTGTAGCCATGTGCTTTACTTGGCTGTCAGAATCTGACGTACTTTCCTCAGTTTCCTCTGACTGCATGGCAAGGGACGGATCTTCCCCATTACACTACACATCAGAATACAGTATGTACACCACATTGATTGCACTAGAAAACATTGTAGAACTTGTGAAAACCATAAATACATAACTTTTAAATTTTAAGACGTCTGTGTTTTCTATCAGAATCAGAACCGTAATTTTTGTGCGCTCTGTTGTAAGGTATGTGCGCTCGCTTGGCAAGGTGTGTGCACGCGCACAGCTTAGAGGGAACAGTGCACTTGACTTAGGAAATCGGCCTCCACATTGTCCACTCCAGCTACATGTGCTGCCGATAGAGCCAAGAGGTTCCCCTTGGCCCGCTCGAACAACTGCTCCGCTTCTGCTTCCATGGGAACACTGCTCATACCACCTTGACAATTGATGTATGCCACTGTGGTGGCGTTGTTGGATAGGACTCGAACGGCTCCGTTGTACAGACAGGACTGAAACGCTATCAATGCCAGCCTTACTGCTCTCAGTTCCAACCTGTTGACCGACCATGTCTTCTCCTGTGCGGACCACTGACCCTGGGCGAACCTTCCTTGACAATGCGCCCCCCAACCAAAAAGGCTGGCGTCTGTCATCAAGGGTATCCAGCACGGAGCTTCCAACGGCATCTCAAGTTCCAGGATGCCAGAGGCTACCCACCAGCATAGGGCGCGTCGCGTCTCTGGTAACCACGGTAGTTTGCGGGACAAGGGATCATCTTGGTGTGACCACCACCTGAGTAACACTCTCTGCAACAGCCTCATGTGCGCCCTCGCCCACGCTCGATCGCTGCTGCCATGGTCCCGAGTACCTGCAGGTAATGCCACGCTGTGGGAGAAAGTGCCGGACTAATGCCCTTAGGCCGTCCGCTCGCTGCCGAGGCAGAAATATCCTTCCCACTTTTGTATCAAACTGAGCTCCTAAGTATTTCAATCACTGAGATGGGACTGGCTTGCTCTTTGTCATGTTGACTACCCAACCGAGACTTTGCAGAAAGGTCACTACTCTTGTCATAGCAGATTCACTTTCGTCCTTGGACTTTGCTCGAATCAGCCAATCGTCGAGATACGGATGGATGAGAATACCCTCTTTTCTCCATGCTGTCTCCACCACTACCATTACCTTGGTAAATGTCCTTGGAGCTGTAGCCAGTCCGAACGGTAAAGCTCGGAATTGAAAGTGCCCCATCGGCACCGCAAACCTGAGGAATTTCTGATGCTCGCTCTGAATGGGGATGTGTAGGTACGCCTCAGAAAGATCCAGGGAAGTCAGAAATTCCCCTTTTCTGACCGCTACTATCACAGACTTGAGCATTTCCATCCGAAAATGTGTAAAGCAAAGACACCGATTTACCCCTTTGAGGTCTAAAATTTGTCGAAGAGTGCCCTCCTTTTTTGGCACCACGAAATAAATGGAGTATCTACCGACGCCGTAATCGTCTGTGGGTACTGGCACTATGGCCTGGAGATCGAGCAGCCTCTCGACCGTCTCTTTCACCGCGCTGCATTTGGTTGGAGACCGGCACGGAGACCATACAAAAAATTCCCATACCGGCCACAGAAACTCCAACAAATAGCCTTCTCGAATCACCTCCAGCACCCATTGGTCTGATGTAATCTTGACCCAGGCAGGGTAAAACTCCCACATTCGACCTCCCACGGGGACCAGGTCTGCCTTGGTCCGCCTGATCTCACTGCGCCTTGCGGGCATTCGAGGAAGAGGTAGAGGCCCCAAAACCCCTTCCTGCTCCTCGAAAGCCCTGGCTCCTGGAAGGAAACCGCCGTCTCTGCAGTTGACCGAACCTTGGGGAGCGAAAAACGCTTAAACTCTCTCTGCTGACCATTGAAGGTGGAAGCAGGCCGGCCTTGTTTCTGTTTGTCTTCTGGCAACCTGCCCCCTTTAGACTCCTGAGGTCTTTTACCAGTTTATCCAGGTCCTCACCAAACAGTAATTTCCCTCAGAATGGGAGTTTACTTAGCCTGGACTTCGAGGAGCTATCCACTGACCAATTGCACAGCCAAAGATAATGTTGCGCCGCCACCACGGATGTCATGCTCTCTGACAGCCCCCGAATGAGGTCATAGTGGACATCTGCTAAATAAGCTGCTCCCGACTCCAGCCTTGCTGCTTCTTCAGCCGTGTCCTGTCCTGGATCACCTTGTACTCGTTGAAACCAGCACAGACAGCCTCGCGCTACCCACGCTCCACAAATAGCTGCCTGCACCAACAAGGCATTGACATCAAAGACCTGCCTTAATAACGTATCCAGCTTTCTATCCTGGGGGTCCTTGAGCGCCGCACTACCTTCCACCGGGATAGTCGTCTTCTTCGTCACCGCCGAGACGGCCGCATCTACCTTTGGAGACAAACAACTCTCGATCCTGGTCCACGAGAGGATAAAGTCTTCCCATCACTCTGGCACCTTTTAGGGCCGCCTCCGGCATGTCCCATTCTTCTTGAATCATCTCACGAATTACTTTATGCACTGGGAACGCTCGCTGGGTCTTCCTAAAAACCTGTAGCAATGGATCTTCCAGTGTCGCATCCTCTGCCGGACCTGGCGATGGCATATTCAACGCCTTAAGAGTCTCCGCGATGAGCGCATGCAACTCGTCCCTTCTAAACACCCGGACGACCCTCGCCTGCTCCTCACGGTCCGTGAGCTCGCCTTCCTCTAATTCGTCCTCTAACTCCAGTTCCAGTTCACCCTCATCTGATGGAGCCCCATTGGAATCCACAGACTGTGCCATCTGTTCCTTCTCTATTCTGGTTCGCTTCACTGGGTGCCCCGGCACAGTCCCACTCAAAGGGGTTCCCGGTCACTTCCCTCCGCGGACCTCTCCCGCGGAACTTGTCCCCAGCTCTGTTCCCTGAGTTCCCAAGGCCTGCTGGATCAGCGCCGCAAAGTCTGGGGAAAAAATGGCCGCCAGGCCCCCTGACAAGACCGACTGCGAGGCTGAACGATCGAGGGCAGAGGAAGGCCCGGTTACGGGCTCTTTCACTGGAGTATCTGGGGAAGAGGGGTGCTGCATCCCAATGGGATCATTCAGACCTTCAGTCGCCGCTCCCATGCTATGCTCCATGGCCGCAGCCTCCTTTGTGCACCTTTTACACACCCCCGACTTGGCTACCGACCCTCTTCTGGAGCCGCAGACCAAGCAATGTGGCCGGGTCGACATCCCCCAGCCTCGGGGACGAGAAGGCTCCATGCCTGTAAAGCTCGACTGCCCGGTCCTCAAAAAACACCGTGGCGTCTCACTTTTTAAAAAAAATTTTAAACACCTGGGAAAAAGGCAAAGCCACGTCTCCTGAGCCCTCCGAGTCCAAAAATAATATTTGCGGCCCAAAATGAAACTTCCCGTGCTCCCAGGGAGGCTCTGCAAGGTCCCATTTGGCTCGGGCGCTTCCCGCCCAAAATTCATATGGTTAGGCCCGCCTCCCAGATGCCAGCCTCTTACCTCCTCTGAGCACTGCACTGACTTATCCTGTTTCCCTTGTCGGGCGCAGGAGGGACTGCGGGGGAGATGATCCGTACTCTCCCTTGTGCTGGGCCAGATCTGCCTCCCTGCTCCACCGACGAGCTGTTCTGACAGCGTCAGGAGCAGGTACGGCTGAGAGGGAGAGCCGCTACCGCAGCACAGCGATCAGTGCTCGTCTCCCTGCTTCACCGACAGCTACTGCTTACAGTGTCGGGAGCAGGGAAGACAAACTGAGCCAGACAAGATTCTCTCTTTTCGCCGTGTAGAACTCTTCACAGCGCAGGCAGGCAAGATCTCCGCAGGCACTGACTCACGGCTCCCGTGGCTTGAGTGCTCTGCAAGCTGGCTCGGGACACGTACCTGAACTCCAGCAGGTAAGGCCACTTAATTCCCTATTGCTCCCCAATCAAAATGAGAAAGAAGGGGGGGAGTGGGGGGAAGAATCAAATTAAGGAAGAGGGAAAGACCTCTTGATACGTCACCCTTCTAAAACGAACCCCTTTTTAAACTAACTTCCTAACATCTAACTCTTCTTAATTGTCTCTCCATGGAGCCTGTACCTCCAGGCTCCCAATCCTCCAGCTGCTTGGAGACTGAGATAACTGGTGTGAGGAGGCGGATACTGGGAGTATATGCCAGTGTCATCACAAAAGGATGACGTTTCTCAGTCTCCAAGCTGCTGTAGGAGGAGCACAACCCAGAGGTTTGGGACTAGACTGGAGGGACGATAAGGAAACTACAATTAAGTGGACTTCTGCATAAAAAGAAGATGCGGAACCTGATTCACAAAGGGGCATGTCCGGGCGGCACTGAGCAGGACAGGCTTGTTAGGACCCAACTCATAAGAACATAAGATATGCCATACTGGGTCAGACCAAGGTCCATCAAGCCCAGTATTCTGTTTCCAACAGTTGCCAATCTAGGTCATACATACCTAGCAGTTTCCCCAAAAGACACAGGTTCCACAATGCTTGTACTGGGTCAAGCATTGATATCCTGGGTCCCTTCTTAATAATGGTTTATGGACCTTTCCTCCAGGAACTTGTCCAAACCTTTTTTAAACCCAGCTACACTAACAGCCTTTACTACATCCTCCGGTAAGAAATTCCAGAGTTTGATTACACGTTGAGTGAAAAAATATTTTCTTTTATTATTTATTATTTATTTATTTAATATTTCTTATATACCGCACTATTGTCATCAGCGCGGTTCACATGGAACAAAAACATATACATACAGGATAACTGTAGTGCATTTTACAAGTAACAGGGATTTGAAAACTTGGAAGAAACAAGGTAGTCTATATAAATCATATACAATAAACTATATACATTAAAGGCAGTCAAAATTCACTAGAACTGAACATAGTGTGACTTAGTCTAAAAGTTTTAGTCTTAAATAGTTTACCCTGTAGCTTCATTGCATATCCCCTAGTCTTTCTGTATTCTGATAACAAACAATCGATCTACGTTTACCCGTTCCACTCCGTTCGTTAATTTATAGACTTCTATCATATCTCCCCTCAGCCGTCTCTTTTCCAGGTTAAAGAGCCCTAACCTTTTTAGCCTTTCTTCATAGGAGTATCCTTCCATCCCCTTTACCATTTTGGTGGCTCTTCTCTCAACCTTTTCTAATAACGCTATATCCTTTTTAAGATACGGCGACCAGAATTGCACACAATATTCAAGGTGCGGTCTCACCATGGAACGATATAGAGGCATTATAATATCTCTTGTTTTATTTTCCATTCCTTTCCTTATGATACCTAGCATTCTATTTGCTCTCTTGGCTGCCGCTGCACACTGGGCCGAGGGTTTTAACATGTTATCCACAATGACGCCTAAATCTTTTTCCTGGGTGGTGGTTCCTAATGTGGAACCTTGCATTGTTCTTATGTCATCGATAGACACAGAGTGGAGATTAGCCATGGAAGCTGCCATGGCTCTCACATTGTGAGCTGTGACATGGTCCTGAAGGGGAAGACCCTTACTCTCATAAGTAAAGGATATGCATTGGGCAATCCATTTAGATAAAGTTCTTTTGGACACTGGAAGTCCCAAATGACTAGGGTCAAAAGCTACAAAAGGTTGCGAGGACTTTCTATGTTGCTGTGTTCTTTGAATGTAAAAGGCCCTTTTACAATCCAAAGTATGAAGGTTTCTTTCTGTATTAGAGGCGTGAGGCCTAGGAAAAAATTCAGAAAGATAAATTGATTTGTTTAAATGAAAAGGCGAAACCACCTTTGGCATAAAGTGTGCGTGAGTTCGAAGAACAACCTTATCATGATGAAATCTAGTATAAGGAAGATCAGCCACTAAAGCTTGCAATTCACTAATGCGACAGGCAGAGGAGATTGCAATGAGGAAGATGACCTTCCAAGTCAAAAACTTAAGGACTGTAGTGGCTAAAGGTTCAAAAGGAGGCCTCATGAGCTGCCCGAGAACTAGATTTAGATCCCATGCTATCGGTGGTGGCTTGATGGGAGGTTTAGTTAATAGAAGGCCTCTCATAAATCTTGATAGGAGTGGATGAGAGGAAATGGGTTGTCCATTTAGAGGCTTATAAGAAGCTGCAATTGCACTAAGATGGACTCTTACCGAATTGGTCTTTAAGCCTGAATTCGATAAGTGAAGGAGATACTCTAGTATCGATTCTAAGGTATGACCAGGGATTTATTCCCTTCTTGGAGCACCATATAGTAAAATGTTTCCACTTGAAGGCATAAGATCTTCTTGTGGAAAGTTTCCTAGAAGCCTGAAGGATATCTTTTACCTGCTGGGACAGGTTGAGATCCTGGAGGTCTAAGCCTTCAACAACCAGGCCATGAAGTGCAGGGACTGGGGATTCGGGTGCCATAGCATCCCGTTCTCCTGGGAAAGGAGATCTGGAGCATGCCCTAACTCCAGAGGTGGCGCTTGAGAGAGATGCAGAAGCAGGGAATATGTTTGGCGTGGTCATCGTGGTGCTATGAGGATCATGCGACCCCTGTCTCTCTGAAGTCTGAAGAGTGTCTTGGGGATGAGGGGAATGGATGGGAAGGCATAAAGGAAGTCCTGACCCCAGTGAAGGAGGAAGGCATCCCTTGCCTGACAGTTGTGCGCTGAAATCCTGGAACAGAACCGGGGAAGTTTGGCATTCAGTGGACTTGCAAAGAGGTCTATGTCTGGAGTGCCCCAGAGATGAAATATCTTTGCCACCTGGTCTAGGTGACCACTCGCGAGGTAGCAGCACTCGACTGAGTTTGTCTGCCCAAAGGTTTTGAATGCCTGGAAGATATACCACTAGAAGGTGAATTTGATGCTCTCTGGCGAGGGCCCATAGTCGTAAAACTTAGTTGCATAACGACAGAGAGCCTGTCCCGCCCTGCTTGTTCACATAGAACATGGCTACCTGATTGTCCGTCTGGACTAGGACTGTCTTGTAGCTGAGCTGGGCGTGGAACACTCTAAGAGCTAAATTAATTGTTCTTAACTCCAGGAGGTTTATGTGTAAACAAACCTCCTGTGGAGTCCAGGTGCCCTGGGTAGAGAGATGATTCAGGTGTGCTCCCCATCCCACCTGTGATGCATCTGTTAGGGTGGCCTGAAAGAGGGGTTGATGGAAGAGAGACCCTACTGTCAGATTTTCTAATGACTGCCACCATTGGAGGGACAAAATTAGTCTTTGAGAGATTGTTATTTTGTCTGACAACTGACCCATGGTCTGTGTCCACTGTGTGGAGAGGGTCCACTGAGCTGCTCGCATGTGGAGGCGAGCATATGGGACTACATGAACTGTGGATGCCATGTGTCCCAGTAACTGCAGTAGCTCCCGAGCAGTGAGGGAGGACTTGCCTGCTGCTTGGGAAGCTAACTGCATTATGCGAAGATACCGGGCTTGTGGAAGGAAAGCCCTTGCCTGTCTGGTATCCAGACAGGCTCCTATGAATTCTATGCATTGGGAAGGAACTAGTTGAGATTTCGGGAAGTTTATTACCAATCCCAAGTAGTGGAGGATTCGCATTGTACGAGACAGTGCAGTGCTGGCCTCTGTCACTGTGGAGGCTCGGATGAGCCAGTCTTCTAAGTAGGGGAAGACAAAGATCCCCAGGGTTCGTAGAAATGCAGCTACTACTGCCATGCATTTCGTGAATACCCTTGGTGCTGAAGCCAGACCAAAGGGAAGAACCCTGTACTGGAAATGTCTTCCCCTGAAAAGGAAACGTAAAAATTTCCTGTGATCTGGATGGATAAGAATGTGAGTGTATGCATCCTTTAAGTCTAGAGAGCAAAGCCAGTCCTGGCTTTGAAGGTATGGCAGAAGAGTTCCCAGAGAAATCATTTTGAATTTTTCTCGAAACAGATATTTGTTCAATTCTCTGAGGTCTAGAATGGGTCTGTGTCCCCCTGTTTTCTTTGGAATAAGAAAATAGGGGGAGTAGAACCCTGCACCCTGTTGAAGAATGGGTACTTCTTCTATTGCCCTTTGGGCAAGAAGAGTGGAGACCTCGTGATCTAGCAGAATGTCTGCAGAGGTTTGTGAATTGAACTGCTTTAGAATTGTAGGAGGGGGTAAGCTGTGAAAATGAAGTTTGTACCCCTCCCCTACAATGGACAAAGACAATCTTCTGCTGTTAACCGATGCCATCTGTTGACAAAGTGGCATAACCTGCCGGGAATATTGGGGGATTGAGGACCCCTCAGAGGCAGGAAGGCAAAGCTCTCTAGGAAGAAGTCAAAGCCCTTGAGGGGGCTGAACCTGGAGAGCTGGTTGGGTTCTCTGGCCTTTTGGTTTCTTTTGTTGTCTAGTTTGTCCCTTTTGGGCAACCTAACCTGGAGCTTGAGTCTGATGGGTTTAGGAAGGATAAAATTTCCTCTTTTTGCTGCAAATGCAATGTGTGCCTTCGAGTCAGTCCTGACTCCTGGCGACCCAGAAGCTCCTGGGTTTTCTTGGCAGTGTCACCGGAAGTAGATTGCCAGGCCTTTCTTCCGAGGCAATGGAGGGTTAAGTGACTTGCCCAAGGCCACAAGGAGTGCTAGTGGGAATTGAACCCTGGTTGCTTGTTTACCAAACCAGTGCTCCAACCACTAGGCTACTCCTCCACTCAGTAGGGTTTTGTATAAGGCTTTCTTTTGGCCGGAGTGGCTGTAGACTATGACAATCTATCTAAGGTAGAATTGTCAGCATCTAATTCGTTAGCCTTCTCCTGCCAGTTCTTGCTGAAGAGATTTTTTCCTGTGTAATGTTGACTAACTTGTCCTGTACCCAAGTCTGATGCCTGTAGCCAGGCAATTCGTCGTGCGCCAATGGCAATAGCAGAGGTTCTGCTGATGCATTCAAAGCAGTCAAAGGCTGCACGATTGACAAACTTGGAGATATCCTGAGCATACTTAACCAGAGTAAGAAAGTCTTGTCTCTTATCATCTGGAAGAAATGGGCTCATAACTTCCAAGTCTCCTGTGATTTCTCTGAGGAACATTCCCATATATAGGATATATGAGCTGATCCTAGCTGAAAGCATGGAAGCTTGAAATGTTCTGCGTCCAAAAGCATCCAGAGTCCTGCATTCACGACCTGGCGGGTTGGATGCATGTCTTTTAGCACTTTTCATCCTACGCATGGCTGACTCCACTACCATTGAATGGTGTGGCAGCTGAGTTTTCTGAAATCCAGGACATGGTGGGACTCGATACGTAGTATCAAGTCTCCTAGAGTGAGGAGTAGTCAGAGGTGTTTCCCACATTCTGAGCATCAAGTTATGCAGAATTTCATGGATAGGCAGAGTAGCTGCCTCCTTAGGAGCTTTAGGATATTGGAGGATTTCCAATTCCTTTGCTCTGGGTTCCTCCTCAGGAGCTACTGTGATAGAAAGACCTTTAGCCATATTACGGATGAAATCCTGAAATGACATGTCCTCTGGAGGTGACATTCTGCATTGGGGAGAAAAGGGATCTTCTAAGAGAAACCCTCTAGTGCCAGCAGAATTGTCAGAGTATTCGGAATCGGAGGACTGGAAGTATTCCTGACTCTGATGCTCCTGCAAAGCACAATCCCGGTACCGATCGAAGTCGGTACCAAGGTGACCCGGTACTACTTTATCCATTCCAGCCGGAGGTGGAATAGGAAGAGTTACCATCGGGGCCGGTACCGTCAGTACCGGCATCGTTGGCATCGGTACCGGTGTCGGTACAGGCATCGGTGTCGATGTCAGCGCCGGTGCCCTTGGGACCACCTGTACCGCAGCTGAGAGAAGAGCTGCGATACTGCGTTTGATAGCAAGAAATCTCTGGTCTATTGACGCTGCCGATGCCTGGGTGTCGGTACCGGTAAGAACGGCCGGAACCCCTGAGCATGGCACAGGTAGTTCTTGCGAGGTTGAAGCCTCGAGAACATCCTGAAGCCCCATTGATGCTTTGAAAGCCGAAGTCTCCCGCCGGGACTATTTTGCCAGTGTGGTTCCCTCAAGGGCAATGCCAATGGCCTCTCGATGCTTAGCAGGAGAGCTACCCTTTGAGGACCGGCTTTTGTGTTTAGTTACCTGAGATCCTTGGCAGGAAGAAGAGGCTCTTGATGTCGGTGCAATGGATCTGGCATCTGAAGAGAAGAGGGTGCCGAGCTTTGCGGCCCGGTTCTGTCTTCCTCTTTTAGTCATCCCCATGCAGGAGAGACATTCAGTTGGAGAATGATCAGGTCCTAAACATTTTAGACACCAATCATGGGTGTCGGTGACGGAAATGGTACCGCCACACTTAGTACATTTTTTAAAACCACTAGATGGCTTTTCCATAATTTTGGAGAAATGGCGCCTAATGCCCAAAATGGCGCCTAGCACCAAACAGGAACGTTTCTGAAAAGAAACAGTGAAAGTTTTTTTTTTTTAGGAAAGAAAAGAAAAGAACCGGCGGTACCGGTAGGCGTCGTGCGGTAGGCAAGCGCGACCACAAAAAAGAATTTTAAAGACGGAATTTTCTGCGGTGACAGGGAATAGGTCCTGTTGGCTCCGCGGAAAACGAAGAACTGAAGAGGGACAGTTGGAAAGGCAGGAAGGCAGCACGCATATGCTGAGGGATGCTCCCAAAAGCATTCCTATTGGACGCTGGGGAGCGTTCACGCGCAGGCTCCGTCGGTACCGACGATACCCATATGTGAGGACTACATTCCTGCTTGTTCCTGGAGATTCAGCATGTCCCCTCTGACCCCGCAGGACTACAGGGCCATGACCTGAATAGGCCTTGTACATCCTGCTGGCTCGGCCTGCCCCCAGTCTGCCCAGACCTCTCCCCCTCCTGCTGGCTCTCCCCATCCTGCGGCTCTAGCCGTGCAGGGAGAGCAGGAGGGGGAATAGGGGCAGGACGGTTTGCGGGGCTGCACATCCCGCCGAGATGTGCAGCTCCACAAGCCGCGAGACTGAATCAGGCCCATAATGTACTGCTACCTTTATGCTACAAACCCTATATTTAAATCAAGAGGGGATACAAAGAGAATCTGCCAAAAACTGGAAGAAAAAGGAATGCTGTCACAAGAAAAACTGCAAAAAGCAACTGATGCAAATTTAAGATCTTTAATGTCACAGATCAAAGTAAAGTAGTATGTGAACAACATCTTGAATCAACTAAGGGCTTCCATTGAAAAAGAATTACTGAGAGGAGGAAGAGACCTAGGTGGGAGTACCAGAAGAAAGGTATACACAGAAAAAGAAAGAGCAATTGGGGTGGAGATGAAGCTTAGAAATTTGGAACCGCAGGAGAGTGAGATAAACAAAAGACTCCTATTTCACATGGAAAAAGATGAATATGCTGATAAGGAAAAGATTAAAGTTAAATTTAACACCCAAGGTTAAAAGTATGATAAATGAGCAAGGCCATATTCTTTATAAAAAGAGATCATTTACTGACATCACAGAAATACATTGAATACAATATTGTGCAACTAAAATTATTACTAAAAGAATATTACCAACTAAAATGCAGGGCTAGAAGAAAAAGAATGACAGTTCCTCCTTCGAAAAAGCGTAAAGGAAAAATAAAAATCAGTGCATGCGGAGGTATCCCTGATAGATATCTAAAAGGATTAAGATCAAAGATATTGAGGAAGATCCAAGACATCAAGCTGAAACATGCTGCATTAACAGAGGACCTTAAATTCATATGCTCCAATAATAAATTGAAAGTAGCAGCAGAAGTGCAAAAACTGAGATGATATGAAGAAAACTGAAAAGAAAGATATCAAAAACTACGTAGAAAAAACCCAAAACAATTCTACGGGGAAATTGGGAAAAAAGCATTAATATAGTAAATGCATCATCAACCAAAGCTGAAACAGAAACCTTATAGAGAAAACTATACAAGGATCCAGCACAGTTACTTACCTGTAACAGGTGATCTCTGGGAACAGCAGGAATTAGTCCTCACATATGGGTACGTCGGTACCGACGGAGCCCGTGCGGGAAAGCTCCCCAGCTTCTTAGAATAGAAGCTTTTGGGACCTCCCACTGCACATGCGCACTGCCTTCCCGCCTTCCTGAACAGCTCTCCTCAGTTTCGAGTTTATAGCTGAGTCAACAGAGAGAGGACAGGAAGATAGATAGATAAAAGATACAACTCCTAGGGGAGGTGGGTGGGTTGTGAGGACTAATTCCTGCTGTTCCCAGAGATCACCTGTTACAGGTAAGTAACTGTGCTATCTCCAGGAACAAGCAGGAATAAGTCCTCACATATGGGGACTCCCTAGCTTAGATGCATGGGATCCCCTGTAAAGGTTCGCCATCTTCGTATGGATCTCAGGCATCCATTCTGGGAAGGTGGGCAGGAGTTGTTTAGGAATGGAACAGGTGCTTGAGGACAGCCTGGCCAAACAAGGCATCCCGGCGGGAGTCCTTGTCCAAACAGTAATGGGCTGTGAAGGTATGAACCGAGGCCCAGGTAGCGGCTCGACAGATCTGATCTATGGAAACAGAGTGCAGATGAGCCATAGAAGTTGCCATGGCCCTCACATTGTGAGCAGTGACATGGCCTTCCAGAGAAATGTTTTTGCTCTGGTAAGCAAAAGAAATACACTGAGCAATCCAATTGGAAAGTGTACGCTTGGAGACTGGAAGTCCCAAATGGGAAGGATCAAAGGCCACAAAAAGTTGAGAAGACTTTCGATGTGGCTGAGTCCTATTAAGGTAAAAAGCGAGAGCTCTTTTACAATCCAGAGTATGAAGGTTCCTCTCTGCATTGGATGCATGAGGAGCTGGAAAAAAGACAGGTAGATATACCTCTTGATTAAGATGAAAAGGCGAGACCACTTTAGGCATAAAGTGGGGATTCGTCCTAAGGACCACCTTATCATGATGAAATCTTGTGTAAGGTGGATTAGCCACTAAAGCCTGCAGCTCACTGATGCGGCGAGCTGAAGTGACTGCAATGAGGAAGATGACCTTCCAGGAAAGAAATTTCAAGGAGGTGGAAAACATTGGCTCAAAAGGTGGCTTCATAAGTTGACCGAGCACTAGATTCAAATCCCATGCGACCGGGGGTGGTCTGATGGGAGGTTTAGTGAGAGTCAGGCCTCTCATGAATCTTGCAACAAGAGGATGAGAGGAGATAGGTTGTCCATTTATATGTTTCAAGGATGCTGCAATAGCACTTAAATGGACTCTTACCGAATTCGTCTTGAGGCCTGCATTGGATAGATGCAGGAGATAATCAAGAAGAGAATTCAAAGGAAGTGCCAGAGGGTCAAGACCCTGCTGAGCACACCAAATGGAAAAACGTTTCCATTTGAAAGCATAGGAACGCCTGGTAGAGGGTTTCCTAGAGGCAGAAAGGATATCTTTCACTGGTTGGGAAAGATGAAAGTCTTGAAGGCTTAAGCCTTCAGTAACCAAGCACTGAGGTGAAGGGATTTGGGGTTTGGGTGCCACAAAGTCCCCTCCTCCTGAGACAGGAGGTCTGGCGCAGCTCCCAGATCCAAGTAGGATCCCTGGGAGAGCTGTAGAAGTAGAGGGAACCACACTTGGCGTGGCCAGCGTGGAGCTATGAGGATCATAGTTCCATGATCCCTCTGGAGTTTGAACAGAGTCTTGGGAATCAAAGGAATGGGTGGAAAGGCATATAGGAATGCCTGATTCCAATTCAGGAGAAAGGCGTCCGTAGCCTGAGCTCCCTGACACGGAGTTCTGGAACAGAACCGGGGAAGTTTGGCATTCCACGGACTTGCAAAGAGGTCTATGTCCGGGGTCCCCCATTCCTGAAAGATTCGGTTTATTTGGTCCAAATGTAGGGACCATTCGTGTGGCAGCAGAACTCGACTGAGCCTGTCTGCCCGAGAGTTTTGAACTCCTGGGAGATACACTGCTAGCAGGTGAATCTGATGCTCTCTGGCGAAGGCCCATAGTCTTAGAGCTTCGTTGCAAAGCGACAGAGAGCCCGTCCCTCCTTGTTTGTTTATGTAAAACATGGCCACCTGATTGTCCGTCTGAACTAGGACAGTGAGGTTGGCTAGGAGGGAGTGGAAGACCTTGAGGGCAAGGTAAATTGCTCGCAGTTCCAGAAGATTGATATGAAGGGTGGTCTCCTGTAGAGACCAAGTGCCCTGAGTGGAGAGAGTTTGCAGATGGGCTCCCCACCCTGTTTGGGAGGCATCTGTTGTGAGGGTTGCTTGGGGTAGCAATGGTTGAAATGGAGCCCCCAACAACAGATTCTTGGTGGAAGTCCACCAGTGGAGGGACCAAAACAGACGATCGGAGGTTTGTATTTGGTCTGAGAGCGCTCCTGACGCCTGAGTCCACTGAGTGGCCAGGGTCCATTGAGCTGCTCTCATATGAAGACGAGCATAGGGCACCACATGCACTGTGGAGGCCATATGACCCAGTAGGCGTAGCATTTCCCTGGCTGTCAAGTGAGTGCTGGACTGAGCTTGGGAGGCCAAACTCAGGAGGCGCTGGCCTCGAACATGTGGAAGGTAGGCCCTTGCAGTGATGGTGTCCAACTGGGCCCCTATGAATTCTAGAGATTGAGTAGGGATGAGTTGGGACTTGGGAAGGTTTACTACCAGTCCCAGATACTGCAAAAGGCTCCTTGTGTGGTCCAGGGAAATCTGGGCCTGTGACTGAGTTGGAGCTCGGATGAGCCAGTCGTCCAGATATGGGAAGACAAAGATTCCCATGCCTCTTAGAAATGCGGCTACGACTGCCATGCATTTTGTGAATACTCTTGGAGCAGAGGCTAGACCGAAGGGGAGTACTCTGTATTGGAAATGTTTTCCCTGAAACAGAAAGCGAAGATACTTTCTGTGGGATGGATGGATGAGTATATGTGTATACGCATCCTGTAGGTCTAGAGAACAAAGCCAGTCCTGACCCTGGAGGTAAGGAAGGAGAATGCCGAGAGACAGCATTTTGAATTTCTCCTTGAAGAGAAATTTGTTCAATTCTCTCAGATCTAGGATTGGTCTGAATCCCCCTGTCTTCTTTGGAATGAGAAAATAAGGGGAGTAGAAACCGGACCCTTGTTGAGGAAGAGGAACCTCTTCTATGGCCCCTTGGGCAAGAAGAGAGGAAACCTCTTGACCCAACAGGGTTAGGAGAGATGGGGGAGAATTGAATGGTCTCACCATATGATGGGGAGGAAGGCTGGAGAAATGAAGTTTGTAACCCTCTCGAATGATAGAGAGGGTCCATTGTTCTGTTGTGATTTGTTCCCATCTGGGAGCAAAGTGAACCAACCTTCCGGGTATGGTGAGAGGTTCTGGTTGTGTTAGAACCAGAAGTGGCAAGTTCCCTAGGAGCAAGTCAAAACCCCTGAGGGGTTGGAGCCTGCTGAGCTACAGTAGCTGCTGCAGGCTTAGCTCGTGCTTGTTTGGATTGCTGACGCTTAGCAGTATAGCGAGGTTGAGAAGACTGCTGGCCAGTATTTGAAGCAACTCTGGCCTTCTTATAGTAAGGCCTTTTAAAAGACTTTTTCTTAGTAGGAATTGAAGTGGACTTTGAAAGTCTTTCCAAGGTGGCATTTTCAGCATCCATCTGGGTGGCTTTGATTTGCCACTCTTCCCCAAATAAGTTCTCACCTGTACAGGGCAGATTCCGTAAGCCATCTAGAACCCAAGGTTCCAGATCAGAGGCCTGGAGCCAAGCAAGACGTCGGGCTGCAATAGCAATGCCCGAAGCCCTACTGGCTCCCTCAAAGGAATCATATGCTGCCCTATTAGAGAACTTAGAAACCTCTAAGAGTTGTTTCACTAGGGAAAGGAATCCCTGCTTTTTATCCTCAGGGATAAAGGGGGCAAAATGCCGCACCTTTTTGGCAAGTTCCTCCAGGAACATGCCCATATAGAGACTGTAGGAATTAATCCTGGCTATAAGCATACTAGCCTGGAAAATTTTCCTACCAAAAGAGTCCAAAGTCTTACATTCCCGTCCTGGAGGGGTGGAAGAGTGCCTTTTGGTACTCCTAATCTTCTTCATTGCAGACTTCACCACAATAGAGTGGTGGGGCAATTGAGTCTTTTGGAAACCAGGAGAAGGAGGGACCCTATACATGGTGTCCAACCTACGGGAATAAGGAGACAAAGTCAAAGGATTTTCCCAGAAATCCATCAGTTGTTCTTGAAGGATTTCATGGATAGGCAGGGTAACTGCCTCCTTAGGGGCCTTTGAGTATCCCAAAATATCCAGTTTTTTGGATCTGGGTTCCTTTTCAGAGGATGTGGTAATAGAAAGGGCTGTAGCCATATCTAAAACAAAGTCCTGGAAGGACAAATCCTCTGGAGGGGACATTCTCCTTTTAGGAGAAGAGGGCTCCTCAGGTAAGTTGAGTGAAAACTCAGCAGAATCATCAGAGGAGTGAAAATCCTCAGAGGAATCGGTGCTTTCCTCTAACGCACGATACGCGTACCGATCGGTATCGATATCGGGCGTATCGGGTATGGAACCGGTATGGAGCGAAAGCCCATACGGTACCGACTTGCGTTTAGAGGTGGACGGCCTCGATACCGGCATGGCGGACGATACCGGTATCGGGCCCGGAACCGCTGAAAGCGGAACCGATGGCGTTGCAGCTTTAATGAAAGCCATGACGGCCTGCTGCATGGATTGTACAGTATCGCCCATGGACGCCATAGCTGCCTGGATGTCGGTACCGGAGTGACCCGGTACCCCAGAGCAGGCTAACAGGTGATCTGTCGAGGCCGTAGCATCGATATCAACCTGAGACCCCTGAATTGGCGTTTTTGGAAGTTGGACTTCCCGCCGGGGTTGTTTGGCTGGGGCAGGGTCCTCAAGTTCTAAGCTAAGAGCCTCTCGATGCTTTGAAGGAGATTTGCTCTTTGAGGACTTGCCCACAGAAGGTTTGGTTACCTGAGATCCATCCGGAGAAGAAGACCTGGATGACTGTGATGCTGTATTCTCTGAAGCAAACAGCACATGGAATTTGTTGGCCCGGTTCTGCAGCCCACGTTTAGACATGTGGGAGCAAGATGGGCAGTCCGGTATGGAATGGTCAGGCCCCAAACATTTCAGACACCAGTCATGGGTGTCTGTGACTGAAATAACAGCATTACATTTGGTACACTTCTTAAATCCAGGGGCTGGCTTCTCCATGAGGAGAAATTGAGTAGGCCGAGAGGCCTCTCTGAAGTGACCAAAAAGCTAAAAAATAAGAAAAAAGAATTATAATTTTTTAAAGAAAGAAAGAAAAGACCGGCGATACCGGTATCGGTATGGGGAAGGCAGGTACGCGGTCTAAAGAAACAAATAAAATAACAATTTCTTCAGCGGTGACAGGAACACGACCTGCTGGCTCCGCGGAAAAAGAGAAACTGAGGAGAGCTGTTCAGGAAGGCGGGAAGGCAGTGCGCATGTGCAGTGGGAGGTCCCAAAAGCTTCTATTCTAAGAAGCTGGGGAGCTTTCCCGCACGGGCTCCGTCGGTACCGACGTACCCATATGTGAGGACTTATTCCTGCTTGTTCCTGGAGATCATAGAGTACAATCAAGAAGCAGAATGGTAACCCTGCATATGGGAGCATTTTGAAAAAGCAAACATGAAACCTATGGCATGGCCTGCAGTAACAACAAAAGAGCTAGAAAGCAGGTTAAAATGAGCCCCAAACTGGAAGAGCCCTGTTCCAGATGGAGTGACCAACTTGTGGCTCAAACAGTTAACATCACTCCACCAAGACTCGGCAAACTGCAAAAACCAATTGATCAAGTAGCCAGACTTAACACCACAATGGCTTATAAGAGGAAGAACATTTCTCCTTCCAAAGGGGGACCCACTTACCATTCCCAAAAATTACAGGCCAATAACTTGTCTACCTCCAACCTATAAGCTGTTAACTACTATATATGCAGTTAGAACATATGATTAAATCCAATAACCTCATAGCAACAGAACAAAAGGTCAATAAAGGGGGCGCATATGGAAATGAAGACCAGCTAAATGTTGAATAAGGCCATCATGGCCTGCGCTAAGAAAAGCAGAATCTCAGTACATCATGGATTGATTATTAGAAAGCTTCTGACAGCATCCCATACTCTTCAATAATATATTGCCTTGAAATGTATAAAATAAATCTTGGTTTGATAGAGTACTTGTTCACCATGACAATGTGGCAAACATTTTTTTATTTTTTTGAAGTATGAAGATGGTCAGGACATCATTTCTACCATCAAGATCCAGTGAGGAATATTTCAGTGAGATCCCCTGTTGCAACTTCTGTTTTGTATAGCACTTAATCCAATGAGTACTCTTGTCAGCACTTTGGAATATGGATTTAGTCTGAATCCTAAAGAATATAACAACTCAGAGGTAACATCCCGTTTACTATTTGTAGACAACCTGAAGCTCTACAGTTTGAGCAACCAATAAAGCATAGTTACTCACCTGTAACAGGTGATCTCCGGGAACAGCAGGAATTTAGTCCTCACATATGGGTATCGTTGGTACCGACGGAGCTTGCGCGGGAACGCTCCCCAGCGTCCAATTAGAAAGCTTTTGGGAGCATCCCACAGCGCCTGCGTGCTGCCTTCCCGCCTTTCCCAACTGCCTCTCTCCAGTTGAGTTTTAAAGCTGAGACAAAGAGAGAGAGAGAGAGAGAGAGAGAAAGGGAAAGAGATATATAGAGAGATACAACTCCTAGGAGAGGTGGGTGGGTTGTGAGGACTAAATTCCTGCTGTTCCCGGAGATCACCTGTTACAGGTGAGTAACTATGCTATCTCCAGGAACAGGCAGGAATGTAGTCATCACATATGGGGACTCCCTAGCTTTAGATGCCAGGGAGAGACCCCAGAAGTTGTGCGTCCCTGAGAAGGGCTCCACTTCCCTCCCATGGATCTCTGGCATCCTACCAGGGTTGGTGGGTAGGAGTTGATTAGGTATAGAACAGGTGTTGGAGAACAGCCTGACCAAACAAGGCACCCCGGCGGGAGTCCTTGTCCAAGCAGTAATGGGCTGTGAAGGTATGAACCGAGGCCCAGGTGGCTGCTCGACAGATGTCGTCGATAGACACAGAGTGCAGATGAGCCATTGAAGCTGCCATGGCTATCACATTGTGAGCTGTGACATGGCCCTCCAGAGGAAGATTCTTACTCTGATAGGCAAAGGATATACACTGAGCAATCCAGTTAGATAGTGTTCTCTTGGGACTGGAAGTCCCAAATGAGAAGGATCAAAAGCAACAAAGAGCTGAGAGGACTTTCTATGTTGCTGTGTTCTTTGTAAGTAAAAGGCTAAAGCTCTTTTACAGTCCAAAGTATGAAGGTTCCTTTCTGCATTTGATGCATGAGGCCTTGGAAAGAACACAGGTAGGTAGCCCGCTTGGTTTAGATGAAAAGGCGAGACCACCTTTGACATAAAGTGTGGATGAGTCCTAAGGACTACCTTGGAGTGGAGTGGAGGAGTGGCCTAGTGGTTGGGGCAAGGTACTTCAGGCCGGAAGGTCGGGGGTTCAAATCCCACTAGAGGACAGCAACCTTGGGCCGGAAGGACTGGGGTTTCTAGTCCCACAGGTGCTCCTTGTGGTCTTGGGCAAGCCACTTAACCCTCCATAGCCCATGTTCCCTGTAAAATAGTTATCTCCAAGTTATAATGCCCTGTTCAATGTAATTTCAGTTTGTTCAATGTAAACCGCACTGATGCAGAATAGCGCGGTATATAAGAGAATGTAAATAAATAATAAATAAATAAATACCTTGTCATGATGGAACCTTTTATAAGGTGGATCACCTACTAATGCCTGCAACTCACTGATGCGACATGCTGATGTGATTGCAATGAGAAAGATAACCTTCCAAGAAAGGAATTTCAATGAGATAGTAGCTAAGGGTTTGAAAGGTGGCTTCATGAGCTGACCAAGAACCAGGTTTAAGTCCCATGCCACCGGTGGTGGCCTAATGGGAGGCTTAGTTAGAAGAAGGCCTCTCATAAATCTTGCTATAAGAGGATGGGAGGAAATAGGTTGTCCATTTAGAGGCTTGAAAGAAGCTGCAATAGCACTCAAATGGACTCTTACTGAGTTAGTTTTAAGTCCTGCATTGGATAAATGAAGGAGATACTCCAGTAATGATTCCAGAGGTATCGCAAAGGGGGTTAAGACCCTTCTGCGGACACCATATGGTAAACCTTTTCCACTTGAAAGCATAAGAGTATCTTGTGGAAGGCTTCCTGGAAGCATAAAGGATATCCTCTACTTGCTGAGGAAGGTTAAGATCATGAAGATCTAGGCCTTCAGCAACCAAGCCCTGAGATGCAGAGACTGGGGATTGGGATGCCATAACATTCCGTCCTCCTGAGACTGGAGATCTGGAGCAGACCCTAACTCCAGGGAGGGAGCTGGAGAGAGATGTAGAAGCAGAGGGAACCACACTTGCCGTAGCCAATGTGGAGCTATGAGAATCATACGGCCTGTGTCTCTCTGAAGCTTGAAGAGGGTTTTGGGAATTAGGGGAATAGGTGGAAAGGCATATAGGAAGCTTTGACCCCAGTAAAGGAGGAAAGCATCCCTGGACTGAGCCCCTTGAGCCAGGGTTCTGGAACAGAAACGGGGAAGTTTGGCATTCCACGGACTTGCAAAGAGGTCTATGTCCGGGGTTTCCCAAATTTGAAATGACTACCTGGTCTGCATGTAGAGACCACTCGTGTGGAAGCAGAACTCGACTGAGTCTGTCTGCCCAAGAGTTTTGTACGCCTGGAAGATACACCGCCAGGAGATGAATCTGATGCTCTCTGGCGAGGGCCCATAGTCGCAAAGCTTTGTTGCAAAGTGACAGAGAGCCTGTTCCCCCCCTGCTTGTTCACATAGAACATCGCTACTTGATTGTCTGTATGGATGAGGATTGTCTTGTAGCTGAGCAGAGTGTGGAACACTCTAAAAGCAAGGAAGATTGCTCTGAGCACCAAGAGATTGTTATGTAGATGAGTCTCCTGTGGACACCAGGTGCCCTGGGTGGAGAGGTCTTGCAGATGAGCTCCCCAACCCATCGGAGAAGCATCTGTTGTGAGAGTTGCCTGGGATAAGGGTTGTTGAAAAGGGGACCCCAGCAACAGGTTTTGAGTGGACGTCCACCACTGGAGGGACAAAATAAGGCGACTTGTGTTTGCTACTTTGTCTGACAGGCATCCTGATGCCTGGGTCCATTGAGTGGATAAAGTCCACTGGGCTGCCCTCATATGGAGGCGAGCATAGGGAACCACATGCACAGTAGATGCCATGTGGCCTAGTAGTTGTAGCATTTCTCGGGCAGTGAGATGAGTTTTTAGCACTGCTTGAGAAGCTAACTGCACCATGCGAAGGCAACGGGCCTGGGGGAGATAGGCCCTTGCCTTTCTGGTATCCAGCAACGCTCCTATGAACTCTAAAGACAGAGTGGGAGTTAGACTGGATTTTGGGATGTTTATTACCAGACCCAAATATTGAAGGATACGCATTGTGCAGGATAGAGAAGTCCTGGCCTCTGACTCTGTTGGGGCTCGAATGAGCCAGTCGTCTGTGAAGACAAATATCCCTAGAGTGCGGAGAAAGAGTAGTTACTCACCTGTAACAGGTGTTCTCCAGGAGCAGCAGGAAATCAGTCCTCACATACGGGTGTCATCGGCACCGATGAAGCCCCAGCGGAGCATTTCCCCAGCTTTCTATGAAAGCCTTTGGGAATGCAGGCACGCATGCACGGTTCCCTTCCCGCCTAAAGGTGCCAATCTTACCTCAGTCAAATGACATAGCTAAGAACAGCACACAAAAATGAAAAAATAAACTATGTACAACTGCAACTCCAAGGGGAGGAGGGAGGGTTGTGAGGACTGATTCCTGCTGCTCCTGGAGAACACCTGTTACAGGTGAGTAACTACTCTTTCTCCAGGACCAAGCAGGAAGTCAGTCCTCACATATGGGTGACTCCCTAGCTCTGGGCTACCGAGGAACCCAGGCTGAACAAGAGAACTCCCTCTAGTCTCAGCAGCAAAGAAAGGCTTTTCAAGGACACAACCTCCACCGGTAGCCCAACAGAGGGCAGGAGTTGCCTAAACCTCAAAGAGATTCCGGAGTACTGCCTGGCCAAAAGCACTGTCCCTACGGGACTCCCTCTCCAGGCAGTAATGGGCTGCAAAAGTCTGGCTTGAAGACCAAGTTCAGCCCTGCAGATGTCTATCAAGGGCACAGAGCGGAGATGAGGCACTGAGGCAGCCATTGCCCTGACACGATGGGCTGTGACCCTACCCTGCAAAGGAAGGTCAGCCGCCTTGTAAGCCCAGGTGATACAGTCAGCCACCCAGATGGACAAGGTACGCTTGGACACAGCTAACCCCAACTTATTGGAGTCAAAGGATACGAAGAGCTGAGTAGCCCTTCTATGCCCCTGCGTACGGTCAAGGTAGAAGGATAAGGCCCTCCTACAGTCCAGGGTATGCAGGACTGCTTCAGCCTGGCTAGCATGAGGCCTAGGGAAGAATGTTGGAAGAACCACCTCCTGATTGAGGTGGAAAGAGGAGACAACCTTAGGGAGGAACTTTGGATGAGTCCTGAGGACTACCCTGTTCCTGTAAATCCTGGTGTAAGGCCTGTCACAGACCAGGGCCTGAAGCTCACTTACTCGCCTAGCCGAGGTAAGGGCTATTAGGAAGAGTGTCTTCCAGGAGAGGAAGCGTAGTGGACAAGTAGCCATCGGCTCAAAAGGTGGGCGAGTCAGCTGCTGCAAGACCACATTCAGCTCCCACTCAGGGGCAGGAGGACGGATGGGAGGCTTGAGCAAAAGCAAGCCCCTGAGAAAGCGGGACAGCAAGGGGTGACCAGATAGAGACTGCCCCTCTACCAATGAGTGGTGAGCTGCTAGAGCTGAGAGGTGGACCCGAACAGAATTGGATTTAAGTCCCTGATTGGATAAGTGCAGTAAATACTGAAGCACCACTGGCACAGTACAGGAGAAAGGATCCTCTGTACGTAGGTGACACCACACAGAAAACCTCTTCCACTTGAGAGCATAGGTTTTCCTCGTGGACTGTTTCCTAGAGGCTAGGACAACCTCCTCAACTTCCTGAGGTAGGCCCCAGGGAGCCAAAACTACCCTTGCAGCCTCCAGGCCATCAAATTGAGAGATTTGAGATTGGGGTGCAGAAGGGAACCCTGGTCCTGTGTGAGAAGGTCGGGTTGCAACCCCAGAGGCAGTGGAGGATCCACCGCCAGTTGAAGCAGAAGAGGAAACGAAGGCTGTCTCGGCCACCTGGGAGCTACCAGTAGGACCGAGGCTTTGTCCTGAAGAATCTTGAACAGGGTTCGGGCCACCAAGGGCGTGGGAGGAAACGCATAGAGGAGGCCCTGAGACCAAGATATCAGAAAAGCATCCGCTGCTATCCGCAGAGGATGTGGTTGCCTGGAGCAGAACTTTGGCAGTTGCTTGTTCAGTGGGCTGGCAAAAAGATCCATCAAAGGAAGACCCCATTTGAGAAAGATCTTCTGAACTACTGAAGGATGCAGCTGCTACTCGTGGGGCTGCAGAATCCTGCTCAACCTGTCTGCCAGGTAGTTGTCCTGGCCTGGAAGGTACACAGCCTTGAGGAGCATGTTGTGCTGGAGGGCAAAAGAACACAGGTCCTGGGCCTCCCGACAAAGGATCCTGGACCCGGTTCCACCCTGTTTGTTCACATAAAACATGGCAACTTGGTTGTCTGTCTGGATCAGGACAGACTGGTGAGTCAGGGTAGGAGTGAAAGCTTTGAGTGCTAAGCGAATAGCTCTGAGTTCGAGGAGATTGATCTGCTGTGCAGCTTCCCAGGGAGACCAGAGGCTCTGGGTGCACTTGCCCAGACAATGCGCTCCCCAACCTTGCAGGGAGGCATCTGTGGTTAGCACCACTGTGTAACCTGGGATCTGAAAGGGAACCCCTTTCAGCAGATTGGGTGGGTGTAGCCACCAGTTGAGGGAGTGCAGAAATGGTCTGGACACCCTTATCCTGTCTCTGAGGCTGCCTGTGGCCTGTGACCACTGAGACCGAAGGCACCACTGTGCAGGCCTCATATGGAGCCTGGCATTGGGGGTCACATGTACTGTCGAAGCCATGTGGCCTAGAAGCCGCAGGCAGAGTTTGGTGGAGACCAGGGACCTGCTGAGAAACTGACTTGCCAAGGCCATTAACCTTCGGGCTCTGTTTTCTGGCAAGAATGCCTTTGCCAGGAGAGAGTCCAAGCTTGCCCCTATGAACTCCAAGTTCTGGGAAGGGGGCAAAGTGGACTTTGCGAAGTTTATGACAAACCCCAGGTGTTGTAGAAGAGCAATGGTCCTGAGGGTGGCTTGATTGGCCTCCTGACCTGTCTGACCCCTGATGAGCCAGTCGTCCAGATAGGGGAAGATAAAGATGCCCTGATTTCTCAGGTAGCCCGCCACCACTGCTAAGCACTTTGTAAAGACTCTGGGGGCGGAGGTGAGGCCGAAAGGCAGCACTCTGTACTGATAATGGTTGCCTCCCACGATGAACCTTAGGTACTTTCTGTGGTCTGGATGAATGAAGATGTGAGTGTACGCATCCTTTAGATCTAAGGAGCATAGCCAATCTCCCTGCTGGAGGTAGGGCAGAAGGGTTCCAAGAGTAAGCATCTTGAACTTTTCTTTCACTAGGAACTTGTTGAGGTTCCTGAGGTCCAGAATGGGACGAAGGCCACCGGTCCTTTTGGGCACCAGGAAATACCTGGAGTAGAATCCGTGACCTTGCAAGTGGGGAGGCACAGGCTCCACCGCCCTGTCCACCAACAGACCCTGAAGCTCCTGACGGAGAAGGTCTGTGTGCAGAGGAGGCCTTGGAGGCTCCCCTGGAAAGTATGGGGGTGGCAGTTGGTGGAAATGGGGGGCACAGCCCTTGCGGACTATCTCCAGCACCCAACTGTCCCCGGTGATAAGGGGCCACTGGTGGGCAAAGAGGGCGAGACGACCTCCTGTGCAGGGTTGGGAGAGCAGTGGAGGCTATGCTCAAGGAGTCAAAAACCCCCACCCTGCTGAGAGGTAGCAGGGGCCTGAGGCTTTGGGGTCCTCTGCCTACAGGGCCCATTACCCTGGCCCTTGGCTTGCTGACCCTGGGGGGCAGCTTGGGCAGCCTGATATTGTGGGTATTGTTTGTAGGCAGTGCCCTTCCTCGGCTTTTTACCCGAGCCCTTCTTTTTATGAGAAGGGGCAGAGGTCTTCCTCGACAGCCTTGTCCGAGTGAGGTGCTCGGTCTCGAGCTGAGCGGCCTTCTCGGTCATGGGCTTGCCAAAAAGGTTTTCACCTCAGCAAGGGACATCGACCAACTTGTCCTGAACCCATGGCTCGAGGTCCGATGACTGCAGCCATGCCTGGCGTCGAGCCACGATGCCGGCTGCCGCAACTCGGGCCGAAGCCTCGAAGCCATTGTAGGCAGCGCGGGACATGAACTTCGAGCAGTCCCGAATCCCCGAGGACAAGGATTTAAATCTCTGCAAGGGTTCCCCGGAGAGACCAGCAGAGAACCCGGCCAACTCCTTGGCCAGATCCAGCAAGTACATGCCCATGTACAACTGGTAAGACTGGACACGGCAAGCAAGCAGCGAGCCCTGAAAGCACTTTCTACCAACGCCATCGAGGTTTCGGGCCTCCCTGCCAGGAGGCACCGCGGAGTGCATCTTCTGGCTCTTCAGACGATGCATGGCCGATTCCACAACCATGGAATGGTGTGGTAGCTGTGCCTTCTGAAAGCCAGGGTTCTTCCAGAGCCGATAGATCAAATCGACTCGCTTGCTAAGAACCGGCGCCGAGGCCGGTGCCTCCCACATACGGAAGAGGAGCCGTTCCAGCATTGGAGGAACTGGGACAATAAAGGCCTCCTTCGGAGGAGAGTCGTACTGCAGCGCCTCGAGGCTCTTCCTCGGGATCTGCCGGAATAGCCAAGGCAGTGGCCATATCCCGAACGAACTCCGGGGGGGGACCTACTCCAGGGCTCAGACTGCGGTGAGTCCGAAGGGACGCACCGAATCTTAAAGGTATCAGGAGACTCCTCGTCCTCTGTCTCCCAAGCTGACTCGTCCGAGGAAGAGTCGGGGTCCGACCCCGCGGGGCCCTGGAGCACCCGCCCCGATGCCGGAAGCACCGGTGTCGACACCCTCGGTCCCGAACGGGAGGTCGAGGGAGACCGCGACCGAGGTCGACTCCGAGCCACGATGGACTCGAGTATTGGCTCGGTCTCCGGGGTCGACTTCGACGTCGATGTCCCGGTGGTCGGGGCAGATGCGCCAGACAGGCTGGCCATCAGTGCCCGCTGCTGCTCCATGAAGGCAGACATTCTGCTCTCCAAGGCTGTCATCCTGAGACTCAGCTCGGGAGACGCAGCAGTCACCAACTCGGGCCCCGGCGGCGCCGGGCCCGACGTCGGCTCCCTGGGAGGAGAGTCTACGAGGATTACGGGGCTTACGTGTCCAGCAGACTCCGGCTCCACACGAGGAACTTTGGCAGGCTTCTCTGGTTCCACAGGCCCGGGGCGACGGTCGGGGGTCTTAGACCTGGCTCTCGAGGAGCCAGGGACCTCCTCCTCCGACGCCCTCGCGAGCCGTTTCTTCCTCTTGCGTTCCCGGTCGGGGGACCCCCTGTCCGAGGAGCTTCGACGGCACTCGGGATCGGAATCCCAAGATGTCGAGGCCTCAGACGAGGTCCGGGCCCGGCCAAAGGCTGAGTTTGAGAAAACTTTCCTTTTTCTGCTGGCGACTATGTAGTGCCTTGGAAAACATTTTTCCACAGGCCCCGCACGACTTAGTATCGTGGTCGGGGCCGAGGCACCGAAGGCAGCAGTCGTGTGTGTCGGTGAGAGACATTAGTTTCTTACACCGATCACACTTCTTAAAACCAGTGGAAGCCATCGGGGAAAAAAAAGAGTCCCCGCGAGGTCAAAGGACCGGCCTTCCAGGAAAAAAGAGAAAAAAGGGCGCGAATGCCAGCCACGAAGGGCCAAAACCGAAAAAGAAGAATCGGGCTCGATACCGGTGTACCGAACCCGGCGGGAGGGGAACCGGTGTCGAACCGGTAGAAAAAGAGCAAAATAATCGCTGAAAAATCTAATTTTAACCGGGAAAACTGGACACACGTCCGGTGGGCTTCACGGAAAAAAAGAGACTGAGGTAAGATGGCACCTTTAGGCGGGAAGGGAACCGCGCATGCGTGCCTGCATTTCCCAAAGGCTTTCATAGAAAGCTGGGGAAATGCTCCGCTGGGGCTTAATCGGCGCCGATGACACCCATATGTGAGGACTGACTTCCTGCATGGTCCTGGAGAAATGCTGCTACCACAGCCATGCATTTCGTGAACACCCTTGGTGCTGAGGCCAGGCCAAATGGAAGCACCCTGTATTGGTAGTGCTTTTTTTGAAAAAGGAACTTTCTGTGAGTTGGATGGATGAGAATATGTGTGTACGCATCCTTGAGATCTAGAGAACAAAGCCAATCCTGCTTGTTCCTGGAGATAAGTCTAAGGCTCTTTTACAATCCAAAGTATGAAGGTTTCTTTCTGCATTAGAGGTGTGAAGCCTCGGAAAAAATACAGGAAGATAAATTGATTGAGTCAAATGAAAAGGCGAAACCACCTTTGGCATAAAGTGTGGATGAGTTCTAAGAACAACCTTATCATGATGAAACCTGGTATAAGGAAGATCAGCCACTAAAGCTTGCAGTTCACTAATGCGACGTGCAGAGGTGATTGCAATTAGGAAGATGACCTTCCAGGTCGAAAACCTAAGGGTTGTAGTGGCTAAAGGCTCAAAAGGCGGCTTCATGAGCTGCCTGAGAACTAGATTTAGATCCCATGCCACCGGTGGTGGCTTAATGGGAGGTTTGGTTAACAGAAGACCTCTCATAAATCTGGATATGAGTGGATGAGAGGAAATTGGTTGTCCATTCAGAGGCTTATAAGAAGCTGCAATTGCACTAAGATGGACTCTTACTGAATTGGTCTTTAGACCAGAATTCGATAAGTTAAGGAGATACTCTAGTATCGATTCTAAAGGTATGACAAGGGGGTTTAATCCCTTCTTGGAGCACCATATATTAAAATGTTTCCACTTGAAGGCATAAGATCTTCTTGTGGAAAGTTTTTTAGAAGCCTGAAGGATATCCTTTATCTGTTGGGACAGGTTGAAATCCTGGAGGTCTAAGCCTTCAGCAACCAGGCCATGAGATGCAGGGACTGGGGACTCGGGTGCCATAGCGTCCCATCCTCTTGGGAAAGGAGATATGGAGTATGCCCTAACTCCAGAGGTGCAGCTTGAGAGAGATGTAGAAGCAGGGGATACCACGCTTGGTGTGGCCATCGTGGCGCTATGAGAATCATGCGACCCTTGTCTCTGAAGCTTGAAGAGTATTTTGGGGATGAGGGGAATGGGTGGGAAGGCATAAAGGAAGTCCTGACCCCAGTGAAGGAGGAAGGCATCCCTTGCCTGACAATTGTGAGCCGGAATGCTGGAACAGAACCGGGGAAGTTTGGCATTCAATGGACTTGCAAAGAGGTCTATGTCTGGAGTGCCCCAGAGATGAATATCTTTGCCACCTGGTCTATGTGGAGAGACCACTCGTGAGGCAGCAGTACTCAACTGAGTTTGTCTGCCCAAAGGTTTTGAATACCTGGAAGATATACCACTAGAAGGTGAATTTGATACTCTCTGGCGAGGGCCCACAGTCGTAAAGCTTCGTTGCATGACAGAGAGCCTGTCCCGCCCTGCTTGTTCACATAGAACATGGCTACTTGATTGTCCGTCGGAACTAGGACTGTCTTGTAGCTGAGGTTGGCGTGGAAAACTCGAAGAGCTAAATAGATTGCTCTTAATTCCAGGTTTACGTGTAGACCCGCCTCCTGTAGAGTCCAGGTGCCCTGGGTAAAGAGATGATTCAGGTGTGCTCCCCAAACCACCTGTGATGCATCTGTTAGGGTGGCCTGAAAAAGAGGCTGATGGAAAGGAAATCCCACTGTCAGATTTTCTAGTGATTGCCACCATTGGTGGGACAACATTAGTCGTTGAGAGTTTACTATTTTGTCTGATAAATGTCCTGTGGCCTGTGTCCACTGTGTGGACAGGGTCCACTGAGCTGCTCGCATGTGGAGGCGAGCATATGGGACTACATGAACTGTGGATGCCATATATCCCAGCAACTGGTAGCTCTCGAGCAGTTAGGGAAGATTTCCCTGCTGCTTGAGAAGCTAGTTGCATTATGCGAAGACACCAGGCCTGTGGAAGGAAAGCCTTTGCCTGTCTGGTATCTAGATAGGCCCCTATGAATTCCAGGCATTGGGAAGGAACAAGGTGGGATTTTGATAAGTTTATTACCAACCCCAAGTATTGGAGGATTTGCATTGTGCGAGACAGTGCAGTGCTGGCCTCTGCAACTGTAGGGGCTCGAATGAGCCAGTCGTCTAAGTAAGAGAAGACGAATATCCCCAGGGTTCGTAGAAATGTAGCTACTACTGCCATGCATTTCGTGAATACCATTGGAGCTGAAGCCAGACCAAAGGGAAGAACCCTGTACTGGAAATGTTTTCCCTTGAAAAGGAATCATAAGAATTTCCTGTGATTTGGATGGATCAGAATATGAGTGTATGCATCCTTTAAGAGAGGGGGGGCGTAGCCTAGTGCAAGGTAACACAGGCCGGAAGGTAGGTGGTTCAAATCCCACTAGAGGACAGCAACCTTGGGCCGGAAGGACTGGGGTTTCTAGTCTCACAGGTGCTCCTTGTGGTCTTGGGCAAGCCACTTAACCCTCCATTGCCCATGTTCCCTGTAAGTATTAGTGTATGTGTGTCATATCCCCTCGTGTTAAATGTATCCCCCAACCGCTTTGACCCGGTGAAAAGCGGGATATAAATGCAGCTAAATAAATAAATAAATCCTTTATGTCTAGAGAGCAAAGCCAATCCTGGCTTTGAAGGTATGGAAGAAGAGTTCCAAGAGAAATCATTTTGAACTTCTTTCGGAACAGGTATTTGTTCAGTTCTCTGAGGTCTAGAATGGGTCTGTGTCCTCCTGTTTTCTTTGGAATAAGAAAATAGGGGGAGTAGAACCCTACATCCCATTGAAGAATGGGTACCTCTTCTATTGCCCCTTGGGCAAGAAGTGTTGAGACCTCGTGATCTAGCAGATTGTCTGCGGAGGTTTGAGAATTGAATTGCCTTAGAATTGTAGGAGGGGGCATGCTATGAAAATGGAGCTTGTACCCCTCTCCTACAATGGACAGAGTCCAATCTTCTGCTGTTATCTGATGCCATCTGTTGACAAAGTGGCATAACCTGCCTGGGATATTGGAGGGTTGGGGACCCCTCAGAGGCAGGAAGGCTAAGCTCTCTAGGAAGGAGTCAAAGCCCTTGAGGGGGCTGAACCTGCGGAGCTGGTTGGGCTCTCGGACCTTTTGGCTTCTTTTGCTGTCTAGTTTGTCCCTTTTGGGCAACCTGACCCTGAGTTTGACTCTGCTGGGTATAGGAAGGATAAAATTTCCTCTTTTTGCTGAAAGAGGGTTTTTTATAAGGCTTCTTTTTGGCTGGAGTGGCTGTAGATTTTGACAATCTATCTAGAGTGGTATTGTTAGCATCTAACTCGTTAGCCTTTTCCTGCCAATTCTTGCCAAAGAGATTCTCTCCCCTGCAAGGAATGTTGCCTAACTTGTCCTGTACCCAAGTCTCCAAGTCTGATGCCTGAAGCCAGGCAATCCGATGTGCCCCAATGGCAACAGCAGAGGTTCTGCTGATGCATTCAAAGCAGTCAAAGGCTGCATGATTCACAAACTTGGAGACATCTTGAGCATGCTTAACTAGAGCAGGAAAGTCTTGTCTCTTGTCATCTGGGAGAAGTGGGCTCATAAGCTCCAAGTCTCCTGTAACTTCTTTGAGGAACATGCCCATATATAGTATATATGAACTGATCCTAGCTGAAAGCATGGAAGCCTGAAATGTTTGGCGCCCAAAAGCGTCCAGAGTCCTGCATTCACGACCTGGGGGATTGGATGCATGCCTCTTTGCACTTTTCATCCTACGCATGGCTGACTCCACCACCATTGAATGGTGTGGCAGCTGAGTCTTTTGAAATCCAGGACATGGCGGAACTCGATACATAGAATCAAGCCTCCTGGAATGAGGAGATGTAGTCAGAGGTGTCTCCCACATTCTGAGCATCAAGTTATGCAGAATTTCATGGATGGGCAGAGTGGCTGCCTCCTTTGGAGCTTGAGGATATTGGAGAATTTCCAATTCCTTTGCTCTGGGCTCCTGTTCAGGAGCTACCGTGATTGAAAGGCCCTTGGCCACATCACAAATAAAATCCTGAAAAGACATGTCCTCTGGAGGTCACATTCTACGTTGTGGAGAAGAGGGATCTTCTGAGAGAAACCCTCTGGTACCAGCAGAATTGTCAGAGTCTTCGGAATCGGAGGATCCAAAGTATTCCTGACCACGATACTCATGCAAAGCACGGTCCCAGTATCGATCGAAGTCGGTACTGAGTTGATCCAGTACCGATCTGTCGATTCTAGCCAAAGATGGCGTGGGAAGAATTGCCACCGGGGCCGGTACCGTCACTACTGGTACAGTTGTCTGTACCGGTGTAGGTACTGGCATCGGTATCGATGTCAGTACCGGGGCCCGTTGAAACATAGGTGTCAACGGTACTGCAGCTGTGAGAAGAGCTGCAATGCTGCGTTCGATAGCGAGGAACCTCTGGTCTATCGACGCTGCCGATGCCTGGGTGTCTGTACCGGTGAAAACGGCCGGGACCCCTGAGCATGGTACCAGTAGCGAGGTCGAGGCCTCGAGAACATCCTGGAGCCCCATTGATGCTTTGGAAGCCGAAGCCTCCCGCCGGGGCTGTTTTGCCGGTGTGGTTCCCTCAAGGGCAATGCCAATGGCCTCTTGATGCTTAGCAGGAGAGCTACCCTTTGAGGACCGGCTTTTTTGTTTAGTTACCTGAGATCCATGGGAGGAAGAGGAGGCTCTTGAAGATGGCGATGCAATGGATCTGGCATCCGAAGAAAAAGAGTACCGAGCTTTGCAGCCCGGTTCTGTCTTCCTCTCTTATTCATCCCCATACAGGAGAGACATTCAGATGGAGAATGTTCAAGCCCTAAACATTTAAGACACCAATCATGGGTGTCAGTGATGGAAATGGTACCACCACACTTAGTACATTTTTTAAAACCACTAGTTGGTTTTTCCATGTTTCAGGAATATGAGGCCTAATGCCCAAAATGGCACCTAGCACCAAAAGAGAAAAGTTTCTGAAAAGAAATAGTTCAAAGTATAAAATTTTTGAAAAAAAGAAAAGAACCGGTGGTACCGGTAGGCGTCGTGCAGAGGTAAACGCGACCACAAGAAAACAATTTTAAAGACGAAATTTTCTGCGGTGACAGGGTATGGGTCCTGTCGGCTCCGCGGAAAACGAAGAACTGAAGAGGGACAGTTGGAAAGGCAGCACGCATGTGCTGAGGGATGCTCCCAAAAGCGTTCCTATTGGACGCTGGGGAGCGTTCGACGATACCTATATGTGAAGACTACATTCCCGCTTGTTCCTGGAGATAATAGCTATAAAATACTTATAAAGATGGTACTTAACCCCAAATAGGATCAACAAAAATATTGCAGGATGCACAAATTAATGCTGTAGAGATGTGCATTCATTTTCACACAAATGGTATACTTTGACAAATGAGGGCATTTTTGTTGGGTGTACTTATTAACCAAATGGACAAGGGGGCGAGATTTCACAAACCACCGTCTCTGTGAAAAATATTTCATTATGTTGCTCTTGACTGTAGTTCCTCGTAGCTTCATATCATGACCTGCTACAGATTCCTTTCCTTAAAAAAACACAAAAACAAAAAAACCACCTTCTGCACTATTACTTTTCAAGCATTTAAACATCCTCTGTCCCTCCTCTCCCCTAGGATATTATATATTTAGCTCAAGTCACTTTGCATGTTGTCTTTAGGTATACTATTTAGGTTGCCTTTTCCTAAATCACCTCTAACCTCTTTATCTCTTAGATATGGCCTCCAAAAGTGGACACAGTATTCTATGAGACCTTACCAGATTTGGCATACTAGGCACACAAGTTCACAATCTGGCCAGACCTGGCCATGTCGCGCAATATTTTCTGTCCTGCCCTCTAAACAGGATACCCGGTGAATGCATATTCTCTTTTGATGCATATTCTCTAGCTTACTTCTCTTTGCCCTTTTCTTCCACTGCCAATTACAGACTTTGATTCTTTCACTTTGCTGCTCCTTATGCTTGGAACAGACTTCCTGAATCTGTACATCAGGTTTCATCTCTCCCCCTTTTCAAATCCATGCTAAAGGCTCACCTCTTTGAGGTTGCCTTTGGATCCTTATCCCTTGTTCTTCTTACCTTTCTCTATTTGTACCCTTGTCTTCAACTACTGTACTGTCTGTCTTGATTAGACTGTAAGCTCTGACAAGCAGGGACTGTCTTTTATATGTATCTGTACAGTGCTGCCTATGCCTTGTAGCGCTATATAAATGATTAATAGTAGAGTAATATTGCGAGTTCACATCATTCACTGCTAGCACCAGATTTGGTGGAAACCCTGATGTTTGTAAAGGCATCCCTCCCCTTTGCTTGGTTTCACTCAATTTCCATGTGAGTGGGAGGAGGACAGAGTGCATAACCCTATTAACACAAAGCCCACACTTTATGCCCTCAGTATCTTGCTGTGGTTTTGATACTTGCCATACTAATTGCAGCTGTCTTGTTCTTTTTTTTCTAGAGGTTTGTTAGCCCCACATGCAAACCCAGAAAAGGATAAAATCCTTCTCTTTCCTGACCCACTTCACTACCTGCCCTAGCACTTGCTTGCCTGCCCTCTTGCCTCCGAAACCCTACTGTATGTTACTCTAGCATCTACCACTAGATCACTGCCTGCCCTGCTGCTGCTAAGCCTGTTCTCGATTTGGTGCTCTGCAGTATTACTGCTAGTGCAACTCTAAATGCTCTTTTCTGGCATGATCAGCTGTCCTCAACTCGCTGGTTTCCTTTTGCCCCCCACAAAGAAAAACAAAGCCAAAGAATAAAGGAGGAAAGCATTTTTTCTTCTTTAACACTAGTGTCTTGAGCTATTCATATCACTGACAGTTTATTACGCTCTGCCCCACTTTTGTTCCCTTGGCTTCTTCATGCTGCTCTAGATTTGAATACCCTCTGTGATTGGCTTCCTTGCCATGCTCATTGCTGCATGGAAGTTATGTTCATTATGGTAGCAATGCTATTGGGGTTTTATAATTGCTTTGTTTCATTATCAAATTCTTAGTTGAGGGGGGCAGCTAGGGACCTTGAAATTAATTGAAGGGGCCATAAAGCTGAACCCTCACCTAGGGTGACTAATACCCTGGCGCTGGTCATACTTAAAGAGTTAATGCTAAAAAATTCAGGTTACGTTAAGAATCTGGTGTTCCCATATGAGTGCAATATGGTAGCTCGTTTTATTTAAGTATTCTTAAGATGGGCATTGGGTAGTGGTATACAACTTTAAAAGAAAGTTTCAGATACCAAAGGATGCAGACAGAATTGTTTTTTGCCTAAGCAACAGCAAGTTTTTAACCTTTTCTACTCAGCTGTCCCATCCTGTGGGACATATGAATAACATGCTAGTTCATGGCTTGTAATACAACATGACTAGTTACTGTAGAATATGTATGTCATATTGATTCTAATTTGGTCAGTTTCTTGTTAAATTTTATTCCAAATCGGCTTGAGCGACATAGAAAGCTTTTCCGCTTAAATAAATAAGTGTGCTTTGACTGAATACTGTTGTAAAACATGTCAAAAATTAAAAAAGGCTTGAAAGTGATGCTATAACACAGCATTAAAGGCAACAGTTTTACCACTACCTATAGCTCAAGAATTAAACCTAAACCATATGCTTTAGCTTTTACTTGGACAAGAGGTATTCTATGCTGCCTGTCCCATGCTAATGTTACTGGGAGGTTCTTGACATAAAGCTTATGCTATACCAGAAGCAGGATGCCAAAATGTCACTACCTTAGTGAAAACAGGAGACATTCTGGATCGCTGCTCAAGAAAAATGCAAGACATAAGGATTGGGCGAACCTGCTAGGCGCCACTATAAAAGTGCATGTTTGGGAAGAGGTCAGAGCTTCTTCCAAAGAAAACCAGGGGGAAAGATTTCTTAGCTGAAGGGAGTTGGGAATTTAAGCTAACACAGCTTACATCAGCCTTAAGGTGGCTGTAGAAAAGGCACAGTGATCTGGATGGGAGATCCCATTGCCAGGAGCAGAATTAAATGGAGCAATATGCCAGCTTCCAGTCCTAGAGAAGGATAGTGAAGCTGCAGCAAGTGAAAATCCAGGTGGAGTACCTTTGTGGGGTAGGCCCAGAGTCCCAGGTATATCCTGCTAGCCTTGCCCCAGAGGAGTGTAATGTGACTGGACTGGGAAGTGAAAGAATCCCTAAGGGACAGAGAGGGACATTTACTTGTTGTGGTGGTGGTGGTGTCATTGCATGAGAAAGGAGAGACAAAAGGGGTTCTTCCAGGATTCCAAGCTCTTAACTGTGCCAAGTGAGGACAGAAACTGGTCAGGAAACTGACAGGAGTGTCAAGAGAAGCAAAGTGTCTTAGGAGAGTCAAGTATTTGTCCCAACAGAGGAACCCTGCTTAAGGTGAGATACCAGAGAGTCAGTGGGAGAATCTAAGGACTGCTAGCAGATTTGATACCTTTTGCCATAATTTGACTGTTTCTGTGGACTGTATGTCTTTTTATTTTATTTGCTTTCTTTTGTATATTTTTTGTTCACCTGGGTATTTTTTGCTCAGTAACTGGGTATTATGCAGACTGTTCTGGATGCCCAGGTTTTTGCCAGCCTGGGTTGCTTTCCCTTGCTGGGAGATAAGTGAAGGAGTTTGTGCATCATCATTCAGGATCCTTCATCTATATGTTAGGGAAAAGAGTGGTGGAAGTGTATGGTGTTTGAACCACAGCAAAATGGAAATTACACTTACCTGGTAATTGTAGTTCCTGAAGGGTCCAGTTTAGTCCTCCACATCCGGGTAGTGCACCTCCTCCTGCAGCACGGAGACTGGACCAATCAGAATCTTGCTCTCATGATGTATCCTGCTGGAGCTCCCATTAGCCCCCCAGTGAACTATTAACAAAACAGACTTAAAGAAGCAACACATGAAAGAAGCAAAAATAGTAAACTTTCTCTTAACTAAACCCCTTAACAGCTACTATGACCCCCTCCCCAAACGAGGAAGCCAAGACTCTGCAAACCGCCTCTGCCACCAACCTGGCACCACAGGCAGCAATCGACAATAAAGAAGGAACTGACGTCCCAGAGCAATACGGAAAAGCCCTAGAAACCCCCAACAGAAGGGTTCCCCAGAAATGTCTTAGAGGACTCACCGTTGCCCAGTAGTAAGCGCGCCGGATGAAAAAGAAAGGACAGAGAGAAGGGAGGGAAGGACGACTAAACTGGACCCTTCAGGAACTACAATTACCAGGTAAGTGTAATTTCCATTTCCTGAGCGGTCCTCCAGTTTAGTCCTCCACATCCGGGATGTAACAGAGCAGTTAGGAACGAGCGGGACCTTGCAAACCGACGCGCAAAACCGCCGACCCAAAACAAGAATCCCGAGCAGCCAACACGTCCAAGCGGTAGTGCTTACTGAAAGCATGGAGGGACGACCAAGTAGCTGCCTTGCAAATCTCCACCGGCGGAACCAGACCATGTTCTGCCCACGACGTCGCTTGCGCTCTGGTAGAGTGAGCTCGTAAACCCAACGGCACCACATGCCCTTGCACAACATAAGCGGACGAAATTGCTTCCTTAATCCACCTAGAAATAGATGACTTCGCCGCTGCTTCGCCTTTCCGCACCCCGCCAAAGAGAACAAACAAGCGATCCGACTTGCGGAAGGTTTCCAAAACCTTTAAATAACGACGCAGTACCCGTCGGACATCTAAGCGATGCAAGCCCGCTTCCGAATCACCCGCTGCGTCAGAGTGAAACACCGGAAGAAAGATGGACTGATTCAGATGAAAGGGAGAGACAACCTTTGGAAGAAAGGATGGAACCGGCCGCAAAACTACTCGATCTCTAGAAAAAGATAAGAATGGTTCCCTGCACGAAAGCGCCTGTAGCTCCGAAATGCGCCGTGCCGAACAAATGGCCACTAGAAAAACAGTCTTCAGGGTCAGATCTTTTACCGACGCTTGCCGTAGCGGTTGAAAGGGCTGACGAGCCAAAGCTTGCAGGACCAGATTCAAATCCCAAGGAGGAATAACAATCCTACGCGAAGGTCGCAGCCGGAAAACTGCTTTCAGAAACTGTCGGACGACCGCGTGCATCCCCAGAGAAACCCCTAGCACCTTGCCTCTGTAGCACGCGAGAGCCGCCAGCTGAACCTTCAAGGAACTGGCGGCCAGCCCTTTATCAAATCCGTCCTGCAAAAAACTGAGAATCATGGAAATAGAAGCCGTCGATGCACGAATCCGACGACGCGAATACCAGTCCTCAAAAATGCGCCACACGCGCACATACGCAAGGGAGGTGGACGATTTTCGAGCCCTCAGCAGAGTAGAAATAACCGCTGAAGAATAGCCCTTCTTCCTTAAGCGAGCCCTCTCAATGACCAAACCGTAAGTGAGAACCGAGCCACCTGAGGCATCCGCAGAGGTCCCTGAATCAGCAGATCCGGCAGGACTGGAAGCCTCCAGGGAAGCCCGTCGACCAAGCATACCAGATCCGCATACCAGGGATGTCTGGGCCAATCCGGAGCCACGAGTAGCACCCGACTGCAATGCGTTTGATGCGCTGGACCACCCTGCCGATCAACGCCCACGGCGGAAAGATATAGAGGAGACCGCTCCCCGGCCACGGCTGAATGAGGGCATCTATCCCCTCGGACATGGGTTCTCTCCGCCTGCTGAAGAACCATCTGGTCTTGGCCGACTGAAACGTCGCCATGAGGTCCATTAGCGGAGGACCCCACCGGCAAACTATCTGCGCGTAGATCTGTGGGTGCAGTTCCCACTCCCCGGGATCCACATGCACCCTGCTGAGAAAATCCGCCATGATATTGTCTTTTCCCGCGATATGCGCTGCCGAAATCGCCGGCAGACGAAGCTCGACCCACTGGAACAACACTTCTGCCTCGGCCTCCAAGGCCACGCTTCCTGTGCTGCCCTGCCGGTTGATGTACGCCACCGTCGCTGAATTGTCCGAGAGCACTCGGACCGCTCGGCCCTGCAGAGTCGACTCGAAGGTCTCCAGCGCTCTCCGCACCGCACGAAGCTCGAGCCGATTGATCAACCAGGAGGCCTCCTGGACTGACCATGTCCCCTGCGCGAAACAACTTTCGCAGTGGGCACCCCAGCCGAGCAGACTGGCATCCGTTATCACCGGAACCCACCGAGGCTGTTCCAGGGGTAGCCCCACTCGCAACGTCCGGGAGCACCGCCACCACCGCAGAGCCCGACGAACACGGTTCGGACAAGGCAATCGCTTGTTGAGCGACTCCGTCTGGTTCGACCAACGACGCAAGAGGGCTTTCTGAAGCGGACGCATGTGAAACCTGGCCCAAGGAACAACCTCGAGAGTAGCCGCCATCGTCCCCAACAAGCGCAGGTACCACCAAGCAGAAGGAGCGGGCATCCCGAGGAAAGCGTGCACTAGACTTTGCAAGGCTTGAACATGCCGGGACGGTAAGCAAACCAACCCTCTCGGTGTCGAACTGAACTCCGAGATACTCGAGGCACTGCGTCGGCACTAACTGACTTTTCTTCGCATTGACCACCCAGCCAAGAGATTGCAGGAGAGACACCACCTTTCCTGTAGCCTACAAGCTCTCCTCTTTGGACTTTGCTCGAATCAACCAATCATCCAGATAAGGGTGGACCAGGATGCCTTCCTGTCGCAAAGCTGCGGCCACCACCACCATGATCTTGGTGAAAGTGCGCGGTGCCGTCGCCAACCCGAAAGGTAGAGCTTGAAATTGAAAGTGTCCCCAGGGGAATGCGAACCGCAGGAAACGCTGATGTACTGATCGGATAGGAATGTGCAAATAAGCCTCGGACAGATCCAGAGAAGTTAGGAACTCTCCTTGACGTACCGCCACGATGATGGACCTCAGGGTTTCCATGCGGAAATGAGGTACCCGGAGACAACGACTGACGCCCTTGAGATCGAGAATAGGCTGGAGGGACCCGTCTTTCTTTGGCACCACTAAATAAATGGAGTAGCGCCCCAGACCGCGCTCGGCAGACGGAACGGGAACTACCGCCCCCAAGGCGATAAGACGATCTAACATCAATCGAATTGCTTGCTCCTTGTGCGGGCCTTTGCTGGCAGACAGAACGAAGGAATCCCGAAGAGGACAGGCAAACTCCAGGGCATAGCCTTCCCAGATGACCTCCAACACCCACTGATCGGAAGTTATCCGAGCCCAGGCAGGCAGGAAGTTCCGAAGGCGACCTCCGATAACCGGACATCCCTCCGGAATCCGCCTGGCATCATTGCAGCTTGCGAGAAAAGGAGGAGGAAGATGAAGAGGCGGCAGGGGCAAACCCCCTGCCCGCTCCCCAAAAGCCGCGAAACCCTTAAGAGCGGTACCCAAACCTACCACGCTGGGAACTCCACAAACGGGACGATCGAAATCTTCGAAAGTCCCGAGACAGACCTTGCGGGACCGATGAAGTTCTGCCGAGTTTAAGCTTATCTTCCGGAAGTCTACCACCTTTCGAGTCCCCTAAATTTTTCACCAATTTATCCAGATCCTCGCCAAACAATTTACCCTTGAAAGGTAATTTACTGAGACGCGACTTAGAGGAACCGTCAGCAGCCCAATTTCTCAACCAAATAGACCTGCGCGCCGCAACCAAGGAAGCCATACTATTAGCCAATGTTCTAATCAAATCATAATGAACATCCGCCAAGTAAGCCGATCCAGATTCCAAGCGGGTCACTTCTAACAAATTTTGCTGGTCTAAGTTGGATTCATGTCCTAAACGCTGAGCCCATCTTAAACATGCTCTAGCCACCCAGGCCCCACAAATAGAGGCTTGCAGAGACAAGGCATTAGTTTCAAAGGCCTGCTTTAATAAACCATCCACTTTCCTGTCCTGCGCATCCTTCAAAGCCGCACTGCCTTCGACTGGAATCGTAGTCTTCTTGGTGACCGCCGATACTAGGGCATCAACTCACAGCGATTTAAACTTGTCCTTGTCCGCTATAGGATATAACCGGTTCATCGTACGAATGCCCTTAAGCCCGGATTCGGGCTGATCCCACTCAGTCTGAATCATCTGAGCCACCACGCGATGCACTGGAAAAACTACCTGAGAGTCTCGCACGGCTTGAATGAGGGGATCTTCCAGGCCTTCCTCCTCCGCCGAAGGAACTGAGGCAAGATTGAGCGTCTGAAGAGACTCTGTAATCAACGGAACTAACTCCTCCCTCCGAAAAACCCGAATGATCCGGGCCTGATCCTCGGGGTCCGGGATTTCCCCCTCCTCCAATTCCTCACCGATGTCCTCGGTCTCCACCGCCAGCTCAGGCTCTTGCCAGTCGACAGCCTCACTCTCAAAAGAGAAACGAGAGCGCTTAGCTGGCTTCTGGACAGTCCGCTGACCCTCCTCACCTGAACGGGAGGGGAGGGACAACGAAGAAGGCCCGGCCTCTGGCAGCTTGCCTAGACGGCCCAAGCGGAAAGCCTGATGCATCAAAAGAACAAAATCTGGCGAAAATTCCATCGAGGAAGGGTCTGACGCACCATCGGGGAAGGGAACCCCATGCCCCTTGGCCGCCACAGGAGAAACTGGAGTTTGAGGGCCTGGAGACGGCTCCCTGTCAGTCAGCCGGGCAGGACTAACAGGTTCCAAGAGAGTCTTGCCTTCCATTTGAAGTTCAATGTCAGAGGAGACTGACGTGCAGCCCTAACAAACCCCTGACTCTGATACAGCCCCCCTGCGAGAACCGCAGACTAAACACTGTGGTCTTGCAGACATTAAAGCAAAGTGACCCCAGGCCAAACCGGACCAAAGAGCCAACCACGAAAAAATTGAGCAAAGGTCTCTATAAAGTTTTTTTTTTTTTTTAATGAGAAACGAAGCCTATGGGGATAAGGACCGCAGGTCCGAAAAAAATAACCAAGCCGGTATCGTTCTAAACCCCCAGAACCCCACAAGGACGAGAAAAAAGCGGGAAAAAGAAAAAAACGCCGGCGCGTTAAAATGGCCGCTGGCACCGATGGCTGAAGGAAGAAAACGGCGGGAAAAACAACAAATAATACCCTGCGAGCAGCCGCCCGTCCAAAAATAACAAAGAAAGAAATAAAAATGCTGAAAGGCACCGCCGGTGCTCTGACTGACTCACCCCTTGATGCCGGAGAGCTGAACGCCGAAGAACCGCTGAGCGGATGGAGCACTGCAGGACAGCCCCGATCAGCGAGGGAAAAGCTCACCCGAAGTGGCAGCCTGCCAGAGCCGTGAATAGCATACAGCTGGCGTGACTAGCCAGAAACGGGGCTGCTAAGACAAGATCTCACCTCTGTACTGTCTAGGAGGGAGATCTACATTAACCCGCTGCCTTCAGCTCTCTCACAGATGGCAGGGAGAAGTAGCGTGCAGGCTCGGCTCCTCAATCGGCCCCCCCTTTAGGCACTATTAGAGTAAATTTAAAGGGACAGCTACCAAAAGAAAAGAAATACAGCAATGAAAAGAAAAAATAAACCACAAAGAAATCTAACTAGTGTTGCCTCAAAGCCACTAAGTGAGCCCAGCACTAGGCTCACAGGTCCTCCTGCTGCACGGAGACTGGACACACTGGGGGGCTAATGGGAGCTCCAGCAGGATACATCATGAGAGCAAGATTCTGATTGGTCCAGTCTCCGTGCTGCAGGAGGAGGTGCACTACCTGGATGTGGAGGACTAAACTGGAGGACCGCTCAGGAACTATAAATTTGTTGGCTGTATGGCCTGCGGTTACCCTCAACCCCCCCACCCCCAAGAGGACCTGCTAGTGCTACACACCCATCTCCATTCTCTGATTTTGCTGCCTCTTCTTAACACATTGCTTACACATGACCCAAGTGATCCATCATTCTGATCATAGCAACCATGTCATCCATCAGTCTACACATCCTCTGCCATTAGTGATTAGCATCCCTGTACATGTACATAGTCTTCCTCCTCTGCTTGCTTAGTACCTTTCTAGGTGCTCCAAGTATTATTTTAACCATTGCTAATGGCACCTTCTGCATTTTAAGATTTTGACTGAGAAAAGTACAAGAGACTAGGCATATAGGAGACCTATTCACCAATGAACGCATCAACTATCCATCCTGCTTCAGCATAGATCTTCTCCAGAGGCAGAAAACTGGAAGCTTCTGGTTCAGAACTGCTGCAAACATTCACCTCAGGAAATTACTACTAGCAAGAGATGCCACATCCAGATCCATGGATTGCTCATAGGAATCCAATAGGTGCTTTTTCCAGAAAACTTTCCTTTTCGCACCAGGGTCAGTGGCCCTAGGAGTCTTAAATAAACCAGCCCCACACTATAAATGCTTCCTGAAAAATAAAGATGAATCTAGTTTTTAACTTCTTGCTTATGTGGTTTCAACAAGGGCAAGTTAGTTGTTCACACAATTCAAAATGCCTTTAGTATGCTCAAGAGATGAATACAACAGATCTTTTCTGGAGAAACCAGGAAGTCTCGGTATGGAGCTCCTTCAGGTCAGTTTTTTTCCCAATGGAGATAGATAACAGGGTGTCCCAGGGATCTGTCTTCAGATCAGTGCTTAGCTTATTCATTAATGATCTGAAAAAGGAGTAGCAAATGAGGTGATCAAATCTGCAAGTGACAATTACTAAGCAAAGGTTTACAAGACTGGGGGGAGGTGACTATCCAAACAGCACATGAAATTTAACATGACAAGGCAAAGTGATGTACATAAGATCATTCCAATTATGTGTACACAATATTGATGACATTAGGATTTACTGCTCAGAAAAAAGGCCCATAAGTCACTAAGAAAATACAATACACAAACCCTCAGCTTAGCGCATTGCAGTATTCAAAAAAATAAACAAAACATCAGAAATCATTTAGAAATGAATACAGAATAAAACTGAGAATATCAATGCTATTATACTGATACATAATGTGACCAGCAATTGGATATTTAATATTTTTAGTTATGGGATTGTATCAATCTGTGATTTTATTCAGTATTTTATACTTAATGTCTGCCTCATATGGTAGTTTTATTGTAAATGGTATTGAACAGTTTTAATCTAATTTGTTGCATATACAATAAGCATGTTTTAAAATAAATTATTCACATTTATTCTGCATGTGAAGTATGCATATATTTGGGTTGCAGAGGTGTGGGAAGGCTTTTGGGTTTGTGGGGTTTTTTTTGTGTTTTTTTTTTTAAGTATATGGCTGTGTGTGTATATAGGTAGGAACCATGGCTACCAAAAATATGTGTTGGGAGATTTGTGCATGCGGGGATGCAGTAGTGGGGCTTTTGAGCAGGCAATGTGTTGGAAGATATAGGCATGAGATGTGTGAGGTATGTATGGATAGATGGCTAGAAACCTGCATGTGTAGAAGGGCCGAGAGCTGTGTGGTTACATGATTTTAGAGGGCGTGAGAGTAGGCATACATGTGGGTAAGGGCATATTTGAATAAAGAAGCATGGGGCGTGGTGGTCTGGAAGGTGCAGACTGACACCTCAGCATTTTTTTGAGAGGGAAAGAGATACAAGGGACCATATGCCAGCAGAAAAATCTTCATGGAGGTGTGGTCCAGGTGCCACATTCCACTAGGGACCTTTATGGGATTTGGGGAGGGAAGGTTCAGAGGAAGGTATTAAGGACACCCTGTTGGGGGGGGGGGAGAGAAATCAGAGGATCCATGGCCTACTGGGCCACCAGAGCATGTTTCTTGGGGTGGGGGATAGGAGTCAGGAAGTTCAACTTATCCCCCCCTTCCTGTCAGTATGTGAACCAATCCCTCATTATGCACCAACAGGAAGGGAAAGATTTTACTCCCTATGCTGCAGCATGTTATGACTGTGTATTTTTTTTTCTGACAGTGCACACTTTTTGATGCAGTAGTAAATTTGCATGCCATTAGTTTACTACATTGAGACTAAAAAAACATGTACATGTTAAAACATTGCGGCTTTTTGTATCGAAGCCTAAATTTTTTCTGTAACTGATAAGACACTCACATTATTGAATTCTGCCCATTATTCCACACAGAACTGTTAACTCACAGTTGATGGCTTCCTTGCCTGAGCAGCTTGTTTCACAACATTTCAATAGGAATTAGCTTGGGACTTTGATATGGTCAATCCAAAACAAAAATCTCTTCATCCATTCTGTGGCAGATTTATATAAATGTTTAGGAATTAGTTACCAAAGGGATAAAATATTGCAGCCTAATTAACTATGGGAGTCACTAACCTGCAGTAACTTGGTAGCACAAGTTATTAGTAACGCTCACAGAATATGAATATGCAAATTGTGATAACCTCACATGCTGTGGTGTTTTTCTTTTTGAAGAATAAACAAACAGGTAGATAAAAGCTAACTAGTAAATCTGTATTTTCAGAAAGCCTGTGACCAGGTCCCTCACAAGAGGCTATTGATTAAATTAAAAAGCCATGGGATAGGAGGCAGTGTCCTGTTATGAATTAAGAACTGGTTAAAACAGAATAGGGCTAAATGGTTAATTTTCTAAATGAGGAAAGGTAAATAGTGGGGCATCCTAGGGAATCTGTGCTAGGCTATGTGCTTTTTAACATTTATAAATGACCTGGAACTGAGAACAATGAGCGAAGTGATCAAATTTGCAAAAAAAATTATTCTCAGTTGTTAAATCACAAGAGGATTGTAAAAAATTACAAGAGGGACTTGAAAAACTGGGAATCCAAATGGCAGATGAAATTTAATATGGACAAGTGCAGTATTACGCACTTAGGGACGAACCCAAACTACATGTACACGATGCAAGGTGCCACATTAGGAGTCACATCCAGGAAAAGGATCATTGTGTCCCAGGATATTTCCATGGCCAAGAATGCTATTTTATAGACCACCATGGACAAGCTAGCTGGGTGGTTGCCGCCACATGTGGGGTGCTCTTCAGATAGACAATGCACAGCTGTTGTCCTTTTGAAATAAAAATGATCAAAAATTCCAAATGGACACAGGTTTTTATGTTCCTTTGCATTCCTGAAGCTTCTTTTTGGTATCTTTATTGCAAGATCATTAAGAGAGTGACCTTCCTTTGACATAACATGGCTCAATAGAAATACTGGCTTTTCACACATTAGCAGATATAAAGACTTTGAAGTGTAAAATATCATTGACACACCACCGCTCCCCCCCCTTCAGCCATAACATGCAAACAGCCTAAGACTTAGATAGGTCTGTACCATTTAAAGCCAGTGTAACAGCATTGCTTTTTCATTGAACTGATGAAGAGAGAATAACTCTCAAAAGCTTGTCAAACTTAGTCTAATAAAAAGGTACCACCTACAACTTGTTTGCTGACCTTTATTTGCACATATCCAAGTGTACTAACACAAATTACAGTTCTTTTTCAGGAAATGTAAAACTCCTGAGTGAGGAGACAATAGTTTATTCCGAGTTATTAACTGTTAAAAAGATAGGAATCAGTAGATGGCCAGTTTTCCCAATGGAAAAGAAAAGCATGGTTACGCACCTGTGGCAGGTGATCTCCACGGACAGCAGAAAAAGTCCTCACATATGGGCGACATCTGATGAAGCCTCTGCACAGGCCCATTCCCAGTTTCTTCTAGAAGCTTTTGGAAGCTATACCATGCCTACATGCACCTTCCCATCTGCTGCTGTGTCAGTGTCATCTTACCTCAGTCCAGTCACAAAGCTGAGGAGATTGCAAATCCTGGCTGAGGTGGGAGGGTTGTGAGCTTTTCTGCTGTCCATAGAGAACACCTGCTAGAGGTGAGTAACTATGCTTTCTCCATGAACAAGTAGGAAAAAAGTCCTCACACAAAGGAATCCTTAACTACAGGCTGCCTTGAACCAAAAAGGGAAATAACATGCCCAATAAAGCTAAGGAAGAATGTGTGTCTTTTTGGTGGCAACAGGCCTTTTCTGCATTATATTTTTTTAAATTGGTCTGAACTGAAAGAAATGGGTCTGGAGGTGGAGTTTGATTCTGCTCCCTCAGACAGATTCCAAAGTACTAATTGGCCAAAACTGCTGTTGCATCAGGAATCTCTGTCCAAACAGTAGTGAGAGGTGAACATGTGAACTGAAGTCTATATTGCAGCTTTGCATATCTCCTCCACGGAGACCGAGTGCAAGTGAATCAACACAGCCATGGCTCTGACATTATGAGCAGTAACATGACCCTCAGGGCTCAGGCTTGTATGGGCATAAGAAAAGGAGATGCACTCTGTGAGCCAAATTGATAAGGTGCCTTGGGATATGGCAGCGTCTAACTTGCTGGGGGTCAAAAGAAAGCTGGATGGACTTTCTATGGGTTTTCGTCTGCTCCAAGTAGAAAGCTAAGGCTCACTTGCAGTCCAATATGTATAACGCAGCTTCCCCTTTGTGAGAATAGAGTTTTGGGAAAAATGTTGGAAGGACAATTAACTGGTTAAAATGAAATTCCATAACCAATTTCAGAAGAAACTTGGAATGAGTACAAAGAACCACTCTGTTGTGAAAAAAAATGTATATGGTAGATGAACTACTAGGGCCTGAAGTTTGCTCACTCTGCACGCTGAAGTGACCACCATCAGAAGTAAAATCTTCCATGGCAAGAATTTCAGAGGGTTTAAGTATTGAGCGGCTCAAAAGAAGTCTTCATCAGCTGAGCTAGAACACCAGAGGTTCCAAGACACTGCAGGTGGCTTATAGGATGGTTTAAGCAGAAGCAAGCTCTGCATGAAGCAAACAACTAAGGACTGTACAGAGATGGATTTATCCTCTACATCACGATAATCTCCAGTTAGAAGCGAATTCTTACAGAGTTGGGATTAAGTCCAAAGGTGTACAAGGTATTCAAGCAGTGTTTGAAGGTGAAAGGATCTATGGAGCATTCCTCACACCAGACAGCAAACCTCTTCCACTTGAAAGCATAAGACCTTCTCGTTGAGGCCCTCCTGGACACCAAAAGGGACATTGGTAACACCATCGGTAGAGTGAGAGTGGACGTTAGCCTCTCAACATCCAAGCTGTGAGGGCTAGGGACTTACAGTTGTGGCCAACAATTTTGGCACCCTTGCATTTTAGGTATGTTGTGTACAATATCTTGAGAAATAATTGGAAATATTCCAACTGTACGTCATCATAGTATTTTAATAGTATATTCAAAGGTATACAACAAAAAACAAAAAGCAGCTGTGCAACTTAGACATAGCAATTTTCTGAGAAAAAAACAAAACAAAACACAAAATATGACCTGTGCAGGATTAATGGCACCCTTCACCAAGTAGCCATCTATAAATTTTATACATCTGTCTGCTGGTAGTTTCTCCAACTGCAATTTGTTCCAACTCATGAATGTTTCCAGGATTCCTTTTACCAATGGCAGATTTCAGCTCTTTCCAAAAGTTCTCGATTGGATTGAGATCGAGACTCATTGCTGGCCAGTTTAAAACAGTCCATTTGTTCCTTTTTAACCATTTTTTGTACTTTTGGATCTATGTTTTGGGTCATTGTTCTGCTGGAGGACCCATGACCTTCGACCCAGACCTAGCTTTCTGACACTAAGTAGCACATTTCAATCCAAAATACCTTGGTAGTTCTGACTTCATGATTCCTTTAATACGTTCCAGGCCTTCTGTTCCTGAGGTAGCAAAACAGCCCCATATTTAACTGTAGGAAAGGTATTTTTTCCTTATCAGTTTCATTTTTCGCCTGTAATGTATTGCTGGTCTGCATTGCCACAGAGTTCAAGTTTGGTTTCATCTGTCCACAGAACACTTTTCCAGAAGGACTGTGGTTCAAGGTGGGTTTTGGCAAAGATCAGGCGTGCCTTTTTATGTCTGTCTTTGAGAAGTAGGGTCCTCCCTTAGCCTTCGCCCATGAAGCCTTCTTTGTTTGGTACATTGAAACCTCCACTCCAGATTGCTCCAGGTCAGCCTTAAGCTCTTTGGATGTTGTATGTGGTGTTTTTCCAACATTTCACACTATCCTTCGAAGACTTCTTGGATTAAATTTTGCTCTTCCCACCATGTCCTGGGAAGTTCTTGACAGTTCCATGAGCAGAAAGCTTAATATTGCGAAATGTAGACACAGGAATTCCATGGTCTTTGGAGATGGCCTTGTACCCCTTTGAAGTCTGATAATGGTTTTTCTGGCTGTCTCATGCAGCTTTCTTGTCCTCACCATTGTGAAAATGGAACAGGGAGTGAATGTGGCCATTTTAAACATTAGAATAGGGATTCTCGAACTTGCCTCCCCGCCAGTCAGGTTTCCAGGATACCCACAATGAATAGGCATATGAGAGATTTACAGTCCCTGCTTCTATTGTATGCAACTCTCTCTCATAAATATTCATTGTGGATATCCAGAAAACCCGACTGTATGGGGAAGCCCCAGGACAGGTTTGGGAACCCCTGCATTAGAGCCATCATTCTTTGGTTGATTCAACTCATGTGAGTACGATAATTGATCACAGGTGTGTTTAATTTTACTGTAATGGGAATATGGTTCTTCTGTTCAAACAGATTTGAATTGTTTATAAGGGTGCCAATAATCATGTTCTATCCCTCAAAAGACCACCGAGGTCCACTACTCTATCATTCAATAATTAAGACAGACCCAATCTAAAATCCACTACTCTGACCTACCATCAACTAATACTTCCCCACAATACTTTTGAATTTTTTGTTGGACTGCTTGCCATGAAAGGAATCCCTTTCTCATGACTCTCCTTCCATTTTTTCTTATTTACAAGCCATCCTCCTAAAAAAGCATTCAGAGGAACACCACAACCAAGCGGGCCCCTGATATACTTATCTTTGCCATGTTCATTTGCACTGTGTCTGGCCACAGAACTTCAGGAAATTTTCCAAAGTCTCTACAGGCTGCACTATGTAGTCATTTTCAGCTCTTAAATCACATCGGGCACAGAACTCCCCCACTGCTCTCGGAGAACATACTGTCATCTTTCCCTTCCCGATAGACTCTAAATCTTGCTTGAAAATCCTGTGTTCGCACAGTGTTTAACCTCTGTGTGCCTGACAGTTGATTGGCAAAAATATCCAGCTAATCTCTTATATCTAGATTCATCCTGGGATCACAGTCTCACGCTGCTGAATCCTGCCTTGAACCGCTCTTAGGATCGCAACACAATGTCGTATTTCAAGCCTCCAAATCTTCTGGATCTTCCTCAAGCCAAGGATAATTTGCAAGACCCAAGTATTGGAAATTATAAGGGGCCACCTCTGGGCTAACAGTGAGCCTCCCCCCTACAGGAGAATCCTCTTTTGAGGCTACAGGGAGAATGGCTATGCCCTGCAGGAATCTGTTAAAACCCTGCCCTGGGCTTGGGCTGAGGAGCAGGGTAGGCCTTCTGAGACTTCTTTTGCTTGACGAGCCTGCTTGGACTGGGAGTAGGAGCAGCTAGGGAAGTACTTATGCCTTTGAGAGTAGTAAGTCTTTCTTTGGCTGCCACCTTGATATCTCCTGTGATAGGTCAGCTCAGACGTGCACCTTGAGAGATTTTGAAGAGCGATGGCTTGCCTTTCTATGAAGCCTGCCTTCTCTTTCACTTGTTCTCTGAAGAGATTCTATCTGCAGCATGGAACATTGGTGAGCTTGTCTTGCACAGATGACCTGAGGTCAAACTCTGAGCCAGGGAGTCTCTGAGTGCCAATACCCAGATGTTGTTGTTAAGTGCCGTCGAGTCGGAGTCGACTCATGGCGACCCTCTGGATAGCTATCCTAAATTGTGTTCGGTCTTCAGTCAGGCGGCTCATTGACGACAGACTGGTACCCGTAGCTGCTGTTATTGTAGCGATCCATCTCATTGCTGGCCTTCCTCTTTTGCGTTGACCTTCTATCTTGCCAAGCATGATGTCTTTCTCTAATGATCTCTCTCTTCGCATGATGTGTCCGAAGTATGAAAGTCGAAGTCTTGTCATCTGAGCTTCTAAAGAAAGCTTAGGTTTGATCTCCTCTAGTACCGACTTGTTTGTTCTTCGGGCAGTCCATGGTATACACAGTATTCGCCGCCAGCACCATAATTCAAAGGCATCAATTTTCTTCCTGTCTGTCTTTTTCACTGTCCAGCTTTCACATCCATATGATGTTATTGAAAATACCATGGCTTGAACAAGTCGAATCTTTGTATGGAGAGACACATCTCTGCTCTTGAGAATCTTATCTAGGTCTTTCATAGCCATTCTGCCAAGAGCAATGCGTCGTCTGATTTCTTGACTGCTTGTTGCTTCTTTATTGATAGTTGATCCAAGTAGGTTAAAGTTGTTCACAATTTCAATTTCTTCTCCTTCAACGATGAACCTGTTGATTATGCCAGTTGTCATGATCTTTGTCTTCTTTACATTAAGGTGCAGGCCCATTTTGAGACTATGTTCTTTGATTTGGAATGCCCTCCGATGGAAGTGGTGGGGGCAAACACGGTGACGGAATTCAAAATGGCATGGGACAGACACAGTGGATCCCTTTACAGCAACAGGATAAATTCAAAAGAAACTGAACCATCTAATTTCTCAACAAATAGGGGTGTCCTGCATGGAGTGGTGGGTTCACCCCTAAACAGGGACGTGGGGATGGGTGGCCTGTACGGAGCAGCAGGTGCACCTACTCTTACCATCATGCTGGGCAGACTAGATGGACCATGCTAGTCTTTATCTGCCGTCACTTACTATGTTACTATGATTGTGAGAAGCAAATGTTTCAGATCATCTTCGCTTTCAGCCAGTAATGTGGATGTTATAGGTTGCTTGGATCATGAATTTCAAGCAGTTCTTGGCGTGACTCACTAGGAAAAAAGATTGCATTTTTTTCTGAAGAGAAACTCGAGCAGATATATCAAGGCTGTGCATGTCCTCCTTCAGGAACATGCCCATGTAGAGCTAGTAAGATGCCACATGGGAAGCAAGCATGGCACTTAATTTCCTCCCAAAAGAATCCAGTGTCCGAGCCTCCCTCCTTGAGGGCACCAAGGAGTGCATCTTGAAACTATTAGATCTTTTGAGAGTGGATTTGACGACCAAAGAGTAGTGTGGAAGCTGGGGCTTCTCATATCTGGGAACCTTCTGAACTCAGTACATAGAGTCAATCTTTCTACTAACAGAAGGCACAGTGGTGGGGGGTCCTCCCAAGGCCTCATCTGTAGCCTCTGAAGGATACAGTACATCAGCACTGCCATTGTGTCCTTGGGGGCTGTGGAGTACTGCAGAATCTCCAATTCTTCTGCCCTGGGCTCATCCTTAGGCTCCAAAGAAAATGGTATGGTCTTAGACATATCCCGTACAAAATCCTGGAAGGTCATGTTGTCAGGTAGAGACTTGCATCTTTCATGAAAAGAAGGATCAGAGAGGCATTCTGGAGAACCACTGTCTGATGGAACCTCAGATTCCATCTGTGATCCAGCCTGCTGAATCAGAGTCGGGGAGGATGTTAAAGTACTTCTGAGTTTTGGCCTGGTCGACTCTTTCCTGTGGAGAGAAGGAACTCCTCTGGGAGCATCGATGCACCAATGACTTCCTAGGCAATGAGATGCATTGGTTCCCGATATGCTGGAGAGTGATACTGGCTGGGCAGACATTGGTGTCTGGGCCCTTTGATGCCCCAATGTCAATGCTTCTCCCGCAGGACACTGTTCGAGGATAGGCAAAAATCATCAAGGCTCTGATGTCCTGCATGGCAAAGATTATCATGGCATTTTCCTCAACAGCTTTCAGAAGGCTATTTTCCATAGATGCCATGTCCAAAAGCTCCGAGGGCGCAGCAGATTCGGTTGATGTTCCTGGAATCTAAGAGGGTAAATCGACAGGCTGATCTTGACTAAGAGAAGGCCAGTGCTGCCCCTCCAGCACTGATGAGGTTGAGCCTTCCTCCCCTTCAGGGCAGATTAGAGGGGCACGCCTGCAAGCCCTCAATGCTCTCGGCACCATGCTTTGGAGGGCTCTAATGCTGACACACAGAGGGTCTCTGCTTGATTTCTACGATACAAAGACTAATCCTTCCTTGTTCTCAGGGAACATCAATGAATGACTGATGTTCAGGCAATCTATAGGGGCTCAGCTCTGAGTGGGCTCAAGAGCGCCTCAATTACAATGTACCACTAGTGTCTAGTGCAGCCTTTGAAGCCATGGAGACTAATGCCACTGATGTCAATGTTTATGGATCAGACTTTGAAACACCAAAAAGCTTGTCGAGCTATTTCTCATGACCCCTCAGCCCTTTTTTTGTCATCTGTAAACATAAGTTACAAGAAAGCTTGTGATCCGGTCCCAACACTTGAGGCACCATTTATGCATATCCATTGGATATGGTCCTTGAGCATCTGGAACACTTCTTAAACCCACTGGCGAGTTTCTGGGATATGTTGTCCGGGAAAATACCAGCAGCAAAATCAAATGGCTTGATTTTGAAGAAAAAAATGTAAACTAGCCTGACCGAAACACTGATCGTCTAAGGGGGCTGAGGCATCATGAAAAGGAAAGGAAACTTTAAACAGTTCGAAAAACCTAAGGTTGCAATAAAGGAAGGAACAGTATCGCGATAGCAGGTTTTAAGAAATAAGATAGTGAGAAATAGAAGAACCGCGATAACTATCCATGGGAAAAAAGTTATTGATGTGAAGAACACACACATCCGAGGGGCCCCCACAGAATTATAATGGACCGAGGCTAAGATGACACTGGTGGCATGTAGGAAGGTGCGCACAGGCGCAGTAGAGCTTCCAAAAGCTTCTAGGAGCGGCTGGGGATGCTCCCTCACAGGGGCTCCATTGGATGACGCATACGTGAACTTTTTTTTTCTGCTTGTCCATGGAGAAATACATTGCCCCAGGGATCAGTACTAGGGTCATTCTTGTTAAAGATATTTATCAATGATTGGGGAAAGAGCAGTGACAGATGAGAAAAGCACAGTTACTTACCTGTAACAGGTGATCTCTGGGAACAGCAGGAATAGTCCTCACATATGGGTACGTCGGTACCGACGGAGCCTGCGCAGGAAAACTCCCCAGCTTCCCAAAAGGAAAGCTTTTGGGGCTTCCCACAGCGCATGCGCGCTGCCTTCCCGCCTTCCTGACCAACTCTCCTCAGTTCGAGTTTAAAGCTGAGACAATAGAGAGAGGAAAGGAAGAGAAAGAGATACAACTCCTAGGGGAGGTGGGTGGGTTGTGAGGACTATTCCTGCTGTTCCCAGAGATCATCTGTTACAGGTAAGTAACTGTGCTATCTCCAGGAACAAGCAGGAATGAGTCCTCACATATGGGGACTCCCTAGCTGAGATGCCTGGGAGATCCCCTCCGTAGGTATTTCATCTTCCGATGGATCTCAGGCATCCATTAAGGGAAGGTGGGCAGGAGTTGTTTAAGAATGGAACAGGTGTTTGAGGACAGCCTGACCAAATAAGGCATCCCGGCGGGAGTCCTTATCCAAGCAGTAATGGGCTGTGAAGGTATGAACCGAGGCCCAGGTGGCTGCTCGACAGATCTGATCTATGGATACAGAGTGAAGATGAGCCATAGAGGTGGCCATGGCTCTCACATTGTGAGCTGTGACATGGCCCTCCAGAGAAATGTTTTTACTCTGGTAAGCAAACGAAATACACTGAGCAATCCAATTGGAAAGTGTTCGTTTTGAGACTGGAAGTCCCAAATGAGAAGGATCGAAAGCAACAAAAAGTTGGGAAGACTTTCGATGTGGCTGAGTCCTATGGAGGTAAAAGGCAAGAGCTCTTTTACAATCTAGAGTATGAAGGTTCCGCTCTGCACTGGATGCATGAGGAGCTGGAAAGAAGACAGGTAGGTATACCTCTTGATTAAGATGAAAAGGTGAAACCACTTTAGGCATAAAGTGTGGATTTGTCCAAAGGATTACCTTATCATGATGGAACCTTGTATAGGGTGGATTCGCCACTAAGGCTTGCAGCTCACTGATGCGACGAGCTGAAGTGACTGCAATGAGGAAAATAACCTTCCAGGAAAGAAATTTCAAGGAGGTAGTGGCTAAGGGTTCAAAAGGTTGCTTCATAAGCTGACCAAGAACCAAGTTTAAGTCCCATGCCACCGGAGGAGGCCTAATGGGAGGTTTAGTTAAAGTGAGGCCTCTCATGAATCTTGCAATAAGAGGATGAGAGGAAATAGATTGTCCATTGAAAGGCTTGAGGGATGCTGCAATAGCACTCAAATGGACCCTTACTGAATTCGTTTTAAGGCCTGCATTGGAGAGATGCAGGAGATATTCCAATAGAGAATTGATAGGAAGAGCAAAAGGATCAAGATCCTTTTGAGCACACCAAATGGAAAATCTTTTCCATTTAAAAGCATAAGAACGCCTTGTGGAAGGTTTTCTGGAAGCATGGAGGATATCTTGCACTTGTTGAGAGACATTTAAGTCTTGAAGGTCTAGGCCTTCAGTAACCATGCTCTGAGGTGGAGGGACTTGGGGTTTGGGTGCCACAAAGTCCCCTCCTCCTGAGACAGAAGGTCTGGAGCAGCTCCCAGGTCTAGGGAGGGACCCTGGGAGAGATGCAGAAGTAGAGGGAACCACACTTGGCGTGGCCAGCGTGGAGCAATGAGGATCATAGATCCGTGATCTCTCTGCAGTTTGAACAGAGTCTTGGGAATCAAAGGAATGTGTGGAAAGGCATATAGGAGGCCCTGACCCCAATGAAGGAGGAAGGCATCTCTGGCCTGAACCCCCTGACATGGAGTTCTGGAACAGAACCGGGGAAGTTTGGCATTCCACGGACTTGCAAAGAGGTCTATGTCCGGGGTTCCCCATTTCTGAAAGATTCTGAGTACCTGATCCATGTGCAGGGACCACTCGTGTGGAAGCAGAACTCGGCTGAGTCTGTCTGCCCAAGAGTTTTGAATTCCTGGGAGATATACTGCCAGGAGATGCATTTGATGCTCTCTGGCAAAGGTCCACAGTCTGAGAGCTTCGTTGCAAAGCGACAGAGAGCCAGTCCCTCCTTGTTTGTTTACGTAGAACATGGCTACTTGATTGTCGGTATGAACAAGCACTGTCATGTTGTAAAGGAAGGTATGAAAGACCTTGAGAGCAAGAAAAATTGCTCGAAGCTCCAGAAGGTTGATATGAAGGGCAGTCTCCTGCGGAGACCAAAGGCCTTGAGTGGAGAGGTCTTGAAGATGAGCTCCCCAGCCTGTCTGGGAGGCATCTGTAGTGAGGGTTGCCTGGGGTGGTAGCGGTTGGAAGGGGGACCCCAGCAACAGGTTTTGAATGGACATCCACCACTGGAGAGACCCAAAGAGACGTTTGGAGGTTTCTATTTGGTCGGAGAGAGCTCCTGATGCTTGGGTCCACTGAGTGGACAGAGTCCATTGAGCTGCTCTCATATGCAGGCGAGCATAAGGCACCACATGAACTGTGGAGGCCATGTGGCCTAGCAATTGTAACATCTCTCAGCAGTCAAGTGAGTTCTGGACTGAATCTGAGAGGCCAGGTGCAGTAGCCGGTGACAACGTGCCTGGGGAAGATAGGCCCTTGCTGTGGTGGTATCTAACCAGGCCCCTATGAATTCTAGGGATTGAGTAGGGGTGAGTTGAGACTTTGGCAGATTGATGACAAGTCCCAGATACTGCAGAATGCAGATGGTGCGGTCCAGGGAAGTCTGAGCCTGAGACTGAGATGGAGCTCGGATGAGCCAGTCGTCTAGGTATGGGAAGACAAAGATTCCCTGAGAGCGTAGAAATGCAGCCACTACTGACATGCATTTTGTGAACACTCTTGGAGCAGAGGCTAGACCGAAGGGGAGTACTCTGTACTGGAAATGTTTTCCCTGGAACAGAAATCGAAGGAATTTTCTGTGGGATGGATGGATGAGTATATGTGTGTACGCATCCTTTAGGTCTAGAGAACAAAGCCAGTCCTGACTCTGAAGGTAAGGAAGGAGAATACCCAGAGAAAGCATTTTGAATTTTTCCTTGCACAGGAATTTGTTTAATTCTCTCAGATCTAGGATGGGTCTGTGTCCTCCTGTTTTCTTTGGTATCAGAAAATAGGGGGAGTAGAACCCTGAGCCCTGTTGGAGGAGGGGAACCTGTTCTATGGCCCCTTGGGCAAGCAGGGTATTCACCTCCTGATCCAACAGGTGTAGGAGAGATGGGGGAGAGACGAAATGTCTCACCCTGGGATAGATAGGAAGGCTGGAAAAATGCAGATTGTATCCCTCTCTGATGATAGAGAGGGTCCACTGCTCTGATGTAATCTGTTCCCATCTGGGAGCAAAATGAGTCAGCCTTCCTGGAATGGTGAGAGGCTCTGGTTGCTGCAGAGCCAGAAAGGGTATGTTCTCTAGAAGTAAGTCAAAAACCCTGAGGGGGTTGGGACTGTTGAAGCGTAGCAGCTCCTGCAGGCTTTGTTCTGGCCTGTTCAGTCTGCTGTCGCTTAGGAACAAAGCGAACTTGAGCGGATGACTGGCCAGCATTGGAACCAAATCTAGGCTTTTTGTAGAAAGACTTCTTAAAAGACTTCTTTTTGGCAGGGAGTGAAGTAGACTTAGAGAGTCTATCCAAAGCAGCATTCTCTGCATCCATTTGAATGGCTTTGACTTGCCACTCTTTGCCAAAGAGATTTTCACCTGTACAAGGTAAATTGCCTAGGCCATCTTGTACCCAGGATTCCAGGTCAGAGGCCTGGAGCCAAGCAATTCGACGAGCAGCTATGGCTATGCCAGATGCTCTACTAGCACCCTCAAAAGAGTCAAAGGCAGCCCTATTGGAGAACTTTGACACATCTTGGATATGCTTTAACAGAAGCAGGAACTCCTCTTTTCTATCCTCCGGAATAAAGGGGAGAAAATCTTGTACTTTAAGAGCAAGCTCCTTTAGAAACATGCCCATATAGAGGCTGTAGGAGTTGATTCTGGCAATAAGCATACTAGCTTGAAAGATTTTCCTGCCAAAAGCATCCAAAGTTCTACATTCTCTTCCTGGAGGGGTAGAAGAGTGCCTTTTGGTACTCTTAATCTTTTGCATAGCAGACTTCACCACAATAGAATGGTGAGGAAGCTGGGTTTTTTGAAAACCAGGAGGAGGAGGGACCAGATACATGGTATCCAACCGACGAGAATGTGGAGATAGTGTAAGAGGAGCCTCCCATAAATCCATCATATGTTCTTGGAGAATATTATGAATGGGTAAGGTGACTGCCTCTTTGGGAACCCTAGAGTATCCTAAAATGTCTAATTTTTGAGCTCTAGGTTCCTTTTCAGAGGATACTGTAATGGAAAGTCCTTTGGCAACTTCCAAGATGAAGTCCTGAAAGGACAAGTCCTCTGGAGGAGACATTCTTCTCTTTGGGAAAGAAGGCTCCTCAGGAAGAATAAGGGATGCTTCATCAGAATCATCTGAGGTATCGGCATCCTCAGAAGACTCGAAGTATCGCCTACTTGCTTCCAGAGATTGATACGGGTACCGACCGGTATCGACCTCGGGTGTACCGGGAGCCGGGTCGGTACCGAGAATATCGCGGGAAGCAAAAACCGGTACCGGCCTTCTACTGGAAGTAGATGCTCTGGGTACCGGTATGGGTTGTGGTACCGGAACCGGGGTCGGAACCGACGGTTGCGGTACTGAGGGCGTCGCAGCATTAAGAAAAGCCATTATGGCCTGCTGCATGGATTGTACCGTAGTACCCATTGACGCCACAACTGCCTGGATGTCGGTACCGGTTTGAGCCGGTACCCCAGAGCAGTCCAACAGGTGATCGGTCGAGGCCGTGCCATCGATGTCAACCTGTAACCCCATAGGAGGAGCTTTGGAAGCCGGAGCTTCCCGCCGGGGTTGTTTGGCTGGGGCAGGGTCTTCAGGGTCGAACCCAAGGGCCTCTCTCTGCTTTGAGGGAGATTTGCCCCTTGAAGACTTGCCCGAGGAATGTTTGGTTACCTGAGATCCATCCGGAGATGAAGACCTGGATGATGCTGATGCTGGATTATCTGCAGAAAACAGCACATGAAATTTAGCTGCTCGGTTCTGTAAGCCTCGTTTGGACATCAGAGAGCAGGATGGACAATCCGGAACCGAATGGTCAGGGCCCAAACATTTAAGACACCACTCATGGGTGTCTGTGACTGAAATAGTACCAGAGCACCTGGTGCATTTTTTAAAACCAGAAGATGGTTTCTCCATGAGGGAGAATTTGTAAAGGCCGGTAGGCCTTACGAAAAGAAATACACCAAGTGTGGAAAAAGAAAAATATATATATATTTTTTTAAAGAAATAAAGAAGTAAAGACCGGCGGTACCGGTTCGGAATTGGGGAAGGCAGATACGCGGTCAGAACAACTTTTTAAAATAAGAAATTCTTCAGCGGTGACAGGAACACGACCTGCTGGCTCCGCGGAAAAAGAAGAACTGAGGAGAGTTGGTCAGGAAGACGGGAAGGCAGCGCGCATGCGCTGTGGGAAGCCCCAAAAGCTTTCCTTTTGGGAAGCTGGGGAGCTTTCCCGCGCAGGCTCCGTCGGTACCGACGTACCCATATGTGAGGACTCCGAGACAGAGATGCAACCCACTAAGCAAATATATGGTTTCCCAACAACATGCCAAGAAAGATTCTCTAACCCTTAGTGGTGCATTTGTTTCTATAGAATTCATGATCATACAACCTTATGTAGCAATATTTGTAAATAGTTTACAAGCTTATGTAGCAAGTTTTTGTAAATAGTTTACCCCTGTTATCTAAGTTACTTGCCCTGTTATCTGTAAACTCATACATGTTAACTGTACTGAGCGTTTCTGTTCCATGTAAACCGCGCTGATGCTGAATAGTGCGGTATATAAGAGAATGTAAATAAAATAAATAAATAAATTCCTGCTTGTTCCTGGAGATATATGGAAATACCACAAAATTACTGAACGTAGTTAAATATAGTCCGTGAGCAACTTCAAGTGCACCTTGCAAAACTGTGTCCTAGGCATCTAAATAGCAGATGAAATTAATGTAGTGAAGTACAAAGTATATACATGTAGGAAAAATCATTTATGTATATACAAAGTTTGGTTCTGGAGTGGAGTACTCGCCTAGTTAGAGCAACAGCCTAGTACCCAAGAGATCCGGGTTCAATTCCCACTGGCTCTCTTTATGACCTCAGGCAAGTCACTTTACTCTCCATTGCCTCGAAAGGAAAGGCCTGGCAACTTACTTCTGGTCATTTTATTTATTTATTTATTTAATAGGTTTTATATACCAATCAAAGCAGTTTACGTTGAAACAAACTGGGTAATGTACATTAAACAGGCACATTGATAACTTGGACTTTTCTTAGACAATGGAAGGTTAAGTGACTTGCCCAAGTCCACAAGGAATGCTAGTGGAAATCAAACCCTGGTCTCTGGGTTCCCAAGCCAGTGTTCTTAACCATTAGGCTACTCCTCCACTCCATACCTTGCCAAGAAAACCCAGGGGCTGCTGGGCTGCCAGGAGTCAACACTGATTTGATGGGACTTTAAAAAAAAAAAAAAAAAGTTGGTTCTATATTTGAAGGTACCACTTAGGAAAGGACCTTGGGGTCATTGTGGACAATACACTGAAATCCTAAAATCAATGTGCAGCAGCAGCAGCAAATAATGCAAATAGAATGCTCCAAATTTTTTGGAAAGAAATTGAGACTAACACCTGCGTAATTATTCACGATGTGACTAAACCTTGAGTATTGTCTGCAGCTTTGGTTACCCTTTCCATAAAAGGTACAGAACAGCAGCAACAAAACTGATGAATGGGATGGGCTCGTCTGTTGATTTACAAAACCATGAATGTTATGGATAAACCTAAATAGAAGTTAATTTACCCTTTCAAATAGTACTAAGATTATGGAATATTCCATGAAACTAATTGGTAGCAGATTTAAAACAAATTTAAGAAAGTACTTTTTTCAAATTGGTGCAAAATTACACCATGGTGTTTGCTACTGGAGGAAGTGAAGTGATCGGGGCAAAACAAATAGTTGTGTTTAAAACAAGGTCTGAACGAGTTTCTGGAGGATAGGCCTAATAACTATTTGTCATGTACACTTAAGAGTGTCATCATGTACTAGGAGTGAGTAACATGTAATCAATCTCACCATTAGGATCTGCTGGTACTTCATGCTGTCAGAAAAAGGATGCTGAGCTCCATGAACCCCATCCATTCTACCCAGCACAGCACCTCATACTTTTTCTTAACATGACGTAACAAATTAGAAAGGCCAGAAAATCTATTGCAAGGTGAGCATTATGTTTCGATCAGCAGGCTCTCTATTCTTTAGTATACTGTTTGTATGACCATTTGCATAAATACCAGTAAGCTACATTCCAGTTTCATTACTTAGATCTTTTTGCCTTAAATCTGTTCACAATTTATTTCTTAGTCATGATCATGATATCTATCACTTTCATAACAGCTACAGCAATTGTACTTTTGTTTCAATTTGTGCCTCATACCAACCCTAAGTATCATATAGCAGGCATATTGTTACATGTCTACAGAACTCTCAGCTTAAGAATTTGAGCTTACTGCATACTCTCCTTTAAAAGATGACAGAGGCATTGGTGGATGTTTTTTTGCCAGTTTATTAAAAAAGTGTTGGCAACCTAAATTAACACAAATATAGTGAAAATAAATAAAATCTAAATTACAAAAGACACTACAAAATAAATAGTTCATGGATATAAATGATAAGTATACAACCATTCCTATTTAAACTATTCTACAAACCCAGTTTGTACATTCCTGCAATGTCCATTCCTCATGTACAATTTCATTCCTTAATGTTTACGTTAATGTAATTCACCGTTTACTGATACATTTTAATATGATTTTATTGTGGTTATTGCTGTACTTATGTCAAATAAGAAAAATAAATGTGCATTTACTAAGATATAATTCTGCCCTAACTCAAGGTATACAACACTACAATAGTCTCAGATTTACCAAAACATGCCTTTTGAACATGCAGAAGTAAAACCTTATGTGCAAGAACTGCTTCACTCTCCAACAAACTCTGAATTGACAGCTGTATGTTATCATTCCATTTTTGAATTCTAACTCTTTATAAAACAGTAATTCAAGGTGATGCAAAACTCTTATTTAAGTCTCACTAAGGAAGCAAACATGTAATGCTATTCACAATATGTGAATGACTTCCTAACTCAGTTAGAAATGTCATGTAAAAGGCTAATAAACTGATTGACAACACTACTGCAATTGATTTTGTATGGAAACGTTTCCCTACTTGAGTTAAAGTACAAAGCGTAGTTACTCACCTGTAACAGGTGTTCTCCGGGGACAGCAGGAATCAGTCCTCACATATGGGTGACATTGACACCAACGGAGCCCGCACGGATCCAATCCCCAGCTTTCAAAGAAAGCCTTTGGGACCTATACCGCGCATGCATGGTCACTTTTCTGCCCAAAGGTGCCATCTTACCTCAGTATGATGATATAGCTCAATAAATATCAAAAGAAAACAACTCCCTGGGGAGGAGGGAGGGTTGTGAGGAGTGATTCCTGCTGTCCCCAGAGAACATCTGTTACAGGAGGGTAACTACACTTTCTCCGGGAATAAGCAGGAAGTCAGTCCTCACATATGGGACTCCCAAGCTACAGGATACTGGAAAAAAAAAAACGTAAAAGCCACGGGCGACCCAAGAAGCAGACCATAAAGGGCAGCAGAGGTGCTGTTTGGCTGGAAGTCCAACACTGCAGTAGCAGCATCAAGGATGCAATCCCCACCCTGGTAGCCTGGACATCACGGGTTGGAAGGCAGGAGTTGCATCATTCCCCAAAGAGGTGAAGGAGTATTGCCTGGCCGAAGGCGCTGTCCCTCCAGAAGGTCTCCTTCGGACAGTAGTGGGCAGCGAAGATGTGCACCGAAGACCAGGTGGTGGCCCAGTATAGCTCCAGTAGAGGCACCGAGCGTAGGCTCATCACCGAGGCCACCATGGTATGCACATTAGAGCATCATGTAATAGTGCACAGAGAGCCCTGCCTGCTGATAGGCGAAGGAGATGCAATCGGCCACCCAGCGAGAGAGGGTGCATAGTAGACTGGGGTCAAAAGACAGTATTGAGCAGCAATGCGGCTGCATCCTCTGGATATAAAAAGGACAGTGCACGCTTACAGTCTAGTGTGTGAAGTGAGGTCTCCACCCTAAAAGAACAAGGCCTAGGAAAGAAGGTGAGCAACACCGCCTCTCGATTTTAATGGAAGGCCAAGACAACCATCGGTAAGAATTTTGGATTAGTCTGAAGAACAACCCTGTTCTTGTGGATCTGATGTAGGGCGCGTGAGCCACCAGGGCCTGCAGTTCGCTCACCCGCCTGGCCAAGGTGAGCGCCACCAGGAACAGGACTTTCCAGGAAAGAAATATGAGATGGCAGATGGCCAAGAGTTCAAAGGGTGGAGCCACAAGCTTCCCCAAAACAATATTGAGGTCCCAAGTCAACAGCAGAGGACAGACTGGAAGACGGGAGAGGTGGCCCCACATGAATCTGCCCTCCAGAGGGTGCGACACCGCCTGGTCCTCCAGAGTGATGGTGAGCCGAGATGGCACAGGGGTGGACTCTGATGGTGTTAGACTTAAGGCCAGCCCCTGACAAATGCAGAAGGTACTGCAGGATGTTAGGCATCGTGCAGAAGGGGTTGAGACCTTCATCCGCATGCCAGCGCCAAAACCTGAGCCACTTAAAGGCATATGCCTGTCACATGGAGTCCTTACACGTGGCAAGGAGAACGTCTTCAATCAGCTTGGAGAGGCAGTGATGTGCTATAGCAAGCCTCTAAGCATCAAGGCTGTCAATGCCAGGGATGGAAGATTGACGTGCACTAGGGTCCTGTTCTCCTGCAATAGCAGGTCCAGGGTGCTCCCCTGCGGTAGTGGGTCCCTCCGGGACAACTGTATAAGTAGGGGGAACCAGAGTTACCTGGACCACCTGGGCGCAATGAGACTTACTGAGGCTACTTCTGCTTGGATCTCGAGGAGGGCCCATGGCACCAGGGGCGTGGGCAGGAATGCATAAAGAAAGCCTCGGGACCAGGGGAGGAGAAAAGTGTCTGCTGCCCAGGGCCGGCCTCCACGAGCAAAAGCGCGGCTGCTGCGCATTGTCCGGACTGGCACAGAGGTCTATCTCTGGGGTCCCCCAATGCCAGAAAATCTCTACCAGAAAGGTCGGGTTCCGTCTTCACTCGGGGGACTGGAGTACACGGCTCAGATGGTCAGCCAGCACGTTGTTCTGACCCGGAAAGTACCACCACTCTTAGGGTGATGTTCTTCCCCATTGCAAAATTCCAGAGGTGCACCACCTCCAAATAGAGGTGGTATGACACCGTGCCCCCTTGCTTGTTATTGTAGTACATAGATACCTGGTTGTTCGTCTGGACCTGAACCACCTGCCCTTCCAGATGATCCTGGAAGACGCGGAGTGCATGATAGACAGCTCTGAGTTCCAGCAGATTGATCTGCAAGGCACACTCTTCTGCAGACCAAGGCCCCTGAAACTGCAGATAATTGCAGTGGGCTCCCCAACCCAGCTTGAATGCATCAGTCATGAGAATGCGTTGGACTGGGGGAGCCAGGAAGGGTAGGCCGGCTCTGAGTTTGAGGGGGTCCTGCCACCAGGCGAGGGAGGTTTTCAGGGCCGGTGTTACCAGAATACAGTCCTCCAGACGGCTGGACACTTGTGTTCACTGGGCACTGAACATCCACTGCGCCTGCCTCATGTGGAGACGGGCAAACGGGGTGACGTGGACGGTGGAGGTCATGTGCCCCAGGAGACTGAGGATTTGCCTGGCAGTTACCACTAGGTTGCTTTGAATGGCCTGGGCCAGGGCTCATAGCTGCTGAGCTCAATAGAGAGGCCGGAATGCCTCACCTGAGTGGAATAGAGGAGGGCGCTGATGAACTCCAGTTGCTGGGTGGGCCGAAGGTGAGACTTCGTGAAGTTTACCACAAAGCCCAAGCTCTAGAGCAGCCTGATGGTGCGCTGCGTAGGAGTGTGGGCTTCCCCTGGCATGGTGTCTCGAATGAGCCAGTCTAAATAAGGGAAGATGAATATCCCCAGAAGGTGGAGCCGAGGAGAGGCCAAAGGGGAGTACCCGGTACTGAAAATGTTGACCACTGACGACGAACCAGAGGTACTGACTGTGCCTCGGATGGATCAGGATGTGGATGTAGGCATCTTTGAGATCCAAGGAGCATAGCCAATCTCCCAGCAGGAGGTAGGGCAGTAAAGTTCTAAAGGATACCATCTTGAATTTTTTCTTGACCAGAAAGTAAATTCCGTAAATCCAGGATGGGCCAGAAGCCCCTGGTCTTCTTGGGGACAAGGAAGTAGCAGGAGCAGAACCTTCAGCCTTGGAGGTGCAGGGGGACAGGCTCCACCGCTTGATCTTTGAGTAAAGCACAGTTACTTACCTGTAACAGGTGATCTCTGGGAACAGCAGGAATAAGTCTTCACATATGGGTACGTCGGTACAGACGGAGCCTGCGCGGGAACGCTCCCCAGCGTCCAATCAGAAAGCTTTTGGGAGCATCCCACAGCGCCTGCGTGCTGCCTTCCCGCCTTTCCAACTGTCTCTCCTCAGTTGAGTTTTATAGCTGAGACAAAGAAGGAGAGAGAGGGAAAGGAAGAGAGATAGAGAGAGACAACTCCTAGGGGAGGTGGGTGGGTTGTGAAGACTTATTCCTGCTGTTCCCAGAGATCACCTGTTACAAGTAAGTAACTGTGCTATCTCCAGGAACAAGCAGGAATGAGTCTTCACATATGGGGACTCCCTAGCTTTTGATGCCAGGGAGAGAGCCCAGAGGTTGTGTGTCCCTGGGACAGGGCTGCACTTCCCCACCTGGATCTCTGGCATCCCATGAGGGATGGTGGGTAGGAGTTGATTAAGTATGGAACAGGTGTTTGACAACAGCCTGACCAAACAAGGCATCCCGGCGGGAGTCCTTGTCCAAGAAGTAATGGGCTGTGAAGGTATGAACCGAGGCCCAAGTGGCTGCTCGACAGATGTCATCGATAGACACAGTTCAGATGAGCCAGTGAGGCTGCCATGGCTCTCACATTGTGAGCTGTGACATGGCCTTCCAAAGGAATGTTCTTGCTCTGATAGGCGAAAGAAATACATTGGGCAATCCAGTTGGAAAGAGTTCTCTTGGAGACTGGTTGTCCCAAATGAGAAGGATCAAAAGCAACAAAGAGTTGGGAAGACTTTCTATGTTGCTGTGTCCTCTGTAAGTAAAAAGCCAGAGCTCTTTTACAGTCCAGGGTATGAAGATTCCTCTCTGCAGGTGATGCATGAGGCCCTGGAAAAAAGACAGGTAGGTAGACCTCTTGGTTGAGGTGAAAGGGGGAGACCACCTTAGGCATAAAGTGTGGATTAGTCCTAAGGACTACCTTGTCATGATGGAACCTTGTATAAGGTGGATTAGCTACTAGTGCTTGCAATTTGCTGATGCGGCGTGCTGATGTGATTGCAATAAGAAAAATAACCTTCCCAGAAAGGTATTTCAAGGAGGTAGTAGCTAAAGGTTCAAAAGGCGGCTTCATAAGCTGACCAAGAACCAAATTTAAATCCCATGCCACCGGAGGCGGCCTAATGGGAGGCTTTGTTAAAAGGAGGCCTCTCATGAACCTTGCTACAAGGGGATGAGAGGAGACAGTTTGTCCATTTAGAGGCCTGAGGGAAGCTGCAATAGCACTCAGATGGACTCTTACTGAATTTGTCTTAAGGCCTGCATTAGAGAGATGCAGGAGATACTCCAGCAACGATTCCAGAGGTATTGTCCGGGGGTTAAGACCCTTTCCAGAACACCAAATGGTAAACCTTTTCCACTTGAAGGCGTAAGAACGTCTAGTGGAAGGTTTTCTGGAAGCATGAAGAACATCTTTCACTTGTTGAGAAAGAGGAAGATCCTGGAGATCTAGGCCTTCAGCAACCAAGCCCTGAGATGCAGAGACTGGGGATTGGGATGCCACAATTTTCCGTCCTCCTGAGAGAGGAGGTCTGGAGCGGACCCTAACTCTAGGGAGGGAGCTTGAGAGAGATGTAGAAGCAGAGGGTACCACACTTGCCGTGGCCAATGTGGAGCTATGAGAATCATGTGGCCTCTGTCTCTCTGAAGCTTGAATAGGGTTTTGGGAATTAGGGGAATGGGTGGAAAGGCATACACGAAATCTTGACCCCAGTGAAGGAGGAAAGCATCCCTTGCCTGAGCCCCCTGAGCTGGAGTTCTGGAACAGAACCGGGGAAGTTTGGCATTCCACGGACTTGCAAAGAGGTCTATGTCCGGGGGGTTCCCCAAATTTGAAAAATCTTGGATACCTGGTCCATATGTAGGGACCACTCGTGTGGAAGCAGAACTCGACTGAGTCTGTCTGCCCAAGAGTTTTGAACACCTGGGAGATAGACTGCCAGAAGATGAATGTGATGCTCTCTGGCGAGGGCCCACAGTCTTAGAGCTTCGTTGCAAAGCGACAGAGAGCCAGTTCCTCCCTGCTTGTTTATATAGAATATGGCTACCTGATTGTCCATGTGGACAAGGACTGTCTTGTGGCTGAGCAGGGTGTGGAAAACTCGCAGAGCAAGGAAGATTGCTCTGAGTTCCAAGAGATTGATATGTAGACATGTCTCCTCTGGGGACCAGATGCCTTGGTTGGAGAGGTCCTGGAGATGAGCTCCCCAGCCCATTGGAGAAGCATCTGTTGTAAGAGTTGCCTGGGGTAGAGGCTGTTGAAAGGGAGACCCCAGCAACAGGTTTTGAGGGGACTTCCACCACTGGAGGGACAAAATGAGGCGACTTGTTTGCTATTTTGTCTGACAAGCACCTAATGCCTGGGTCCATTGGGTGGATAAAGTCCACTGAGCTGCTCTCATGTGAAGGTGAGCATATGGTACCACATGAACGGTGGATGCCATGTGGCCTAGCAACTGTAACATTTCTAGAGCAGTTAGTAGGGGTTTTGACTCTGCTTGAGAAGCTAACTGCATCAAGCGAAGGCAGCGGACCTAGGGAAGATAGGCCCTTGCCCTTGTGGTATCCAGCAACATCCCTATAAACTCCAGGGACTGAGTAGAGATCAAATTGGATTTTGGGATGTTTATTACCAGCCCTAAATACTGAAGGATACGCATTGTGCAGGTTAGAGCAGTCTTGGCCTCTGATTGAGTGGGAGCTCGAATGAGCCAGTCGTCCAGATAAGGGAAGACAAGTATTCCCAGGGTGCGCAGAAAAGCAGCAACCACTGCCATGCATTTCGTGAACACCCTTGGTGCAGAGGCCAGGCCAAAGGGGAGCACTCTGTATTGATAGTGCTTCTCCTGGAAAAGGAACCGAAGGAACCTTCTGTGAGTTGGATGGATGAGAACATGAGTGTACGCATCCTTGAGATCTAGAGAACAAAGCCAATCCTGACTCTGAAGGTATGGCAGTAGAGTTCCTAGACCTCCTGCTCTAACAGGCTGAGGAGGGAGGTTGGAGAATTGAACTGGTGCACTCTTGTGAGAGGGGGCAAGCTGGAAAAATTAAGTTTGTACCCCTCTCTTATGATGGAGTGTGTCCAATGCTCTGCTGTGATTTGCCCCCATCTGGGAGCAAAGTGACATAACCTTCCTGGAATGGTGGAGGGCTCTGGTCCTTCTAGAGCCAGGAAGGCTAAGTTCTCTAGCAGAAAGTCAAAGGCCCTGAGGGGGCTGAGACTGCTGAGCTGGAGCAGGCCTCGCAGCCTTTGCCTTGGTCTGTTTGAAGGATTGCTGACGTTTGGAAGGGAACTGAGCTGCAGAAGATGCTCTCTGACTATAAGCATGATAGGATCTTCCCTTTTTAGAAAAAGGTGTTTTCTTGAACAACCTTTTCTTAGCAGGAGCAGCTGTAGATTTGGATAGTCTATCCAAAGCAGAATTTTCAGCATCCATCTGATTGGCTTTTGCTTGCCAATCCTTACCAAACAGATTTTCACCTGTACAAGGGATATTTCCCAATTCATCTTGGACCCAGGTCTCCAAATCAGATGCTTGAAGCCAAGCAATCCTACGTGCACCTATGGCTATAGCTGAGGCTCTGCTTACACATTCAAAGGAGTTGAAAGCTGCACAGTTGGAGAATTTGGAGATATCCTGGGCATGTTTGAGCCCAGAGAGAAATTCTTGCCTTTTATTGTCAGACATAAAAGGACTTAAAGTCTGCAAATGGTCAGTGACTTCTTTTAAGAACATTCCCATGTAGAGACTATAAGAATTAATTCTCGCAGCAAGCATGGAAGCTTGGAAGACTCTTCTACCAAAAGCATCCAGGGTTCTACATTCACGTCCTGGAGGTTTAGAGGCATGTCTCTTGGCACTTCTAATCTTTCTCATTGCAGACTTAACCACAATAGAGTGGTGAGGAAGCCGAGTTTTATGGAAACCAGGACAAGGAGGGACACGATACATGGTGTCCAACCTGCGAGAATGAGGAGAGGTGGTTAGAGGTGCTTCTCACATCCTTAACATGAGATCATACAGAATCTCATGAATAGGCAAGGTAGCTGCCTCTTTAGGAGTTTTAGGATATTGTAGAATATCTAACTCCTTAGCTCTAGGCTCTGACTCTGGGGCTACGGTAATAGAGAGACCCTGAGCCACCTCTCTGATAAAGTCTTGAAAAGACAAGTCCTCTGGAGGAGACATTCTTCGTTTAGGAGAGGACTCCTCCTGTGGAAGAAGCATCGCTGCATCGACAGACTCTTCAGAATCCTCAGAGGAATCGAAGTATCGTCTGTCGGGATGCTCTTGCAAAGCCTGATACCCGTACCGACCGGGGTCGGTATCGGGAATCATCGGTACCGGGGTATCGGTACCGGAGGGCTGCAGAGGGCAGGGTACCGGCATGGCTGACACCGATGCCGATGGCGATACCGGAGCCGGTACCTGTGGAGTAGTCTGTTGCGGTACCACGGGCGTCGATGCCACAAGGAAAGCCGCCAGACTGCGTTCGATGGACAGAATCCTCTGATCCATCGACGCTGCCAATGCCTGGAAGTCAGTACCAGTGGAGGCCACCGGTACCCCAGAGCATGGCACCAGGAGATCTGTTGAGGCCACGCCATCTAGATCGTCCTGGAACCCCGATGATGATGCTTTAGAAGCCGAAGCCTCCCGCCGGGGTAATTTTGCCGGTGCAGAATCTTCGAGGGCAAGGCCAGGGGCATCTTGATGCTTAGAAGGAGATTTGCCCTTCGAGGACCGGCTGTATTTATGTTTAGTTACCTGAGATCCATGTGAGGAAGAAGCAGCCCTGGAAGACGTTGATGCCACTGAAGCCGCATCAGAGGGAAACAGGGTACTGAGCTTGGCAGCTCGGTTCTGTCGACCTCTCTTAGACATCATGGAACAGGACACACAATCTTTAATGGAATGGTCAGGGCCTAAACATTTGACACACCAGTCATGGGTGTCGGTGACGGATATAGTACCGCCACATTTTGTGAACTTCTTAAATCCTGAGGCAGGTTTTTCCATATTTAAGGAAAAAGGTTTTGGGTCTAAGGCCCAAAACTGAAGTACACCTGAAGAAAAAATTGAAGGTCTTTTTTTTTTTTTTAAAGAAAAGAATAAGAACCGGCGGTACCGGTATAGCGTCGAGGAAGGCAGACGCGTACAGAAAAGAAATAAAGAAAAATAAGGAAATTCTTCTGCGGTGACAGGAACACGATCTGCTGGCTCCGCGGAAAAAGAACTGAGGAGAGACAGTTGGAAAGGCGGGAAGGCAGCACGCAGGCGCTGTGGGATGCTCCCAAAAGCTTTCTGATTGGACGCTGGGGTGCGTTCCCGCGCAGGCTCCGTCGCTAATGACATACCCATATGTGAAGACTCAGTCCTGCTTGTTCCTGGAGATACCCTTGAGCTCCTTCAGCAGAAGCTCCCTGTGCAAGGGGTCCATCAGTAATTTCGCGGGGAAGAAGGGAGGAGGCATCTGGGCAAAGTGGAGGAGATAATCTTCTCCGGCCACCTGCAGCACCCAGGTGTCTGTGGTAATGTTTAGCCACCGGTGAGCAAAATGGACTAGCTGTCCTCCTGTGAACCCTGGGCCCTGTATCTCCTGGGGGAGGGAGGTAACCCCCCCCCCCCCCGGCTGTGATTGGAGCACTGTTTGGTGCTTGGGAGCTTTTGGCTTGCGGGGGCCTTGCTCCTGGTCCTTGGCTTGCTGCCCCTGTGGGGGAGTGTGATAGGCCTGAAATTTGGGGTAGTTTCCATAAGCCTTCTTGGCCTTTGGGTGGAAGGACATTTTCCCCAAAGCCTTTTTACGGGAAGGTTCAGACCCTTTCTTGGACAGCCTGGTTCTGGTCATGAATTCCTTCTCCAGCTCGTCGGCCTTCTCCGTCATGAGTTTGCCAAAGAGATTTTCCCCTCGGCATAGGACATCAGCTAGCTTGTCCTGAACCCACTGTTACAGGTAGGACTGTAGCCAGGCAAGGTGTCTGGCACTAATGCCCACCGCAGCTACCCGAGCCACTGACTCGAAGCCAAAGGCTGCTCGACTTTGAAATTTGGAGCACTCTCTGACAGATTACACCAGGGTCCTGAAGCACTCAGGAGGTTCACCTACTAACCCAGCCGAGAACCCGGCTATTTCCTTTGCCAGGTCCCTCAGGTACATGCCCATGTACAGCTGGTATGCCTGGATTCGGGCTGCGAGCATGGAGCCCTGGAAACCTTTACGCCAAAAGCATCCATGGTGCACACCTCCCTGCCTGGAGGCACAGAGGAATGCATCTTCTGACTTTTAATGCGATACATAGCCAACTCCACGACCATGGAGTTATGTGGCAGCTGTGTTTTTTGGATGCTGGGGCTCGACTCGATACTGTGATTCGAGATGGCGGTTCACAATACGCACCATCACTGGGGTCTCCCACATCCTGGAGAAGCTGCTCCAGGATGGGGGGCATGGGCACCGTCAGTGCCTCCCGAGGAGGAGCTTCATACTGGAGAATCTAGAGATCCTCTGTATGCGGCTTGTCCTCTGGCACTGCCAAGAGAACAAGTGCCTGAGACATCTCCCGTACAAACTCCAGGAAAGCCAAGTCCTCTGGAGGTGACCACCACCGATGGTGTGGCGGGGGACAGGTTGGAAGCGATGGCCCAGTGGAGAACGGTGTTTGGAGATTCTTCATCTGTCTCCCATGCCAACTCAGAACCGTAGGAGTCAGTGGCCTGTGGTCGTTGGACCAATTCTGTGTCGATGATACCCAGCATCATTGCTCTTTTGCAGATGCGCCCGATGATGTGCCGGTCCATGACTCAAATGCCGTCAGGGTTGACACAGAATGGGTCAACCTCTCCAGGATGGGAGGGGCATCCTCTAGGGACGTCCTGGATGAGGACGGCCCCATCAAGGGAGTTGATGACCCGGAGTGACCGGGAGTCGGGTCCCTGTGCACGAGTGCCAGCATCCTGGCCTCAATGCCCGACGGCACCACCAAAGCAGGTGCCAACCTTGGGGGCTCCAGGGCCGGAGTAGGGTCCCAGAAGGGTGAGCCCCAGATGGCGATGGCATCGGGGAAACCGGTGCAGTCCCCCAACTCTGATGTTGATGGCTCCCTCCGAGGTTACTTGGGGGGGGGGGCGCTCTCTCTCATCTTCAGTGTTGAGTCGAGGGCTCCACATCCAGGTCCCAGGGGTCTTATCCCCCCAGGTCGGGATGATACCTCAACTTCAGCTTTGATGATGTCTTCGGCCGGGGAAGATCCTCAGAGGATGACTGATGCACATTTGAGTCACCCAACGCCAGTGGCAGGCATTCCACCCCCAATACTGATCCTGGGGCAGACATGCTAAACCAGCTCCCCCTGCCACCTCACACGTTCCTTCCAGATCTTAGCCGACATCAAAAGGCACAGCAGCAGGAAGTCACATCATGGTCTGCCACGAGGTAATAAATGCAGGAACTGTGGCTATCCATACAGGATATACAGTAGTGCGGTTGCACTTGCCACATTGCTTGAAACCGCTGGTCGAAGACAGTAGGAAAAATGAGCCCCGTGAGGTTAAATTCAGACATCTCGACTAGCAAGGCTGCGAGTGAAAAAGCCGCAGGCCAAAAAGTAAAAGAAAAAGGGATATCCGAACCAAAAGCACGACGCTGAGGCATTTGACTTGGGTGGTGGAAGGTGATCTATATGAAGAAGAAGAAAAAATTACCGATACCAGTTGGAAAAAAATCAACTTTATCAAGGTGCACAGACAGCACATCTGCAGGGCTCCGTGGAAAAAAATAAGACTGAGATAAGATGGTACCTTTGGGCAGGAAGGTGATTGCACATGCACGGTGTAGATCCCAAAGGCTTTCTTTGAAAGCTGGGGATTGGATCTGCTTGGGCTCCGTCGGCGCAGACATCACCCATATGAGGACCGCCTTCCTGCTTGTTCCCAGAGAATACTACTGCTTTTTTTTTTTAAAACCATATTTCTATTACTCTTTTATAGTGCTAAAATCTTATATTGACTTGAAAAATAACAGATCTGCACCACCAAAACTTAGCCCAACATAAATCTTTCTAGATTATACAATTAAAAATTGAGCTACAATGAAATCTTTTATGCAATAAACTGTTTATTAGGATTGGGGAATGGCCAAACTTTTGTCTTCTTTCTAAAAGATGATCATGCATCATCTGCCCTCACTTTGTAGGTATCACACTCCAAAAATGAGGCCTATTATCCATCTATCTAGAGAGAGAGAAAGAGAGAGAGAAAGTGAAAATAGCAGTCGGAAGCTACATACTGACCCAGATAATACTTGCGGATGCACTGAAGGGAGTGAAGCTCACTCCTGGCAGTCCTGGCATGTTCACATTGGCTTCAATGCCCATATCTTTTTGAAGATTCAATTTGGTTGAGTGTGGGGACTGTGCCGTCCGTGTCAAGGGATTAGTGGTGTGCACTGCAGCACATGGAAGCAGATGAGACACAGGAGGAGAGAGAAGAAAGGTAATGGAAGCTGGGGGCAGGGAGGGAGGAGAGGAAGAGCGAGAATGTGTTGGGCAGGGGGGACAGAGTACACCTGGGTAAGTACTGGAGAAAATGCTGTGGCTCAGCAAATGTCTGGGTGTCTGTTATTTACTAATACTATAACTCTAAAGGATTATTAAGGACAAATTAACCTCAGAAGAGGGAGGAACAGCAAGCCAACCTAGCTTGGGAACCAGAGAGGCTGTCTGGATGTATATCAAAAGAAGGTACAAGATCACTATTTTAATATTTCTCAGCGAAGGCACCTGACAATTGAACACAATTTTGAACTTCAATCTGGCTGCAACAGGAAGCCAATGAAATAGATTGTAACAATGATGCAACATGCTCATATTTGCACTTATAGTGTGACTGCAGTGTTTTGCAGTAACTGAACCATTTTTAAATAGAATAACGGTAAGTAACCCCCTAGTAAATCGATTATGATGCTCAAGCTCATCTATTATGAATGCATGTAAAACAGAAGCCAGGTCAGAATAATCAAAGTAAGGTTGAAGTCGTAACTCCTGCTGCAGGCTTTGCTGAAGCAAGGCCATGTTGGGTTTTACCTTGTAAAGTTTAGGGGTTTTGCTGTTTTTATAAATGATCCACCAAGTTAACAATTAATTTATGACTGTAGCATCTGACTAATCAATCATCTATGGTCTACTCTCTTTCTTTCTATCGTGTGGACTATTACATCTATTCTGGTTCCTACGCAGACATTTAGGACTTAATAACCAGTGATATAATAGCATGTGTGCTATTTTATTGCAAAAAAAGTAACTGAGAGGTTAGCGAATTCCATGGCAAACTATATAAAATAACCTACCTCCTGATCTTCATTTATAACATTCCAATCCTAAATTTAAAGAATCCCATAATACCCACCTTTTTCAGTTAGCTTTCTGTCTTCCCACTTAACCATAGAAGCCTGATATAATTGCACTTCCCTCCCCTGTACTCAGGGCTGGCCAGTCCACTAGGCTGTTGCATAGGGCCGCAGACCCTGGCGGGCAGCATCACTACCTCAACCTCCCCCAGGAAGTGGCAGCTTAACTGCTACTTCACTGCAGTGGCAGGCTTTAAAATGCCTGCACTTGACCGCAGTTCTGGCCTGCAGCTCCTGCCTGCCTGCCTTCCAAGAAAGCTGCATTGGAAGGGGGGGGGGGAGGACAGGAGCAGCAGACTCTGAGCACGCATAGGGCCCAATGCAGCGCTGAAGCGGCAATTCAGCTGCCGCCGCTTCAGCACAAGAGGGGCAGCATGGTGGGCTGGAAGGAGGCAGTCTTTTTGGGGAGGTGGTACAGCGGCCCAGAGAGTCTATCTAGGGCAGTAGAAACCCTTGTGCCGCCACTTCCTGTACTGCTTCTGTTTTTACTTTCTTCTGTCCCTTTATTCTTTTGTTGTGAATGGCTGTCTCTTCCCTGTCACAAATGAAGTTCCTTTACTTTATCATTTTAACAGCTTGTTTTGATTGTGAACTGCTCTGCTGTTTTGAAGAAGCGGTATATCAAATTTTAAATAAACTAAACAATAGTGGACCTCAACACAGGCCCACTATTTTTTTTTAAAGGCCCAGGGAGCGATGGCAAAACACAAAAAAGCTTCCCTACCCCCTGATAAAAATCAAGTATGGCTCCCCAGGACACACAAGCCACCCCTGATGCCTTTGAAAAATAAGAGCACTCTCTGACAACCCCCCCCCCTCTTCAATCCCTTTTTGTTTGGGGGGGGGAAGCAGAGCATTACCTACCTCAAAATCCCTAGTAGGTAATATGGTGCAAGAGTGATCCCTACCTTTGGGAATGCTAGAGGCTCTACTATAAGGGCCTGCCATTTGTTAAGCAGCAGCCACCAATGACGACTCTGCCACCCCCCCCCCCCCCCGAGATTCAAATGCATATGCTGGGGAGACCCTGAATTTTTGTGTTTTTAAACAAAGATCAGGGGTGCTCTAGTTTTCAAAGGCACTGGGGTGGATTGTGACACTGGGGGCGAGGGAAAGCCACACTAAATTTTTAAGGGATGAAGGTAGAAGGGCTAATTTTTTCAATGCACCAGCCCCTTTAACTTCTTTTCTGGGAGCACTGGCCAACATATTGGTAATAGTAATCCATACCCTGATTCGCAATCATATTAATTTCTGTAATTTCATGTTGCAAGGTCTTAGATTGTCTCAAATATAATGCATCCAGGAGTGGAGTAGCTGCCTAGTGATTAGAGCACTGCCTTGATAATAGACCAGGGTTCAATTTCCACTGGCACTCCTTGTGACCTTGGGCAAGCCACTTAACCCTCCATTGGTTTGGAAGAAAGGCCTGGCAATCTACTTCTGATCACATTGCCAAGAAAACCCAGGAGCTGCTGGGCCGCCAGGAGTCAGCATTGACTCGAAGGCACACATTGCATTTGCATAATGCATCTAATCCAAAATACAGCTGTTAGACTACTATACAGTTCTAAGAAATACGACCATGTTATCCCTTTAGAGGGCAGCATTGGTTACTGGTTCTGTATCAACCAAATTGAAAAAAAAATCTTATAAATTATTCACCAACCCATTCATCAATGGCACCAGAGTTCATTACAAATCTACTTTCCCCCATACCCCTGGGTACATACACCCATGTTTTAACGGGCCCATCTTTTATCTTGAATAAACATGTCATTTTGCATTCTTTTGACCCCTTCCTCTTGAACACAATTCCAATATGTTTAAGGCTTGAACCTTCCATTATTTGTGCTTTACAGCAGGCCTTAAAACCTGGCTTTTTGATCTTGCTTTTGGAGAATGACTGGGATAACTGAACTCTATAATGTTCCACTCATCAGTTGAGGATGATGCAGTAACCTGTTTTGTCATTTCCTAAAACAGCTGACAAACGTTTGCCCTCCCTATTCCTATATGGCCTCACCTTTCAAAAACCTGCACACACTGTGTTTTTAAATCCAATGTAAACCACCTTGATAAGTCAGCGTAGGTGGTATATCAAATTTTAATAACATACTTTTGATGAGATGTTAACTTAAAATGAACACCACAGTTTACTCATCAACCAGGAAAAAACTGAAGCCTTCCATATCTTCATGGACCTTCCTTCTCACCGCCAAGCTCACTGAATTTCAATGACCATCATATCAAAGTGAAAACAGAAGTTAAATACTTTGGGATCATCGCAGACCAGAAACTAAACTTCCAATCCCAAATAAAGAAAACAAACTGTCTACCTCAAGTTAAGAACTCTGAGAAACCTCTGTCCCCTTGTAAGCCCAGACCTCTTCCAGACAGTTTGCGAAGCACTAATCACTCCAATCCTGGACTACTCTATCATCATATAGCATGGCCTCTCCAAACATACTCTATACCCCCTCCAAATGACCCAGAATAAAGCAGCAAGAATAATCACCAGAGCCCCACAACTATAACTAATCACACCCATACTCTCTCCACTGGCTACTCATCCTTGCCATAATACGATACAAAGCACTCGTTATCTTTAAAATCATACACAACAGTTCAGCTAACTGCCTCCAACCACTTATTTCAATACCAAAAAATGACAGAGCTCTCAATCATGCCATCCCCACAAAGCAAGCTAAGAGTAAACAAGCTACTTGAAACTACGCACTTGTCCCTTTTCGCCCCATCAATATGGAACATACTACCCCAGCTTTAAAAGTATGCGATGACATGACAATTCCGCAAAAAACTGAACACATACCTATTCTAGGACCACTTTAAAACTGATGTAACTACCAATCTACAATCAGATATCCAACCAGAAAATCTAGCACTGTCATGTGCACTACCCAGCTAATTATGATGAATTGGACACATTTACATAATTTTAGCCTGACAGAGACATTGTTCCAGTAATGACCATGTTACATTGCCCTTTGTATATAGTTTTATGATGTTATAAGTTTCAGTTATATCTAGATGTTCATGTTACTTGTTGCCAAACGTTTGTTTAGTTCTCATTTATCCTCCATTAGATTTTGTTGAATGTAAACTGCCTTGAATTTTAGAAAAGGGGTATAGAAAAGAATACAAATAAACAGAAGCTAGTTATACCACACAGGAAAAAGTTCTCTAAACATGTAAGAAAGAAATATTCCTCATCGTCACCTCTAATCAGAAAGTCCCCAAGCAGGAAAGTCAGAGCAAAAAAGGAAAATACCTGAGACTCATCTGGCATTTTAACTATTACAGGAATCTAGCTGCCTTCACGAGTCACTGTGGATGGCAGAGTCACTTCAGCTTTTTTAGCATCCAAGATCTTGTTTGAATAGGGAAGAAAAAAAAGGTAGTTACTCACCTGTAACAGGTGCTCTCTATGGACGGCAGGAAAAGACCTCACATATGGGCGATGTCATCCAACAGAGCCCCTGCGCTGGAGCATTCCCAGCTCTTTCTAGAAGCCTTTGGAGGTCCACCACACGTGTGTATCTTCCTGCCTGCTACTGCAGTGCCATCTTAGCCTCAGTCTATTTCAAGAGCTGAGGAGAATTTAACTTCTAGGGGAGGTGGGTGGGTTCTGAGGACTTTTCCTGCTGTCCACAGAGAGCACCTGCTACAGGTGAGTAACTACCTTTTGTCCACGGACAAGCAGGAAAAAAAGTCTTCACATATGGGACTCCCTAGCTAAAGGCTACCTTAACAAAGAGGATAATAAACTGCCCAAATGGGGCAATAGAACAATTGTTTTTGGTGGCAACAGACCTTTTATTTATTTATTTTAAAGGGTAGCCTGAACAGAAAGAAATGGGACTGGGGGGATGGAGTTGTATTCTACTCCCCAAACAGATTTCTGCTACTACTACTAATCATTTGTATAGCACTATAAGGCATATGTAGCTCTGTACATATACAGTAGATGTAAGACAGTCTCTACTCATCAGAGCTTACAATATAAACTGATGTCATGTTGGGAATCCTCATACAGACAGCAGTGAGATGTGAAGGTGTGGACTTAAGTCCACTTTGCAGCTTTGCAAATCTGTTCCATGGAGACTGAGTGCAAGTAGGCCACCAACACAGCCATGGCTCTGACATGAGCAGCTGTGACATGACCCTCAAGACTTAGGACTGCCTAGGCATAAGTGAAAGAGATGCAGTCTGTGAGCCAAATGGATAAGGTGCATTTGGAGATGGCAACTCCTAGCTTGTTGGTGTCAAAAGAAACAAAAAGCTGGGATGGACCTTCTAAGGGCTTTTGTCTGCTCCAAGTAGAAAGTTAAGGCTCAATTGCAGTCCAACATGTGTAGCACAGCTTTCCCTTTGTGAGAATGGAGTTTTGGGAAAATGTTGGAAGGACAATTGACAGGTTAAGATGAAATTCTGCAACCACTTTCAAAAGACATTTGGGATGAGTACAAAGTATCACTGCTGAGCAGTCAATCATCCAAGTAGGGCAAAACGTACACTCTCAGTCTGCTAAGATACACTTACTAAACCAAGGAATTTGGTAAAGACCAGAGAAGCTGACACAAGGCCAAAAGGCAAAACATAGTACTGGAAGTTCCGCTGCCCTACTACAAATCAGATTCTTCCTGTGACTGCGATATATCTGAATGTGGTTATACACATCCTTTAGGTAAGGGAGAAGAGTGCCTAGAGAAATCATTCTGGACTTTTCTTTGACCAGATATTTGTCCAGATCGCTTAGGTCTAGGATGGAACGGCATCTCCCTGGTTTTTTTGGTGACCAGAAAAAAAACAATAAAATGCTCGCCGTTACTGTCATGGCGGAATGGGCTCAACTGCTAGATCTTTCTGAAGGATGGCGACTTCTTGAAGAAGTAGTTCCTGATGCTGAGGGTTCAGGGATGGAACCCTTGAAGGGCAATATGGAGGAAGGTTGAATAGATGCAATTTGTAGCCTTTTTGGATAATTTACAAGACACAAATATTGGAGGTTACAAGGACCCAACTCTCGGCAAGAGTGAGCCTCCCTTCTCTATGTGAGTCATCCGCTAATGCTACGGGAAGACTGGCTATGCTCTGCAGGAACCAGTCAAAAACCCGCCCCCGGCTTTGGCTGCAACTTCTTGCACTTTGACTGTGGTTGCAGACTCTGCTTAGACTGAGAATAGTGAGAACCAGGGAAGTACTTACGCCTTTAAAAGTAGGACTTTCTCTGGTTGCCACTTTGATACCTCCTGCAATAGGAGGCCGGTTTGAACATGCACCTTGAGAAATTTCAAAAAGTGATGACTTGCATTTTTATGAAGCCTGCTTTCTCTGACTAGCTCTAAAGAGATTCTCTCCATGGCATGGTATGTCAGCAAGCTTGTCCTGCATTGATCATTGGCGGTCTGAGACCCGAACAGAGTCTCCAGGTGCCGATACCCACTGCAGAGGCTCTCGATACTGTATCAAAAATGTCATAGGTCATCACTTGGACCATGAATTACAAGTAGTCCTTGTCTTTCACCAGGGAATGATACTGTTTAAGTTTCTCTTGAGGAGGGAAACTGGCACATATCATCAAGGCCATGTGTGATGTCTTTCAAGAACATGCCCACGTAGAGCTGCCATGCAGGCAGTGAGCATGGAATGCAAACTTTCCTCCCAAAAGAATCCAGTGTCTGCATTTCCCTCCCTGGGGGAACAGATGAACGAGTCTCAAATTTTGGCTTTTAAGGGCGGATTCAATGACCAAAGAGTGACAAAGCAGCTGGGGCTTCTCAAATCCAGGAGACTTCTGAACTTGGTACATGAAGTCATGCTTCTATAGACAGGATAACCGGGGGAGGGGGGTCCCACACTGTCATCTGTAACCTTTAAAGCATGTGATGCACAGCAACTGTCACCACTTGCTTAGGGGCAGAGGAATATTGCAGGATCTCCAATTCTTCTGCTCTGGGCTCATCCTCAATCTCCAAAGAAAATGTTATGGTCTCAGTCATATCCTACACAAAATCCTGGAAGGTTGTGTCTTCAGGAAGAGACCTGCATCTTTCATGAAGAGGAGAAGGATCAGAGGGAAGCTCTGGAGATCTGTCCTCTGACAAGTCACATCTATGATCCAGCCTTATGAATCAGACTCAAAGGAAATAAAAATACTTAGAGTCTCAGCCTGGTTGACTCTCCCTTCCCTGTGGGGATCATGAGCTCCTCTGGGAGCGTCTATGCATGATGATTTCCTGCATACCGAGAGTGCATTGGACCCTTATGCACTGGAGAATGATATCGACTGGGCAGGCACTGGTTTCAGGGCCCTCTGATGCCCCGATGTCAATGTCTCTCCCACAGGCACTTTGTGCTTTTTGAGGATAGGTTTGTTATCCGGTGACACCACAGTTGCATAACATTGAGGCTCTAGGATGCTGCATAACAAACAGCATCATTATTTCCTTGACATCTTTCAGAAAGCATCTATGGTTGCCATCTCCAAAGGCGCTGGGGGTGTACAGTAGCATCAGCCGATGTTCCTGGATACTGATAGGGTGTATCGGCAGGCTGGTCTTAGCTAGTTGAAGGCAGTGAACGCCCTTCCAGAACAGTGTAGGTTGAGCTTTCTTCCTTTCGGGGCAGCTTAGAAGGGTGCTCTTGAGAACCCCTCTGTGCTCTCGACACAGTACCTTGGAAGGCTCTGGCATCTTTACCCTTCAGTGTTGAAGACGAAGCCGAATCCTACATCTTCAGATGAACATCAATGGATGACCGATGTTCTGGTGACCTACAGGTGTTTGGCTCCAAGTGGGCTTGAGCGTTTCTCGTTGTTGATGCACCACCAGCATCCAGTGCAGTCTTTGAAGCCATGGAGACCAATGTCACCGATGCCAATGGATCAGACTTAGAAGCACCAAAAAAGATGTCACACTGTGTCTTGACCTTTGTCCTCTTCTTGTCATTTGTATACACAATTTACAAGAGGGTTTATGACCAGGCCCCCAAGCACTGGAGGCACAAATTATGTGTGTCAGTTATAGCATTTTGAACACTTTTTAAAACAGCTTGCAAGTTTTTGGGACATACAGTCTGGAAAAATAGCTGAAGTGAAATGAAACTCTTCTGATGATACCAAAATCTGCAATAGAGTAGACACCCAGGAAGGTGTAGATAACATGAGGAGGTATCTAGCTAAGCTTGAAGAATGGTCTAGAATTTGGCAGCTGGGATTTAATGTTAAAAAATGTAAGGTCATGCATTTGGGCTGCAGCAATCCAAGGGAGCAATACAGTATAAGAGGTGAAGTACTTTTGTCCACTAAAGAAGAGCGGGACCTAGGCGTGGTTGTGTCTGATGATCTTAAAGTAGCTAAACAGGTAGAAAAGGCGACGGCAAAAGCTAGAAGGATGCTTGGGTGCATACTGAGAGGAATGGCTAGCAGAAAAAAGGAGGTGATAATGCCTCTGTATAAGTCTTTGGTGCGACCTCATTTGGAGTATAGTGTGCAATTCTGGAGACCGCACCTTCAAAAGGATGTGAACAGGATGGAGTCAGTGCAGAGGGTGGCTACTAAAATGATTAATGGGCTTCATTATAAAGCATGAGGACAGACTTAAGGATCTTAATATGTACACCTTAGAGGAAAGGTGGGATAGAGGTGATATGGAGTGGAGGAGTGGCCTAGTGGTTGGGGCAAGGTACTTCAGGCCGGAAGTTCAAATCCCACTAGAGGACAGCAACCTTGGGCCGGAAGGACGGGTTTCTAGTCCCACAGGTGCTCCTTGTGGTCTTGGGCAAGCCACTTAACCCTCCATAGCCCATGTTCCCTGTAAAATAGTTATCTCCAAGTTATAATGCCCTGTTCAATGTAATTTCAGTTTGTTCAATGTAAACCGCACTGATGCAGAATAGCGCGGTATATAAGAGAATGTAAATAAATAAATAAAATAAATAAATATGATTGAGATGTTTAAATACCTCCGTGGCATAAATGTTCAGGGAGAGAGCCTCTTTCAATTGAAAGCAAGTTCTGCTACGAGGGGACATGGGATGAGGGTGAAGGGAGATAGATTCAGGAGTGATATGCGGAAATATTTCTTTACGGAAAGAGTAGTGGATCCATGGAATAGTCTCCCAGTGGAGGTGGTAGAGATGAGGACAGTAACTGAATTAAAAAAAGCATGGGACCAACACAGAGGATCTCTAAAGGTAAAAAGTGGACTGTTGTAGTTGTTGATATGGAAGGACAGACTAGATAGGCCATGTGGTCTTTTTCTGTCATCATGTTTCTATGTTTCTATGACTATTTCATTAAAAAAAAAATTGAACAGCAGCAACCAGAATGCCAATGCTTAAAGGGCTGAGGTGCTGCAGAAAAACAAAGGAAACTTTAATGCGTGAAAACCCTAAGGGAAACTAAAGAAAAAATCCAGGTACCACAATGGCAGGTAATTAAGAAAATAGCAGAAAAACCTACAAATTCTGTCCGACCATAAGTACTCACAGAGCACTGTAGACAATGTCAGAGGAGCTCCATGGAAAAAAACCAGACAGTCTAAAATAGTACTGCAGCGGCAGGCAGGAAGATGTGCGTATGCACGGTGGGCTTTGAAAAGCTTCTGCAAGGAGCTGGGAATGCTCCTCTGCAAGGGCTCTGTTCGATGACATCACCCCATACATGGGGACTTTTTTCCTGCTTGTCCATGTAGAAAACATATTTCACATTAGCAAGATTATCAGTGTGCCAGGTCTCTTGGTACTGCCATGTATAGCTAAAGCAAGCTTCCCTTCTCTCCTGTTACCTTACAGATGTGTCTGAGAATACCCAGAGCCTCTGCCTCAAAACCATCACTTGATCCAACACAGAAGACACTATCATGGAGGTGCGAGTAGTCTTTCTGCACAGGTCTTTCTAGCAGGCCAGTCAGGACTAAACTATCCTCAAACTGTTTATACACATGCAGAGCCTCTCCTTGTACTCTTCAAGCTTTTTAAATTGGTATACAATTGTCTTATGCACCACAGGTAAGGCAAAAACCACGTGAAGCACAGACACAGTCCAAGACGTGATTATTGTGGAAAAAAAGACCTAAATTTTATTGTGTTTGACCTATTACCGACCCGACACAGGCCGTGTTTCGCTATCCTTCGTCAGGGGTTGCTCAGGTAAAGGTACTAAAACATAAAAACAAACACTTATTATACAATACATGATTAAAATAATAGTAACGTGATAGAACAGATGACTGGGGCATACATACATACATTATAAGACATATTTATGGTTTTATCTACAGTATGCCCCAGTCATCTGTTCTATCACGTTACTATTATTTTAATCATGTATTGTATAATAAGTGTTTGTTTTTATGTTTTAGTACCTTTACTTGAGCAACCCCTGACGAAGGATAGCGAAACACGGCCTGTGTCAGGTCGGTAATAGGTCAAACACAATAAAATTTAGGTCTGTTTTTCCACAATAATCACGTCTTGGACTGTGTCTTTATACGATTGTCTTATGGCCTAAGTCCTTCCACTAAAAGTTTTAAAACATCCATCAAGTAATGCTTGAAGGTTTTGAGCAGGAATATAACAAATTCTAGAAATCCTATATCCGCATATATAGGTGCCAGGTGAAATTTTCAAATTTTTTTCTAACTTGGATTGCATGGCTAGTCTACCGAGCAATGGGAAAGTTAAAAAGACGAGAATTGCTCTTTCTGCCAGTGTTTTAGACTTCAAATCTTCTTATATTCCAAAGATAAGATTTCCCATTGGCTTGTCAATACCTTGTCAATTACTGAAAAAAAACTTGCCAAAATCCATTTTCAACAGAATATTTCAATAAAGACAAATTCAGATTCAAAGGGTTCCATAAATGAGTCTATGGTAGTTTCTCTGGAAATGTTTGAATCACATTACAGCAATCGCAAACAGCTAGGCCTTCACAGAGTTAAGCAGTGGCTGAACTGCAAGCCCAACAATCAACATACGGGCCCAGATCCACTAACCTCTTGACATCGAGCCCCTTTCAGGCAATTTCCCTAGAGTCTTCCATTAAAAACTTAACATTTCTCTTTGCAGTCTCATGGTTCCTACAATATCATTTAACCTGGGGTCCTTCTATTGGCATTAGCACATCAGACAGTTATGTTGTAAGGCTCTTGGCCTAGAACCACAGGTAGTTCCCAATCCAGGAGACTCAAGGTAATCCTATGCCTGTCAGGCATTCTCTCTTGTATTCTGGCAACTGAGCCTACGTTCCCACAGAAAAGCGTAGTTACTCACCTATAACAGGTGATCTCCGGGAACAGCAGGAATTTAGTCTTCACATATGGTATCGTCGGTACCGACAGAGCTTGCGCGGGAACGCTCCGCAGCGTCCAATAGGAACGCTTTTGGGAGCATCCCTCAGCACATGCGCGCTGCCTTCCCGCCTTTCCAACTGTCCCTCTTCAGTTAAGTTTGTAGCTGAGTGAAAGGATAGAGGGAGAGAGGAAACAGACAGAGAGATAGAGAGACAACTCCTAGGGGAGGTGGGTGGGTTGTGAAGACTAAATTCCTGCTGTTCCCGGAGATCACCTGTTACAGGTGAGTAACTACACTATCTCCAGGAACAAGCAGGAATGTAGTCTTCACATATGGGGACTCCCTAGCTGAAGATGCCAGGGAGATAGCCCCAGGAAGCTGCCACCTATAGTAAGGTGGGCCATGCTTCCTCCCATGGATCTCTTGCATCCCACCAGGGTTGGTGGGTAGGAGTTGAATTAGGTCTGAAAGAGATTTTGAAGAACAGCTTGGCCAAAGGCGGCATCCCGACGGGAGGCTTTATCTAGGCAGTAGTGGACTGTAAAGGTGTGTACCGAAGCCCAGGTGGCTGCTCGACAAATGTCATCAATAGACACAGAGTGAAGGTTAGCCATAGAGGCTGCCATGGATCTCACATTGTGAGCTGTGACATGGCTTTGAAGAGGAAGACTCTTACTCTCATAAGCAAAGGATATGCATTGTGCAATCCATTTGGATAGAGTTCTCTTGGAGACTGGAAGTCCCAAATGACTAAAATCAAAAGCAATAAAAAGTTGAGAAGACTTTCTATGTTGCTGTGTTCTTTGTAGGTAAAAAGCTAAGGCCCTTTTACAATCCAAAGTATGATGGTTTCTTTCTGCATTAAAGGCATGAGGCCTCGGAAAGAATACAGGAAGATAAATTGATTGATTTAAATGAAAAGGCGAAACCACCTTTGTCATAAAGTGTGGATGAGTTCTGAGAACAACCTTATCATGGTGAAACCTAGTATAAGGAGGATCAGCCACTAAAGCTTGCAATTCACTAATGCGATGTGCAGAGGTGAATTACAATCAGGAAGATGACCTTCCAGGAAAAAAGATTTAGGGTTGCAGTGGCTAAAGGTTCAAAAGACGGTTTCATGAGCTGCCCGAGAACTAGGTTTAAATCCCATTACACCGGTGGTGGCCTGATGGAAGGCTTTGTTAATAGAAGACCTCTCATAAATCTTGATATGAGTGGATGAGAGGAAATTGGTTGTCCATTTAGAGCAGAGGTTCTCGACCTGTGGGTCGCGACCCCCACGGGGGTCGCCACAGGATTTAGCGGGGGTCGCCTCACCCCGCCATTTAAAAAAAAAAAAAAGCGCACAAGTTGTTGCTGCTGTCGAGTCCGCTTCTCGGCAGCGGCAAACTCACCGCTTCCCTCCTATTGCAGCCGCAGCTCCGCTCCCTGTCTCTTAGGGAACCGCGGCTATGCCTGTAAAACCGTTGCGGAGCCTTTCCTGCCTCTCGACGGGCTCCGTGCAGCATTGTCCCGCCTCCAAAGGAAGTTCTTTACCACTTCCTTTGGAGGCGGGACAATGCTGCACGGAGCCTGTTTAGAGACAGAAAGGCTCCGCAACGGTTTTAAAGGCATAGCCACGGTTCCCTAAGAGGCAGGGAGGCGCAGCTGCAGGAGGCAGACATGGGGAGAGGGGAGCAGGGAACCTGCAACGGGGCTGACATGGACAGAGGGGGGGCTGACATGGATGGAGGGAGGGAGTGGGGCTGACATGGATGGAGGGAGGGAGGGGGGCTGACATGGACAAAGGGAAGAGACAGGGGGACATACTGGACAGACAGGGGATAAATGCTGGACAGAGGGGAGAGACCATGCGGGTTAGGATTATAATGGGCAGATAGGGGGGCTAGGACTGGTAATGGGTTGATTAGGGAATGCTAGGACTGGGAATGGACTGATCAAGGGGGGTTGGGACTGGTAATGTGCTGATAGGGGGGTAGGACTGGTAATGGACTGATGGGGGGCTAGCACTGGAAATGAGGTGATTGGGGAGCTTAGGACTGGTAATGGGCTGATGGGGGGGGGGTAGGACTGGTAATGGGCTGATTAGGGGAGCCTAGCACTGGTAATGGGGTTGAGGAGGGACTAGCACTGGAAGCGAGCTGATTTGGGGGCTTTGACTGGGAATGGGCTGATTGTGGAGAGGGGCGGATAGAGCTGCTGGCCCTGGAAGAAAACTGGGGGCTAAGGCTACAAATGGGCTGATACGAGGGGATGGGAGCATGGAACTGGAAGGGAGTGGATCTGAGAGGGGCTGCCATGGTATTTGTACTAGAAGGGATTGGTCAGTGGGGAAGGAGGGGGACTGGAACGGAATGGACACCAGTGGCAGTCATGGGAATGCAAGTTGACATTGGAAGGTACTGAGAGTGAGGACTGGAAAGGGGCTGATGCTGGGAAGGGTTACTGGGACTGGAAATAGGCTGATGGAAAGAAGTGAAGAAAACGAAAGAAGAGATAAGAAATGGCAGATGGACCACAGACCACAGAAAGAGAACTAAGAGAAGACAGGAAAGCAGAAGCCTCAGATCGGGACCAGCATGATCAGAGAATAAATTGGTCAGACAACAAAGGTAGAAAAAATAATTTTATTTCATATTAGTGATTTGACTACAAAATCATCATAATTTTGAAATCAAATATTGTTACTTGGATTTAGTGGCAGTTACAGAAACATGGTTCACAGAAAACCATGATTGGGATGTAACTATACCTGGCTATACATTATTCAGAAAGGACAGGGTAGGAAGTAGGGGAGGAGGAGTGGCACTATATGTAAAAACTACTATTAAAGCTTTGGAATTACAGAGCTTAAAAGGGAGAGGGGAGGCATGGTGGGTTAAACTAGAAAGAGGGAAAGAGAAATCTATTTACATTGGTGTGATATACAGACCTCCCTCACAAGAGGAAGAGGTGGACAGAGAGTTAATTGAAGACATTGCAGCATTGCTAGGAAAGGGGAAGTGCTACTGATAGGAGATTTCAATATGCCAGATGTTGATTGGCACAATCCTGCTGCAGTATCATCTAGAAGTAAGGAGATCCTGGATTCTCTACAGGGAGAACTATTCAGGCAATTGGTAACAGACCCCACACGTGAAGGGGCCATAGTGGACTTGGTGCTTACCAATGGTGAAAGTGTTTCTGATGTTGTAGTGGGAGATCAGTTTGCATCCAGTGATCACCAGATGGTGTGGTTCAGTATTAGGACTAGGGCTGTTAGAATCCATTCAAAGGCGAGGATCTTAGACTTTAGGAAGACTAACTTTGTGAAGATGGGCCAATACCTCAGGGAATCGTTAGTTGGATGGGAACAGCTGAGGGATGTAGAAAAACAGTGGGAAAAACTGAAAGGGGATATTTTAAGGGCAACCAACCTTTTTGTTAAAATGGTAAATAAAGGCAAAAGAAAAAGGAGACCGCTATGGTTTTCGAAAGAAGTAGCTGAAAAAGTGAAGAAAAAGAGGGAGGCCTTCATGAAATACAAGAGATCACAGAGAGAGGAAGACAGGCATCTGTATTTGGAAAAACTTAGAGAAGCTAGCAAAGTAGTCAAGAAGGCAAAGATTCAAAAGGAGGAGGAAATAGCCAATGCAATAAAATGGGGGGATAAGACATTTTTCAGATATATTAGTGAGAAGAGGAAGGGCAAGAGTGGTATTGTCAGACTCAAGGGTGCAGGGGAGGAATATGTAGAAGCTGATAAGGATAAAGCGGAATTGCTTAACAAATATTTTTGTTCTATGTTCACAGATGAAGAACCAGGAGCAGGACCTCAGAAATCACCCACAAATAGGAACAGAAACAAAGGACATCTTGAACAATTTTCAAAAGACTGTGTTCGTGAGAAACTCTCTCAACTTAAAGTAGACAAAGCGATGGGACCGGATGGGATACACCGGAGAATACTGAGGGAACTTGGGGACGTTCTAGCAGCTCCACTGACTGACCTTTTCAATGCCTCGTTGGAGTCGGGAGTGGTGCCAAAGGACTGGAGAGAGGCTCATGTGGTGCCTTTACACAAAAGCGGAAGTAAGGATGTGGTTGAAAACTACAGGCCGGTTAGTTTAACTTCGGTGGTGAGTAAATTATTGGAAACGCTGCTGAAAGAGAAAATAGTGAGGTTTCTGGAGTCCAGCGGATTACAGGAGCCGAGGCAGCATGGATTCACCAGAGGCAGGTCTTGTCAGACAAATCTGATTGATTTCTTTGACTGGGTGACCAGGGAGTTGGACCGAGGGAGAGCCCTAGATGTGGTGTATTTAGATTTCAGTAAAGCCTTTGACACTGTTCCTCACAGGCGACTTATAAACAAACTGAGCACCCTAGGGATGGACCCTAAAGTTACTGCTTGGGTTAGAAATTGGTTGGGTGGGAGGCGACAAAGAGTACAAGTAAATGGAGCTCACTCTGAGGAGAAGGATGTTATCAGTGGTGTGCCCCAGGGATCTGTCCTTGGTCTGATTCTTTTTAACATCTTTGTTAGTGATATAGCGGAAGGGCTTTCAAGTAAGGTTTGCCTCTTTGCGGATGATACCAAAATCTGCAATAGAGTAGACACCCAGGAAGGGGTAGATAACATGAGGAGGGATCTAGCTAAGCTTGAAGAATGGTCTAGAATTTGGCAGCTGGGATTTAATGTTAAAAAATGTAAGGTCATGCATTTGGGCTGCAGCAATCCAAGGGAGCAATATAGTATAGGGGGTGAAGTACTTTTGTCCACTAAAGAGCGGGACCTAGGCATGGTTGTGTCTGATGATCTTAAAGTAGCTAAACAGGTAGAAAAGGTGACGGCAAAAGCTAGAAGGATGCTTGGGTGCATACAGAGAGGAATGGCTAGCAGAAAAAAGGAGGTGATAATGCCTCTGTATAAGTCTCTGGTGCGACCTCATTTGGAGTATAGTGTGCAATTCTGGAGACCGCACCTTCAAAAGGATGTGAACAGGATGGAGTCGGTGCAGAGGGTGGCTACTAAAATGATTAGTGGTCTTCATTATAAAGCATATGAGGACAGACTGAAGGATCTTAATATGTACACCTTAGAGGAAAGGTGGGATAGAGGTGATATGATTGGGATGTTTAAATACCTCCGTGGCATAAATGTTCAGGGAGAGAGCCTCTTTCAATTGAAAGCAAGTTCTGCTACGAGGGGACATGGGATGAGGGTAAAGGGAGATAGATTCAGGAGTGATATGTGGAAATATTTCTTTACGGAAAGAGTAGTGGATCCGTGGAATAGTCTCCCAGTGGAGGTGGTAGAGATGAGGACAGTAACTGAATTAAAAAAAGCATGGGACAAACACAGAGGATCTCTAAAGGTAAAATGGGGACTGTTGTAATTGTTATGGAAGGACAGACTAGATAGGCCATGTGGTCTTTTTCTGTCATCATATTTCTATGTTTCTATGTTATTGTGGTTTAAATAAGTATTTTATAAATAAAAATATATTGCAAAGGCCAATAATATATTAATAATTCAACAAATGATTACAGCGACAATGTGTTAACGGGTAAAGGAAGAGAGACGCATTTGATTTTATAATTGGGGGTCACCACAAGTTGACCAACGGTAAAAAGTCACGGTACAAAAAAGGTTGAGAACCACTGATTTAGAGGCTTATAGGAAGCTGCAATTGCATTAAGATGGACTCTTACTGAATTGGTCTTTAGACCAGAATTTGATAAATGAAGTAGATACTCTAGTATCGATTCCAAAGGCATCATAAGGGGGTTTAACCCTTTCTGTGAACACAATATAGTAAAACGTTTCCACTTGAAGGCGTAAGAGCGTCTTGTGGAAGGTTTTCTAGAAGCTTGAAGGATATCCTTTACCTGTTGGGAAAGGTTGAGGTCCTGAAGGTCTAAGCTTTCAGCAACCAGACCCTGAGATGCAGGGACTGGGGATTCGGGTGCCATAGCATCCTGTTCACTTGGGAGAGGAGATCTGGAGCATAGCCTAACTCCAGAGGTGCAGCTTGAGAGAGATGTAGAAGCAGGGGATACCACGTTTGGTGTGGCCACCGTGGCGCTATGAGGATCATACGACTTCTGTCTCTCTGAAGCTTGAAGAGTGTTTTGGGGATGAGGGGAATGCGTGGGAAGGCATAGAGGAAGTCGTGACCCCAGTGAAGAAGGAAAGCGTCCCTTGCCTGGCAATTTTGAGCCGGAATCCTGGAACAGAGTCGAGGAAATTTGGCATTCAGTGGACTTGCAAATAGGTATATGTCTGGGGTTCCCCAGATCTGAAATATCTTGGCCACCTGGTCTAGGTGGAGAGACCATTCATGAGGCAGCAGTACTCGGCTGAGTTTGTCTGCCCAAAGATTGTGAATGCCTGGAAGATATACCACGAGAAGGTGAATTTGATGCTCTCCTGCGAGGGCCCATAGTCGTAAAGCTTCATTGCATAACGATAGAGAGCCTGTTCCCCCCTGCTTGTTCATGTAGAACATAGCTACTTGATTGTCCGTTTGGACTAGGACTGTCTTGTAGCTGAGCTGGGCATGGAATACTCAAAGAGCTAGATAGACTGCTCTGAGTTCCAGGAGGTTTTTGTGAAGACAAGCCTCCTGTGGAGTCCAGGTACCCTGGGTAGAGAGATGATGCAGGTGTGCTCCCCATCCCACCTGTGATGCATCTGTTGTTAGGGTGACCTGAAATAGGAGTTGCTGGAAAGGAGACCCCACTAGAAGATTTTCCAGTGATTGCCACCATTGTAGGGACAAGATCAGTCGTCGTGAGTTTGATATCTTGTCCGACAGACATCCTGTGGCCTGTGTCCACTGTGTGGATAGGGTCCACTGGGCTGCTCGCATATGAAGGCGAGCGTAGGGAACCACATGAACCGTGGATGCCATATGTCCCAATAGTTGTAGTAGTTCTCGAGCAGATAGGTAGGACTTCACCGCTGCTTGAGAAGCTAGTTGCATTATACGAAGACAGCGGGGTTGTGGAAGAAAAGCCCTTGACTGTCTGATATCTAGACAAGCTCCTATGAACTTTAGGGATTGAGACGGAGCAAGATGGGATTTTGGAAGGTTTATGACCAATCCCAAGTATTGAAGGATTCACATTGTGCGAGACAGTGCAGAGCTGGCTTCTGGAACCGTGGGGGCACGAATGAGCCAATCCTCCAAGTAAGGGAAGACGAATATCCCCAGGGTTCGCAGAAATGCAGCTACTACTGCCATGCATTTCGTGAACACTCTTGGTGCTGAAGCCAGACCAAAGGGAAGAACCCTGTATCGGAAATGTTTTCCCTTGAAAAGGAATTGTAAGAATTTCTTGTGATCTGGATGGATCAGAATGTGAGTATATGCATCCTTTAGATCTAGAGAACAAAGCCAATCCTGATTTTGAAGGTAAGGCAGAAGAGTTCCCAGAGAAATAATTTTGAACTTTTCTCGGAACAGATATTTGTTCAATTCTCTGAGGTCTAGAATGGGTCTGTGTCCTCCTGTTTTGTTTGGAATAAGAAAATAGGGGAAGTAGAACCCTGCACCCTGTTGAAGAATGGGCACCTCTTCTATTGCTTCTTGAGCAAGGAGTGTTGAGACCTCTTGATCCAGTAGATTCCCTGTGAGGTTTGGGAATTGAACTGTCTTACGATTGTAGGAGGGGGCATACTGTGAAAATGAAGATTGTACCCCTCTCCCACAATGGACAGTTTTCTGCTGTTATTTGGTGCTATCTGTTGGCAAAATGACACAACCTGCTTGGAATGTTTAGGGATTCTGGACCTTTCAGAGGCAGGAAGGCTAAGTTCTCTATGAAGGAGTCAAAGCCCTTGAGGGGGCTGGGCCTGAGGAGCTGATTGAGCTCTAAGGCCTTTTGGTTTCTTTTGTCTGGATTGTTGTTGTTGACCCTTCTGGGCAACTTGACCCTGAGCATGCCCTTTGCTGGGTATAGGACGGATAAAACTTCCCTCTTTTCGCTGAAAAAGGGTTTTTTATAGGGTTTCTTTTTGGCTGGCGTGGCTGTAGATTTTGATTATCTAAAGTGATATTGTCAGCATCTATCTCATTAGCCTTCTCCTGCCAATTCTTGCCAAAGAGGTTTTCTCCTGTGCAAGGGATATTTCCCAATTTATCCTGTACCCAAATCTCCAAGTCTGATGCCTGAAGCCAGGCAATCCGACGTGCACCAATGGCAATAGCAGAGGTTCTGCTGATGCATTCAAAGCAGTCAAAGGCTGCACAGTTTACAAACTTGGAGACATCTTGAGCATGCTTGACAAGAGTAAGAAAGTTCTGTCATTTGTCTTCAGGGAGAAGGGGGCTCATAAGCTCCAAATCTCCTATGACCTCTTTGAGGAACATTCCCATATATAAAATATATGAGCTGATCCTAGCTGAAAGCATCGTAGCCTGAAAAGTTTGACGCCCAAAAGCATCAAGAGTCCTGCATGTCTCTCTGCACTTTTCATCCTACGCATGGCTGACTCCACTACCATTGAATGGTGTGGCAACTGAGTCTTTTGAAAACCAGGACATGGTGGAACTCGATACATGGTATCGAGTCTCTTAGAATGAGGAGATGTGTTCAATGGTGTCTCCCACATTCTGAGCATCAAATCATGAAGAATTTAATGAATGGGCAGAGTGGCTGCCTCCTTGGGAGCCTTAGGGTATTGGAGAATTTTTAATTCCTTTGCTCTAGGTTCTTTTTCAGGAGCTACTGTGATTGAAAGGCCTTGGGCCACATCACGAATAAAATCCTGAAAAGATATGTCTTCCGGAGGAGACATTCTGCGTTGGGGAGGAGTCCTCCGGGAGAAACACTCTGGTACCCGCAGAAGTACCAGAGTCATCGGAATCGGAGCATTCGAAATATCTCTGATCCCGATGATCATGCAAAGCACGGTCTTGGTATCGATCGAAGTCGGTACCGAATTGGTCCGGTACCGATCTGTCGATGCCAGAAAAAGTCGGTATGGGAAGGATTCCCACCGTGGCTGGTACCGTCGTTGCTGGTACCGGCATCTGAACCAGTGCTGGTACCGGCATCGGTACCGGTGCCTGTTGAACCACCGGTGTCAACGGTACCGCAGCTGTAAGGAGAGCCGCAAGACTGCGTTCAATAGTGAGGAATCTCTGGTCTATCGACGCTGCCGATGCCTGGGTATCGGTACCGGTAAAAGTGGCCGGAACCCCTGAGCATGGCACCAGTAGTTCTGCCGAGGTCGAAGCCTCGAGAACATCCTGGAACCCCGTTGATGCTTTGGAGGCCGAAGCCTCCCACCGGCGCTGTTTTGCCGGTGTAGTTTCCTCAAGGGCATGCCAATGGCCTCTCGATGCTTTGAAGGAGAGCTACCCTTTGAGGATCGGCTCTTATGTTTAGTTACCTGAGATACATGGGAGGAAGACGAGGCTCTTGAAGACATCAATGCAAAGGACCTGGTATCTGAAGAAAAGAGGGTACTGAGCTTTGCAGCTCGGTTCTGTCTTCCTGTTTTAGCCATCCCCATACAGGAGGAACACTCAGATGGAGAATAGTCAGAGCCTAAACATTTTAGACACCAGTCATGGGTGTCAGTGACGGAGATAGTACCACCACATTTAGTACATTTTTGAAACCACTAGCTGTTTTTTCCATCTTTTGGGAAAAATGGGGCCGAATGCCCAAAATGGCGCCTAGCACCGAAAGCAAACGTTTCTGAAGAGAAACAGCTCAAAAATAGATTTTTTTTATTTTTTTTTTTAAGAAAAGAACGAACGAACGAACCGGCGGTACCGGTAGGTATCATGCGGAGGCAGGCGTGACCACAAGAAAACAAGTTTAAAGAAGAAATTTTCTGCGGTGACAGGGTATGTGTCCTGTCGGCTCCGCGGAAAACGAAGAACTGAAGAGGGACAGTTGGAAAGGCAGCGTGCATGTGCTGAGGGATGCTCCTAAAAGCATTCCTATTGGACGCTGTGGAGCATTCCCGCGCAGGCTCTGTCGGTACAGACGATATCCATATGTGAAGACAACATTCCTGCTTGTTCCTGGAGATTGTCAGCTTGTCTCCAAATAAATATGGCCAGACAAATGCCCCAAGCTTTAAATGCTCATCTTTTCCCCCCACTAGGCTTACCCAGAGATATAGCATAGTTACTCACCTGTAACAGGTGATCTCCGGAAACAGCAGGAATTTAGTCTTCACATATGGGTATCGTCGGTACCGACGGAGCCTGCGCGGGAATGCTCCCCAGCGTCCAATAGGAAGCTTTTGGGAGCATCCCACAGCGCCTGCGTGCTGCCTTCCCACCTTTCCCAACTGTCCCTCTCCAGTTGAGTTTAAAGCTGAGAAAAAAGAGAGAGGGAAAGAGCGAGATAGAGAGACAACTCCTAGGGGAGGTGGGTGGGTTGTGAAGACTAAATTCCTGCTGTTCCCGGAGATCACCTGTTACAGGTGAGTAACTATTCTATCTCCAGGAACAAGCAGGAATGTAGTCTTCACATATGGGGACTCAATAGCTGCAGATGCCAGGGAGAGACCCCAGATGTTGTGTGCCCTTGTGAAAGGGCTCCCACTTCCCCCCATGGATCTCTGGCATCCTACCAGGGATGGTGGGTAGGAGTTGAAGAACAGCCTGACCAAACAAGGCATCCCAGCGGGAGTCCTTGTCTAAGCAGTAATGGGCTGTGAAGGTATACACCGAAGCCCAAGTAGCTGCTCGGCAGATGTCGTCGATAGACACAGAATGAAGATGAGCCATAGAGGTTGCCATGGCTCTCACATTGTGAGCTGTGACATGGCCTTCCAGAGGCAGGTTTTTACTCTCATAGGCAAAAGATATACACTGTGCAATCCAGATGGACAGTGTTCTTTTGGAGACTGGAAGTCCCAAATGACTAAGCAACAAAAGGTTGGGATGGCTTTCTATGTTGCTGTGTCCTTTGCACATAAAAAGCCAGAGCCCTTTTACAATCCAAAGTATGAAGATTCCTTTCTGCATTTGGGGCATGAGACCTTGGGAAAAATACAGGAAGGTAAACCGCTTGGTTTAAATGAAAAGGTAACACCACCTTTGGCATAAAGTGTGGATGCATCCTAAGGAGTACTTTATCATGATGGAACCTTGTATAAGGAGGATCAGCCACCAACGCTTGCAATTCACTGCAGCGACGTGCTGATGTGATTGCAATAAGAAAGATGACCTTCCAGGAAAGGAATTTCAAAGAGGTAGTAGCTAATGGTTCAAAAGGCGGCTTCATGAGCTGCCCAAGAACCAGATTTAAGTCCCACGCTACCGGTGGTGGCTTAATGGGAGGCTTAGTTAAAAGAAGGCCTCTCATAAATCTCGCTATGAGAGGATGAGAGGAAATAGGTTGTCCATTTAGAGGCTTGAAAGAAGCTGCAATAGCACTCAAATGAACTCTCACTGAATTGGTCTTAAGCCCTGCATTAGACAAATGAAGGAGATACTCCAGTAATGATTCCGGAGGTATCGCAAGAGGGTCAAGACCCTTCTGCGAGCACCATAGGGTAAACCTTTTCCACTTGAATGCATAAGAGCGTCTTGTGGAAGGTTTCCTGGAAGCATAAAGGATATCCTTTACTTGCTGAGAAAGATTAAGACCGTGACGTTCTAGGCTTTCAGCAACCAGGCCCTGAGATGCAGAAACTGGGGATTGGGATGCCACAGCATCCCGTCCTCCTGAGAAAGGAGATTTGGAGCAGATCCTAACTCCAGAGGTGGAGCTTGAGAGAGATGCAGGAGCAGAGGGTACCACATTTGCCGTGGCCAATGTGGAGCTATGAGAATCATATGACCTCTGTCTCTCTGCAGCTTGAACAGGGTTTTGGGAATTAGGGGAATGGGTGGAAAGGCATACAGGAAGTCCTGGCCCCAATGGAGGAGGAAAGCATCCCTGGCCTGAGAACCCTGAGCCAGAATTCTGGAACAGAACCGGTGAAGTTTGGCATTCAGCGGACTTGCAAAGAGGTCTATGTCCGGGGTTCCCCAAATTTGAAACATTTTGGCCACCTGGTCTGCATGGAGAGACCATTCGTGTGGAAGCAGAACTCGACTGAGTGTCTGCCCAGAGTTTTGAATGCCTGGAGATACACCGCAAGGAGATGAATCTGATGCTCTCTGGCGAGGGCCCATAGTCGCAAAGCTTCGTTGCATAGCGACAGAGAGCCTGTTCCGCTCTATGTAGAACATGGCTACTTGATTGTCCATTTGAACTAGGACTGTCTTGTAGCTGAGCTGGGTGTGGAATACTTGAAAGGCAAGGAAGATTGCTCTGAGTTCCAGGAGATTGATATGTAGATAGGTCTCCTGTGGAGTCCAGGTACCCTGGGTAGAAAGACCTTGCAGGTGGGCTCCCCAACCCACCTGTGAGGCATCTGTTGTTAGAGTGGCTTGGGGTGGGGGTTGCTGAAAAGGTGACCCCACCAAAAGGTTTTGGGGTGATTGCCACCATTGGAGGGACAAAATAAGGCGATTTGAATTTGCTATTTTGTCTGACAGGCAACCTGACGCCTGAGTCCACTGAGTGGATAGAGTTCACTGGGCTGCCCACATATGGAGGCGAGCATAAGGAACCACATGCACGGTGGATGCCATGTGGCCTAGCAACTGTAACATTTCCCGAGCAGTGAGGTGAGGTTTTAACACTGCTTGGGAGGCTAATTGCACAATGTGAAGGCAGCGGGCCTGTGGAAGGTAGGCCTTTGTCTGTCTGGTATCCAGCAGAGCTCCTATAAACTCCAGGGACTGAGTGGAGCAAGGATGGATTTTGGGAAGTTTATGACAAGCCCCAAATACTGAAGGATGCGCATTGTGCGAGAGAGAGCAACCCTGGCCTCTGGCTCTGATGGGGCTCGAATGAACCAGTCATCTGAGTAAGGGAAGACGAATATTCCTAGGGTGCGAAGAAATGCTGCCACCACAGACATGCATTTTGTGAACACCCTTGGTGCCGAGGCCAGGCCAAAAGGAAGAACCCTGTATTGGTAGTGCTTCCCTTGAAAAAGAAATCGAAGGAACTTTCGATGAGTTGGATGGATGAGAACATGAGTGTACGCATCCTTGAGATCTAGAGAACAAAGCCAATCCTGACTCTGAAGGTATGGCAGAAGAGTTCCTAGAGAAATCATTTTGAACTTCTCTTTGAACAGGAACTTGTTCAATTCTCTGAGGTCTAAAATGGGTCTGTGTCCTCCTGTTTTCTTTGGAATAAAGAAATAGGGGGAGTAGAACCCTGTAACCTGTTGGGGAATGGGTACCTCTTCTATTGCCCCTTGGGCAAGAAGCACAGTGACCTCTTGACCTAACTGGTCGTTGAGAGAGGTCTGAGAATTGAACTGTCATACCATTGTAGGAGGGAGCATGCTGAGGAAATGAAGCTTGTAACCCTCTCTTACAATAGACAAGTTCCAATTTTCTGCTGTTATCTGCCCCCATCTAGGGGCAAAATGACATAACCTTCCTGGAATGATGGAAGGCTCTGGGCCATTCAGGGCCAGGAAGGCAAAGTTCTCTAGACAGGAGTCAAAGCCCCTGTGGAGGATGAGTCTGCTGAGCCGGTTGAGGCTTAGCTGCTTTTGTTTTTCTTTGCCTAGGTTGTTGCTGCTGTCCCTTTTGGGCAGACTGACCTAAACGATGCCCCTGCTGGGTATAGGATGGATAAAACATTTTCTTCTTACTGAAGAATGGTTTCTTGTAGGATTTTTTCCTTGCAGGATTAGCTGTAGATTTAGACAATCTATCCAAAGTGATATTGTCAGCATCTATCTCATTAGCTTTTTCCTGCCAATTCTTGCCAAAGAGATTCTCTCCTCTGCAAGGAATATTCCTTAGTTTATCCTGTACCCAAAGTTTCAAGTCAGATGCCTGGAGCCAGGCAATCCTACGTGCACCTATGGTAATAGCAGAGGTTCTGCTTATGCACTCAAAACAGTCAAAGGCTGCACGATTCACAAACTTAGAAACATCCTGAGCATGTTTGACAAGGGTGAGGAAATCCTATCTCTTATCATCAGGAAGGAGAGGGCTCATAAGCTCTAAATTTCCTGTGATTTCCTTAAGGAACATTCCCATATATAATATATAGGAACTGATCCTAGCAGAAAGCATGGAAGCCTGGAAGGTTCGACGTCCAAAGGCGTCAAGAGTCCTATACTCACATCCTGGAGGATTAGATGCATGTCTTTTGATCCTTCTCTTGCTGATTCCACCACCATGGAATGGTGTGGTAGCTGAGTCTTCTGAAACCCAGGACAAGGAGGAACGCGATACATGGTGTTAAGTCTTTGAGAGTGAGATGTAGTTAGAGGTGTTCCCCACATCCTTAACATGAGATCATGCAAGATCTCATGAATCGGTAAGGTAGCTGCCTCCTTGGGAGCTTTAGGGTATTGTAGGATTTCTAATTCCTTTGCCCTAGGCTCTTTTTCAGGAGCCACTGTGATGGAAAGACCTCGAGCCACATCTCGGATAAAATCCTGAAATGACATATCCTCTGGTGTTGACATCCTATGCTGAGGAGAAGAACAATGCTCAGGAAGAAGTACTCTGGTATTGGCAGAACTTTCAGAGTCTTCAGACTCCTCTGAGGATTCAAAGTATCTCCAATCCGGGTGATCGTGCAAGGCACGGTACCGGTACCGATTGAAGTCGGCATCGGAGGGGTCCGGTACCGACTTGTCGATACCGAATGGATAAGCATGACTCAGTCCTAGTAGAAGACCTGCCGATGTCGATGCAGTCAGTGCCGGTAGTGGTTGAATTGTCTGAAGCGGTTTCAGGGGCATCGAGGCTGTGAGAAGAGACGCCAGACTGCGTTCAATAGCCAAGAATCTCTGGTCTATTGACGCTGCCGATGCTTGGGTATCGGTACCGGATGAAGCAGCCGGTACCCCAGAGCATTGCACCAGTAGTTCTGCAATTTTGCCGGTGAAAGTCCCTCAAGGGCAACACCAGAGGCATCTCGATACTTAGAGGGAGATCTACCCTTTGAGGACCGGCCAGATTTATGTTTAGTTACCTGAGAGCCATGGGAGGAAGACGAAGCCCTGGAAGACATCTATGCCACAGAGGCTGCATCGGAGGGAAAAAGTGTGCTAAGTTTAGCAGCTTGGTTCTGCCGGCCCCTCTTCAACATCATCCCACAGGCAACACACTCCGAAAAAGAGTGGTCAGGACCTAAACATTTGAGGCACCACTCATGGGTATCGGTGATGGAGATGGTACCGCCACACTTGGAACACTTTTTAAAACCCGAAGTGGGTTTTTCCATTTTAAGGAAAAAGTTGGGCCTAGTGTCCCAAAATGGCGCCTGGCACCTGAGGAGAAAATAACTGGGAAAGACTCCAGAAAATATTTTTATTTTTTGAAAAAAAGAAAGAAGAACCGGCGGTACCGGTGTAGCGTCGAAGGAAGGCAGACGCGACCACAAAAAAGAAGAATAGATGGGAATTTTTTTCTGCGGTGACAGGATGTGCGACCTGTCGGCTCCGTGGAAAACGAAGAACTGGAGAGGGACAGTTCTTAGCATAAGGGATTGCCCCAGAACTGGAGAGGGACAGTTGGGAAAGGTGAGAAGGCAGCACGCAAGCACTGTGGGATGCTCCCAAAAGCTTCCAATTGGACGCTGGGGAGCGTTCCCGAGCAGGCTCCGTCGGTACCGACGATACCCATATGTGAAGACTACATTCCTGTTTGTTCCTGGAGATAAAGGTAATTTATAACAGAAGAAAAAAAAGACAAAATGTTGGTCCAATATCCAGAGCTCTAAGCAGGACAGTCTTCAAAACCACTATCCTGGGGCAATCCCTTATGCTAAGAACTGGAGACACAAGCAATCATGTCTTCATATTCCAATTGCCAAAGCTTGAGGACATTAGGTGACATTTTTGAGCAGAAGAATATCCAAAGATATCATAGCCTAGCCTCCTGCAATGCATGAAAACTTTGTGAAGATCCATAAAGGACATCTTGAATATGTAGCAGGAGCAGTGTTTTAAGTCCTTGGTTGTCTTTTCAGGCATGGTGTGAAAAATATAGACAAGATGAAATTACATTTGGCTAAATTTGTGAAAAGGAAAGCTGGCCAAATGATCAATGATTAAAAGAACAAAACCTTGATAGCCAAAAGCTTGACTAATCAGCCCAAGGGTGGAGGAGGGGGGAAGAGCTGAGAAGACTTGTACGATAGAAAAAATGTTTGCTGTTGAAGAAGCGAAAAAAAAGCATGGCTAAAATCACCACACAAATTTATACTAGATGAACTTGTACAGAGGTGATAGCTTTCAGAATGTCCAAAAAAGCTTTCTAGGCTTTTCTAGATATCAACTCCATCAGATGACTTCACACATTCATTTGGTGATTATTTATGCTTGTCCTTGGAGGACAGAAATTATGCAAAGAGGGTCAACATTTAGCCATATCAGTGGTATTTAAAAAAAAATCTGGATATTCTCTGCCACAATCCAGATAGCGCTAGTATTGACTATCCTATGGAGATATTCAGTGCCAGTCACTATCTGAATAGCGATGATATTCGGTGCTGCCATCCAGGTAACTTGTAGTAGTTAAGTGCCATTGAGTCTGTGTCAACTCCTGGTGACCCTCTGGATAATTGACCTAAACTCTGTTCGGTCTTCAGCCATGCAATTCATCGTTGACAGAGTGGTATCCATAGCTGCTGTTAATGTATCGATCCATCTCATTGCTGGCCTTCCTCTTTTACGGTGACCTTCTACCTTGCCAAGCACGGTGTCTTTCTCCAATGATCTCTCTCTTCGCATGATGTGTCCAAAATATGAAAGTCGAAGTCTTGTCATCTGAACTTATCAGATAATTTAAATAACTTGAGATAGCAAAAAAGGTCACCTAACTCGCTATTTAGATAGCACCGCTGAATATTGCTGTTAGCTGAATGAGTCACTGCTTCACCAAGACTGTCCCAGCCCTATCCAGATTATGCTAAGGCAGTCTAACTATATGACTAGTGTAACTGAATATACTAGGGATGTGCATACATTTGAAATGAAATGGGAAATGTCAACAATATTTCTCATTTCATTTCTTATCATTTCAAATGAAAACAAAAGAAGAAACTATGAAATTGTCACTTCCTGTTTTTCGACAAGCGGGCACTATATGGATCAATAGTGTACACTAATGCAAAAATCAGGAAATGATGAAAAAAAGAAGACAAAACAAAATGGAAATTTTAGCACTTTCATCAGAAAACTAATTTTTTTTTGCCTGCACACCCCTATCATAGTTTCTCTGAATATTCCAATCAGAGGCATTTATCTGGATAGCAAGTGCTGATATCCAGATAAGTGCTCCTGAATATTGATCCCTATATTACTTTCCTGATTAGAAAAGGCTCAAGATATACATTTGTAGAAAAAAATACTTTTGTAAATGGTAATAAGCATTTAGCACACTATTTTCTGACAAGTAGTACATTTATAACAGGGTGTCCATGTGAACAGTCCAAAAAAAGCACCTATTTTATAAAAGCAAACACCTATTTGCTTCCAATGATCCCGAATACAGAATGCTCAAATACAAATAAAATGTACATGTGCTGTAAATTAGGTGTAATGTGTGCGTGTGGACGCACATTTTATAATATATGCGTACACAGCAGCTCTGCTCCTACTTTTCAAACTCCGCCATGCAAATGCCTACACATGCATAAGGATGCACCATCACCTTGTCAACATGTGTCCTTATACACATGCATTCAGCACTAATTTTAAGAGCCTTTTACCACATGTAAAGCAAATTACATAAGGAAAATGATTTATAAAATGATTCCCTTATTACATAGTTTTAAACTGTTAAAAGCTAACTACAGTTAAATGAGCTTCAAACTTAATGGCACAAAACTGCATGTTCTGTCAGGGGTAAACTATGTCTAACCTATATACTGCAAATTATGCTACATCTTAGACCTCACGTCCTCTAGTTCTAGAGGTCATACCTTTAAGACGCTAGTTATAATCTAGAAAACGTTTGACAGAATACACATCCCTCTTTCCTGTATCCTTTTTGGCTCCTACTGCTTTCTCCTCTTGCCCTTTATTCCTTTCCTTGTGCCCTCGCATTGTCCTATACTTCCTTATCTCAGCCCTCTCCACAACAATCTTCCAGTAGCATCAGTACTGTACCTTGCTGTTGTGTGCTCAATAGCAAAAGCATGCATGGTGTATTGTGTGCATCTTGCATCCTAGTGGTAAGAATGCTTTAACAGATCACAGGCCACTGGAAGCACAACGTCGACAGAGAAACAGCACTCAGGGTTACTATAACAAGATGAAAGTCAATCAGGGTGGTCTACTAAAACAATACTATGCCTTCAACAAAATCTAAATACAGAAGCACCTAGATAAAGAAAGCAAGGTTTGTGACAAGTTTTCAAATATCTCGCCTGCTTCAATCAAATACAGGAAGGTGAATTTTCCAGATGGGAAAGTATGATGAGTCAGGAATTTAACTTAGGAGGAAGATTCGCAGGAAATACGTCAAAACACTTCTTTATTATGATAAGCATATTGTTCTTGGGATGGACCCTAAACTGACAGACACAGTAGGAAACCTGTTGTGTGGTGAGCAAAGGGTAACAGCAAATTGAGTTCATTCTGAAGTGTGTTGCCAGTGGTGTGCCAAAGGGACTGGTCCATGGTCCTGCTATTTTTAACATTTTTGTAAGTGATATTGCGCAAGGTCTATTGGGAAAAATTTGCCTCTTTTCAGATGATACCAAAATCTACAGGAGGATAGTTACAGTGGAAGGTGTGGATGATTTGAAGAGGGATCTAACAAAGCTTGAAGAATGAGCAAGAATTTGGCAGCTAAGATTTAATGCTAAAAAATGCAAGGTCAAGCATTTGGGCTGCATAAACCTAAGCGTGCAATACAGTAAAAAGAGGAAGTATTTCAATGCACAAAGACGACCAGGATGTGGGAATAATTATGAGATCTTAAAGTGGCCAAACAGGTAGAAAAGGCAATGGTTAAAGTCAGAAGGATGTTTGTGTGCATAGGGAGAGGAATGGCCAGCAGAAAAAAAGGAGGCGGCAATAGTGAGACCACATTTAGAGTACTGTACAATTCTGGAGACCACATCTTTAAAAGGATTATAAACAGGATGAATCTGACCAGAGGGCAGATAATAAAATAGTCCATGGTCTTTGTCAAAAAAGCATATGGGGATAAAATTTAAAGTTCTCAATACATGTACTTTGGAGGAAAAGTGGGAGAGGGGACCTTTAAATACTTCTGTGGTATAAATGCATAAGAGAGTCCTTCTTCAATTGAAAGAATGTTCTGGAACCAGGGGTCATAGGATAAAGGTGGCAGGGGATAGACTCAGAAATAAGTAAATATTTCTTTATAGAAAGGGTGGTGGATGCATGAAATAGTCTTCCAGTTGAGGTGGTGATGAGAACTTTCTGAATTCAAGAAAGCACGGGACAAGAACAAAGGATCTCAGAGAGAGAAGAGAATTGTTGAGCTTTATAGTTCTTATGGATGGGCCGGCTGGATACGCCATAGGGTCTTCATCTGCTGTCATTTTCTATGTTTCTGTGTGGTAGATATTGGAAATAGTATTGCCTCTGCTGGTAAGCTAACAACCAAAGCTACAAAAGAATTTAAATATTTTGGGGATAGACAAGAGTGCAGTGATAAAGGCAGGAGAAGGGTAACAAGAAAATGCTCAAATCCATTTCTTTTAATAGGGAACATTAGAGAGCCAGTGAAAGAATATGTATCACTATGGCTTCATTGGGCTTCCAAGGCAACCAAGGGAACTTGCATGAAGTGGCCATGGTTATATACCAACATAACTGGTAAAACTACATCAAACTTCACAAACATGCACTGAGAAACTGATCACAACCACAATGTCAACAAGCATGGACAGGCTGAAACTATCATGGAAAGAGTCCCAAAGATGTTAAAGTCACCAGTGGTTCTTTATTCCACTCCAAAGTGCCCCCCAACTTCTAAAACTGCTCCACATTTGGATGTGGAATTGAATTTTCACAGTCCTCATCTCTTTGAAAGGGCCTGATCCATTGCTGACGTCAGCAAGAGTGTCAACCTTATGAATATTGCCATGGCAGATGAATGCTAGCTTTCCTGCTGGACTTGGCCAATTTCAAATCAAATGGTGATCACTGAAGGGATTTTGCTCAAGACCAGTCCGGCAACCCTGAGGACCCAATAAAAGCTCATAACATCTGGACTCCAATTCCCTTAGCAATTATCGTAGGAGTTTCCTGGCCAAGAAAGTGATCTCTAGATTAACTAGCTCAATTGCTAGCTTCCCTTTCTGAATTGTGTCATATAATTTCTGTTCTGTGTTCTCAGATGAAGAACCAGGAACAGGACCTCAGAAAACACCCACAAACAGGAACAGAAGCAAAGGGCATCTTGAAGAATTTTCAGAAGACTGTTTGTGAGAAACTAGCTAAACTTAAAGTGGACAAAGCGATGGGAGCGGATGGGATACACCCTAGAATACTAGGGGAACTTGGGGACGTTCTAGCAGCTCCACTGACTGACCTTTTCAATGCCTCGGAGTCAGGAGTGGTGCCAAAGGACTGGAGAGAGGCTCATATGGTCCCTTTACATAAAAGCAGAAGTAAGGATTTCGTTGAAACCCACAGGCCGGTTAGTTTAACTTCGGTGGTGAGTAAATTATTGGAAACGTTGCTGAAAGAGAAAATAGCGAGGTTTCTGGAGTCCAGCGGATTACAGGATCCAAGGCAGCATGGATTCATCAGAGGCAGGTCTTGTCAGACAAATCTGATTGATTTCTTTGACTGGGTGACCAGGGAGTTGGACCGAGAGAGAGCCCTAGATGTGGTGTATTTAGATTTCAGTAAAGCCTTTGACACTGTTTCTCACAGGCGACTTATAAACAAACTGAGCACCCTAGGGATGGACCCTAAAGTTACTGCTTGGATTAGAAATTGGTTGAGTGGGAAGCAACAAAGTGTACAGGTAAATGGAGCTCACTCTGAGGAGAAGGTGGTTACCAATGGTGTGCCCCAGGGATCTGTCCTTGATCCAATTCTTTTTAGCATCTTTGTTAGTGATATAGCAGAAGGGCTGTCGGGTAAGATTTGCCTCTTTGCGGATGATACCAAGATCTGCAATAGAGTAGACACCCAGGAAGGTGTAGATAACATGAGGAGGGATCTAGCTAAGCTTGAAGAATGATCTAGAATTTGGCAGCTGGGATTTAATGTTAAAAAGTGCAAGGTCATGCATTGGGGCTACAGCAATCCAAGGGAGCAATACAATATAGGGGGTGAGGTACTTTTGTCCACTAAAGAAGAGCGGGATCTCAGTGTGGTTGTGTCTGATGATCTTAAAGTAGCTAAACAGGTAGAAAAGGTGACAGCAAAAGCTAGAAGGATGCTTGGGTGCATAGGGAGAGGAATGGCTATAAGAAAAAAAGGAGGTGATAGTGCCTCTACATAAGTCTTTGGTGCGACCTCATTTGGAGTATAGTGTGCAGTTCTGGAGACCGCACCTTCAAAAGGATATAAACAAGATGGAGTCAGTACAGAGAGTGGCTACTAAAATGGTTAGTGGTCTTCATTATAAGGCATATGAGGACAGATTAAAGGATCTTAATATGTACACCTTATAGGAAAGGCGGAATAGAGGTGTTATGATTGAGACATTTAAATACCTCCATGGCATAAATGCACAGGGGGAGAGCCTCTTTCGCTTGAAAGCAAGTTCTGTTATGATGGGACATGGGATGAGGGTGAAAGGGGATAGATTCAGGAGTGATATGCAGAAATATTTCTTTACGGAAAGAGTGGTGGATCCGTGGAATAGTCTCCCAGTGGAGATGAGGACAGTATCTGAATTCAAAAAAGCATGGGACAAACACAGATGATCTCTAAAGAAAAAAAGGGGATTGTTGTAGTTGTTGATATGGAAGGACAGACTAGATAGGCCATGTGGTCTTCTTCTTTCATCATTGTTCTATGTTTCTAATATTTCCCAAGTTATGACAATCAAAATCAGGGAGGAGGGGAAAGAGGGTATTAGTTTCTTAAGAAAATCATGTTCAGACAGACAGTGTCTAGTACCTGGATATTTTTGAAAAGATAAATGAGGACTTCTTGTCCCTTTCATCAGGACTGTGATTGAGCATCAAACGTTTACCTGATTTTGAGTTGCCCTATGGATTAACCTTTATGTAGGTACCAGAACTCAGCCTATGAAGGGTTTGTCAGGCCAGCCACCTCTCCAGTAGCAGCCCTTTCTAATCATGGAAAGGAAACATGGAAATTTACATCTGTGTGCTATCATGCTCAAAAGCAGAATCATGGTTCAAAACCTGTATCCAGTACCCTTGTTCCCATCCTGTCTACTCTCAAAACTGGATCTACAGAGAACATACAACTGTATCTCATCAGAGCAAGACTGAAGAAACCATTCTGGATCCCCTATGGGCAATGAGAACAGTATTTTGTCATGCCCTTTAGCCCTACAAATGCGCCTGCTACTCTCCAAATGCTGGTCAATGATATCTTCAAGGACGTTTTAAACCAGTTTGTGGTGGTCTACCTTGATATCCCTCATCTATTCATAAAGCCCCATATGGCTCTGGTCCTACAATACAGATTCTGTGCTAAAATCAAGTGGTGTTTTCTTGGTCAGAAATCTATTAAGTTCCTAGGCTATAGAATGTTTTCCAGTTTCATCTCCCAAAAGTGAGTATGATAGTATGATATTGGGAGGTCCCATAGAGCATCCAAGGTACCCAATGCTTTAGCAGAGCTGCCAATTTTAAAGTAGATTCATACAGAATTTCTTTAAGACTGACACTACCAATGATTTCCTTGGTCCAGAAATCAGCCAGCTTCCATTGGCCCAAAGATTATTAACACTCACCTCTCTGCACTCCTGCTGCTACATTCTAACCCCCACACTCCCATTTGTAGTGGAAAAAGATGCGCCTGTTGTGGCTTTGGGAGCTGTCCTATTTATTTCTTTTATATCAGTTGCAAATCACAAAACGAACTATACCACCTTAGATGCGAACATTCTGGTGAAGGCTGCTTTCAAGAAGGTGACATTTTACTTATCAGTTAACGTCCTTTCCTTGAGCCTGGTTAGACCAGTCCAAACAAGTAAGTTATTTCCCCCTACCAGAAGATCAGTGGCGACAAAGAACCAATGAAAAGCCCAGATTTCAATGACATCACTCCTATGCTTCTATTCGCCTCAGCCACCAGAGGTACTTTCAGTATTCGTCCCAAAGTATATGGGAGAAACATGGCAAGCCTCACACAACCTCAATCATGGGCAACAATGAACATAACATAAGAACATAAGATATACCATACTGGGTCAGACCAAGGTCCATCAAGCCCAGTACTCTGTTTCCAACAGTGGCCAATCTAGGTCATATGTACCTAGCAGTTTCCCCAAGGGACACAGGTTCCACAATGCTTGTATTGGTTCAAGCATTGATATCCTGGGTCTCTTCTTAATAATGGTTTATGGACCTTTCCCTCCAGGAACTTGTCCAAACCTTTTTTAAACCCAGATACATTAACAGCCTTTACTACATCCTCTGGTAACAAATTCCAGAGTTTGATTACACGTTGAGTGAAAAAATATTTTCTTTTATTAGTCTTAAATAGTTTACCCTGTAGCTTCATTGCATGTCCCCTAGTCTTTCTATATTCTGATAAGGTAAACAATTGATCTACGTTTACCCGTTCCACTCCGTTCATTAATTTATAGACTTCTATCATATCTCCCCTCAGCCGTCTCTTTTCCAGGTTAAAGAGCCCTAACCTTTTTAGCCTTTCTTCATAGGAGTATCCTTCCATCCCCTTTACCATTTTGGTGGCTCTTCTCTGAACCTTTTCTAATAACGCTATATCCTTTTTAAGATACGGCGACCAGAATTGCACACAATATTCATGGTGCGGTCTCACCATGGAACGATATAGAGGCATTATAATAACTTTTGTTTTATTTTCCATTCCTTTCCTTATCATACCTAGCATTCTATTTGCTCTCTTGGCCGCCGCTGCACACTGGGCCGAGGGTTTTAACATGGTATCTACAATGACGCCTAAATCTTTTTCCTGGGTGGTGGTTCCTAATGTGGAACCTTGCATCGTGTAACCATAGTTTGGCTTGTTCTTCCCTAGGTGCATAACCTTGCACTTGTCCACATTAAATTTCATCTGCCATTTTGATGCCCAGTCTTCCAATTTATCAAGATCCTCTTGCAATTTTCCACAATCCTCTTGGGTTTTAACAACTTTAAATAGTTTTGTGTCATCTGCAGATTTGATAACCTCACTCGTTATTCCACTTTCCAGGTCATTTATGAATATGTCAAAAAGCAGCGGACCCAGCACAGATCCCTGGGGTACACCACTATTCACCTTTCTCCATTGGGAAAACTGGCCATTTAGCCCTACCCTCTGCTTTCTATCTTTTAACCAGTTCCTGATCCACAATAGTACACTGCCTCCTATCCCATGACTCTTTAGTTTTGCCAAAAGTCTCTGATGAGGGACCTTGTCAAAGGCTTTCTGAAAGTCCAGATACACAATATCAACCGACTCACCTTTGTCCACCTGATTATTCACTCCTTCAAAAAAACGTAACAGATTAGTAAGACAAGATCTTCCTTGTCTAAAGCCATGTTGGCTGTCTCCCATTAGGTCATGACTATCTACATGCTGAGTAATTTTATTCTTTATGATGGTTTCTACCATTTTTCCCGGTACTGATGTCAGGCTCACCGGTCTGTAGTTTCCCGGATCACCCCTGGAACCTTTTTTAAAAATTGGTGTTACATTGGTGATCCTCCAATCTTCAGGTATTAGAGATGATTTTAATGATAGTTCACAGATTACTAATAGCAGGTCTGCAATCTCGTATTTCAGTTCTTTCAACACCCTTGGATGTATACCATCCAGCCCAGGTGATTTGCTACTCTTCAGTTTATCTAATAGTTATAATACATCTTCCCGATGTATCGATATTTCCTTCAATACTTCCGCACCTTTAAATACCACTTCAGTCATGGGTAACATCCCTACATCTTCCTCAGTAAAGACTGAAGCAAAGAATTAATTCAGTCTCTCCGCTATCGCCTTGTCGCCTCTTAGTGCTCCTTTAACCCCTTTATCATCTAATGGGCCAACTGACTCTCTCACAGGTTTTTTGCTACGAATGTACTTGAAAAGGTCTTTACTGAGCGTTTTTGCTTCCGCAGCAAGCTTCTTCTCAAATTCTCCCTTTGCCTGCCTTATCAATGCCTTGCATTTGACTTGCCAGTGCTTGTGCTGTTTCCAGGTTTCGTTGTTTGGCTCTTTTTTCCATTTCCTGAAAGATGCTTTTTTGGCAACAGCCGCCTCTCTGACCTCACCTTTAAACCATGCTGGCAGTTTTTTGGACTTCCTTCCACTTTTCTTAAAGCGTGGAATACAGCTGGTCTGGGCTTCCAAGATAGTATTTTTCAACAACAGCCAAGCCTGATGTACGTCTTTAACCTTTGCAACTGCTCCTTTTAGTTTTTTCTTAACTGTTATCCTCATTTTATCATAGTCTCCCTTTCGAAAGTTAAAAGGTAGTACTGTGGATTTCCTTACTATCCCTCCTCCACTAATTAAATCAAAGGCGATCATGCTATGATCACTATTGCCAAGTGGCCCCAACAACCTTATCTCTTGCACTAGATCTGGTGTTCCACTAAGGATTAGGTCTAATATGGCTTCCGCTCTGGTCGGTTCATGAACCAGCTGCTCCAAGAAGCAGTCATTTATTTCATCTAGGAACTTTATCTCCCTAGCATGTCCTGCAGTGACACTGACCCAGTTGATACCGGGGTAGTTGAAATCACCCATTATTATTACTGTGCTGTAGCTTTTGTTAGCTTCCTTGATTTCTTTGAGCATTTCATCATCCATTTGGTCATTCTGGCCAGGCGCTCGATAGTACACCCCCACTGCCATTGCCTTCCCCCTTTTACATGGAATTTCAATCCATATAGATTCTACAGCAGATTTTGTTTCCTGCAAAACTTTAATCCTTTCTGACTCAATGCCCTCTCTAACATAGAGAGCAACCCCTCCACCAATTTGATCAGCTCTATCGTTACGATATAGTTTGTACCCAGGTATGAGTAATCAACAGTATATGTACAGGAAAGCATAAACAGGAAGCTGTCCAAAGAAGATAAATCTGCAGGGCCAAGTGAAAAAAATCATAGTGGACCCAATGGAATTGCAGCAGAAGAACAGAGCAAATACAGTTTTAGGGGCAGGCCCTGGACTATGTCTAGCAAGACACAAGGAAAGGACATTAACTGGTAAGTAAATCACCACCTTCCATATCCTCCTGCTAGACCAGTCCAGACAAGTGGTATGTACCAAAGCTACAAAGCCACTGAGCGGGAAGAAGACAGCAGCTTGTAAAACACTTGAGTCAAAGGCTACATCTGAGCCGCGTGGACATCCAAGCAGTAATGCTTGACAAAAGCAGAAAGTGATCCCCACATTGCTGCTCGACAAATGTCTGTAGGGGCTACCGAACTACTCTACCCATGAGGACACTTGTGCACAGGTATAATGGACAGGCAAACCCTCTGGAACCGGCCATTTCCACAAAAGATATACCAAGGCAATGGCCTCCTTAATCGAGCACCCCAGAGTTGACTTGGCCACTGTCACCATTTCGTAGGCCAGCAAACAGAACAAAAAGATGGTCAGACTTACAAAAGGAATTCGTAACCTCCAAGTACTGGATAAACACCCTCTGGACATCCAAAAGGCACAGATCCTTATCCTCTCCCAGAAACTGCTCTTTTGAGAGGGAGGGCAGGCAGACCACCTTGTTCATTTGAAATGGAAAAAAGAGCCAAATGACAAAAACTGGAAACAGCACAGCACTGGCAAGTTAAATGCAAGGCATTGATAAGGCAGGCAAAGAGAGAATTTGAGAAGCTTGCTGTGGAAGCAAAAACACATAATAAAGACCTTTTCAAGTACATTCATAGCAAAACTCCTGCGAGTCAGTTGGACCATTAGATGATAGAGGGGTAAAAGGGGCACTAAGAGGGGACAAGTTAATAGCGGAGAGACTGAATGAATTCTTTGCTTCGGTCTTTACTGAGGAAGATGTAGGGATGTTACCCATGACTGAAGTGGCATTTAAAGGTGATACTGCGGAAGAACTGAAAGAAATATCGATACACCGGGAAGGTGTATTACAACTATTTGATAAACTGAAGAGTAGCACATCATCTGTACCAGATGGTATACATCCAAGGGTGTTGAAAGTACTGAAATATGAGATTGCAGATCTGCTATTAGTAATCTGTGAACTATTATTAAAATAATCTGTAATACCTGAAGATTAGAGGATGGCCAATGTAACGCCAATTTTTAAAAAGGTTCCAGGGGTGATCCGGGAAACTACAGACCAGTGAATCTGATGTCAGTAACAGGAAAAATGGTACACACCATAATAAAGAACAAAATTACTGAACATGTAGATAGTCATGGCTTAATGGGAGACACCAACATGGCTTTAGACAAGGAAGATCTTGTCTTACTAATCTGTTATGTTTTTTTTAATGTGTGAATAAACAGGTAGACAAAGGTGAGTCGGTTGATATAGTGTATCTGGACTTTCAGAAAGCCTATGACAAGGTCCCTCATCAGAGACTTTTGGCAAACCTAAAAAGTCATGGGATAGGAGGCAGTGTACTATTGTGGATCAGGAATTGGTTAAAAGATAGAAAGCAGAGGGTAGGGCTAAATGGCCAATTTTCCTAATGGAGAAAGGTCAATAGTGGAATACCCCAGGGATCTGTGCTGGGTCTGCTGATTTTTGACATATTCATAAATGACCTGGAAAAGGTAATAACGAGTGAGGTATCAAATTTGCAGATGACACAAAACTATTTAAAGTTAATAAAACCCATGAGGATTGTGGAAAATTGCAAGAGGATCTTGATAAATTGGAAGACTGGGCATCTAAATGGCAGATGAAATTTAATGTGGACAAGTGCAAAGTTATGCACCTAGGGAAGAACAACCCAAACTATGGTTACATGATGCAAGGTTCCACATTAGGAACCACCACCCAGGAAAACTATTTAGGTATCATTGTGGATAAAATGTCAAAACCCTCTGCCCAGTGTGCAGCGGCAGCCAAGAGAGCAAACAGAATGCTAGGTATCATAAGGAAAGGAATGGAAAATAAAACAAAGAATATTATTAATGCCTCTGTATCGTTCCATGGTGCGACTGCACCTTGAGTATTGTGTGCAATTCTGGTCACCGTATCTTAAAAAGGATATAGCGTTATTAGAAAAAAGGTACACAGAAGAGCCACCAAAATGATAAAGGGGATGGAAGGATACCCCAATCAAGAGAGGCTAAAAAGGTTAGGGCTCTTCAACCTGGAAAAGAGACGGCTGAGGGGAGATATGATAGAGGTTGATAATTTAATGAATGGAGTGGAACGGATAAACGTAGATCGATTGTTTACATTATCAGAATATAGAAAGACTAGGGGACATGCAATGAAGCTACAGGGTAAACTATTTAAGACTAATAAGAGAAAATATTTTTTTCATTCAATGTGTAATCAAACTCTGGAATTTGTTACCGGAGGAGGTAGTAAAAAGCTGTTAATGTAGCTGGGTTTAAAAAAAAGGTTTGGACAAGTTCCTGGAGGAAAGTTCCATAAACCATTATTAAAAGGGACCCGGGATATCACTGCTTGCCCCAATACAAGCACTGTGGAACCTGTGTCTTTTGAGGAAACTGCTAGGTACTTATTGGCCACTGTTGGAAAAAGGATACTGGGCTTGATGGACCTTGATCTGACCTAGTATGGCATATCTTATGTTCTTAAGTTCACCTTAAGCAAGAAGGAAGGCATAGGCCGAATGGGAACAGCCTCCTTTGAAAAAGACAGATAAGGATCACAGCAAGACAGAGCCTGCAACTCAGAAATCTGCCTTGCAGAACAAATCACGGTTCAAATAGTCTTGGGCATCAAATCCTTGAAAGTGGCGTGCTTCAACAGCTCAAAGAGCTCTGACATCAGGGCCCTGAGTACCAAACACAAATCCCAGGCAGTGATCACAGACTGAAGGGGAGGATAGACACCAAACCTCATGTAGAAAGCAAGAGATGTCCGGGGGCAAGACTAGAGTCTTACCAGCTACTGGACCTCAGAAACAGGACAAAGCTGACACCGTAACTTTCAGGGAGCTAAAGGCAAGGCCCTTCTCCAGGCCATACTGTAGAAGGCCAAAAGAGATAGCCCCTTGGCCTCAAGAGCCAACTGCTGAGTGCTGCCCCATCACTCAGAGAGGCACCAGATCTGCAAATATGCCAGCATGGTAGACTTCCTCCAGCCTCTGAGCAGAGTAGAGACCACTGCTGGAGAGAGGCCTTTATGCACTAGCCGTCTCCTTTTAAGCCAAGCCAGAAGCGAGCCAGGTCCTCCAGGACTAATCAGTCCTTACTGCAATAGGCCCCGAGATGGAGGCAACTGAAGAGGAGACCCTGCAGGAGCCATATCGGGTCTCCTAACCATGCTCTCCTCAGTCAATCCGGCACCACCAGAACAATCCTACCCGGGAGGCATTCTAAATGCCGAAGCACCTGCCCCACCAAAGGCTATGGGAGAAACACTTTAAGCAGGTGCTGACTTGGCCAAGGCTCAGTCAGGGTGACGACATCCTCTGACCCCATCTCAGTATGGCAACTGAAGCAGCAGCAAACTTGGCATTGGAGCAGGTCACAATCCGATCCAGTGGCGCAGAATCAACCGAATGCCTCCTGACTCAACTCCCACACTCCAGGATCCAGAGAATGCCAGCTAAGTCTGCGTCCACATTCTCCACCCTGGCAACGTGCAGAGCCCAACAAGGCTAGGAGGTTCTTCTCCACCCAGGCAAACAGGAGAGCCATCTCTAGATCTACCCTGGTACTCCTTGTGCTGCCTTGCCGATTGACAGAAGCCACCACCGTAGCGGCATCTATAAACACTCAAAGTGCCCAGACTTCGACCAGGGGTCGGAAACAAAGAAGAGCCAACCTATGTCCCACGCCTTGAGGTGCTTGATGAACCACACTGCTTCCCTGCGGTTCCAATGGCCCTAGGACGCATGGTCTTGGCTATGGGCTCCCCAGCCTGACAGATTGGCATCCGTCGCCAGGAGGATTCAGGAGAAATCATCCGGTGGAACACCCTTTCTCAGATGACCAGGCTGCTACCACCACCACCACAGGCTGGACCTCACCATCAACAGGAGCGGAAGCCTGTGCTTGAACCCCTGAGAACTCAGGGACCAGTGTCAGCAGGGATCACTGAAGCAGTTGTATGTGAGCAGTGCATGCACCCATGGCACCATCTCTATGGTTGCTGCCATCAATCCGAGGAGCTGAAGATAACCCCAGACTCTGGAAGCCTACTGCGCACAGAACAGTGCCAGGCAATCCAACAATCTTTTGACTTTTTCCTCTGGCAGGAAAACTCTGCCCACTCAAGTGTCAAAATGTGCTCTTAGAAACTCCGGGGACTGGGAAGCAACAGTTAGCTCTTTCACAGATTGATTACTCAGCCAAGGCTCTCCAAATAGGACACCACTCGGGATGCTATTTGAGATGCCTCTGAAAGGAATGGGCCCAGAAGAGCCAGTCATCCAGATATGGATGGACACAGATCCCTTGGCACCATAGCACAGCAGCTGCTACCACCATGACCTTGGAGAATGTCCTTGTGGCGGTGAATAGCCCAAAAGGAAGGGCGGCGAACAAAGTAAAAGCCAAGCATGGCAAAACGCAGATACTGCTGCTGATTTACCCGGATCAGGATATGAGAATACACCTCAGCCAGAACCAGAGAAGCCAATTACTCCCCTCAGCGCAATGCTTGAATCACGGAGTGCAAGGTTTCCTTTCGAAAATGCAGGACAAGCAAGTGCTCATTGACCCCCTTAAGGTGCAGATGGGCTGGAAGGCACCATGAAATAGATGAAGTGTTTGCCCTTGCCACACTGAACCAGAGAGACAGGCACCACTAACTTTACGTGCAGCAACTTGTCCAAGGTAGCCCGCACAGAGGCACTTTGATCACAGACCAACAAGGGGAGATGATGAAAGTATCCAGAATCAGCTCACTGCACTCCAGAACATGGCTGAACTGAATGGTGTCTAGCACCCAGCGATCCTTGGTAACCCGGGGCCAAACCAGACAGAAAAGGCATAGCTTGCCTCCAACCAGAGGAACCAGGGAATGGGCTCCCAAACCCTCACTGTGCAACTCAGGAGTGTCCTCCTCTGGAAGGCACAGAGTTCCTGGGCCCATATACTCCACGAAAGGACTGAGAATGAGCCTGAAGCTCGGAAGCAGATTTTCCAGGTCAGTTACGATGAGAGACCCAAGACCCCTGGAATCTGGCTAACATGCCCTCGGTGGACGGGTGGAGGCTGACTAGAAAAGGGCACCAGCCCGCTTCAGACCCCATGGACATGTTTTCCGGAAGGTGGTAACATTTCGTCTCAATCAGTCCTTCACCAGCTTCTCCAATTCAGCTCCAGACAGAAGCTTCCCCTTAAAAGCCAGTTGGGCCAACCTGGCTTTGGAAGATGAATCTGCTGCCCAGTACCAGAGCCCAAACCAACATCAGGCACCATGCCTGGCTACTAGATGTACCAGGTCATACATGGCATCAGAAAGGAAGGTTGCAGTCGATTCCAAAAGAGGTAGCATCGTCCAGCCGAAGAGACTGAATCCACTGGAGCAGGATTTGAAACATAAGGCTGGAATATTCCACCAGCTGAAGAAAAGCTGCCACCATGGCAAAGTAATTCCGCAACAAATAATCCACCTTGCAACAAAGTAATTCCGCAACAAATAATCCATCCTTTGAAGCCAATACGCCTTCCCCAGGAACGGTGATCCATTTGGTAACCACCGTGACCTGCGCATCCACTTTGGGAATGCCAAACAATTCAATGCACTCCTTCTCTGGTTGATATGAAAGGGCAGACTATATAGGCCATGTGGACTTTTTCTGCCATTGTGTTTATGTTTCTATAGGAGAGCACAGACCTTCTGAAACCTCTCAGCCCCTTATGCAGGGAGTCGGGAGAGTCCTGCTCCAACCAGATCATATAATTTATCACATCTGAGAATGGTAGGACAGTAGTGTATTTCCATACCCCTTGAAGGAGCAGGTATACCTTCAGCTCCTGCTCCATGCCAGAAGCAACCGTCAAGTTCAAAGGCGGATGAGACCCTGGCCATCATGCTACCAGCTCCACTTTCTAGAATAGGCGGATCATTCTGGCCTCTTCACAATCTTCTGAAGGTGAGAGTACTTCATACACGTCAGAGCCCAGTACCTAGCCATCTGAATCAGTCAGTCAAAATCTTGGACACCTCCCAGCTGTTCCCCATCTGCAGGAGGTGCCTAGCCAAGTGTAATCAAACAGGGCTTCCACTCTCCGCCTGCCCCACACGAGACTACGCCCAGAATGACCAGGCCTGCTGCAAAAAGAAAGGATTTTGGGGGAGGACAATTCTGAGTCTGGAAGATCTCCTCTCAAAAATTACCCCCCCAACACCAGGGTACAGCCACCACAGACCCCCCCTAGAGGAGGATGAGTGGCTCATAGCAAGGTTGCCAGATCCTCCAGCTGGCTGGATATTCTTACCTATGGCGCTATCTGTTATCTCTTGACCTAAGGCAGGTAAGGCTGGACCAACTGCATCCCCCAGCAGGGAGAGAGGAAGCAGGATCTCCAGGGATGACTCAGAAGCTCACAGGGAAGAAGAGCAGAGTCCAGAATCCAGAGATGAGGCACCTCACTTGCCACAGGTCAAACATTTCCTGGAAGACAACAGTTAAGGCAAATATCAACAGCGTGCGCTAAGGCTGCAGCAGCCCAAAGGCATGCAATAACTGCGCTTTTATTGCAATGCCCAATACAGGTGCTAGGGAAGGAGCATGCATTGGACCATGCGACTGCCAGGCACACAATAGGTAAAAACGCTACAAACACGTGCAGAAAACGGCAGGAAACCCCACTGTGCCAACAGTCATCCACGGTTCACTCCAAATTGCACCCCAGGAAGATGGAATTGGGAGCCCCCCAACAAGGAGAATGATGAGGTCAAGCCTTGGTACTCACCCTCCTTAGAGCCCCAGGCAGAGTATCCATGCTGGTCTCAGACAACTCCCCTGAAACTGTTTCTCTGGCTTGGCAGCACTGTGTTTAAGGTGTCTGGTAGGCAGATTCCTCTGAGAGCCTTCTGCAATCTTCGGGAGAGAGCAGGGGGGGTGGGGGGGAACATAGGAGGGAGAACACACTGAAGTTGTATGAGGCTGCTAAATTCTTCCAACCTTCCAGATCCTTTCAGTTTTCTGGCTGCTCAAAACAGACTCTTATCCAGGGTAAGAGCATGGAGCTGAACTAATTTTCCCTTCTCCTATGGCTACTGTAAAGACAGCACTCTATTGGAGCCTCCTACGTCGTGCTCAAGTGAGAGTCACCCTCAAAGTGGTCTATCACAAGCGTTTTTTATTAATCTTTTCCTCTCAATTCTTCAGATTTTCTTCAGAGAGGATAAAATCACCCACCATCTGTTGAAGACAGAAATACTGAAGGGACCTTTGGGGGCTGAGGTGAATAGAGGCACAGGACTGATGTCATTGAAACCTGGGCTTTTCATTGATTTTGTCTCTATCAATCTGCTGGTAGGGAACAGAACCCACTTGTCTGGACTGGTCTAGCAGAACCATATGGAATGGATATATTAACTTAAGTGGGATGCTCACCTAATGTAAATCCCTACTGAACACTATATCTTCAAACAGGCCCTGAATCCTCAAGAGTGGGCACTGTTCTTTACTTTATTTAAAAATTATGTACTGGATAGGAACCCAAAATGGGAAAGCTAATGTCCTGTCTCAAAAAGGGGACTACTACAACTAAAAGGCCATTCCATTGGGTATTGCTGACTGAGGATTGTTGGAATCACCTTTTTTCCGAACCTGATGGGCCAAGATTCTATGGTACAAACAGGGGTAGAGAAAGCGCAGTTACTCACCTTTAACAGGTGATTTCTGGGAACAGCAGGAATCAGTCTTCACATATGAGTGATGTTGACACCAACAGAGCCCACGCGGGAACACGCACCGGCGTTCAATAGGAAAGCCTTTGGGAGCACTCCACTATGCCTGCGCGTCTGCCTTCCCGCCTTCCCAACTCCTCTTCAGATGAGTTTGTAGCTGAGAGGAAGAGAAAAAAATAATCCAACCCTACAACTCCTAGGGGAGGAGGGTGGGTTGTGAAGACTGATTCTTGCTGTTCCCTGAGATCACCTTTTACGGGTGAGTAACTATACTATCTCCAGGAACAAGCAGGAATGCAGTCTTCACATATGGGACACACTAGCTCCAAGGTAGCAGACTGACATGGGGGAAGAGCTGTGTGATCCCCAAGGCTAAAGGTTACAGCCAAAGAGTGCGGACACAATGTGTCCCATTGGACTCAATTCCAGGAAGCTATACCCCTTCTAATGATAATCTGGTCTCCTGTAGAAGTCCAGGAGGGAGGGTAGGAGCTGAGATTAAGTCACAGAGGTGCTGGAGTACAGCTTGGCCAAAGATAACACCCCAATGGGGGTCCCTGTCCAAACAATATGATGCAGCAAAAGTATGAAGGACCAGGAAGCTGCCCGACAGATCTATTCAATGAATATGGAACGAAGGTTGGCTATGGAGGTTGCCATAACCTGCACATTATAAACAGTAATGTGACCCTCCAAGGACAGTCCTGCCTGTGTATAAACAAAAGAAATACAATCTGCTATCTGGATAGAGTACGTTTTGCCACCTGTAGTCCAAGGTGATTGGGATCAAAGGAAATGAACAATTGAGAGGATCTTCTGTGGAGCTTAGTTCTAGCAAAGTAGTAAGCTAGCACACTCTTACAGTCTAAAGTGTATAGCGCTGCTTCAGCCAGAGACGCATGTGGTCTCCGGAAGAAAAATCAGTAGGATTACCAATTGGATCATATGGAAAGAGGAGATCACCTTCAGAAGGAAGTGTGGATGGGTACGGAGAACCACCTTGTCATGGTGGAACCGGGTATATGCACCAGAGCCTGCAGTTCACTGATGCGGTGAGCTGATGTGATGGCGATGAGGAAGATTACCTTCCAAGACAATAACTTCAGTGAAGTGGTAGCTAAAGGCTCTAAAGGAGGCTTTAGAAGATGAGCTAGAACCACACTAAGGTCCCAGGCCACCAGAGGCAGCTTAATGGGTGGCTTGGACAGCAGGAGACTCCGCATGAAGTGTGCTACTAAGGGATGTGAGGAGATAGTGCCATTGCGGCCTAAGATGAATGCTGAGTTAGTCTTAAAATCTGCCAAGGACAAGTAGAGGAGATATTGTAAAAGGGATTCCACCAGGCAGGCAAAGGTATCAATGTCCTTTGGGGAGCAACAGAGGACAAACCTTTATTTGAAGGCATAAGATCGCCTGGTGAAATGCTTGTGTAATACAAGCAGTCATCCTTGACCTCATGTGGCAGGTCAAGGTCAGCGAGCACTATTCCTTCAGCAGCCATGAAGGGCATGAAGATTGGGATGGAGAAGGAGAGGAGTTCAGGTGCACATCCGAGGTGGAGGTCTGAGCAAGGTGAAGAAGCAGGGGAAGCCATGGTTTGATGGGGTTAAAAAAGGGCAATGAGAATCATGGAGCCTTTGTCGGCCTGTAGCTTTTATAGTGTTTTGGGTATCGAGGGGATAGGAGGGAATGCATAGAGCAGACCCTGTCCCCAATGGAGAAGGATGGCAATCCAAGCTTGTCTGTGCAGGGATGGAAGCCTGGAGTAGAAGAGTGGAAGTTGTGTGTTTTGCAGAGTGGCAAAAAGAACTATGATTGGGGTACCCCATATATGGAAGATCCAAACAGCAGTCGCCCAATGTAGGGTCCTCTCGTGTGGATGAAGGATTCAGTTTAGCCTGTCTGCAAGTAACATAGAAACATGATGACAGAAAAAGTACACTGAGCTTGCCCGGGAGGTACACCGCTCCGAGGTGAATGCAGTCGGCGATGGCCAAGAACCATAGGTGAAACGCTTCCTTGTACAGGGGATTGGATCCTGTCCCCCCCTACCGTTTGTTCACATAGAACATGGCAACCTGGTTGTCCATCCTGGCTAATATCTGTTGTCCCAAAGGTTGAGGTTGAAAAACCCGAAGGGCATTTTTTAGTGCCCACAGTTCTAGGAGGTTGATCTGCAGAGCAGATTCCTGTTGTGTTCACAGTCCCTTTGTGGTTAGGTCATTCAGATGCACTCACCAACCCAGAATGGAGGAATCTGTTGTCAGGGTGCATTGAGGCGGAGGCATCTAAAAGGTAGACCGCCGAGTCTGTTCTGTGGAGACCACCACCACTGAAGAGATATGGTCAATGGAGGGGTGATGTGGATCTGGCTTCCAAGACACCTCTTTGCTTGTATCCATTGAGAAGACAAAGTTCATTGGGCTTGACACATGTGTAGTCGAACATAGCGGACAACAAGGACCATAGAGGCCATGCATCCCAACAGACAGGGCATTTCTCGAGCAGTTATGTGGCTCTGCTGTTGCATTTGTTTTGCCAGCTCAATGAGTCGGGCACAGCGATCCTGTGGAAGAAAAGCTTGGGCCCTGTTGAGTGTTTAAGAACACTCCAATGAACTCTAGTTACTAAGTTGGAGCAAGGTGAGACTTTGGAAAGTTTCGGACAAATCCCAGATGTTGGAGCACTGTGATGGTGCGATGAAGGGAGCGTTTTACCTCCTGAGGGGAGTCTCCCCTGATTAGCCAGTTGCCTAAGGGAATATGAAGACTCCCAAAATGCAGCGACAGGCAGTGACTACTGCCATGCATTTTGTGAATACTCACAGTGCAGAGGCTAAGCCGAAGGGCAGCACCCGGTATTGGTAGTCGATCTGTACTCCTTCCTGTTTCCTCGGCCCGCAATCTTGGAGTTGTCTGGCTCCTCTCTCTCTTTCTCCACACACATCCATCTGATAGCTAAGACCTGCCGTTTCTTTCTCTAACACATCAGCAAAATCTGACCTTTCTTTTCTGAACACACTACTAAGATGCTTATCCACTCCTTGATCACCTCCCATCTTGGCTACTGTAACCTACTCCTTGCTGGTCTCCCTTTGAATCATCTCTCTCCTCTTCAATCTGTTCAACACTGCTACGCGGCTAATCTTTCGCCAGCCTCGTCGTGCCCATATTACTCCTCTTCTCAAGTCACTTCATTGGCTCCCTATTCGTTTCTGCATCCAGTTCAAACTTCTCCTGCTGACCTATAAATGCATTCACTCTGCGGCTCCTCATTACCTTTCTTCTCTTATCTCTCCTTACAATCCCCCCTCTGGAACTCCGCTCTTCTAGCAAATTGCTTCTATCTGTGTCCTCCTCTTCTACTGCTAACTCCAGACTTCGCTCCTTTCACCTTGCTGCACCTTATGCCTGGAACAAACTACCTGTGTCTGTACGTCAGGCACCTTCTCTGACCCTCTTCAAATCCAGGCTGAAAACTCACCTCTTCGCTGCTGCTTTTGGATCTTGACTCGCCTGATCTCCTTTTTCTGTCCCCTTGTTTTATCCTTGCCTACACCTTCTGTGTTGTCTGTCTTCACTAGATTGTAAGCTCTGATGAGCAGGGACTGTCTCTTGCATGTCTGTGAAGCGCTGTGTACGACTTGTAGCGCTATACAAATGCTCAGTGGTAGTAGTACTAGTAGGATCCCCTGAAACATGAAGTGCAGATACTGTCTGTGCTGAAGATGGATCAGCAAGTGCGTGTATGCCTCCTTTAGGTCTAGAGAACATAGCCAACCTAGTCTCTGGAGGTATGGGAGAAGAGTTCCAGGGAAATCATTTTAAATATTTCTTGGACCAGAAACCTTTTTAGGTCTCAAATCCAAGATGAGCCTGAAGCCTGCTGTTTTCTTTGGAATGAAAAAATATGGAGAGTAGAAGCCCATCCCTTCTTGAGGAGGAGGAACTCTTTCTATTGCACCTTGGGATAACTGGGTGAACACCTCTCCTCTTGAGAGAGTGCTTTGAAGGGGATGGGTGGGATAGTCCCCTGTGAAGTTGGTAGGGGGTAAGATCTCTAAGTGAAGCAGATACCCCCTTTGGATGATGTTGAGTCCACTGTTCTGAAGTTATGAGGTGCCACCTTTGAGTACAGGAACAGTCTGCCTGGTGGCAGTTTCACCAAATGGGTTAGTTTTGCATGTATGACAGTCGTGAATCCCACTTCTAAGCCAGGGCATGGGGAGTATGATCTCTGTCTCAAATTTACTGCTAAAGCTCGACGTAGTACTTGCATCGTGCCAAAGAGAGCTTCCTGCTAGAATTCATAAGATGTAATATGTATGGGCAATTTATCAAGATGTGCTTGGAAATTCTTCTCGATCAAGCCTGTGGCACCTAACACCATGGGAAATATTTCTGTATCTTTCTGCCACATTTTCTTGGTTTCTGATTGCATTTCCTGGTATTTCAGGATCTTCTGCCTCTCCACACTATTCACAGAGTAGTCAATTGGAACCGACACCTCTATTATCAATACTGTTCTGGTGTATTTCTTCTTAACCATTATATACAGCTTCCTCGCATCCACCTTTTTATCAGTTGGAATGGGAGCATCCCAAGTGATCATAACCTCCTCATTCTCTGTAAGTCTCTTAGAGTCATGATCTCAGTGCTTTTCGGGCACAGTGATGTTGTAGTGCTTATAGAGTTTCCATTGGATGAGACACGCTACTTTATGTCTTTCTGTATAGAAATTTTCTGCCATCAGAACTTCACACCAGCTACGAGGCGAGTCACTGTTTCCAGGTTTTTCTTACAGAATCGACATAGGTCTGTGTTGCCAGTTTTTTTCAATGCTCGCTGTAAATCATCTCATCTGTAAGCCACTGCCCTGGGCTGCAACTATCAACCTCTCATCCTTCGGTTTCAGTTCACCCCTCCACTGTATTTGTGCATCTGCCACTTGTTTTTCCTTGTTTGTTGATCTAATTCCTTGAAGAGTTTTTTCTCTTGTTTTTCAAATTCTTTTACTTCTTTCCCTGTGCATGCTTGTGGATTTTTACTCATTCCTTCTAGTCATCAGAACGCTTGTCCAAGTTTGATGATGGACAGCCTATGTGGAGGGGCTGAGGACCCTCCAGAGGAAGAGTGGCAATGCTCTCTAGGAAGGTGTCAAAAACCAGGCACAGGTTGTGCCTGAGCTGGTGGTTGAGGTTTAGGAATCTTGGGATTTTTTGGGATGGCAAGGGTCCTGCTGCCGCTGCTGAGACCGGTAAGCAGCTAAAGGTGGATAGGAAGGATAATATCTCTACTTCTTAGAATAGCAACGTTTCTTGGGAAGAGCCTTCCTTTTGGAGGAGTCAGCTGTTTTTCTGGAAAGGCGTTTGAGGGTGAGATCATGTGTCAATCTCCTTGGCCTTTTCTCTCCAACCTTTTCCAAAAAGGTTTTCTCCCATACATGGGATTTTGGCCAGCTTGACCTGGACCCACTGTTCTGACATTGTTTGATGAGTTTCTGGAATGCACTCCTTATCACGAAGCATGGGGGAAAATGACTCCAGATACATGGACATCTTTTAGAATCATGCCCATGCATAGCATGCAAAAGTTTATCCTAGAGGCCAGTATGCATGCCTCAAAGCATCAACGCCCAAAGGCATCGAGTGCCCTCGAGTCTCTACCTGGAGGCACTGAAGAGTGATTTTTTGAACTCTTTATTTGGGGCATCGCAGATTCCACCACTATTAAATGGTGTGGGAGCGGAGGCTTCTGGAAGCTTGGACACTGGAATTCAGCTCTTGCTGATAGAACCGTGAGAGGGGTCTTCCATATGTAGGCATAAGATCTTGTAAGATGTGATGTGATGTACTGGGGTAAAGTAGCCGCTTACTTAGGCATGGGAAGGTACTGGAGTATTTCCAATTTCTGTGCCCTCGGTTCCTTCTCCGAGGCTACTGTGATGGCCAGTCCTGCTGTCATGTCACGGGTGAAGTCCTGGAAAGGCATCTTCTGGTGGGGACCTGCGCTGCTCATGTGCAGGAGACAGGTCTGAAGGGATGTCAAAGTTTTTGGGAATCCAGTGATCCCTCATCAGAATCAGAAGAACTGGAATCCAAGTCTGACAAGAGGTCAAAGTATTGGCGGGTCTTGTGTTTGACTTAGATGCTTTGACGACGTCAAAGGCCGATGCTGATGTTCTGAGGTATCTGCATCGGAAGCCATGGCAGTCTTAGCCTGTTGGGTACCGGTGGTATTGGTCAGTTCGAACGGAGGCATCGGCCTCGGGAGTTCTAAAGATGCGGGCTCGAGGGCTGGCATCGGGGCCAATACACTTGGCTGTAGGCAGGGTGCCGAAGCCTGCACTTTTGGAGCTGTTGACACAGTCTGCACAAAGGCTGCCAGGAGTATGGCCAAACTCCTCTCGAGGGCCAGCATGTGCTGGTCCAGGGAGATGGCCAATGTCTGGGTGGAATCACCAACAGGGCTTTGAGCCACTATCCCAGAGCATGGAACCGGTAGCTCTCCAGAGGTCAATTCCTCGGGAGCATCCCGGAGCCCTTTCCTGTGCTTTGGAGGACAGGTCCTCCCACCAGGGCTGCTTTGCTGGCCGGTCTGCATCAGAAGCACCCCTAGGGGAGTCGTGATGCTTATGTTGAGACTTTCCTCTGGCCTCTGTATTGGTTTTCAATGTCTATGACCTTTTAGAAATCACAGAAAGCGTAGTTACTCACCTGTAACAGGTGTTCTCCAGGAGCAGCAGGAATCAGTCCTCACATATGGGTGACGTCGGCACCGACAGAGCCCCCATGCGGAGCATTTCCCCAGCTTTCTAAGAAAGCCTTTGGGAATGCAGCGCGCATGCGCGGTCCCCTTCCCGCCCAAGGGTGCCATCTTGCTCAGTCTGATGTCATAGCTAAGACAGCAAAAAACAAAAATGAAATATATAGATATAGATATATGACTGCAACTCCAAGGGGAGGAGGGAGGGTTGTAAGGACTAATTCCTGCTGCTCCTGGAGAACACCTGTTACAGGTGAGTAACTACGCTTTCTCCAGGACCAAGAAGGAAGTCAGTCCTCACATATGGGACTCCCCAGCTTAAGGCTACCGGGGACCCAAAGCTGAAAAATGAGCTCCCTCTAGAGCCTCAACATGTACAAAAAGAATATTCTCTGATATCGCCCCCTTACGGTAGCCCAACACCAGGGCCGGAGGGTAGGAGTTGCCTATACCTCAAAGAGATTCTGGAGTACCGCTTGCCCGAAAGCACTGTCCCTTCAGGACTCCCTCTCGAGGTAGTAGTGGGCCACAAAAGTTTGGCTTGAAGACCAAGTAGCAGCCCGGCAGATGTCTGCCAACGGAACAGAGCGGAGATGAGCCACTGACGCAGCCTTCGCCCTGACACGGTGGGCCGTGACTCGACCGTGCAAGGAGAGGCCGCTGCCCTATACGCCCAGGCGATACAGTCCACTACCCAGATGGACAAGGTACGCTTAGAGACAGGCAACTCCAGCTTATTAGGGTCAAAAGAGACGAAGAGCTGCACAGCCCTTCAGTGTCCCTGCGTACGGTCAAGATAGAAGGACAACGCCCTCCTACAGTCCAGGGTATGCAAGACCATCTCAGCCCGGCTGGCATGCGGCCTGGGAAAGAAAGTCGGAAGAACCACCTCCTGATTGAGGTGGAAGGAGGAGACAACCTTTGGAAGGAACTTAGGGTGAGTCCGCAGGACTACTCTGTTCCTATAGAACCTAGTGTACGGTGCATCTGACACCAGGGCTTGAAGCTCGCTGACTCGCCTTGCTGAGGTAAAAGCCACCAAAAACAACGCTTTCCAGGAGAGAAAGCACAAAGGGCAAGTAGCCATAGGCTCAAAAGGTGGGCAAGTAAGCTGTTGCAAGACCACATTCAAATCCCACTCAGGGGCAGGTGGATGAACCGGAGGCTTAAGCAAAAGCAGGCCTCTAAGGAAGCGAGTCACCAAAGGGTGGTTTGAGAGAGACTGGCCCTCCACCGGTGAGTGGTGCGCTGAGAGAGCACTGAGATGGACCCTAACAGAGTTGGATTTAAGGCTTAGGTTGGACAGGTGAAGCAAATATTGCAGCACTACTGGTACCAAGCATGAGAAAGGATCCTCCTTGTGTTGAGCACACCAGGTGGAGAACCTACGCCACTTGAAGGCATAAGACTTTCGGGTGGACTGCCTCCTAGAGGCCAAGACCACGTCCTCCACTTCCCTAGGTAGCAGTAAGGGTGCTAAAACTACCCTCTCAGCAGCCAGGCCATCAGATGGAGGGACTGGAGGTTGGGGTGTAAGAGAGATCCCGGCTCCTGAGTCAGGAGATCTGGTTGCATACCCAGAGGAAGAGGAGTGTCCACCGCCAGTTGCAAAAGAAGTGGGAACCACGTTTGCCTTGGCCACCTGGGAGCTACCAGGATCACTGAGGCCCTGTCCCGGAGCACTTTGAACAGTGTCTTGGGCACTAGAGGCGTGGGACGAAACACATATAGGAGGCCTGTAGACCACGGAATGAGAAACGCATCCGCTGCTACTCTGAGAGGATGCGGTTGTCTGGAGCAGAACCTGGACAGTTGACGGTTCAGTGGACTGGCAAAGAGATCTATGGTTGGAAGACCCCATCTTAGGAAGATTTGTTGAACCACCAGAGGATTCAACTGCCATTCGTGTGGCTGTAGGATCCTGCTCAATCTGTCTGCTAGACAATTCTCCTGCCCAGGGAGATAGACCTCTTTGAGAAGTATGCCATGATTCATTGCCCAGGTGCACAGGTCCTGTGCTTCTTGACAGAGAGGGCAGGATCCTGTGCCCCCCTGTTTGTTCACATAGAACATAGCAACTTGATTGTCCATCTGAACTAAGACAGACTGGTGAGAGAGGACATGAGAGAAAGTCCGCAGGGCTAAGCGGATAGCTCTCAGCTCCAATAGATTGATCTGCTGTGCAGCCTACCATGGAGACCACAGGCCCTGAGTGCATGCTCCCTGGCAATGTGCACCCCAACCCTGAAGAGAAGCATCGGTCGTGAGCACTTGGGAGTGTGGAGGTGCCTGAAAAGGCACTCCTTGCACCAGATTCGGAAGATGAAGTCACCACTGCAGAGAAGATGCTAGCAGCTGGGACACCCTCACCTTGTCCATCAGGTTTCCTGTGGCCTGCAGCCACCGAGTCCGAAGGCCCCACTGAGCCGGCCTCATATGCAGATGGGCATTTGGAGTGACATGTACCATGGATGCCATGTGGCCTAAGAGCCTCAGGAATTGTCTGGCGGAGACCAGAGAATTGCTGCGGAATTGTCTGGCCAAATCCATCAGTCTGTGGGCCCGGTCCACAGGCAAAAAAGCCTTTGCCTGAAGGGTGTCCAGTCTTGCTCCTATGAACTCCAGGCTCTGTGAGGGACACAAAGTGGACTTTGCGAAGTTTATGACAAACCCCAGATGCTGGAGAAGAAAGATAGTGCGGAGGGTGGCTTGATTGGTCTCCTGTGGAGACTGACCCCTGATGAGCCAGTTGTCCAGGTATGGAAAGACGAAGAGCCCTTGAACCCCTAAGGTAGGCCGCCACCACTGCCAGGCACTTGGTAAAAACCCTGGGGGCGGAGGTTAGGCCAAAGGCCTGTACTGAAAATGGTTTCCTCCCACCACAAATCTGAGATATTGTCGGTGGTCTGGATGAATAAGGATGTGAGTATAAGCATCCTTTAGGTCTAAGGAGCATAGCCAATCTCCCTGCTGGAGGTAGGGCAGCAGTATTCCAAGGGTAAGCATCTTGAACTTTTCCCTCTGCAGGAACTTGTTTAGATTTCGCAAGTCTAGGATGGGCCTGAGGACTCCTGTCCTTTTTGGTACCAGGAAGTACCTGGAGTAGAAGCCTTGACCTCTCAGGTGTTGGGGCACCGGTTCCACCGCCTGTTCCTTTAGAAGACTTGCTAACTCCTGCAGGAGTAGGTTCCTGTGCAGAGGGAGTCTTGGAGGCTCCCCTGGAAAGTAGGAGGCGGCATTCCTGGTGGAAGTGGAGCAGATAGCCCCTCTGGACTATGCTTAACACCCAGGTATCCCTTGTTACGGCCGACCACCTGTGGGCGTACAGAGTCAACCGGCCTCCTGTGCTGAGAGGGACCAGCTGAGGAGGAGAGGCTATGCCACTGGAGTCAAAACCCCTCTCCCTGCCGTGCAGGAGCCGGAGCTGGTGGCTTGGGGGTTTTCTGCCTACGGGGCGCATGTCCCTGCCCCTTGGCCTGCTGACCCTGTTGGGTAGCTGTGGAGGCCTGGTACTGAGGGTATGTTTTGTAGGCCGATGACTTCCTCAGGTAAAAGGACTTTTTTCCCCCGAGCCCTTCTTCTTTTGAGAAGGGGCAGAGGTCTTCCTGGACAGCCTTGTCCTGGTAAGAGTCTTGGACTCGAGTTCTGCAGCCTTTTTAGCCATGGGCTTGCCAAAGAGGTTTTCACCTTGGCAGGGGACATCGACCAACTTATCCTGCACCCATGGCTCGAGGTCCGATGACTGTAGCCAGGCCTGACGGCGTGAACCAATGCCAGCCACGGCTACTTGGGCCGAAGCCTCAAAGCCATCATAAGCTGCTCCAGACAAACTTCGAGCATTCTCGGATCCCAGTTGACAAGGCTGTGAACCTTGTGATAAGGAAGCTTATCATAGTTCAGGAAGGAACAATACAAGAGGTGAATTGGCTCTGAACAAGCAACCTGTGCTTGCTGGTAGAAACACTAAAACAGAGTGTTTGCATAAAAGACTACCAGACCCAGAATGCACTAGGTTACAGAAAGCCTCTAGGAGAGCTGAAGTGGGGAAACATGTGCCTAATCAAGGAAGCTATGAGGTAATCCCTAATCACCCATCTCCTAGGGCAGGGCTTGATTCAGCACACCTGGACTGTGCTAGGGTGGAGTGTCCATCTAGGCACTTTAAAAGTAAAAGATATTCTTCACACAGAAAGAAGCTGAAGCAGGAGAAGCGTGAGAAGCAGGAGAAAGGACAGCAACGGCAACAGCAGAGAGAACACAGGAGGAGGAACAGCAAGACGTCCAGGAGGTCTAAGGAAGGAGCCCAAAGCAGTACGTGTGTTGGGAGTGATTCCAGAGGCAAGCATTCTCCATTGGACTGGAAGAAACCAGAGGCTTGGAGATATAGAGCCAGGAACCCCCAGAGAGCACCTGTAAAGGAGACGGCTGCATCTACGGAGAGAAGGAGCTCTGATACCTATTCAAGGAGGTATGGGAAAAGAGACCTAAAGTCCAGAGATTCTGACTGGAGAGCTGGGCACAGAAGCTGGACTACCTACTGGCCAGGATACCCAGAAAGGAAACCTAATGGCAACGTGATCTCAGGTATGAACTCTGATCTGTTCCCTAGCTTTTCACAAGGAAGACAGCAGGGAAACAAATTTTATCCTGAGAGTGATCAGTTTGAGAATTCCTCTGAGCCAGAGCATGATAATGATTCCATGATATTTCAGGAGCAAGGGGAAATATCAACTGAGCAGGTAGAATGCATGGATTGTCTAAGCTGCTGTTTTAAAGTAATCCTCAGTAAAGCAACAATCACCAAAAGGAACTGTAATGTGTTTTTTTAACTACCCAGAAAAGTTTCTTTAAATGAAAGCTTTAGGGTAAGTTAGAGCCACGTAGAGAGAGTGGACCAGCAAGGGTTTGCAGCTGGTGAATTACCTGTGATTATGCCAGGCACAAGTGCACGTGAGCTCTGGAAGGAAAACTTCTTCATTGTGTGAATGGAAGAAAGTTGGTTTTTTTGATAAAGAACATTTTTGCTTTTGGGTTTGTTTTTCATTTTAAGCACTGCTAAGAAGGTTATTAGCAGGGGCTGGCAGAAAGACCTTTTCTGTGCCATCAAGGTCTTTATTGAGTTATTGCCTAAGTATTTCAGTTGCCTTATAAAGTTGTTTTGTTTTTCCTGATTACAATTCCTGAAGAAAGTATCCTATTGATGTTACCAAGCATATCTGTGCGAGGGAATAATCCCCATAAATAAAATCTGTTTTCTGCTTACACTCGAGCAACAATTCATTATTTTGTTAAACGGCTGATTTTGGTGTGAATGAACTACAACACCCACAGTCCTTTGCAAGTCATATAAAATTCTGCATTTGCCAAGATTGTGGACTTTCACAACCAGCACCCCCGTTTACAACCTCTGCAAAGGTTCCTCGGAGAGACCAGCAGAGAACCCGACAATCTCCTTTGCCAGATCTCGAAGGTACATGCCCATGTACAGCTGGTAAGGTCTGGACACGGCAAGCAAGTATAGAGCCCTGGAAGCACTTTCTACCGAGGGCATCCGGTTCTAGGCCTCCCAGCCGGGAGGCACCAAGGAGTGCATCTTCTGACTCTTCAGCCGATGCACGGCCAATTCCACAACCATGGAATGGTGCGGTAGCTGTACCTTCTGGAACCCGGGGCTCTTGCAGACTCGATAGATGGAATCGACCCGCTTGCTCAGAGCCGGCGCCTCCCACATGCGGAAGAGCAACCGTTCCAGCATCAGAGGAACCGGTACAGTAAAGGCCTCCTTGGGAGGAGAGTCATACTGCAGGACCTCAAGCTCCTCGGCTCGAGGCTCCTCCTCGGGGTCTGCAGGGAAGGCCAAGGCCTTGGCCATGTCCCGCACGAAGTCCGAGAACCGGCTGTCCTCCAGTGGGGACCGTCTCCAAGGCTAAGACTCCGGTGATTCCGAAGGGACACACCGGGTCCGAAAAGTGTCCGGGGACTCCTCATCCACCGTTTCCCAGCCCGACCCCTCGGAGGAGGAATGGAGCGGCTCCGGTCAGGCAAGCACCGATGCCATCCGCCCCGACACCGAGGGTACCGGCGTCGATGATCTCAGTCCCGAACGGGAGGCCGAGGGAGACCTTGGCCAAGGATCGGCTCGGCCTCCGGGGTCGACTTGGATGTTGATGTCCCGGTGGTAGGGGCAGATGCACCAGTGAGACCGGCGATCAGTGCCCGCTGCTGTTCCATGAAGGCAGCCAAGCTGCTCTCCAAGGCCGTCAACCTGAGTCCGAGCTCAGGAGACTTAGCAGCCCCCGACAGCATCGGGCCTGACGCCGGCTCCCCTGGAGGAGAGTCCACGAGGACTACAGTACTCACATGACTCGGGGACTCAGTCTCCACACGAGGTTGTTTAGCAGGCCTCTCCGACTCTGAAGACCCGGGACGGCATTCGGGGCTATGCGACCTGGCCCTCGAGGAGCCAAGTGCATCCACCGACGCCACCCTCGCGGGTTTCTTCTTCCTGCGGTGCTCCAGCGAGGGAGACCCCCTCTCAGAGGAACCCCGACAATGCTCGGGACTGGAGTCCTGAGACGTCGAGGCCTCTGACGAAGTCTGGGCCCGGCCGGACACGGAGTCATAGAAAATTCTTTCCTTATGATGCTGACGGCTCCTCAACGCCTTCGAGGACATTTTCCCATACGGGGTCATGACCGGGCCCGAGGCAGTGGAGGCAGCAATCATTTGTGTCAGTGAGAGACAATAGTTTCTTACACCGATCACACTTTTTAAACCCGCTGGCAGCCATCGGGGGAAAAAGGGCCCCTGCAAGGTCAAAAGACAGGGCTGCCAGTGAAAAATAGAAAAATGGCGCGAACGCTAGTCACAAAGGACAAAAAACGAAAAATGAAGTCCGGGCTCGATACCGGTGTACCAGGCCCAGGCAGGAAAGGGAACCGGCGTTGAACCGAAAAAAACACGGATCCACACAGAAAATCAACTTTTTCCTCTGGTGAAAATGAAACTCGTCCGTCGGGCTCCGCGGAAAAAAAAAAGACTGAGCAAAATGGCACCCTTGGGTGGGAAGGGGACTGCGCATGCGCGCTGCATTCCCAAAGGCTTTCTTAGAAAGCTGGGGAAATGCTCCGCATGGGGGCTCCATCGGCGCCGTCACCCATATGTGAGGACTGACTTCCTGCTTGTTCCTGGAGAATTACTCTTATGTTTGGACTTGGAAGAGACCCGAGACCCATGAGAGGAAGTCTATGTCCTTGATGATGTGGAAGCCACTGAAACAGAGTCCTGGGCGAACAGCGATCCCTACTGTCTGGCTCTGTTCTTTAGGCCTCTCTTTGTCATTAGTTGGCACAAAGAATAAGAACTTGGTAAATGGTCAGGGCCCAAACAGTTTAGACACCAGTCATGTTTATTTGTGACTTATATGGTACTGGCACATTTGGCACTTCTTTGTTTTTTAAATCACTAGTTGGTTTTTTCATTTTAGAAAAAATATCCCTCAGTATTGAAGGGGTTATGAAGGCCTGAACGCCTAGTTAGCGGTTAACCCACAAGAAAAAAGAAAAAAAAAAGAAAAGAAATAAAAAATTTTATAACTAAAAAAGAAAAATGTATTGGGACCAGTGTCGATTCTGATGAAAGCAGCATCAACAGAAATGCAGAGCACGGTAATACACCAAAAAAGAAAAGTTTTTTGTCAGTGACAGGATTTTGCAACCTGCTGGCTCTGCAGAAAACGAAGGAGAGGAGTTGGGAAGGCAGACACTTAAGCGCAGTGGAGTGCTCCCAAACGCTTTCATATTGGATACTGGGGAGCATTCCTGCACAGGCTCAGTCAGTGCCATCGTCACCTGTATGTGAAGGCTGCATTCTTGCTTGTTCCTGGAGATAAGCAAAACATCCCATGGCTCCCTGCAATTTTAAAAGCACAAAGGTTAGCTTTACAACTGTCACCAACTATAGGTAACACTGTAACCTGCTGGGTTGGAAGCAGGTTATAATTATCACCTTATACCAAGTCTGCCTAAAGCAGTGCGGAGTGCTGCACCATCCATCAGACCCTTTTCTTTGCAAATTCTAAGTTTCACACATGCTTCCATCCTGCAGTGCCTCTACACTCACTAGTTTCAGCAGCCAGAGGTCATTTAGATGCTACAGCAGATCTAGGACAAACTCTAAAGCTAGCCAGAAGCTAAACTGGCTTAAAAAACTCAAAGCTATCCTCCAGTATTGCAAACTAGACCACCAATACAAGGAACTTTATGCTATCACACATCAGATACACCAAGTCACCTTTGAACTAGAGTTTCTCTGGTTCCTTCAGATAGTGTTCCATGGATCTTTGCTTAAGCTGTTCAGATAATCCTTTTCCAGGTTGGACCTGGATGCTTCTTTCCATAGTCCAGGTCTAGGGCATAATGAGTATGTAGTGAAAGGTTTTGAACTCCTGAAGAACATGAAATATGCTGGTATATCTAACAGACTAAGGTGGTTATGGTCCCTGAAGAATGCTCTTGGGAACCAGCAGTCAACATCAATATCCCAAGCAAAGATGCATAAATTCCAACGAGAATACCTCACAATCAAGGCCTGGGGGAGGAGAGTTGGGAAGATGGTAACATCAAGACAAAACCCTAAAAGTGGTTTGAACTGGGATCATTCTGTTCAGAACAGGAGCCCTGGCCTTCGGACCAACTAATAAGAGGAAACAAAAGCCACAAAGAATAAAACAAAAAAAAAACACATTCAGACACCCTCCAAGGCCATAAGGCATCAAAATTGAGGACCGGCTGTGGTACAGTTAAAAAGCCTAACTAGCCTGCTTGCTACCAAGCCTTCTATCTGCTAATTATCTCTGCCACAGACTTCAGCTTAGGGTTTGCAGTTCTAGTGTACTTCCAGTCCCTGTTCTAATCCTGCAACTTACTTGCTGATTCTAGTTCAGACCTGCAGCCCTAGTTCACTTCTTGCCCTTGTGATCTATTTGTCTGCAGCCCTAGTCCAATTTCAGCTCCACCTCATCTCTTGCTGACTGCAGATTCTGGATATGTGTCTCTGTTTACTCAATGCAATCTGATTCTAGTTTTGCTCCTGCTCTATTTGTAACGTCCAACTCAGAGAGCAGCTCACAACTCCTGTATGTTTTCTAGTCTCTGCCTGGCCAGCTTGAGTGTTATGCATAAGACTTAACCACACTGAATCCCATAAGAACCTCAAGGGCAGTAACTGATCTCTGGGTATTGTGTGCTATTAATATTAAAAGGTCAAGTAGTCATGACCCACTAAACTTCCATGACCAACTTCTGTGAGCAATTGTGTTAGCAAAAGTCTCAAGTTGTCATCTTATGTATACTGGAACACCCAGATTACACCACCACATTGCACAAATCAAATGGATCCCATGGACCAATGTACTAACAGAATGCTATGAAATGCACATTTAAAAAAATTAGCACACTTTCTTTATCATGGACATTAATCATTAGGTTTATTAGCAATATAATAAACTAGATATAGCGCATGACCACAATGGAAAGTGCACCAAGCACAGCCCTTCTAGGCTATGCATCACATTGAAATTAGTATGTAGACAACACAAAATCCTCTTTCCCTCCCGATTGTTAAAAAGAATGGAACTGTTTCCCCACAAAGTCTCCTCTCCCTCTCATCTGATTAATAGAGTGCTTCTTACCCACCTCATTAAAGGACCCCAAACCGCAAAAAGTTTCTGTTGGCAGGAGAACAGTGTTACCTCCTGCCAGGCTGGTAGCCAGCGTTACCTAGGTTCCATCTACCAGTGGTTCAAATCTTCAGGCACCAGAAAGAGGAGATAGGGCAACAATGGATGCTGGGCTGGTTAAAAGTAAGGCTATATCTTTCTGCTGGCTCAGCACTAGAAACTGAGGGAGCTCCTGTGAGATGGAAAAGTCATGGGCATAGGGCACAGCCTTAACATACATTCCCCTGTCCTCCTGCATCTACTCCTTGACCCGCCCCACCCTCTGGCACTATATCCCCCCCTTCTCTCTTTTCTCTCCACTTATCCAACCTTGCACTCTCTCCCCTGCTACCCAGCCTTGCACACTCTCAGGCCTTTCACTCCCTCCCCTCCCTTCATGCACTCAGTGTTTTCTCATTGAGCCCTGCCCCTTCCCTTAATGATCTACCTCTCTAGCACAGCCCCTTCCCCTTATGCCCTGCCTCTTTCTTTCCTCCTAAGCCCATCCCTTCCCTTAGGCTCAGCCCCCTCACCAGCCCCTTTCTTTTGAAATACTCTTTTTCTGCAGGCCACAGCCCCATTCTTCTGGCTGACAGGATCCAGAGACTTCCTGGGTCCTGCTGACAGAAGAGCTTGGGCTGTGGCTTGCAAAGCCCTGTGGGACTCTCACTGGCCCTATAGCCTGTGGTTTGGGAGGGGGAGTAGCATATACATGTCTGCCTTAGACAGCTAAAAATCTACCCAGCTGGCTGGACCATTGAGAACAGGCACAATGCTAATGCAAAATGCACCTAAAATCTTAAAGAGTACTTGGGTGAACATTTATTTATTTATTATTTTTATTTAAAAGCTTTTCTATACCGCGCTCTTTAATATCAGTAGGTTCGATATTCAGTGGTGACTGCTAGTGCTGCCACTGTGGAACTTAAAACCAGATATTGAATGCCGGCACCATATCTCGGCCCTGAACTGGAATATTTGAGTTGCTCAGATTGCCTGGTTAGCTTCAACAGCAGAAGTTAGGCTAGCCGTTACTGTGCTTGACTTTCACAGCAATAAGCAGACAGAGGCTCAATATCGCCACTGCCTGGTCATTGCTAGGTGCCACTCCCAGACGTCCCAATGCTAACCGGTTAGCATCGGGGCATGCAGCAGCAGCAGCACCCGTGGATATTCAATGGCAGTAACCATGTTAGTGCCGCTAATATCCTGGCTAGGGGGAATAACACTATTATTCATCAATCCCTTTGAATATCAGGCCCTACATTTTTACGTTATTCAACATTATGTACTATACAGAGGGTATAGATGTATTAAATATTTACTCTATATGAAGGGATCATAGAATATTCTGTTGTATCTCCTAAAATAGGAAAACCTTATTTGTATAATCTGCACTTTAAACCAAGCAGGTGCATTCCAAAACTGCTTTTGAATATCTTTCTTTATTCTACTGGGAAAACGTAAGCGGGTATTAACTTCAAACTGACTTTCTGGGAAGGCTGAGGTAGCCTTAAAGTAAGGATAGTAATTCCGCTAAACTCAGATTTTAAAAAATGCTCTTTATAGCAAAAACGTCCCATTGAACTGCACAGGTTACTTTCTTTACAGTTACAAGTAATTCAACTGTCACTTGAAACAAGTCAGATGAACAAATTCTACCTAAAATGCTAGAGGTTTTCGTTATAACATTTGCTTTAAATAAATCCCATACAGAACAAGTAGTACATGCTACTCCAGGAACGGAGTAACTGAAAAAAAAAACACAAAATGAAATTAAAAAGAAAGCAAACAGATGAGAAACACAAGAGATGCTAGTGAAATTCAATATCTGAAAAAAATTGAAGGAGAAAGGCTGTTTATTAAAAGGAGAAGTTGAGTCAGGGGCTTTTTTCTTCTACCTTGTACCCAGGAACTGATTTGGACAGTACAGATCGTTTGGAACCATCTTTTTTTGGCGTAGAAGGCTTGTCTTTTCCTTTTTGTCTTCCTTGGAAAGAATCCTCCTGGATTTCAATGGGATTTTCGCCTTCAGATACATTCCCAGATGAACTGTCCTATAAAATGACAGATAATGTTTTTAAAGAGCATATCATACATCGACCAATACAAAAATAGTGTCTCAAACATAAAATAGGATTAAAGTGTGTTGTCAATTAAACCTATTAACACAATGACAGAAATCCTTCAGAAGCAAGTGACTGTTATAAGGGTTAATAGCCAAACACACCTGGAGATTTTAACTAGTTACATGCCAGCATATAGAGGGGCATTTACTAACTACTACTATTGATCATTTGTATAGTGCTACAAGGCATACACAGTGCTGTACAAACACATGTAAAAGACGGTCCCTGTTCAACAGAGCTTACAATCTAGTCAAGACAGACAACACAACAGCTGGGGACAAGGATGTCTAGGGGAATGGTAAGAAAAGAGTTTGAGACTTCGCAGATGACAATCCAAAAGCAGCCTCGAAGAGGTGAGTTTTCAGACTGGATTTGAAAAAGACCAGAGATGAAACCTGATGTACAGACTCAGGTAATTTGCTCCAAGCATAAGGAGAAGCAAGGTGGAAGGATCTAAGTCTGGAGTTGGCAGTAGAAGAGGAGGGCACAGATAGAAGCGATCTGCCAGAAGAGCGGAGCTCCCGAGTCAGGATGTAGGGAGAAAAGAGGAAAGCTAGTGAGAAGCAGCAGAATGAGTGCACTTACCGATTAATGCACACTAATGCTATGTGTGTGCTGTCAGAGGACCCAGATATAGCGCATGCTTACAATTTAGTAAAAGATCTCAGTTTTAAATCAAACAGCAAGCTGTGTAGTTACACAGTTAAATAATTAAAAGTGATAGCTAAATCATTTTGTAGATCACCGCTGGCAGCAACTTGACTTCTGCTGGCTTGTTCATTAAGAAAAAGAATTTGTATTGAAATTTCTGTGCCATAGTACTCCAAGAGTTCTTTAGGCCCATATACATAGCCTGCAGGAAATTTAATATAATAAAAGGGACTTTCAAGAGTGCGTTCTAGAGCTCGGGAGAAATGGCCGCAGATTAGTGCAGCTCCGTGTTCAATTCCCTCTGCTGTTTGGCCAGCGGCGCTGAAATATAAGAAAATGTCCCGAAAAAATTGAGGAAGAAAGGTGCTGTAGTTTCTAAACTGCGATCGCAGTTTGGCAGCTTTGCTGAGTTTCAGACGGCTCCGATGACGGTTTGACGGCTCTGCTGAGATTCTTATCTTCGATCACATCCTGACTTCTTTGCTCCTGGTTTTATTTATTGCATGATTATCTGCTGCTACATGCTGAGACTTTAAAATGGTTTTGATGTGTTTTAAAAAATTATTTTGAATTTAGGTTGAAGCAATCCTGATGATATGCTACTATATATTTGAAGCACTTTACAAAAGGAAAGGAAAAAGTAATTCGGAGAAGTTTGGATGCTTTAGTGCGGCTAATGTGACAGTAAAAAAAAAAAGGAAGCAGGCAATAGTGTCACATAAGCTTAATTGATGAGCCGATGAAGTACAGTTTGTCAAGCACAGGATGATGAAAAGGGTTGTTAGCACATTATTGTTGCTTTTAGACCTGAAGATACTGAATACTCTGACAGTTGACATTAGAATGTTTCCTCGTTTAAACTAGTGCGCCAATGTATTCAATTCCCTTTTGTTTCCTGGCCAAAAGTGTGAAATGTTACAAAGTGTCTTGATGATTAAAGGCTGAGAGAATGGGATGTGTTAATGTTTTTCAACTGTGACCTGTTTTTCATCTGCGATCGTACTCTGACAGCTTCAACTGAGAAAAAGTAATGTTCTACTGTTTTTTGTGATCTGTTTTTCAACTGCGATCGAATTTTGACAGCTTCAAATGAGAGAAAGAACTGCGATCGCAAGCTAATGACTGAGAGAAATATTTATAGAAATGTGCTGCTGTTCTTCAGCTGAGATCTGATTTTCAACGGAGATCACATTTTGATAGCTTTAAATGAGAGGAAAAATGTGTTGCTATTTTTCATCTGTGATTGCTTTTTGAAATCTCGTGAAGAAAAAAGGGACTCGAAGAGTTTATATGATTCGGTGTGGATAACCTGACAGGAAATAGGCATTAATGTTCTGAATATTTATCTGGGAAGTAGAGGATGATGGACATTTGAAAAAGATTTGTGCTGCAATTCATCAATTAAGATCTGCCTTTCATCCGCGAACATACTCTGATGACTGAAAGACTTGTGCTGTAGGTTTTCATCTGAGATCTGTATTAGAACTGCAATCAAATTCTGGAGACTGAAAAAGAATTGTGCTGCTTTGTATCTGCGATCACACTTTGTTTAAAAGAGAGAATTATACCACGGTTATCTATTAGAGACTTGCTTTCCAGCTGTGTTCACTCAAAGAAGGCTGAGAGAGAATTATGCTGCGGTTCCTTATCTGAAATCTGCTTTTCAACTGTGATCACATTCTGACTGAGGGAGAGAATTGTGCTGCCGGTTTTTTTTAAATTTAAGATCTACCTTCAAACGGTGATCATCTTCTGATTGCTGCGAGAGAGAATTGTGCTGCAGTTATTTAACTTTTCAACTGGGATCGAATAATGACTAAATTAATTACAGCTTTAATTGTTATGGCTATTGGAAAGTTTGGAATTTAACATAGTGCTATTAGATAAAGTGAATTTGTGACAGGATACTGAAATTTGAGATTTTAGCACTAAATATTTGAGTATTGTGCATGGATCATTTGTGCTATCTGTAGCAAAGTACTCAAATTTTTGGAAATTGTAGTGAAGTAAGGAGGAAGATTGCATGCATTAGTATATAATATACTTTAGCACACAATTTTTGGTTATTTAAGATTTGCTATCTTTATATAAATTTGGAGGAGTAGTGAAATATGGTAATGAGTTTGCACGTTGTATATTTTTAAGCTATAATAATTTAAAGGTGCAAACTATATTACATAACGTGTGTCTAATTTCTTTTAAAATGAAAACTGCTCGTCGTGAGCGTGAGAAAAAAGAAATGGATTTAACATCAGCAAAGATGCATGCTGGTCATCCTTCATTAGTGTCTCAATTGGTGAATACAGAAGATGTGTCTAATGCAGTGGTCAATGCATTGAGTGGTCGTCTAGATGGAATTACAGGCAAATTAGATGGAATTAGTAAACAATTGGAGTCAATGGGTATAAGGATACAAGAAGCTGAGGAACGTATTTCAATGTTGGAGGATGATCTGCATAGCGCAAATAATAAAATTACTTCTCTTCAAGAGACAATCAGTAAACAGGGTTTGAAAATAGATGATTTAGAAAATCGTAGTCGTAGAAAAAATCTTCGTATAATTGGTATACCTGAAACTGTTAAGGATGCTGAGCTTAATGCTTATTTTTTTGGTATACTGAAGTTCTTAAATTTAAACGAAGGTAGTAGTAATCACTTTACTTTAGAACGTATTCATAGACTAGGTAGACCTCGGCCAGATGATACGAGACCAAGAATAGTTATGGCCCGGTTTATAAGTATTCAACACAAAGATAGAGTTTTAAGGGCAGCACGAGCGAAAGGGCCTCTGATGTTTGAGGGGGTCCGTATACAAGTCTTTCAAGATTACTCTATTCAACTAAGTTTAAAGAGAAAAGCATATGCAAATATTTGTCAACAATTGTTGTCATCAAATTTGAAATTTATGTTACAGTATCCTGCAAGGTTGCGGATATTCTATAATGGAAAAGCTGTATTAATGGAATCTCCAGAAGAAGCTAAGAAATGGTTTCATGGAAACATTGCTGGCATAAAAGATAATACCTGATCATTATAGTATTTGATTGAATTAAGGTTATCTATACAGGAAATAAGTTTTAAGTTTCAATGTGAGATGGTTATTTTCTTAGATGTAGGTGATGTTATTGGTTTATTTGTAGAAGGATTATGATGGGATGGGAAATAAAAATGCAAGATATTTCAGTAGAGAGGAAGTGAATTAAGATTTGCACTAATATGGCTGTAGGAGGAGAAGAAGAGATCTTAAGGTTTATGGATAAGAAAGGGTTTGGTGAAATAATGGGTGGGAGGGAGGAAAAGGGACGGGGAGGGGATAATAAGGGGATTTTTACAGTAGTTTATATAGAAAGCCAATTTAATATTAAGATGAGAGGATTTGAAGTATTGGTAATTGCTGTTGGAAGGGTCCTAGGCTGGGGGGACACTTCTAATTTTAAATATATGATAAAGTTAAATTTCAATATTTGTTTAATAATCACATCAGGAGGATAAGAGTTCTCTCATGGAACGTGTGTGGTCTTACAAGCCCCTTTAAGCGAAATAAAATTCTATTAGCAATAAGAAGGCATAAAGCAGATGTTGTTTTCTTACAAGAGACACACCAGTCTATAGAAGACCTGGTTCGAATAAAGAAAAAAGGTATTGAGTTAATTTATGGGGCTTCTGCAAAGGGAAGAAAAAGGGGGGTAGCTATATTAATTAAGACAGGAATAGGTTTCCAGAAAGATAGGATGGTAGTGGATCCTGAAGGGAGATTTGTTTTAGTACAAGGGAATTTAAATGGACAAAAGTTGTTGTTAGGTAGTGTATATGCCCCAAATGTGCCTGATCCTAAGTTTTTTATAGATTTAATGGCAGAAATTGATAATTTACCTGAGTCACCAATTATATTAGGAGGGGACTGGAATGGTGTCTTTGATAATCAAATGGATGTGTCAGGGAGGTGTGGGAGTAATCGTCTTAGTATTATAAAACTTTTAAAGAGATTCACTCAGAGATGTAGGCTTATAGATGTTTGGAGGGTTCTTCATCCAACAGAACGAGATTATACACACTTGTCTAGAGCACATGGTTCTAGTGCGCGACTTGATGCAATATTAGTATCTGAAGTATTATTTCCAAAAATGGTGGACGCAGTCATTGGTCCATATGAAATTTCAGATCATGCTCCTGTGTGGGTAGATTGGATAGGAAACCAGCCTGGTAGTAGTAAAGGTCCTTGGCGCTTACCACTTGAGTTGTGTTATGATACTAATTTCAAAGATTTTTTAATAACTAAATGGAACGATTATGAGTATTGTAATAGGAGGCATAAAAATGACCCAGAGTTATTTTGGGAGGCTTCAAAGGCTGTTTTGAGAGGGGATATAATTTCTTATATAGCCCGAAGGAGAAGAATGCTTGCTTTTAGGATTCTTAGATTGGAGAAGCAAATTTGTAGAGAACGCAGACTTTTTGCTAATAAACCTAATATTATCAACAAAGAGCAGTTACTTGCTACTCAAGCAACTTTAAATACTTTGTTGCAACAAAAAGCCAAAAAATCTCTGTTATATTATAAACATCATTTATATCAATATGGGGATAAATCGGGGAAACTTTTGGCTCGTTGTTTGGCGCGAAGTAAAGGATCCAGATTTGTTCCATTTTTGAAAAATGAAGGAGGAGTAATATGTAAAAACAGTGTAGATATAGGGAGAATTTTTGTAAGTTATTATACTAAGTTATATAGGGAGAAGAAGTTTCTAAAGAAAGTATTAAAATTTTTTTGGAAAAATACATTTACCACATCTTACAAAGGCTCAAAAAAAGAAATTGGAAGCTCCTATAACAGTAGAGGAAATTCAGAGTAAAATTGATAATGCCCCAAGATGTAAGGCACCAGGATTAGATGGTCTTAGAGCAGAATATTATAAATTGCTGCAAGTTCAGATTACACCGGTGTTAGTGACTTTATTCAATAGGTGGATGAATGTTGGAGTTTTTAAATTTAATAATAATCTTGCTCATATTGTGGTTTTGCCTAAACCTGGTAAAGATGTAACTGAGGTTGAGTCATATCGACCAATTTCTTTGATTAATTATGATTTAAAGTTGTTTGCAAAGATTTTAGCAGATCGGTTAGCAGTATATCTGCCAATCTTATTACATGATTGTCAGACCGGATTTGTGAGAGAACGGTATCCTTCAAAAAATGTAAGAAAAATTTTAGGAGTATTGAGCTGGGTTAGAAAAATGGATATCCCTTCTTTATTGGTAAGTTTTGATGCAGAAAAAGCTTTTGATAGAGTAGAATGGAAATATTTATTTGAAATTTTAAATGTCTATGGCTTTGGTGAAGGATTTATACAAGGTATTAGAGCTTTATATCATAAACCAAAGGCAGTAGTAGGAGTTAATGGACATATCACTAATAATTTTTATATTACACGTGGAACCAGACAAGGTTGTCCTTTATCACCATTGTTGTTTGTGCTCTCATTGGATCCTTTGCTGAGAATGATTTATGCTTGTGATGGTATACAAGGAGTGAAAGTTGGGTCATGTATATTCAAGGTTTCTGCTTTTGCGGATGATTTATTAGTCATGTTGTTAAATCCTTGTGAATCTTTAACAAGACTTCTAGATATGATTAGACGATTTGGAGAAATTGCTGGTTTCAGATTGAATATGACTAAACCAGAAGCATTGGATGTTAATGGGGGGTTACAGGAAAAATGGGGTGATGAGTTTCCATTAAGATGGGCTAATAATAAATTTAAATATTTAGGAATTTGGTTGCCTAAAAATCCAAATCATTTGTATAGGCAGAATGTTAGGCCGTTGATGCGAGATATACAAAATAAATTGCAGGTTTGGACTCCTTTGCCTCTTTCATTAGGTGGTAGGATAGCTGCATATAAAATGATGATTTTTCCAAAAATTTTGTATATTTTACAAATAATTCCATTGCGACTATTAAAGCAAGATGTGCAGAAATTAGAGAGATTACTGCAGGGATTTTTTTGGAGAGGGAAACATCCCAGATTTAGAATTGATCGTTTATATGGTTCATGGCAACAAGGTGGTATGGGGTTGCCTTGTTTAGAAATATATAATATGGGTTGTTTACTTCGTCATGTACGTGATTGGATAGGTGGTACTTCAGTTTACACTCCTTATGATCTTGAATCAGCTTTAGTTGCTCCTTATTCCCTTCGGTCAGTGTTACATGTATCAAGAGCGAAGTTGCCTAAAGTATTTAAAAATAATATATTATTTCAGGGGGTTCGATGGAGTTGGCAGAAGCTTTGTGAAAAATTGGGTGTTCCAAGTGAAATTTCAGGTTATTTGCCTCTACAGGGAAATATAGATTTTCAACAAAGTATAAAGTCAATTTTATTTAAAGGATGGGAGAAAAAAGGTCTTCAGTTGTTGTATCAAGTAATTAACGAAGAAGGTGTACTTAAATCATTTATTGATTTAAAAAGATGTTATGGATTGTCTCAGGGGCATTTTTATGCATATTTACATTTAAAATATTATTTGATTTCAATAGCAGATAGGAGAACTTGTTTGAGATCAGAAAATTTTAAGAAATTAGAAGAGTGGTTTGTGTTTAAGGACAAAGAGAGGATAACTGTAGCAGAATATAATAAGGCTTTATTTAATTTAGTTCATGTTAAGAATTTTGATCATTTGAGTTTGCAATGGGGGGAAGAATTAGGAATTAATCTTGAAAGGTTTGCCTGGGAAAAGGCTATTGGACGTATCCCTAGACAAATAGTGGGGGCAAAATTACGTGAAATGCAATTTAAAATAATAGTACGTGCTTACATATCACCATATAGAGCATGGAGGGGGGGCTTTGCACAATGTAGTGAATGCCCAAGGTGTAGAATAGAAAAGGCACATTTGGGGCATATGTTCTGGACTTGTATATGTGTGAAGAAATTTTGGAATAAAATTCAAAATTATTTAAGTGGTATATTGAGGCAAGCTTTAATTTTGACTCCAGGGTTTGCTATACTTGATGTTCCTGATTCTATGGGACTTTCCTCATCAGGGAATAGACTCTTGGTAAGAAAATGTTGTCTGCTTGCTAAACACTGTATACTTCGGAATTGGAGAGATCCTAAAGGTCCAGAATATTGGGAGTGGAGAAACGTATTGCACCAATTGATATTATGGGAAGGATTATCTACTAGGAAACATGTGCGTAGAAGAGCTTATTTTTTAAAAGTTTGGTCTCCTTATCTTGATGGGGTTTCAGCAAGGGCTAGGAATGATATTTTAACAATTTAAATTGGCTTAGTTAGGATAAAATAAGGGGAGGGGTGAGAAATGAAAATAGATTAGTGGGGAGGATGTGGATTGAAAGGGGAAAGTACAAAAGGGTGAAGGTGAAAGGGAAAATTAAAATGTATTAATTATATCCTTTTGTGGATTATTACTGAGTGGGGGAGGGGGATAAAGGTATGGACTGGGAGGGAGTATGGGATGGTGGTGATGGATAATGGGGGGGAGGGAGTGGGGAATTAAAAAGTAAAATATATATATATTCCCCGTTGTGGGAATGAATATGGTTGTTTAACATTGTTTAATATGTATGTTGTTTAAATTGTTTCGATATATATGCTACTTATATTGTTTCAAAATGTATGTTGTCTACAATATGTTAACTGCTTACAATGAATAAAAAGATTAAATACTAAAAGGGACTTTCAAAATAAATATGGGCTTATAGTAACAAAGTATATGACGACAGATAAAGACCAGCATGGTCCATCTAGTCTGCCCAGCAAGGTGGCAAGAGTAGGTTTGCCCGTCGCTCCAATTTGACTATGTTCAAAGTTTTTTTATATATTAAGCAGAAATTGCAATCTCCAATTGTTTTTGTCAGCATCTGTTAAAATGCCAATTAAATGCTAAATAAATACAGTAAAACTGAGCACTTAATTCCTGACATCATTTCTAGTTTAGGTGAAACTAGGGTATATCTAGTATTGTATTATATGTATTGTATTGGCTTTTATCTTTCGTTTCTGAAATCTGTACCAAAACATTTACTATATAGATGGGTTGTACTGAAAGATGAGTGGGGAACAGGCCAGCCATATAAAACTTTAAAATGACCATTTATTTGGCACTGCTAAATGGAAAAGTTCTACTACTACTACTACTAAGCATTTATAAAGCGCTACCAGGCGCACGCAACACTGTACAATGAAAACACAAAAAGACAGTCCCTGCTCAAAAGAGTTTACAATCTAAAAAGACAAAGCAAGAAAAGGAGTAGAAAAAAAGATAAGAACAAGGGCAACAAGACAAGAGCAGGAGAGACAGGACAAAGGAAAGAGGTAAGAACAAGAGTAAGAGGAAGAAAGAAAGGTGAAATAAAATAGGGGAAGGAAGGAGAACAGCAAAATCAAGAGCCAAAGGCAGAGGCGAAAAGATGAGCTTTTAACTTGAGTTTGAAGAGGGGCAAAGAAGATGCCTGACATATAGACAAAGGAAGTTTATTCCAAGCGTAAGGAGCAGCAAGGTGAAAAGAGCAGAATCTGGAGTTGGCAATAGAGGAGAAGGGCATAGCAAGAAGCAACTGGGAAGAAGAACGGAGTACACGAGGGGGGAAATAGGGAGAAATGAGAGAAGAAAGGTACTGAGGAGCCACAAAGTGAATGCACTTATAGGTCAGAAGGAGAAGCTTAAAGTGAATACGGAAACGGATAGGGAGCCAGTGAAGAGATCTGAGGAGAGGAGTGATGTGGGCAAAACGAGGCTGACGGAAAATCAAACGGGCAGCGGAGTGCTGAACAGACTGAAGAGGGAAGAGATGAGACTGAGGGAGACCTGCAAGAAGGAGGTTACAATAATCAGGGCGGGAGGTGATTAGGGAATGGATGAGGGTTTTAGTAGTGAGCTCAGAGAGAAAGGGGCGGATTTTGCCAATGTTGAAGAGAAAGAAGCGACAGGCCTTAGCGATGAGTTGAATATGAGAGGAGAAAGAGAGTGAAGAGTCAAAAACACCCCCCAAATTGCGAGCAGATGAAACAGGTTGGAGAATAGAGCCATCAACAGAGACTGAAAAAGAAGGAGAAAGGGAAATTTTAGGAGAAAAAATGAGAAGTTCATCAGTCTTGGCCATGTTCAATTTCAGGCGACAATAGACCATCCAGGCAGCAATGGCAAAGAGACAGCAAGAGATCTGGGACTGGAAAGCAGAAGAAAGATCAGGAGTAGACAGACAGATATGGGAGTCATCAGCATAGAGATGGTACTGAAAACCATGAGAGGAAATAAGCACACCAAGGGATTGGCTATAGAGAGAAAAAAAAGAAGGGGACCCAAGACAGAACCCTGGGGGACACCAACCGAGAGCGGGGTAACAGAGGAGGAGGAGCCACCAGAACATACACTAAAGGAGCGATGGGAGAGATATGAGGAGAACCAGGCGAGAACAGAGTCCCTAAAGCCAAGCGAGGACAAAGTGTCAAGGAGAAGATCATGGTCAACAGTGTCAAAGGCAGCAGAAAGGTCAAGGAGGATAAGGACAGAGTAAAGGCCTTTAGATTTAGCCAGGAACAAGTTACTGGAGACTTTGACAAGAGCAGTTTCAGTAGAGTGCAAAGGACGAAAACCGGATTGTAAGGGATCGAGAAGAACATGGGAAGAGAGGAAGTCAAGACAATGGTGGTAAACCGCACGTTTGAGCAGTTTAGAAATGAAAGGAAGGAGAGAGATGGGGCGATAATTAGAAGGACAAGATGGATCAAGTGAGGGTTTCTTAAGGAGAGGGGTGACCACAGCATGTTTAAAGTCAGCCGGGACAGTAGCAGTGGAGAGCGAAAGGTTGAGAATATGAGAAATGGAGGTGACAACGGTAGAGGAAATAGAGGAGAGGAGATGGGAGAAGATAGGATCAGAAGAGCAAGTGATGAGCTTGGAGGAGGAGAGAAGAAGAGCAGTTTCATCAATAGAAATCGTGGGGAAGGAAGAGGGTAGGATGAGAAGGGGGAGAGAATGAAAGCAGGAAAGGGAAAATTGGGGATTTAGAGGGAAACTGGAGAGTGATCTTATGGATTTTATCATGGAAGTAATCAGCCAGAGCCTGGGCAGAAAGGGAAGGAGGAATCAGAGGCGGAGGCACTTTGAGGAGAGAATTGAGAGCAATTAAGAGACGGCAAGGATCAGAGGCATGAGAATTAGTCAGGCGAACAAAGTAATCTTGTTTGGCAAGAGCTAAGGAAGATTTGAAAGAGCGAGCATGAATTTGAAACGAAGGAAATCTTCAGGGGAGTGGGATTTGAGCCAGGTACGCTCAGCAGACCGGGCACAGGAGCGAAGATAGCAAATAGTGGGAGAGCGCCAGGGCTGAGGTAAGGAACGCCTTTACAGGACAGGCAAAGAGATCTAGGGCATGGCCCCCAAACCTGGCAGCAAACCACCTCCACTTGCATGAATACGATTTTCTCATTGAGGCTCTCCTGGAGGCCAAAAGGACATCAGTCACACCAGTCGGCAGGTTGAGCTTGGATAACCAGCTGTTACATTGTAAACCCCTACCAACTCTAAAGGCTACTACTGTTTATTTAGAGCTAAATGAAACAAAGTATCTCTAACCAGCAAGTTGTTACATTTCAATGCAGTAACCCAATAACCTTCTTACAATAACCTTAAGACTGTATCGCACAATACTGTATCTGTTTATACTGAATGATAGGTAACGATAGGACTGTATCGCACAATACTGTATCTGTTTATACTGAGTGATAAGGAACGTTAGGACTGTATCCCTATTTTGTTAAAGTAATAAGAAACGCTGTACCCCAACCCATCTATCCCTGCTAGACTGTTGGTACCCAACAACTATCTTGCCGGCCTACACTAACTCATCTCTAGGCCAGCTGCCTTGACTTCACCCCACACTGCGCCACTCGAATCCAAAATCCAAGTATTTCTGGCAGACATAAAATGGAGCCTGCTCACACCTTCCTGATTTTGTGCATGTGTATACTAACATCTTCATATAGAACCATCCCACACTCACAATACTGCATTCCTCTACTATATACACCAATCTACCTTCTCCACCCCCCCCCCCTCCATTACCCATCCTGCATCAATACAACTTAAATCCTATCACCACCACACAAACACCAAGTAAATTACCCCAACGACACACCCATATCAAAGGGAACAAATCTCAAAAACACCCTAAAACCAAAGCAAAGAACACTATTGGATCTCAAATACAACTCACACGAACCACACACCAAGAACATCACACATGTAACATTATCCTTATTAATGCTAGGTCAATAAGGAATAAAACGCATATTATCCACAACATTCTAACTGACGAACAACCAGATATCCTATGCATAACAGAAACATGGCTCACTGACTCAGACTCTGCAACAATGAACCAAATACAGAAGCCCGGATACCAACTATACAACTGCCCACGCATCAACAGAAGAGGAGGCGGAGTCCTTATAGCAGCCAAAACCAGCCTTCAACTCACAACCACATCTACGGTCACAAATCCAGATCTTGACCTACTTAAAGTCGAGAGCATGGCATTATCCATCTGCCTAATCTATCGACCTCCCTCACCACAGCACGAAACACTAGCCACAGCACTAGAAACCATCACATCCACACAAAGCAAAAAATTCCAGATCATCCTCGGAGATTTGAACCTAGCATCAATTCCTCCGTCCCACACGGACTCCTTCTATGAAGCCATCGACCAATTGGGTTTCCAACAAATAATAAGCAACCCCACACACGATAGAGGAAACATCCTAGATATGATTTTCATACCCAGAAATCCACAACAAAGCAATGAACCACCTATAATAAAACATAACTCAAGTACCATGGTCAGACCACCACCAAATCAACTGTAAACTTAAACTACAGTGCCAACCCAAAAACTCAAAGGAGATGAGAATGACCAACCCCATTAGGAAATTCAGCAAACTCAACGAGGAACACCTCATAAGCACCATTGCATCCCACATAAACCTAGATTCCACAGACCTAGATGAACTAACTAACAGATGGAACACACACATCCAAAATACATCTAACCCAACTCTGAAACACACATCAAACCCACATAAGATCAACTCGGAACCCTGGTACACAGGAACTCTAATAAAATCAAAAAGGGAGCTCCGTAAAATAGAGAGAAAATGGAGACAAACCAAATCCTCCGATCTCAAAACTAAATACATGGCCCATCTCGCAAAATACAAAGACGACGTGAACAATGCAAAAAAATTACATCACACCAACATCCTAAACAAGGCAATCAATCGCCCACGAGAGTTATTTGAACTAGTCAAATCACTAACCAAAACCGACCAAAATGCCAACCTCAACAAATCCATCAAGGTCCAAACACTGGCAAACCACTACGCGACCAAACTGACGGCCCCTGGTCCTCCACCCCCCCCCCCCACCAACACCACAAATCAGAAGTGAGAACAACACAACGCAAAACCAGTTATGGGAGCACTTCCACAAAATAGGAACCAAGCAAATCACAGCCATTGTCACAAGCCTGAAAAGCACCACCTCCCCACTAGATCCCTGTCCTGCATCCTGGATCAAGGCAGTGAAACAAGACATAGCACCTCACATAGCACACATAGTTAACCTATCCCTACAACAAGGAATCATGCCCTCAGAACTAAAGAAATCAGTCATTAGACCGATCCTAAAAAACACTACACTCAACGGAGAAGACCCAGCCTCCTACCGTCCCATATCAAGTATCTCATTCCTGGCAAAGATCATAGAAAAAACGGTCCTTCTACAACTCCAAGACCATCTGACTGACAGTGCTCCTCTTGATGACCAGCAATATGGCTTCAGGCAACATCATGGAGTTGAAACCCTGTTACTAGTTCTACTTAACAACCTCCTAAAGGGCCTTGAAAACAAAAAGAAAATGTACATTCTTGTATTCATTGACATCTCAGCTGCCTTTGATACAGTTAATCATGGGACCCTCATAAATAGGATAAAATCAATAGGAATAACAGGAACCCCACTAAAATGGTTCTCATCCTACATCTCAAATCGAACACAACAGGTTCAATTCAACGGAGAAAAAGCAGAATCTTTCTCACAAACACAGGGAATCCCCCAAGGCTCTGCTCTCTCAGCACTTCTGTTTAACATATATATGCAGCCACTATGCAAAATTTTCTCACGGCACGAAATTAATTACCACATCTATGCCGATGATATCATGCTATACACACAACTAGACACTAAAAACCCAGACTACAACCCACTGGAGACATGTATCGGAGAGATGCAAGACTGGTTACAACAAAGTAGTATGTCAATTAATCACAAAAAAACCGAAGTAATGTATATCTCCAAAGAACCGAATTTTGACCCTCCCACATCAATAACACTATGTAACAACACTTACCAAACAAAAAAAGAAATAAAGTATCTAGGAGTCACATTTGACTGTGACCTAAAGATGGAAAAACACCTCCGAAAGACCAACAGAGCAGTTTTCCACAAGCTTAGAGTGCTCCAACCCATTCGGAATATTATTGATCCCCAAGACTTCAGAACAGTGGCCCAAGCACTCATCATGCCACATTTTGACTACTGCAACGCCATCCTACAAGGTTTACCTAAAAAAACCCTAAACATATTACAAATGGCACAAAATGTAGCTGCCAGGGTCATAATGAAGAAAAATCTAAGTGACCACATCACACCAGTACTAATTCAATTACACTGGCTACCCATAACAGCTCGCACAAAATACAAAATACTAACAACCACCTTCAAACTCATCCACAACTTAGCACCTTCCTTCCTCAACAACCTAGTAAGATTGCAACCTCCTACCCGAAACAGAAGAACCCACAATTCCAACATCCTTCACACTCCAACAGATATAAGATCTGCCAAAGTTAACACCAGCCACAGGGCTTTCTCATATGCGGCGCCAACACTGTGGAACCAACTCCCACCAGAACTACGAGCTAGCAATGACCTTCTAGACTTCAGAAAGAAACTCAAAACGCACATTTTCCAATCACATTTCAACCTGAACTAAACCCACAGATGGAGCAGCCCCTGACCACTGTGTCCAAGAAGATTATCCTGTATATATGTATTTATGTATATATGTAAATGAACTCCCCCATAGCTAAGAAGTGTTAACTCTGTATGATGTGCTTTTCTGACAATCTGTATGTAAACAAAATTTGTACCTGCCTTGATTCGGCAGTTTCACAATAGTAATCCTACCCGCTTCTGATCGCTGGAAGGAGCGGGCTACAAATGCTTGCTAAATAAAAAATAAATAAAAATAACATTAGCCTCTCAACATCTATGCTGTGAGGGCCAAAGACTTGATGTTGGGTTGCGGCATCATTCTGTTCTCCTGCGAAATCAGAAACGGCCCCTGGCCCATTCAGAGTGGCTCCTCACTGGAGGACTGTAGCAGGAGAGGAAACCAAGGCTATCTGGGTCAGTAAGGAGCGATGAGACGCATCATCCCTATGTCTGTTTTGAGTTTCAGGAAGGACTTTGCTATGAGAAGAATTGGAGGATATGCATACAGAAGACCCTCCCCCAATGTTGGAGGAAAGCATCTGAGACTACTCTGCTGTGTGATCTTACCTTGGAATAGAGCTGATCCACTTGGGCATTTTGAGGAACCGGGAACAGATCCATCAAGAGGGTGCCCCACTCTCAAAGGATTTGAGCCACGCAACCTCCTAGTGTCCATTCAAATGGTTGGAGGACTCGATTGAATATGTCTGCCAGAATGTTTTGCTCACATGGTAGGTATGTGGCTCATGTCCATCCCATGTGCAATGACACTTCCACAACCTGACTGCTTCCCAACACAAGAGGTACAAGCTCACTCCTCCCTGCCGGTTGATGTAGAACCATTGTTACTAGATTGTCAGTCTGAATCAGAACAATTTGATTGGCTAGTCTATCTCAGAAAGCCTTTTTGCTATGGCTCTATCCAAGAAGTTGATCTAGTGGAGACTTTTCTTGGAAGGCCCCATCGCTCCGAGTATAAAACCCTCGAGATGTGCTCCCCAACCCAGCTTGGTTGTGTCTGTTGTCAAAATCTTTTTGAGGTAGAGCAATTTAGAAGGATAAACCTATGAGCAAATTGTGATGGATTGTAAATCATTGCAATGACTGAACAAGTGGATTGGTGACATACAGACGATCCCTGAGTCAACCTGGAGCTAGGGGGTCCACTGAGTCTTCGAGTCCACTGAGCCTGTCTCATATGGAGACGTGCCAAGGATGTTATGTGTACTATAGAGGCCAAATGACCTAGTATACTTAATATCTTTTGAGCCATGGCTGACTCAATTGAATCTCCAGCACCAGTACTGTCAATCTGTGTCATGCGGGAAGAAGGCTCTTGCCTTAATTTTGTCAAGCAGGACTCCAATGAATTCCAATTGTTAGATGGGCTGAAGATGGGATTTCGGATAATTTATGACGAACCCTAGTAATTCCAGCACCTGAATGGTCAACCGGGTTGATTCTCTAACTCTTTCCAGAGGGATACTCTTAATCAGTCAATCGTCCAAACGGAGGAAGACAAACTCTCCCAGCGTCTGGAGGTAAGCTGCTGCTACTGCAAGGCATTTTGTGAAAATGTGTGGTGCTGAGGCTAGGCCAAAGAGCAACACTGGGTACCAGAAGTGTTGTCCCCCCCAGGATGAATCAGAGATACAGATACATCCCACTCACAAGTAGTATGTGGGTGTATGCATCCTTCAGATCTAGGGAGCATAGCCAATATCCTTTTTGAAGATAAGGGAGCAGGGTGCCCAGAGAAATCATTCTGAACTTTTCATTGATGAGGTATCTATTTAGATCAGAGGTCTAGGATGGGACTGCATCCCCCTGTTTTCTTGGGAGATTAGGAAATACCTGGGATAAAATCCTTGATGTCCATGCACCACTAGCATCCAATGCAACCTTTTGTCGTCTGAAAACAAATTACAAGAGGGCTGATGATCGGGTCCAGGCCCTGAAGGCACCAATTGTGATTATCTTGGCCATATTGATACCTATATTCTTTCCTTATACCTGAAAGGTCATCAAACTCCTCAAATGATTGCTTTCAGGCGAATTTTATTAATGAAGGCAAAACGCAGAGTCCCAGTTTTTCCCATCTCAAAAAAACCCCTGACATGCCTGGAGTAAAAGCCACATTATACCACACAGGGATTAGCTGAGAACAATTTACCCCAAATTTACCCCAAATTTTACACATTTACAGAAAAGGATTATCAAACTTATTTTGTTGAGCTTTCTCCCCCTCCTTCCAAGCCCTAACATTCTCATCCCATGCACACCCATTCTTTCCACTCATTGATACACCACTGAACCACTGCTTGCAGTCTCATAGTAGCCTAGATAGCAATAGAATAGCCAGACATCCTATGTCCTACACAAAATCCTTCTTGACACTCTTGGCCTTTTATTATCCCAGATAAAGTTATTTTTTTCTATATCCACTGCAACAACACTGGGGTATCTCGATAGGCAGTATGTTAAATAGATGAAGTAATTTGAGAACCACCATCCTAACACAATATAGAATACAATGGGTCTTCTGCAAACTGCAAAATCTTATGATGTTTATCTCCTACTGTATAGCATAGTTACTCACCTGTAACAGGTGAACAGCAGGAATTTAGTCCTCACATATGGGTATCGTCGGTACCGACGGAGCCTGCGCGGGAACGCTCCCCAGCGTCCAATTAGAAAGCTTTTGGGAGCATCCCACAGCACCTGCGTGCTGCTTTCCCGCCTTTCCCAACTGCCTCTCTCCAGTTGAGTTTTAAAGCTGAGACAAAGAGAGAGAGAGGGAAAGGAAAGAGATAGAGAGATACAACCCCTAGGGGAGGTGGGTGGGTCGTGAGGACTAAATTCCTGCTGTCCCCGGAGATCACCTGTTACAGGTGAGTAGCTTTGCTATCTCCAGGAACAAGCAGGAATGTAGTCATCACATATGGGGACTCCCTAGCTTTAGGTGCCAGGGAGAGACCCCAGAAGTTGTGTGTCCCTGAACAGGGCTCCACTTCCCCCCATGGATCTCTGGCATCCTACCAGGGATGGCGGGTAGGAGTTGATTAGGTATGGAACAGGTGTTCGAGAACAGCCTGACCAAACAAGGCATCCCGGCGGGAGTCCTTGTCCAAGCAGTAATGGGCTGTGAAGGTATGAACCGAGGCCCAAGTGGCTGCTCGACAGATGTCGTCGATAGACACAGAGTGCAGATGAGCCATTGAGGTTGCCATGGCTCTCACATTGTGAGCTGTGACATGGCCCTCCAGAGAAAAGTTCTTACTCTGATAGGCGAAGGAAATACACTGAGCAATCCAGTTAGACAGTGTTCTCTTGGAGACTGGAAGTCCCAAATGAGAAGGATCAAAAGCAACAAAGAGCTGAGAGGACTTTCTATGTTGCTGTGTTCTTTGTAAGTAAAAGGCTGAAGCTCTTTTACAGTCCAAGGTATGAAGATTCCTCTCTGCATTTGATGCATAAGGCCTTGGAAAAAACACAGGTAGGTAGACCGCTTGGTTCAGATGAAAAGGTGAGACCACCTTTGGCATAAAGTGTGGATGAGTCCTAAGGACTACCTTGTCATGATGGAACCTGTCAGACGGCCGCCTGGGTGAGAATGTTCACAGTCTTGGCAAAAGCATACCTCTATATGATTTGCAAGGATTTGTGGGTAATGTAGTCCATTCATTCCAGACACAGCCGTGACCAATAATTAATTATACTTGCTCAAGGGTAAAGCAAATAAGATTTTTATTTATGAGGGGTTCTCCCAACACAGATAATGCTTGGTAGCACAGAACTCAGGATACTTGCTTGCAGTTTTAAACTTGAAAAAAACAAAGACAGGAAAAAAACAACATCTGAACTTGTCAGGTAATTAAAGCAAAGGATTAAAGACCTGGTTGGCAACAAACTGGTCTTTCTTGTAGGCTTTAGCAAATAATGTCTTAGCAATGCAGTAAGCAACCAAATAAACCCACAAAGTAGGAAAAAATGTTCTTTTCTTCAGGTTAACTTCTTATATCTTTACATATAAATTCAGAAGTGATTCCCTTCAGAGCACACAAGCAATTAGGTAAGCTCAATTGCTAGCAATCACCCAGCTGAAACCCCTTAGCTGGCTTGCTTTCACTGTGTAGCTCAAAATCTTACTCAGAAGGTTTTCTGAGTAGATTAAAGAACAAGTTGGTATTTCTTTGTGAGGGTTATTGCACTTTGTAACAGAAAACTACCATTTGAGTTTGGACAGAGAGCAGCCCATATATTCACATTCTGGTTCTAAGACCTCTCCCCTTTCTTCAATAACACAGGTACACTACCAAAAAACTGCCTCCAGTTTTGCAACTGATTCCTATATAGATTTTGGGGGTGCTGAATCCAGGAAAAATAGCCAAAATGTTCCATCACGTCACGTTTTCTTGCAAAATTAGATTTCTTACCCATATAAGGAATGTTCACATAATTTCTTTTTAGCCGACTGCAGTTTATTTTCTTGGCCCAAAATAGAGGTTGTAATGGTTAACTAACTAGAAACACTCCCTCATGATATTTTAGAGTGTTTTGTATTCATTTTATACATTAACAGGACAATTGGGAGGCGGGGGGCTAAATCCAGTACTCGCGCTGGCGCATGTTCTTTCCTGTTCGCCTCGCCTCGTTCGCTCGCTCAAACACGGTGGTTGCGACATGAACGTTCCTGTCAAATTTCAGTTTCTTGCAAGTTCATTATTACCTTTTGTTTGCTCAGTCGTAATCCAGCTTTATTCCGAAGTGGTTCACTACAGTTGTAGTTTGCAGTGCTGTGTATTTGTGATGGCTCACAGAGCCAGAGGTTGCGTCAACTCTCCGGACAGTTTTTGTTTTATTTGTGGGGAATATACCGTGAAAAAGCGACAGAGGAACATTTCTGCATTTATTAAAAAAGTATATTTCGCCTATTTCGGTTTGAAGTTAGGAAATCAAGACAAACCGTGGGCTCCTCACAAAGTGTGCAAGACATGTGAGGAAGATCTACGCTTATGGATGAAAGGTAAAAAACAAGCATTTCGTTTCGGAATACCAATGATGTGGCGTGAACAAAGAGACCACAGCAGTGACTGCTATTTTTGCTCTTGCATTGTGAAGGGATACAACTTAAAAAATAAGAACGTAATAAGTTACCCCAACCTTCCCTCAGCAATTAGGCCTATGCCTCATAGCAACGAAGTACCTGTGCCTGAACCACCAAAATCTTTGGATCATATTTGTGTGGGACGGTTCTGATCATGATGCGACTCATCAGATGGCTTTTCCCCGATGAGTCCAGTACTTCCGAGTTTGAAACTGAACCAGATCCGAAACCTGAACTTTTCTCTCAAGCTGAATTGAATGATTTAGTCCGGGATTTAGGACTCCCAAAAGATGCTGCCCAACTGCTAGGTTCTCGGCTTAAACAGAAAAATCTATTGTCACCAGGAACAACTTTTTATTGGTACCGCAACCGCGAGACACAATTTTTGAAGTATTTCAGCAAAGAGGAAGATTTGGTATTTTGCAACGATATATACGGAGTGATGGAAAAGTTTAAACTCAAGTATGATCCTGTTGAATGGCGGCTGTTCATTGATTCGTCAAAAGACAGCATAAAAGGTGTTCTTCTTCATAATGGCAACACATTCGCTTCAGTTCCTATTGCTCACTCTGTTATTCTCCAAGAAAAATACGAGAATTTGGCCCTGATTCTTCAGAAGATTCGTTATGATGAGCATAAGTGGATGATTTGTGGAGACTTTAAAATTCTATCCATGCTATTAGGGCAGCAATCCGGTTTCACCAAATATCCCTGCTTCCTTTGCTTGTGGGATAGCCGGGCCCGCGACCTACACTGGGGGAAAAAAGACTGGCCAATTCGGGAGTATTTGAGACCCGGTGAGAAAAATGTTCTTCATGAGAGCTTGGTACCTCGTGATAAAATTCTATTACCACCTCTCCACATTAAGTTGGGTCTCATTAAGCAATTCATCAAGTCCCTTCCAAAAGATGGTGACTGCTTTTGGTACCTTTGCTCAAAGTTCCCCCGACTTTCTGAAGCAAAGCTAAAGGAAGGAGTGTTTGTTGGCCCTGATATAAGGAAACTCATTTCAGATGGAGCATTCGCTGAAACGATGTCTGAGAAGGAAAAGGAAGCCTGAGATTCCTTCAAGGATGTTGTTCTCAAATTCTTGGGGAACAGGCGGGATGAGAACTATAAGGATATTGTTGCCAGGATGCTCAATGCCTTCAAAGAACAAGGCTGTAACATGAGCCTGAAAGTCCATTTCTTGCACTCCCATGTGAACTACTTTCCCGAAAACCTGGGGGCGTACAGTGAAGAACAAGGTGAAAGGTTTCACCAGGACATCAAGGACGCAGAGAGAAGGTACCAAGGAAGATGGAACACCACTATGATGGCTGATTTCTGCTGGTTGCTGCTGCGGGAAACCCCAGATGAAAAATACGCCAAGCAGTGCACCAAGAGAAGCATTCGGGGGAAGAAGAAACGGGCCCACCAGGAGATTGATTGACCCAAGAATGACTTTAAAATCTAAACTGTGTTGACAAATATCGTGTTTTTACTAAACTTTGAAATAAAAATTTGCTAGTTATTACCACAGTGTCGGATCTCATTTATTAGAATTTTATTTTCACACCATCGGGTGTTTGTCTTCATGTATTGCAATGGTGCGGTTTGCGTTTTCTATTCTTACATACATACCTGTACAACATTTTTTGCACATTTCTTTGCTTTGCGTCTAACCTCGCTCTTATATGCTCAATGTTTGTGCACATGTATGTGGCTGTTTTAAGTGCAGACAATTTTGCTACCATCACAGTGTGTTTTGTTGACATTACTCTATTCTTATGTGCTGCCTTGTTACAATTTTCTTTATTCTTATTTGAATAACTACTAAACAATTAGTATAAAGAATTCATCCAAGAAACTTTTATCTCGATCGCACTCAATCTGAAACGTTCACCTCAAACTGCTAACCCAATGTAGCAAAAAATCTGTACGTGATGGAGCAAATTGGTTACCAGATTTGGATTCCGCGCACCAAAAAACGTAAAAATCAATCGAAACATTAGAGGCAGTTTAAAAAAAAAATTTTTTTAGTGTACCTGTGTAATCATAGGTTCAATATCTTGGCTTGGCACAAAGGAATTTCTCAATGGAGCACTACCAGGAGAATAATCATTTCCCTGCTTCCTTTCAAAGTTATAGCTAGGGCATAGATCAGTGTTCATACCTGAGCTTCCATTGCTGTTAGAGTTCCCCTTTAAATAGCCTGGCCAATATGTAGTCCAGTTTCTGTGTCCAGCCTTCCAATCTAGATCCCTGGACACTGGATCTCTCTTCACATACCTTCTGGCATGGGTCTTAGGGTCCCTTCCACGTGCAGCTGTTTCCCTCACAGGTACCGTCTGGAGATTCCTGCCTCTGCAATACCACTCCTCTGGTCTCCCCCAGTCCAATGGTGTATGCTGGCTTCTTGTCTGTCTCCCAGTATACGTACTGTGCTGGACTCCTGTAGACTTCCCAGAGGCTTTTCTCTCCCTTCTTTTAAAGGGCTTCTTGCTCTCTCTGTCCGTCCGTTCTGACCTCTGCTTCTGATGAGAATGAAGATCAGGATCTCCAAGCTGATCAAGATACCAAGGATCATGATGATTCTCTGTAGAATACTCTCTACCTTTATTCTGCCTTGATGAGTGCTCCACCTTAGCACAGCGCAGCTGTGCTGAATTAAGCCCTGCCCTTTGCAATGAGTGCTTGGGGATTACCTCATAGCCCTCTTGATTGGACACACGTTTTCTCACTTCAGCTCCTCTAAAGGCTGTTGGAAACCTGGTGCATTCTGGAACTGGTAGTCTTTTATGGCAAAATTCTGTTTTCTCATTTCTACCAGCACTGATAGGTTGCTTGTTCAGAGACACTTCACCTTTTCTATAGCTCCCTTCCTGAGCTATGATAAGCTTCCTTATCACAAACCTTGTATAAGGTGGATCAGCTACTAGCGCTTGCAACTCACTAATGCGGCGTGCTGATGTGACTGCAATGAGAAAGATAACCTTCCAAGAAAGGAATTTCAAGGAGGTAGTAGCTAAAGGTTCAAAAGGTGGCTTCATGAGCTGCCCAAGAACCAGGTTTAAGTCCCATGCCACCGGTGGTGGCCTAATGGGAGGCTTAGTTAAAAGAACTCAGGATCTTGCTATAAGAGGATGGGGGGAAACAGGTTGTCCATTTAGAGGCTTGAAAGAAGCTGCAATAGCACTCAAATGGACTCTTACTGAATTAGTTTTAAGACCTGCATTGGATAAATGAAGGATTCCAGAGGTATCGCAAGGGGGTTAAGACCCTTTTGCGAACACCATATGGTAAACATTTTCCACTTGAAAGCATAAGAGCGTCTTGTGGAAGGTTTCCTGGAAGCAAAAAGAATATCTTTTACTTGCTGAGGGATATTAAGATCATGGAGATCTAGGCCTTCAGCAACCAAGCCCTGAGATGCAGAGACTGGGGATTGGGATGCCATAACATTCCATACTCCTGAGATAGGAGATCTGGAGCAGACCCTAACTCCAGGGAGGGAGCTTGAGAGAGATGTAGAAGCAGAGGGTACCACAATTGCCGTGGCCAATGTGGAGCTATGAGAATCATATGGCCTCTGTCTCTCTGAAGCTTGAACAGGGTTTTGGGAATTAGGGAAATGGGTGGAAAGGCATACAGGAAGTCTTGACCCCAGTAAAGGAGGAAAGCATCCCTGGCCTGAGCCCCCTGAGCCGGAATTCTGGATCAGAACCGGGGAAGTTTGGCATTCCACGGACTTGCAAAGAGGTCTATGTCCGGGGTTCCCCAAAGTTGAAATATCCTGGTCACCTGGTCTGCATGCAGAGACCACTCGTGTGGAAGCAGAACTCGACTGAGTCTGTCTGCCCAAGAGTTTTGAATGCCTGGAAGATATACTGCCAGAAGATGAATCTGATGCTCTCTGGCGAGGGCCCATAGTCGCAAAGCTTCGTTGCAAAGCAACAGAGAGCCTGTTCCCTCCTGCTTGTTCACATAGAAAATGGCTTCTTGATTGTCCATATGAATGAGGACTGTCTTGTAGCTGAGCAGGGTGTGGAACACTCGCAGAGCAAGGAAGATTGCTCTGAGCTCCAAGAGACTGATATGTAGATAACTCTCCTTTGGAGACCAGGTGCCCTGGGTGGAGAGGTCTTGCAGATGAGCTCCCCAACCCATTGGAGAAGCATCTGTTGTGAGAGTTGCTTGGGGTAAAGGTTGTTGAAAAGGGGACCCCAGCAACAGGTTTTGAGTGGACTTCCACCACTGGAGGGACAAAATAAGGCGACTTGTGTTTGCTATTTTGTCTGACAGGCATCCTGATGCCTGGGTCCAATGGGTGGATAAAGTCCACTGAGCTGCCCTCATATGGAGGCGAGCATAGGGAACCACATGCACAGTAGATGCCATGTGGCCTAGTAGTTGTAACATTTCTCGAGCAGTTAGATGAGGCTTTAGCACTGCTTGAGAAGCTAACTGCACCAGGCGAAGGCAATGGGCCTGGGGGAGATAGGCCCTTGCCTTTGTGGTATCCAGCAAAGCTCCTATGAACTCTAAAGACTGAGTGGGAGTTAGACTGGATTTTGGGATGTTTATTACCAGCCCTAAATACTGAAGGATACGCATGGTGCAGGATAGAGAAGTCCTGGCCTCTGACTCTGTTGGGGCTCGAATGAGCCAGTCGTCTAAGAAAGGGAAGACGAATATCCCTAGAGTGCGGAGAAATGCTGCTACAACAGCCATGCATTTCGTGAACACCCTTGGTGATGAGGCCAGGGCAAAAGGAAGCACCCTGTATTGGTAGTGCTTTCCCTGAAAAAGGAACCGAAGGAACCTTCTGTGAGTTGGATGGATGAGAACATGGGTATACGCATCCTTGAGATCTAGAGAACAAAGCCAATCCTGACTCTGAAGGTATGGCAGCAGAGATCCAAGAGAAATCATTTTGAATTTCTCCTTGACAAGGAATTTGTTCAATTCTCTGAGGTCCAAGATAGGTCTGTAACCCCCTGTTTTCTTTGGGATAAGGAAATAAGGGGAATAGAACCCTGTACCCTGCTGATGAAGGGGTACTTCTTCTATTGCCCCTTGGGCAAGAAGGATAGCGACCTCCTGACCTAACAGGTTGATGAGAGAGGTCGGAGAATTGAACTGCTTTACTATTGTGTGAGGGGGCATGCTTGAAAAATGAAGCTTGTACCACTCCTTTATGATGGAGTGTCCAATGCTCTGCTGTTATTTGCCCCCATCTGGGGGCAAAATGACATAACCTTCCTGGAATGGTGGAAGGCTCTGGTCCCACGAGAGCCAGGAAGGCTAAGTTCTCTAGTTGAGAGTCAAAGGCCCTGTGGAGGCTGAGCCTGCTGGGCCGGTTGAGGCCTAGCAGCCTTTGCTTTCTTCTGTTTGGGTGGCTGCTGACCTTTCCTGGCAAGCTGACCTGCAGAACGTCCCTGCTGAATATAAGCAGGATAAAATCTTTTCTTTTTAGAAAAGAATGGTTTCTTGAACAATTTCTTTCTAGCAGGATCAGCAGTGGACTTGGATAATCTATCCAAGGTGGAATTTTCAGCATTCATTTCATTGGCCTTTTCCTGCCAATCTTTACCAAACAAGTTCTCCCCAGTACAAGGGATATTTCCCAATTTGTCTTGTACCCAGAGCTCTAAATCAGATGCCTGGAGCCAAGCAATTCTACGTGCACCTATGGCAATAGCCGAGGTTCTGCTTATGCACTCAAAGCAGTCAAAGGCTGCACGGTTGGAAAATTTAGAAACATCTTGGGCATGTTTGACCAAAGTGAGAAAATCCTGTCTTTTATCCTCAGGAAGAAAAGGACTTAAAGCCTCTAAATCATCTGCGACCTCCTTCAAGAACATTCCCATGTAGAGACTATAGGAACTGATCCTGGCAGAAAGCATGGAAGCTTGGAAGACCCGACGTCCAAAAGCATCCAGGGTTCTGCACTCATGTCCTGGAGGATTAGAGGCATGCCTTTTTGCACTCTTGATCCTTCTTCATAGCTGACTCCACTACAATAGAATGGTGAGGAAGCCGAGTCTTATGGAACCCAGGACAAGGGGGGACTCGATACATAGTATCCAGTCTACCAGAATGAGGAGAGGTGGTAAGAGGTGTTTCCCACATCCTCAACATGAGATCATATAAAATCTCATGAATGGGCAAGGTAGCTGCCTCCTTAGGAGTTTTGGGATATTGTAGAATTTCCAACTCCTTGGCCCTTGGTTCTGTTTCAGGGGCCACAGTAATGGACAAGCCCCGAGCCACCTCCCTGATAAAATCCTGGAAGGAAATATCCTCTGGAGAAGACATTCTGCGTTTAGGGGAGGAGGGCTCCTCTGGGAGAAGCATCGCTGCATCGACAGAACTGTCAGAATCCTCAGATTCTTCTGAAGACTCGAAGTATCGTCTGTCCGGATGCTCTTGAAGAGCCCGATACCCGTACCAACCAGAGTCGGTACCGGGAGTAACTGGTACCGGGGTATCAGTACTGGAGGTCATCAGATGACTGGGTACCGGCAAAGCAGACACCGATGCCGATGCTATCGGTACCGGTACCGATACCAAGGCCGGTGCCAGTACCGGTGGAATTGTCTGTCGCGGTTCCGAGGGCGTCAATGCCGCAAGGAAAGCCGCCAGACTGCGTTCCATAGCCAGAATTCTCTGGTCTATTGACACTGCCAATGCCTGGACGTCGGTACCAGAGGAGACCGCCGGTACCCCAGAGCATGGTACCAGTAGTTCTGCCGAGGTCGAGGCCTCGAGAACATCCTGGAACCCCGATAATGCTTTGGAAGCCGAAGCCTCCCGCCGGGGTAGTTTTGCCGGTGCAGAATCCTCGAGGGCAACGCCAGAGGCATCTTGATGCTTAGGAGATCTACCCTTTGAGGACCGGCTGGATTTATGTTTAGTTACCTGAGATCCACGGGAGGAAGAAGCAGCCCTGGAAGACGTTGATGCCACCGAAGCTGCATCAGAGGGAAACAGGGTACTGAGCTTAGCAGCTCGGTTCTGCCGACATCTTTTAGACATCATGGAGCAGGACATACAATCCGTGATGGAGTGGTCAGGACCTAAACATTTTAGACACCATTCATGGGTGTCGGTGACGGAAATGGTACCGCCACACTTGGTGCACTTTTTGAAACCTGAGGCAGGTTTCTCCATGGTAAGGAAAGGTTTTTGGCCCCAAGGCCCAAAAAGGCACGTGCACCTGAAGAAAAAGAAAAAAGAGAATATATATATATATATATATATACTTATTTTTTTTTACAGAAATAAGAGAAAAAAACGGCGGTACCGGTAGAGCGTCGAGGAAGGCAGACACGACCACAAAAAAGAAAGAAATAAAAAAAGAATTCTTCTGCGGTGACAGGAACACGACCTGCTGGCTCCACGGAAAAAGAAGAACTGGAGAGAGGCAGTTGGGAAAGGCGGGAAGGCAGCACGCAGGCGCTGTGGGATGCTCCCAAAAACTTTCTAATTGGACGCTGGGGAGCGTTCCTGCGCAGGCTCCGTCGGTACCTACGATACCCATATGTGATGACTACATTCCTGCTTGTTCCTGGAGATTCCCTTCTACTGTATATATGAGTTATTTCACATACAAAGACGAGGAGTGATAGGGGGACACCTTTGCATTGATCCCCCACTTTAGTTCAAATGCCTGTGCATATAAAAGTCTCTGTTAGTTATGCACTGGCATTTGAACTAAAGTGGGGGGTTCGATGCAAGGGTATCCTCCTGTCGCTCCTCGTCTTTGTCTTGGCTATGGAGCCTCTCATGTAGTGTGTGAAATAGACTAAGGGCTTGTTAGAGAGAATTTTGAGACACTTAAACATAACAAAACAAAATTTACCCCAATCCCATTTTTTCCATTGTGCTAAATTAAAAGGGCCAATGAAGCCTAATGAAGGCTGTGTAGATGATCAAGAAAAAGTTTTCTGGATTTTATCAGACCCCTGCCTACCAGGGATAAACACCGATTGGTTTAAGTGTACCAACCAAGGTAGGAGCTAGGAAACAAACAGTTGGCCAACACCTTTGCAAATATTTTATCATCTATTCCCAGAAGTGATATGGACCAATAAGATCCACAAAATGTAGGATCTGTAACCGCCTTTATGCAATATGGTTGCCCCAGCTGTCTGTATGCATTGCAGCGTATTCACTCAAAAAAATAAAAAAAACAGACTCACAAGCAGTTTCACTAACTGAAAGCCCTTGTAAAATTTATTAGAAAACCCATCTAAGCCAGGTGTCATTGCCCTTAGTAGCAATTTTAACACTGTCAAAATCTCAATAGCCTATACTGGCCTATCCAGTCAATCCACCCTCATTTTCAGTCATTTGAGGAAGCACACACCTTTTCAGATATTGGCTAACAACTTCATCACTCGCTGTGTTCTCAGGAGTATAGTGCGTTCGATAAAATTCCACAATCCTCATCCTAATACCTTCTAAGTCTTTGATCTCCTTTTCCTTATACTGTATTTTAAAAATCATATTCTTAGTTTGTAAATGTTTTAGTTTCTGGACTAAAAGACAGTTCGCTTTACTGCTAAAATCAAAGTATGATTGAAAGAGCTGCATCAATGAATATTGCATATCACTAAATTTGGTATTTTTGTAATTTTGATCATATTCCTCTAACTCATTGGGGTCTGCTCTATTACCCCCTCTCTTGTATTTTCACTCTAGACATATCAACTTCTAAGAGCAGAAAGATCGCTCTTTTTCTTGTTTTTTTTATACAATCCCAGAGAAATTAGATGGCCCCGAAGGGCTGCCTTTAAATCCCAAATTATACCAGGGGAAAGCTCTCCAATATCATTGAATTCCAGATATTCCTTAATGACTGTCCATATTTGTTCACAGTCTTGTTCATCACCCAAAAGGGAGTCTTAACCTCCAAAACTGCACTCTCCTATTGGGCATCTGGAGGTTTATCTCCCCCCCCCCCAAAAAAAAAAAACCTGGGGCATGGTCTGACCAAGTAATGTTATCAATTTCACACCCAGAAATCCTGTGGGGCCAGTCTCTTCTCCACCCATAGATAATCAATTTGAAAAAGAGAATAATGTACTTTGGAGTAACGGCTGTAATCCTACACCCCTAAAATGCCTCTCCTGCCATATGTCAATTAAGTCAAACATCTTCACAAATGCTTTCAAGCATTGAAAATACTTGAAGTTCCTCTCTGGAGGTTTCTTGAGATTTCTCTCTGGAGGTGTCTATTTTGGGGTTAAAAGCAAGGTTAAAGTCTCCCCCTATCACTATGTGGCCCTCCGCAAATCCTCCCAACTTAACCAATACATGTTTTAAAAAAAATTACCCTTGCTCAAGGTTAGGAGCATGCAGATACATAACAGTAAGTTATGGTAACTTCAAGGTGAATTTCAAACAAACAAATTTCCCTTGGTTATCCCAATAGATATCAACTAGATCTGAATATCACGCAATGGTAACACAATCACCAACCCTCAGTCTTCTTACAAACCTTATTAGAGGCAAATCATGCATTTTGAAATTGCTTATGGGATAATCTAAATTCCTCTTTGCTCAGCAAATTAGTTTGTGTACAAGCAATCTTTATTTGAACATTTGATTAACTGCCCAGGCCAAAATATCAGTGCGGTGTACAAAAAACAATATAAATGCTGCTAAAACGAGAAAAGAATGCCAGAACTTATGATAGGACGGTAGAGAAGATAGGGCACACAGAAAAGATAGAAAGGCATGTGTACACAGAATCAGCAAGTTAAGAGAGGGATGTAGGATGATCCTGGGTCGGGGAAAGATTGAAGGCGATGCCGAAGAAATGAGTCTTCAGCATCGTCTTGAATCGAGGGAATGACTGCTCAGCCAGGAGTAAAGGTGGTAGTGAGTTCTATAGAACTGGACCAAAGAGAAAGAAAGCAGAATGACGTGTGAACTCCAAGCATGCACGGGCAGGAGATGGAAGGGACAGGCGGTTATTGCGAATTGAGCAGAGGATTTCTATACCGCCTTATCCTGCAATCAAGGCGGTATGGACAGCAAACAATCAATAAGATACAGTGTCTAGTGTGCACATGCAGTGGGTAGTGTATGCGTGCGAGTGTGTCTGTATGTTGATTCTTGGTGTGTTATTTACAGCGTGTGCTATTTACAAAGCTATGGGTATCAGGTCCTTGCTTAATTACAATTATAGTGACATGTGGGGGGAGTTGAGGTGACTGTTGCATGGTTTAAGTAATGTCACCGTAGTGTTCTATGAAGAGTGTCGTCTTCAGTAGTTTCCTGAACTCCTTAATGTCTGTTGTTGAACACAGTTCGTCGGGGAGGGCGTTCCAGATTGTTGGTGCCGCTTTTGATGAGGCTCGTTTTTTGGTGTCCTTGCGTCCCCTGTTGATAACTTTAGATGTGTTGACACGGTTGGATGTGCCTCTTCTCCTTGGTCTTGTGCTATTGTCGGGTTGTATGAGTGGATGTAGGCTGAAAGCTGATGATTGATGTTTGATTTTGAAAATGTTTATGATTGTCTTGTATCTGATGTGGGCACTGATAGGCAGCCAGTGGAGCTCTTTTAGGGTGGGTGTGATGTGTTCTTGTCTTGTGGTGCCGGCAATTATGCGTGCTGCAGTGTTTTGTGCCAGCTGCAATGGTCTTAGTGTCTGTTTCGGTAGGCCCAGATAGATTGGGTTTCAGAAGTCTAGGATTGGGGTTATCAGTGCCTGACAAACTGTGCGGAAGTGTTCCTGAGCGAGGAGGGGCTTGAGGCGTCATACTAGTCTCATCCTGTGGTATGCATTTTTGGTGGTTCTGCTGATGTGGGATTGAAGGTTAAGTTCTTTGTCCATTGTCACTCCGAGGTATTTCACTTCTGGTTGTATGGGTATGGTTGTGGTGCCTATCTTGATGTCGCGGGGGGGGGGGGGGGATTAAGTCGGAGTTTCATGTGATGATTAGCGCCTTGGTCTTGCTGTAGTTTATGGTCATGTTGTTGTCTTGAAACCAGGTGTTCATATGTGTGAGAGTGTCTTATCTTGGTGTGGTCTGGGTTGTTGAGGGTGATTGGTGTGTATATCATTATATCGTACGCACAGATTGTGTATTTTATCCCATGCTCTTTTATGATGTGCATATTAGTTGAATGTAGATGTTGAATAAGAGAGCTGATAGTGCGGATCCTTGGGGTACGCCTTGCATGACTTTTATGGGTCGGGATGTGTTGGGCCCGATCTTGACCTGTATCTGTCTGTCTGTTAGGTAAGATTGGAACCATCTCAGTGTGGCTCCGTGTAGTCCGATGTTCTGAAGTCTTGCTAGTAGTGTTCCGTGGTCAACTGTGTCAAACGCTGATGATAAATCAATGAAGATCATTAGTATTCCATTCTTGCTGTTGTCTATAAGATGTAGTATGTCGTTAAAGAGGTATAGCAGGAGTGTTTCAACTCCGTGGTTGGGGCGGAAACCGTGTTGGTTGTGGTCGAATTGTGCGTAGTTGTCGATATGGTCTTGTAGTTGATGTTGTACCGCTTTCTCAATAATCTTAGCCAGTAGGGGGATGCTTGAGATGGGTCTGTAGGCTGCTGGATTGTTTTTGTTGAGTCCTGATTTCTTCGGGATTGGTCTTATTGTGGCGAGTTTTAGCTGGTCTGGCATGATACCTTGGGTTAGAGAACTTTTCACCATGTTGTGTATGGTGTGGATGAAGTTTGACTTTGTCGTTTTGATCCATGTGACTGGGCATGGGTCTGTTGGTACCGTGCTTGTGTTGAGAGTGGTTGATGTGTGAGAGCTGCTCTGTGGTGGATGGCTTGCTGAATTTGTCCCAAGTTTTTCTTGGGGGGGGGGGGGGTTGGTTTGGTGCTTGTGGTAGTTTTCCTTCGTGGAGCTGAATGGAATTTATCTTGGATGTGGTCTGAGAATGTTTGTGGGTGTATTTGCACTTCGCTGTCGGATTTGTTCTCCTTGGTGAGTGTTTTCACAATTCCGAAGAGCTCTCTCGGTTTGTTGTTTGATTTGAGTATGAGGTTGGTATGGTATTCTTTCTTTGTTTGGTTGATGAGATCGTTGTACTCTTTTTGTTTTGCTAAGTATTGAGTTTGTTTATTGGGGGATTTGGTGCGTCTCCATTGCCGTTCTAACTTCCTGAGTTTTTTTTGATCCATATGGTTTTTGAGTACCAGGGTGTGTGATGTGCCCTAGTGCGGTGATCTTTCTTGACTCTGTGTTCGGTGGCTTTGGAGGCTGCATTGATGACGCTGTTCCATTTTCTGATTTGATCGTCTAAATCCTCTTCTTCCATATTCAGGTGCGGTAGAGTGTCCTGGAGAAATTGGTCCCTGTCAAAGCTTTCAAATCTTCTTTGTGCTGTAGGATTGTCTAGGTTTTTGTCATGGTTTTGTCCTTGTGGCATGACCTTTGTTTTGATTATGTGATGGTCTGACCATGGGGCAGGGGGGACATTTGGTGTAGATATGTTACCATTGTCCATTAGAAAGTTGGGTGCGAATATGAGGTCTGGTGATGATCCGTGTTTGTGTGTCAGGCATGCATATGTAACTTTACTTGAGCTAATTTCTTAAATCTCTGTTAAGATTTGAATTCCGAATTTAGCCCATTGACATTAAAAGTTCTAATTTTAATGCCTCCCATGTCAACTGATGAGTAAAGAACACAAAAACATTATCTGAAACCAATCCCTTGCTCCCATTGATAAATTACTCTTACAAAAATAAGCCCCAACTCCCCACCAAACCCAGCCAGCCATAAAGATTGACCCACATCCTCAAGGCATGACTACACCAATGGTTCCCCAAGCACACAAACCTTCAAATAACCCCTTCTATATTCATACTACCCCCCCACCCCCCATTCTGACAAATCCATACTCCTTAAATTCAACCAACCCTTATTTCCCCATTGCACGCATTGGTCTATTCCAATCATATAGACAAGCAGCAACAAACTCAGTCTAAAGTGCCCTAATTGAACTTTTTCAAGTTGCTCTTTTTCTTTTAAAGGCTGATCTGCCTACCTTTGCAGCCATTTCCCCCCCTGCCGCAATAGCTGCCACCATGGTCTTGAAAGACAAATAGAGAAAAACAGCAGCAGATAAAGACCACACGGCCTATCCAGTCTACTCTTTCATACCAACTACTAAGCTTCACAGACCCTTTTTTCACTTTGAGGTCCTCTGCATTTGTCCCAGGCTTTGAGTTCAGACAGTCCTCGCATCTCTACCACCTCTACTGGGAGACTATTCCATGCATCTACTACTCTTTCCGTAAAGAAATATTTCATTGCAGGAGTTTTCTTTCAATTGAAAGAGGCTCTCCGCCTGGGCATTTATGCCACAGAAGTATTTAAACATCTTTAATGGTAATTCTGTTGTCATTGTTGGCAAATTTGTCCAGACAGCTGCAAGCATTCCTTTGCTTGCTTCCTTTTGAGATTTGGCATTTGTGGTCACTCCAGAAACAGTAAATTGGAGACTAAAGGGAAATAACTATCCGTATCTCAATTTTCCATTCTTGAATGCTTGGAGAGACGTTCATATCACTATTTCCCCATTGTGACTACAGAGAGGTGTACATACAGTTCCATAGTTGTATTTTTCCACTTTATATTTCCTAGTTTGCATGCCACTTATGACCACTTTTCTTAGTGGTGAATTCATAAAAGCAGATCAAATCACCATGTGGCTGCCATTCCCAGTAGGCTCATTAAATTTAACATATATCCTAAAGTTTCCATTTGGTTGCTTTAAGTACTGCTTTGCTGATCTGCTCAGCCGATGCAACAATTTAATTGTATCCTCTGATGCAAGCAAATGCCGAATCCTAATGTTGCACCACCAAAACTTCAAGATTTGTTAAAAGGCTAACAGACATTCAACCAGTCCGCCGCTCCAATTTTCAGGTCACCTAATTACATTATAACTATCTTGAACTTTTATAACCAACTAGACATTATATCAACTTCTGTAACATTTACAACAAATTTGTAAGTTACAAATAAACGGAGGTGAGGAAGTACACCCCATAGTTAGGATTTTGAACCACCCAAACCAGGACAAGGCAATAATAATAATGATAAAAATAAGAGTAAGGCCAAGACTAGATTGTTCTCACCGGATCCCAATTTAGAACGTACTAATAAGAGAATTCGGAGTCAAGTTGAAGAACATGATTATGACAATTCAGCCCCTCTTTTCACCTCTGATATAATGGCTGAACAACCTCAGGTTTTTTCAATGGATTCTCTATGGAAAGGGGAAGGCAGGAGGACGGCCCAGTATCAACACAATCCCATGAAGTCACCAAGTTATCAGTATCAGGCCCGAGAATGTCGCCGCAGTTTCCCACCACGAGGGAGGGGCCAGAGTTATCGGGGGACATCGGAATAAAACATATAGGAGGTATTTTTAATCTTTCGGATTATGATCTTAATGACACCCAAATTGAGGTACTTTGAAAGGGTCTCTCCTTTGTACCGTTTACTAGGCATGATCAATTTGCCACACATGTTGAGTTATATAAATTCTTCCAAAAATTGAAAATTATGGATTTTTTTGATCATCAGGGCGATGCCACAATAGATGCTTCTGTTCTCCGGCAACCCTCCACATGGGTTCCACTTAATACCACCAATTTCCTGATAGATGCTTTTGAGAAAGTTGTTTTATCTCGGGTTGAAACTTTGTATACTAACAAGTCACGTTCTTTTCACAATTTGACTGTATTACAAAAATCAGCACTTGTTGAATTACAAAATAATCAGTCCATTATCATTAAGCCGGCTGATAAGGGCGGCACCTTAGTCATCCAGAATACGACAGATTATGTAAATGAAGTGTTACGACAAATTAATGATACTTCGTTTTATCAAAAGATTTTTGAAGACCCCAATGTTCCTTTGAAACATAGTATAGATACTTTAATTTTTGTTGGTCAACAAGCCGGTTATCTCACTCCAAATGAGATTAGTTTTCTCACCGTCTCTCATCCTGTTACACCGACAATCTACATTCTACCAAAAATCCATAAATCTTTAACTAATCCACCAGGACAGCCTATTATTTCAGCCAAATGGTCTGTATTGGAACCCTTATCTAAATTTTTGGACTACTTTCTCCGACCTTTTGTCCCGCAAATTCCTTTGTATGTTTGTCGTTTCAACAAGTCATTAATATTTTAAATGGATTTCCAGGTTACCATCAACAGCTTATGATGGTCACCTTAGACATAAACTCACTATATACCAACATTCCACAAGATGCAGCCTTAGAAATTATTGCTAATACTCTCATCAAAAGGATTCCACCAATACGTACTCCTACCTGCTTTTTAATCCAGATGGCATTACTTGCTATATGTGAAAACTTCTTTTGTTTTCGCGGGATTTTCTATAAGCAAGTCAAAGGGGTAGCCACGGGGTCCTCCATAGCACCGGATGTCGCTAATTTGTACATTGGTAATTTTGAGAATGAGTTCCTTCAAAGTCATCCATTTCAGAAGTTTATCAAAATGTGGCTACGTTATATAGATGACGTTTTTTTAATCTGGGATGGGACAGAAGAGGATTTACATGCATTTTACCTTTGGCTCAATTCCTTATACGAACATTTACAATTTGAGGGTTCCTTTAGCTTCAATGAGATTTCGTACCTTGATATTAATATCAAATAAAGCTGAAAATGGCTCACCGGTCTGTCCCGGATCACCCCGGAACCTTTTTAAAAATTGGCGTTACATTGGCGATCTTCCAATCTTCAGGTATTACAGATGATTTTAATGAAAGTTCACAGATTACTAATTGCAGGTCTGCAATCTCATATTTCAGTTCTTTGAACACCCTTGGATGTATACCATCCGGCCCAGGTGATTTGCTACTCTTCAGTTTATCTAATAGTTGTAATACATCTTCCCGATGCATCGATATTTCCTTCAATTCTTCCGCACCTTTAAATACCACTTCAGTCATAGGTAACATCCCTACATCTTCCTCAGTAAAGACCGAAGCAAAGAATTCATTCAGTCTCTCCACTATCGCCTTGTCGCCTCTTAGTGCCCCTTTAACCCCTCTATCATCTAATGGACCAACTGTCTCTAACAGGCTTTTTGCTACGAATGTACTTGAAAGTCTTTATTTCGCGTTTTTGCTTCCGCAGCAAGCTTCTTCTCAAATTCTCCCTTTGCCTGCCTTATCAATGCCTTGCATTTGACTTGCCAGTGCTTGTGCTGTTTCCAGGTTTCGTCGTTTGGCTCTTTTTTCCATTTCCTGAAAGATGCTTTTTTGGCAACAGCCTCTCTGACCTCACCTTTAAACCATGCTGGCAGTTTTTAACTTCCTTTCGCTTTTCTTAAAGCGTGGAATACAGCTGGTCTGGGCTTCCAAGATAGTATTTTTCAACACCCCCCAAGCTTCATGTAAGTCTTTAACCTTTGCAATTGCTCCTTTTAGTTTTTTCTTAACTATTTTCCTCATTTTATCATAGTCTCCCTTTCGAAAGTTAAAAGGTAGTACTGTGGATTTCCTTACTATCCCTCCTCCATTATTTAAATCAAACGCGATCATGCTATGATCACTACTGCCAAGTGGCCCCAACACCCTTATCTCTTGCACTAGATCTGGTGTTCCACTAAGGACTAGGTCCAATATGGCTTCCCCTCTGGTCGGTTCATGAACCAGCTGCTCCAAGAAGCAGTCATTTATTTCATCTAGGAACTTTATCTCCCTAGCATGTCCTGTCGTGACACTGACCCAGTCGATACCGGGGTAATTGAAATCACCCATTATTATTACTGCGCTGTAACTTTTGTTAGCTTCCTTGATTTCTTTGAGCATTTCATCATCCATTTGTTCATTCTGGCCAGGTGGTCGACAGTACACCCCCACTGCCATCGCCTTCCCCTTTTTACATGGAATTTCAATCCATAGAGATTCTACAGCAAATTTTGTTTCCTGCAAAACTTTAATCCTTTCTGACTCAATGCCCTCTCTAATAGAGCGCAACCCCTCCACCAATTTGATCAGCTATCATTACGATACAGTTTGTACCCAGGTATCACAGTGTCCCACTGGTTGTCCTCCTTCCACCATGTCTCTGAGATTCCAATCATATCTAACCTCTCATTTAGTGCTATATATTCTAACTCTCCCATCTTATTTTTTAGACTTCTAGCATTTGCATACAAGCATTTTAGAGACTGTATTTTATTCATATTAATCTGGCTATTGGTAGGCTTGGGTAATTTGGGATCTTTAAGCTCTGTCTGCTCCATACTCGAGGGCATTTGGGCCGCTTTACTCTTTTTTGGAACCTCTCTGCTTTTGGTAGTATCCTTCAAGGATACATTCTTCCGAATCATGCGCTCTTGGGCAACTGTCAGCTTTCCCCTGTTATCTAGTTTAAAAGCTGCTCTATCTCCTTTTTAAAGGTTAATACCAGTAGCCTCGTTCCATCACGGTTAAGGTGAAGCCCATCCCTTTGGAAGAGCCCCTCCTTTCCCCAGAATGTCCCCCAGTTCCTAACAAATCCAAAACCCTCATCTTTGCACCATCGTCTCATCCACGTGTTGAGGCTCCGGAGATCTGCCTGCCTTTTGGGTCCTGCGCATGGAACGGGAAGCATTTCGGAGAATGCTATCCTAGAAGTTCTGGATTTCAACTTCCTACCTAAAAGCCTAAATTTAGCCTCCAGAACCTCCCTACCACATTTTCCTATGTCATTGGTACCGACACGTACCAAGACAGCAGACTCCTCCCAGCACTATCTAAGACCTTATCTAGGTGGCGCGTGAGGTCTGCTACCTTCACACCAGGCAGGTATGTTACCAGGCGATCCTCATGTCCACCAGCCACCCAGCTATCTACATGCCTAATGATCAAATCACCAACTATAACGGCTGTCCTAACCCTTCCCTCATGGGCACATGGCCCAGGAGAAACTTCCTCGGTGTGAGAGGGTTTTACATCACCTGGAGGACAGGTCCTAGTTACAGGATCACTTCCTGCCACACCAGGGTGATGCTCTCCTGTCACGTGACCTCTCTCCTCCATGGCAACAGGGATGCTGCCAGACTGGAGGTGGGACTTCAGGACTATATCCCTGTAGGTCTCGTCTATGTACCTCTGTCTTTCTTATGTCTTCCAAGTCTGCTACTCTAGCCTCGAGAGAACGGACTCGTTCCCTGAGAGCAAAGAGCTCCTTGCACTTAGTGCATACGTAAGACCTCTCAACAACTGGGAGAAAATCATACATGTGACACTCAATGCAAGAGACTGGAAAGCCCCCATTTTGCTGCTGGACTGCTGTCTGCATCTTAGTTTTAAGTCTGTGTTTAGATCTTTAAGTTCTTTACTTACTAAGGGTTGCTATGGATATTTATACTAATAAAACTGTACCTATTACGTTTAATATACCTTGTTCACCTGAATTTTAATTAATCTCAGGTCCTTAGTGTATGACTGATTTGGATAACGAGCTTCACCTGAGAGCACCTCCTTTCCTTTAAGATGTATAAGTACCTATAAAGCTATGATTATCCCAGGGGTGGGTGGGTGTTGGGGAGGGAGGGAGGGAAACAACACTTATTAAAAGAGGGCTGCTACACAGTACCCTGTCCTGTGCTGCTGAGGTAAGCTGTGACTAACTTACTGGGTGATTAACAGTCCTTGCTTGGATAGGAGTCTTTCAAAATGGCCTTTTGACCTGCCACCTGGTGTTAACACCTATTGAAAAGGTTTCACAGGTCTCTTGCCCCCTAGGTAGAAGGCCTCTTTGAAAAGGTCTCTAGAAGACTATTTGTTGCTCAAAGAGTGCTGACCCTGTTTTGCCTTTTATGCTAAGTTATATTCTGATTTGATTTAAGTTACAGCTCTTTGCTGCTGCTAGGCTCTGACTTATTATGAAATTTAAACTACAAGCTCTCTGCTGGGTTCTAAATTTTAACCAGAAAGCTCTCTTCTGTGTTTTAAATTTAAACTAAAAGTACTTTGCTGATACTAGGCCCTGAGTGAGTCTTAAATGTAAACTACAAGCTTTCTGCTGGGTATGAAATGTAACCAGAAAGTTCTCTTCTGTGTTTTAATTTTAAACTTAAACTGCTGCTACTAGGCCCTGACTGATTTAACAAAAACACAGGGTTAGTTAGCTTTAATACAAAGAAGTCCTTTCAGAAAATTCCCAGAAGTATATACTCACAATTACAGATCTCTCTCCAGAAGTAGCAGTCCCTTTTTCTAGTCCTTCAAGACTAGAAAATTTGCAGATGAGACAAAATTATTCAAAGTTGATAAGTCACAAGAGTATTGTGAAAAATTGCAAGAGGACCTTGAAAAATTGGGAGACACTGCATCCAAATGGTAGATGACATTTAATGGATAAGAGCAGTTATGCACCTAGGGAAGAACCCAAACTACAGTTACATGATGCAAGGTTGAGTCTACAGGACTACTGAAAAAAAAGCTGCTCTTGCCAGGAAGGATTGTGCAATTTTAGGTTTTTACCTACTGGGAATTTCTCAGACTCTTGGGTTAAAGGGAACTCTTTGGGTTTAAACTGGTAAAATCTGTATTTTAAAGTTCTGTGCTTTTTAAAGTCTTTGGAGAGCAGAGTTTTAGAAAGCCTGCTTTTAAAGTAAAACAAACTCTAACACTCAGTTAAGGCACTGTTTTAGCAAGCCAGCTTCTTTTAAGTGTTTCGTTCCCTCCAGACTACCCAGACTTCACCCACCACGGGCATAATCTTAGATTTATAGGCTCTTAAGCTCTTATAGGGACAGGGGTAGCCAAATTTGCTTTCAGGTGTAGCTGGTTATCCTCATAAGGTATAGTTTAATTAAGGCCCTGAAATTAATTGTAACGTGAACAAAGTCCCTTAAACCTATTAGGTATACTTATGTTTGAACAACTATCCCTAGCAACTTTAGGTAAACAACTTAAATATCTTAACAAAACCTTAAAACTAAGATGCAGACAGCAGTCCAGCAGCGAGATGGGACTACCCAGTCTTTTGCATTGAATATCACATGTATTATTTTTTTCCAGTTGGTGAGGAGTCTTACGTGTGCACTAGGTGCAAGGAGCCCTTTGCTCTCAGGGAATGACTCCGATCTCTGGAGACTAGATTAGCAGACTTGGAGGACATAAAGACAAGAGGTATATAGACGAGACCAACAGGGACGTAGTACAGAAGTCCCATCTCTGGTCTGGCAGCCTCTTTGCTGCCATGGAAGAGAGGTCACATAAAAGGAGAGAATCACCTTGGTGTGGCAGGAAGTGATCCTGTAGCTAGGACCTGTCCTCCAGATTATGTACAATCCTCTTGCACAGAGAAGGTTTCTTCAGGGACATATGCCCATGAGGGAAGAGACAGGATGGCTGTTATAGTTGGCGATGCAATCATTAGGTATGTGGATAGCTGCACAGCTGATGGACACAAGGATCCCCTGGTAACATGCCTGCCTGGTGCGAAAGCAGCAGACCTCACACACCACCCAAAGTTTTAGATAGTTCTGGGGACAGCCTGCTGCCTTGATACATGGGAGAATTTTATGGGAGAAAAAGACATAGGAATTGACTAAAAGGGTGGGTAAAAACAATCTTTTTGATATATTGCAGGCAGCGTACCAGGTGGAACGGGATTATTCATACTGTTTGAGTGTGACTCGTACCCTTGAAATGATATGATTTGGATGGAAGAGGATATGTTGCAGCAGATGGTAAATCAGTAAGACAGACAACACAGCGTGGTCAGACCATGCCCCATTGGGGGTGGAAATAGGGTTGGAGTGGGTAGATAAATCCAAGTTACTCTTTTTTCCTTCATTTCTCTGCAATTTTTGTGCTTTTACTGTTACTTTTAGTTTATAATTGGAGCATATGAATTTAATGTATTTTGTTAATGCAGCATTTTCATTCTAATGTTTTGGTTATTTTGCATTATCTTAGGTGATCTTAATCCTTTGAGATACCCATTTATTATGGGCAGCACCTTGGCATACAATTTTATTTTTTCTTCATTACATTTTTTTCCCAAGGAGTTTTCTTTCTATCTTGCTTCTGCAAGGACTTTTTGATGGAATTGTCCTGGTAACACATTTTGCTTTACAGTACTAGATCTGATTTATCTCTAATAGCCACTGATACTTTTGCATATTTTGAAGAAACTATGTCTGGGTTTTATTTTTTTTTTTTTTTTAATTTTCAAACCACAGAACAGTTTTTTGAAACAAAATGCAACAACAATACTTTCCACAATACAGATAATCCAACATCCCCCCACACAGGGTATACTTCATATCACAGGGTCTGTGTTTTCTCCCGTTAATGATACACTAACTCCCCCACCATCTATTTTGCAACAACGCTGTCCACTGAATGTATTTCCCCCAGACAATTAGGAATTTTTTCTGACTGGCCCTCTTGAGCGCTGTCAGTTTACTCATCAAATAAATCTGTTCCAACATTCACTTGAACTCTGTTAATGTGGGAACCGCTGCCGTTTTCCATTTCCTAGCCAGCAAGATCCTCATTGACACGCACCCTAAATCAATGAATACCCCCTCAACCTTGGTTAAAAGAGGAGATTGCACACCCAGTAAGGCTGTCTCCGGTCTTAGTTCCACCTCCCTCCCCAAAATCTCCCCAATAGACCCATTAGAGTTGCCCACACCTTATGCACCTCCCCACAGGTCCACCAAATATGCAGGTATGTGCCCTGTCCCCCACAGTTCCTCCAGCACTGGTCCGATACATATTCATATATTTTATGCAGTCTAACTGGCGTCAAGTGCCATCGATATAACACCTTATAGTTATTCTCAATTAAGTTTGTGGCTAGAATGCCTTTATACCTTCTCGCATAAATATGTTCCCATATCTGGTCGTCCCACTGCACCCCCAGGTCCGCTTCCCAGGCCTTCTGGTACCCCTCCCTCGTCCTCTCCTGTCCCATCATCCGATAGAAATTTGTCAGCACCCTTCTCTGCTGCCCCATCAAAAAGAACTTCTCTACTTCAGTAATATCCCTCCTTAACTCCGGGATAATCTTTTGTTGCAAGTAATGGCGTACTTGAATATAGCCATATACATCTTTCTCATCCAGCTTATACTCCCTCATCAACTCAAATTCTTTTACGTTCTTCCCCTCCAGCAGCTGGCCCACCCTCTGCAATCCATGGGTTTCCCACCTTCCAAACACAGATTTTCCTACTGCTGGCAAGAACTCGGGATTCCCCCTAATGGGCAGTAGTCTAGAAATTCCACTATCACCCAGCCAAATACCTCTCCACTTATTCCATACCCTTAGTGAGCGTATTACATAAGGATTACTACCTGGGAACTTTGATTTAATCTTCCGTGGAATCCACACCCAATCCCTCACCTTTCCCTCTGTTAGTCCCTCAGATTCCATATGTACCCACTCTTTTGGAACGTCTGCGTCCCATTCCACGGTAGCGCACATTTGTGCCGCTTCCCAATATTTCAACAGGTTCGGTACTGCCATACCCCCAGATTCTCTCCGTTCCATCATTATACGCGCGGCCACCCTATTTTTCTTCCCCTCCCACAAATTTCATAACCATTCGCTGCAGTCTAGCAATATAAGCCTTAGGAACCCCAATCGGAAGATTCATAAAGAGATACAGCCATTTAGGCAGAGCCATCATTTTTACAGCTGCTACCCGCCCCATCCATGATAATTGTTTGTTGCCCCACTCGGCCAACTCTTTCTGTATGACGTTTTCAACCCTCACATAATTTTCTTTAAATAGATCGGCCTCTCTAGCTGTTAGGTAAATCCCCAGATATCTGATACTATGCTTAGCCCACAAAAAGGAAATGATGCCTTTATTGTTGCTTGTTCTACCCCCCCTGGCGAAATATTCAGGATTTCCGACTTAGTGTCGTTCACTTTAAAACACGAATGTGCACCAAACTCTCTTAGTACTCTAGTTAATTCCTGGAGGGATTCACTTGGCTTAGTCAACATGAATAACAGATAGTCCGCAAACAGGGATACCTTACATTCCAGAGTTCCCCATTTTACCCCATGAATCCCCGTACACACCCTCACCCTTTGGGCCAACGGCTCCATGGACAGAACAAACAGCAGTGGGGATAAAGGGCACCCCTGCCGTGTACCTCTAGACAAGGCAAACGGCCTGGAGTATTCCCCATTGATGCAAATCCTAGCCAAGGGCTGCTCATAGATGGCTTTAACCCACCTTAAATAACCTCCGGTAATCCCCATTCGTTCTAATACTCTAAATAAAAAGGGCTATGAGACACGATCAAACGCCTTTTCGGCATCTATGGTCAGTAAAATCATCGGCTCATCCCCCCCTTCTCCCTTTCTATACTGCATTTAACACCTCCCTCATGTCTACAGTGTGTCGCCCCGGGACAAAACCCGATTGATTTTCATGCACTAATCGCGGTAAAAACCGGAGTAACCGATTGGCTAATATTTTGGTAAATATTTTAAAATCTATACCCAAAAGGGAAATGGGCCGGTAGGATCCATATAAATTCAAATCCTTTCCGGCCTTAGGTAATACCGTAATCCCTGCCGTCCTCAATGTCTCAGGAATAGGTTCATTTTCCTTAAACGCATTGAATAATCTCGTCAGAGGATCACAAACTACATCGCTAAAAGTCTTATAAAACTTGTTCGTAAAACCATCCATCCCCGGAGCCTTATTGGCCAGGAGCCCCTTAATCACCTCCTCCACTTCTCTCTCCTCTATGGGCTTCGAAAGCTGTTCTGATTCTTTCCCTGTTAAACATGGTAAGGGCACCTGTAGGTAGTGATCCAACTGCTCATCCGTCTTATTGAGCTCCTCCGTATATAACTGCGTATAGAAATCCACAAAACTCTGCTGAATTTGCTCCACCTGTCTCACTTCCTTCCCTTTAGCATCCCGTATTTTAGTTATAAAATTTCTACTTTTATGCAGTTTCAGCCTCTGCGCCAACAACCTACTCGGTTTATTTCCCAGTTCAAAAAATTGTTGTTTTAAAATATCCTGCGCATGTTTAATCTCGCCTAATTCAAGGTTATTTAATTCCCTCCTAACCCTATTTAGTTCCTGCCCTATCCCACTCTCCCCCCTCTCTTGTACCAGTAACCCTTCCAATTCCTTGATCTTCCACCTTAGATCCTCATTGTGACGTTCCCTCTGCTTTTTCATATGGGCCCCTATAGAAATCAAATCCCCTCGTATAACTGCCTTAAGACATTCCCAGAGAATCCCAATCTTACACCCCTCAATATCATTGGTTTCCAAATATTGTTTAATTTTCCCCCGGATCTGCTGCGTTACTTCCCCGTTCTCTAAGATTGACTCATTTAACATCCACAACCTCTGCCTTATCCTCTCCTCCCCCAATCTCACTTCAACCCACAGGGGCGCATGGTCAGACCACGTCCACTCCCCAATCTCACAGTCAGCCACTTTCTCCATTAACGGTTTGGACACCCAGATCATATCTATCCTAGAGAAGGATTGGTGCACCGGAGAGTAGAAAGTATATGCCTTCTCCCTCCCCCTCATTTCCCTCCACACATCCACCATTCCCAAAGTTTTACCCATCTCCCTCAGGCACCTCCTCCCTGATGCTTTCCCCACCCCCTTCGAGTTATCCAGGCTTGGCTTGAGTGTTAAATTAAAATCCCCTCCTCCCATAAGTACTTGGCCCTCAGCTATATGCTCCACCAAACCATGCAGACCTTCATAAAATCTCCCGTGACCTGCATTTGGCCCATACACATTTATCAAGGTATATCTTTGTTCATTAATCCGCAGTTTCACAATAAGATATCTGCCCTCTTTATCCCTATGCACCACACAATCTGAGAAATTTATTCGCCCATTCATCAAAATCCCCACCCCCCCTTTCTTCAATTCCACCCTATTTGAGGCAAACCATTGCACTGGAAATTGTTTATGCGCCACCCGCCATTCATCGCATTTTTTCAGGTACGTCTCCTGTACAAATATGTCACCCTTCACTCTATTGATCTCCTTGAACATGCGCTGCCTCTTCACTGGAGAATTTAAACCTCTCACATTCATGGACATTATTTTAATGCGTTCCATGTAACCATCCCCCCAACCCCCCTTCCCTTCGCTTACCAGGAACCCAGTTACCCCCACCCCCCCTCCCCCATCTCTACCCTCCAGCTCCCTCTCCATCCTACTTCCTTGAGGCATGAATCACCACCACTCAGGAAGCCTTCAACCTCCTTATATTTACCCCTATGCCCAACTCCCCATGTCATCATCTGGGGGGAGAGAAAAAAGGGAACACCCTACCCTTCCCTTCACCTCTTGTCCCATAGCCCCCCTCCTCCTCCCCCCTCCCACTTGCACCCAAAACTCACAACCCCTCGCAACAGCTCTTAACAAGTTTCAACAATCTGAAGCACTATACTTAATACCATTCAGCAGAAGTACAACAGTGCAAAAATTTCTTTTTTATTTTTTTTATCAGCAAAAGCTCATGTCCCGCTCTCATCCATCGCCTCCTCCTCCGGACCCGTTCTGCCTTTGCCGGCGCAACCTGCGATCCCCCTGCGGCGCTCTCCTCCATTCGCTGCTTTTCAACTGTCGTCTCGGCTCTTTATCAGTCCTTTGCTGAGGCGCCTCCAGCAATTCAGACCATCCTGCTTCCTTCAGCGCCACGACGGCCTCTGCAATGGTCTTGACATACGACGTTCTCCCCTCGATACAGAATTGTAATCCAAATGGGAAGAGCCATTTATACCTAATGGATTTCTCCCGCAGCAGTTTCGTAACACCCACCATTTCCCGGCGCTTTCTTATCATGATAGCTGATAAATCCGTATAGAGCTCAATGCGTTGATTCTCCCATCTGAAATCCTTAAGCTTCCTCGCCGCCTCCACCACTGCGCATTTAGTAGCATACTCATGAAAGCGGGCAATGATATCTCTGGAATACCCATCACGTTTTGGGCCTAATGCTCTATGTGCTCGGTCCATTGTCCAACACACGTGGGAGCCCTCATGGCCTGCTTCCTCCAGCATACGCTTGCAAATGCGCACCACCAGGCTGCCACAATCTGCAGACTCCCTAGACTCCGAGACCCCTCTCAGCCAGATATTCGCCCTGCGCGATCTGTTTTCCAAGTCCTCAACTCGGGACCACAGCTCTTCCGTTTCCACTTCCATATTATCCCTCCTCTCCTGTAACTTAAGTAACGCCGTGTCTTGCAATTCCACCTTTCCTTCCAACTCTTCCACTCTCTGTCCCACCTCTCGGATGTCCGCCTTCAGCTCATCCACCCAAGACTGAGCCTCCGTTTTAAAATTGTCTAGATCCTGTCTGAGGGTGCTGAACCAGCTCTTTATCTCCCCTCTCAGGACCTCCACCTCACCCCTCTGCAGGCTTTCTCCCTCCGTTGCTTTATTCACTTCCTCCGCATTACCAGCACTCACCGCCGCCATCTTGTTTTTTCCGCCGGTGCTCCCTGCAGCGTGTTTATACGCGTACCCTTTCAGGTCCGCCACACTTTTCTTCATCTCTTCTCACTCCCGCACAATTGCCATCTTCTCTGGGCTGATTTCCACTTTCCTCACTTTCCGTTTTGGGGCGTTTTTGGGCTAATGTCTCCTCGCTTCCACGGAGCTCCGCTTTCACGCGGCTTCTCCGTTCGGTGACATTTCCTCCTCCAACTATGTCTGTTTTTAAAGAATGAAACACAGTTTAAAAAAAATGTGCATTTTATGGTTCAGGAGAAAATTTGTATTTATTTCTCTTTCAGTGTTCACAGCTCAGAATCTGTTTTTTGGATTTTCAATTTAATTTATTATATGATTATTTGTTTCTAATTTGTACTTTCTTATTCTTTACTAGATGGTGGTCTATTTTCCATGTGCAGCTGAGGTGAGGGATTCTGTTCACATTTTAGTTCTATAGTGGTTCAGCTTACTCTTTTTCCCAACTGGAGGTATACAGGTATTCAATATTTATATTGCTGATATTTCATAGGTAGTGTAGTTAGAGTTCTTGGACTTGGGGCTGATATGGTATGGTAGGTTTCTGAGTGTCATTTTGCAGGGATTTACGTTACTACATACAATGTCTGGCTGAGGAGGGGAGTTTGCAGTATCGTCACTGATGTGACACCAGAACTTAAACAATTATTTTTCTATGTTGAGTTGTAAAGTGAAACATCCTTCTGCTCTGCATCAATTGTTGGGAGAGTTTCATTGGTGAGTACGGGAGATCTTTTTTTCATTTATTCTTTATTAGAGTTTGCTGAGAAAATAAAATTAAATATACAGCTCCAAAAATATCGAGCATACTCTAAGGAAAAGAAAGTTGCATACAATCAAGCAAATATAGAATTACAAAAATATAAAAACATCCACTATTTATGCAAAATATCAATCCAAATAAATGGAGGAATAAGCAGACCAAAATGTAAATACAAGAAATAAAGAGAGAAGAACAAACCTTCCCCTCCAAATTTAAACTACCCCCCTTAATGTTCCAGCGGAAATCAATTGAGAAAGCAAGAAGAATCATAATATACAGAAATATTTTACTCATCACCGGCACCTTCGTGAGCATGAATTAACGCTTGCAATTGTGAGGTTTCAAAACATACATAATCCTTAACTATTTAAACAAACACCTCCTAGGATATTTAAAAAGGGGTCATACCCAGCGACAAAGCCTTAGACTTCAACTGGAGAAACCCTCTCCAGATTTGTTGTCTCTTTACAGACATTAGGATACAAATGAACATGAATTCATGAAAGGGTGTTAATCTTGCTTTGGAAAAAAGCAAAAGAGCCTTTCTCTTTATCTAAGAGACTCTGGAAAATAGCCACCACAGTATCCCTGTTGATATACTCCTGTACCGAAGTCTGTAGGAGAGCAGTCAAATCACCATCTGGGAGCTGAACCAAAACTACCACCGTTAACGTTCTTAATAGAAGCAGCAACATAATAAGCATTCAAAATGGTAGAAATCTGGTTAGCCCCAAGTGTAATATATTTAAAAAACAAATTTTCAACATTTCTGAGGCAGAAATCATATTACAAAAAGAAAAATTAACAAAACAAAGATTATAAACTTTCAAAGAGTTTTCCAGCCTTTCAACTTTACTTTCCAACACTAAATTACCCTTCACCAAAGTGCTATTAGTCTCCTCAAGTGCCAGAGGTTTCCTCATATTACCCCAATCTAATCACCCTGAGGCTTTAACTCCCCCTCGAGACATATCAACTTATGAACAATTTCACTTGAAAATTTACACAATTGTGAAAAACACCCAGAAAGAGTAGCCTCCATCTTAGCCATCACTCACCAAATTTCTAAGATGGTCATAGTTTGGGGAGTCATAGGTAATGAGGACTCACTCAATGGCCTTTGGGAGGAGGCTAAGAATCACCAACTCCATCACCCATTCTCTCAGATATCTATGTGGGGGAGATACCCCCTCTTGCCGACACAACTGATAAGATAGCATTCCTCTCCCCATGGGAACAGTTAAAACAACTTGACTCTCCCACCCGGCCACCGGCATGGAGACCAAGATGGCTACACCTGGGTTCAATGCTGGATGAAGAGGTGGTGAGCGGGAGTTCGGGCTTAAAGAGAGAATCTCCGGACTCAAGAGACTCTTAGAACAAGCTGTTCCAGAGTCCAATACAACTTTGCCCTCCAAGAAGATAAAGGAGTCCATTGGTCCCTGGGCTGGTACCAGAGTCCCCAAGACACAGTCTTTCAATGTTGCCTTCCTCTTCCCCATACTGGCAATTTTTCTCAGCTTTAAGTTCCTCAGTTGGTTCCGAAGGGTCTCCAAAGGGGAATGCTCCCCTTTGGTTACACAATGACAGGCTGCATACTGCAGCAGTAGATGGAAGAAATAGCCATGGGACTGGAAGAGGTATCACCGTGATACCTCAATGGTCAGTGAGCTGGAAAACTAGCAGGAATCTGCCAAAGGGGATTTCCCCTAAATACCTTCAACTCCTGGCTCCCTGGTAGCACAGTGCCTGCTTCCCCCAAGTCTGAGAGATGTTTCCATACATATGAATAATTATGTTTCAGAGTGATATTCAAAAGCAATTATGTTTTTGCTGACAAATGCATAATTAGCTTGTGTATTAACCCCCCCCACACACACACACACACAACAGATATCAGGCCATTTAAATTGCTAAATGATGCATGGATGTCTATGCTAATGCGCAGCATAATTTACATGGGTGCACCTACCACCACACTAACTGCCACAGTGATAGCACCAGGGTACATATCATGCACTAACTGCAATGTGTCCTTCAAGCCCACGTATTAGCAGCCAGCAGCTGTCAAGCCCATTACCACCTTGCTAAACACACAATCACCTAGCAGGCTTTGGCAAAAGGGTCCTTTAAGAGCTATCACTCAGCAAATGGATCTTGGATTCAAGAGAGAATACTTTGACATCCTCAGGCCTTGGCGGTAGTTGAAAAAAAGAATGGTAGGAATTATTCAGAAAGAAATAACGAACAAAAAGGGAATATAATAATGCACCTGTATTAATGAATAGTGCAACTGCACCTGGAGTACTATGTGCAAGTCTGGTTACATCTCAAAGCTTTACCAGAATGTGGTAGTATGGTGTGTGGAGGGAAGGGGTTTCCTTTAAAACACAAGCTAGACATTAGTTTCGGGAAAACAAAAGCAGTTTTTATGCTATCCAAGCTTGTTAAATACTCCACAAAGCAAAACCCAGAACAAACAGCAGTTCAAAGAAAACTAAAGCAGCTTACTTCTGTCCCAATTTGTTAAACCTCCTCAAGCTGGTTCTCCTGGCCCTTCCGCCAGCCCCAGTTAAAATTCTTACCTCAGAATTCCTTTACACGGAAGGAATTCTCATTCCACAGGCCTCTCTCCCTCCTGCAGCCTGCTGGGTTCTTAACTTCTCCCTATGAGCCACACCCTCCCAGCCCTGAACTCTAGGCTGCAGACTCTTAGAGATTATTGATACTTTTTGGAGCGGGATGGGTAATATTCTATAGACCCCATCACACATCCTCCCCCCCCAGCTCAATCATGCTCTGTTGTGCACCTGCCTCACCCGGGACCCCCACCCAGGAAAGAAAGTCTGTTCAGGAGAGTCTGACCAGCCCTATGGCAGATCCAAAATTGGCAGGGTTGGAGACTTAAAAATCACCGCTTAATATGGTCGTTGGACTCCTTATGTTGAGCCGGGCACTTTAGGGGTTGCTGGTCCACTACCAGCGTAAACAGATGGCTGAGCAGATAGTATTTGAAATTCTCAAGCGCCCACTTGGAAGTCAGGGCTTCCTTTTCGATCACCACATAATGCTGTTCCAAAGAAGCAGCTTCCTGCTGCTGAATACTACGGAATGTTCATCCCTGACTTTCCTGGCCAGAATGGCTCCTAGGCCTAACTCTGAGGCATCAGTTTGCACAATAAACGGTAGAGAAATCAGGGCTAATCAGAATGGGTTCAGAGCACACGGCCTTCTTAAGGTGCTGGAAAGCCAGGTTCAGTGAGCACCGATTCCTTTTGGGAGCTCTTTTCCAGAGCATGTTTGCTAATGGCTCCACCACCTCTTCAAAATTAGAGATGAACAGGCAGTAAAGCGTAGTAACTCACCTGTAACAGGTGTTCTCCAGGGACAGCAGGAATCAGTCCTCACATATGGGTGACGTTGGCACCGATGGAGCCCTCGTGCGGAGCAAATCCCCAGCTTTTTAAGAAAGCCTTTGGGAATTGCATCATGCATGCGCGGTCCCCCTTCTCACCCAAGGGTGCCATCTTGCTCAGTCAAATGACATAGCTAAAAAGATGGCAAAGAACAAAATAATAATAGGACTGCAACTCCAAGGGGAGGAGGGAGAGTCGTGAGGATTGATTCCTGCTGTTCCTGGAGAACACCTATTACAGGTGAGTAACTACGCTTTCTCCAGGAACAAGCAGGAAGTCGGTCCTCACATATGGGACTCCCAAGCTATAGGCTACTGAGAACCCACAGCTGAAAAATAGGCTCCCTCTACGAGAGCCGCAAGCAGCCACAATAGGAATCTAACTGAGAGATTAACACTACGGTAGCCTGACACCAAAGGGTTGGAGGGTAGGAGTTGCCTAGACCTCGAAAAGATTACGGAGTACAGCCTGGCCGAAACCACTGTCCCATTGGGACTCCCTATCCAGGCAGTAATGGGTTGCAAAAGTCTGACCCGAAGACCAGGTGGCGGCCCAGCAGATGTCTGCCAGTGGAACAGAGCAGAAATGAGCCACTGATGCCGCCATAGCCCTGACCCGGTGGGCCGTAACACGACCCTGCAATGGAAGTTTGGCTGCACTGTATACCCAGGCAATACAGTCTGCTACCCAGGTGGACAGCATACGCTTGGAGACGGCCATCCCCAGCTTACTGGGGTCTTAGGAAAGAAGAACTGAGAAGCCCTTCTATGGCCTTGCATATGCTGAATGTAGAAGGCCAACACCCTTTTACAGTCCAGGGTATGCAGAACTGTCTCTGCCTGACTGGCATGTGGCCTGGGAAAGAAGGTATGTAGTACTACCTCCTGGTTGAGGTGGAACGAAGAGACCACTTTCGGAAGGAACTTGGGGTGAGTGTGGAGCATTACCCGGTTCCGATAGAACCTTGTATAAGGCCTATCGGACACCAGGGCCTGAAGCTCACTTACTCGCTGAGCAGACGTGAGTGCCAACAAGAAAACTATCTTCCAAGAAAGGTAACGTAGATGGCAGGTTGCCATCGGCTCAAAAGGCGGAGTAAGCTGTCCTAACACCACATTCAAATCCCACTCAGCTGACGGAGGGCGAACCGGGAGCATCAGCAGAAGTAGGCCTCTTAGGAATCTAGATACCAAAGGATGTGCAGAAAGAGGCTTTCCCTCCATTGGGAAGTGGTGTGCAGCCAAGGCACTGAGGTGAACCCTGATGGAGTTGGAAGTAGAAGCAGAAACTAGGGTTGCCTCGGCCATCTGGGGGTATCAGAATGACCGAGGCCTTGTCCTGGAGAACTTTGAAAAGGGTTTTGGCCACCAGAGGCGTAGGGGGAAACACATACAGGAGGCCCACCGACCATGAGATGAGAAAGGCATCGGCAGCCACTCTGTTTGGATGTGGCTGCCTGCAGCAAAACCTGGACAACTGGTAGTTGTGTGGGCTCGCAAACAAATCCAGTGTCGGCTGTCCCCGGATCTGAAAGAGCCATTGGGCCATATTCGTATCCAGCTGCCACTCATATGGCTGGAGAATCCTGCTTAGCCTGTCGGCCAAGTAGTTTTCCTGGCCTGGCAGATAAACTGCTTTTAGATACATGTCATGCCGGACTGCAAAGGAGCACAGGTCTAGAGTTTCCTGACACAATGCAGGACCCCGTGCCTACCTGCTTGTTCACATAGAACATTGCTACTTGGCTGTCTGTATTAAGAAAGGTTGACGAGCCAACATTTGGCAAAAAGCTCGTAGAGCTAGGCGAATGGCACAAAGTTCCAGGAAATTGATCTGCTGTGTGCTCTCGTGCGGAGACCACAAACCTTAAGTGCAAAGTCCCTGGCAATGGGCTCCCCAGCCCAGCAAGAATGCATCTGTAGTCAGGATCCTCATGTGTTGAGGAGTTTGGAAGGCCACCCCCGCCTCCAAATGTTTTGGTTGAAGTCACCAGGCCAAGGAATGCACCAGTCTTTTGGAAATTTGACTCTGTCTCGGAGTCTGCCTGTGGCTTGTGTCCACTGGTCCCTTAGGCACCACTGAGTTTTTCGCATGTGGAGGCGGGCATTCGGTGTCACATGCACCGTGGAGGCCATATGGCTTAGGAGATGCAGGAAATGTCTTGCTGATATTTGGGACCTGCGACTCACTTGATGTGCCAGGGCCAGGAGTCTCTGTGCCCCGTCTACTGGCAGGTAGGCCCTTGCCTGAATGGTATCTAGTCTGGCCCCAATGAATTCTAGTTGTTGAGTGGGGACTAGGGTAGACTTGGGGTATTTGATTACAAACCCTAGATGTTGAAGCACCTGAATAGTGCGAGATGGGGCCTGCTGGACCTCCCTGGCTGACGTAGCTCTGATGAGCCAATCGTCTAGGTAGGGGAAGGCAAAAACTCCTTGCATTCTGAGGAAGGTGGCCACCACCGCCAGGCACTTTGTGAATACCCTAGGGGTGGAGGCCAGGCCAAAGGGAAGCACTCTGTACTGATAGTGGTTTCCTCCTACCACAAAGTGTAGATATTGCCCTGTGGTCTGGATGAATTAGGATGTGTGTATACGCATCCTTTAGGTCTAAGGAACATAGCCAGTCTCCCTGGCGGAGGTAATGCAGCAATATTCCAAGGGAAAGCATTTTGAACTTCTCCCTCAGCAGGAATTTATTTCAGTTGCGCAGGTCGAGGATGGGTTTTAGGCCTCCTGTCCTTTTTGATATCAGGAAGTACCTGGAATAGAAGCCCTTGCCCTGCAGGTGGTGGGGCACTGGTTCTATCGCCTGATCCTCGAGAAGACCTGCTAACTCCTTCAGAAGAAGGTCCCAGTGGAGGGGAGACCTGAAAGGCTCTCCTTGAAAGTAAGGAGGCGGCACTTGGGCCAAGTGAAGCAGATAGCCTTGATGGACTATCTGAAGAACCCAGGTGTCTATGGTGATGGCCGGCCACCTGTGGGCATACAGGGCAAGCTTTCCCCCTGTGCATTTCCTTTCTCCTGTGGTGAGAGGGGCTATGCTTTGAGAGTCAAAAGCCACTTCCAGGCTGGGCCGGAGCCTATGCCTGGGTTTGGGGGCTTTCTGCTTACGCGGGCCATGCCCCTGTCCCTTGGCCTGCTGCCCCTGTCGGGGAGCCGGGGAGGCCTGAAATGGGGGGGTGGCTTTGGTAAGCAGCACCCTTCCTCAGGAAAAAGGGCGTCTTACCCGAGCCCTTCTTTTTAGAAGGGGCAGAAGTCTTCTTCGAGAGCCTTGTTCTGGTCAGATACTCTGACTCGATCTCAGCAGCCTTTTCGGTCATGGGTTTGCCAAAGTCTCACCACGGCATGGGACATCGACCAACTTGTCCTGAACCCACTGTTCCAGGTCCGACGACTGTAGCCATGCTTGGCGGCGTGCACCGATGCCAGCCGCAGCTACCTGGGCTGACGCCTCAAACCTGTCACAGACCGCTCGAGTCATGAACTTTGAGCACTCACGGACTCCAGTGGACAGGGTCTTGAAGCGCTGCAAAGGTCCCTCGGAGAGCCCTGACGAGAACCCGGCGATCTCCTTCGCCAGATCCCGCAGGTTCATGCCCATGTACAACTGGTATGCCTGGATAAGACATGTTAGCATAGAACCCTGGTAGCACTTCCTGCCGAGGGCGCCCAAGCTGCGGGCCTCCCTACCAGGAGGCACCGAAGAGTGCATCTTCTGGCTCTTAAGCCGGCACATGGCCTATTCCACAACCATGGAGTTATGCAGCAGTTGTGCTTTTTGGAACCCAGGACTCTTGCGGACTTGGTACATCGAATCGAGCCGCCTGCTGATCACCGGCACCGATGTCTCCCACATACTGAGCATCAGCCGTTCCAGGATTGGAGGCACCGGTACAGTAAGGGCTTCCCGAGGGGAAAAGTCATACTGGAGAATCTCCGCACGAGGGCTCCGTCGACGCCGTCACCCATATGTGAGGACTGACTTTCTGCTTGTTCCTGGAGAATAGCCAAATCAATCCAAGGAAGGCACAAACCTCTTTCTTCAATTTTGGTGTGGAGGCCTAGGCAATGGCATCCACCTTCCATAGCCGAGGTTGTATCTGCCCATTCCTGATTAAATATCCCAGAAATTGAATTGTCCTGACATCCCAGAAAACATTTCCTGTAATTGGCTGTCAACCTGGCTTTCCACAGGCTGCTCAACACAGCTTGTACTTGAGTCTCTGTTGCAGATGACACTCATCAAGGTATACAGCCACATACTCCTTGTGCAGTCTCAGTAGGTGGTCAACTAGGTGCTGAAACATGGCAGGAGCCCCATGTAATTCAAGGGCAGTACTGTAAATTGGAACAAACCTTGTGGTGTCAAAAAAGCAGTCTTCTCCTTGGCAGCCGGAGTCAAGGGCACCTGCCAGTATCCATTGGTTAGATCCAAGGTTGAAATAAAGTGTGCTCCACTGAGTCACTCAATCAGCTCATCTACTCTGGGCCTGGGATATGCTTCCAGTTTAGAAGCTGTCTTGACCCTTTGGAAGTCGATGCAGAATCTGATGCTGCCGTCTGATTTAGGCATCAAAATGATGGGTGACGACCAGTCACTCAGACTCTTCTATAACTCCCAGGTTAAGCATCTCTTCCAGTTCCTTAGTGATGGCATGTTGCTGGGCCTCTGGAATCCAGTAGGGTTGTTGCTGGATATCCACCCCAGTGTCAGTAATGATACCATACCTCATAAATTTAAATATAAGACTTCAGCCAATCTAAACACTTTGCAAACAATTTAAACATAGCCCGCGAGTGAGAGCCTCAGAATACACTCACTGATAAAACCAAATCAGGAGTTGTAATAACATCAACGGTTCTCACTCGCTATACACCCTCATCCTGATTCACGACATATATCATACACAATTATCCATCAAAAATACAGTGTACCATCACAGCTCTCAATTTTTAGGATACCACCAAATGTACAAATTGTGAATCGAGATGAGATTGAGTGCCCCCGACGCCTTTTCAAAACATCTTATGTTAGCGTTTCGCTACCGCTGTATCAAGGGGATCCAACTCTAAAAAATAAAATAAAAATAGCTTGCTATAATGCCGCAACCTATGAAACTCCTTATATATACTGCAACAAGATCTTAAACGCTTACCAAAAATTACTTTAAATCCCAGCTAGATGTCTCAAGACTGCTCACCGCCACTCATCAGAGCTAGGCTTCAAAACCGCCATTCTCCTTCATGCATCAACGCTGGTTTCAGAACAGCGTGTGCTTCCGGACACGTGATATATACCCAGACCTCCTACCCAGCTATCACAAGTAGCTAAAATCGTAATTAGGCAGGCTAAACAACTGATCACACTAAATAAATCAATTAAGAAACAGAAACTCACTCCCCTTCAACGTTCCTAGCAAGCACAGGCACGACTCAGAATGAGCCCGAACTTAACTTCCCCAATAGACAAATCACAAACTCCCCATTCAATACAAGAATTTAAGCCATTAGGAGAGACAGTTTTTAAATGAAAAATCCACCATTGCTCCCTATACAAAAGGAACCGATCGCGTGACATACCCTTCGAACCATTCCGGATATGTTGAATCACAAAACATTAAAAATCACTAAATTTATGCTGGAAATGTAAACAATGTTCAACCATTGGTGCTTCCTTACGTTGACAATGGAGCTTACTTTTATGTTCAAGTAACCGAATACGAAAACTCCTGTCTTACCTATGTAAAGAAGCCTACACGGGCAAAGGATCCCATAAATCACAAAATCTGAATTACATGAAGTATTATCTTTCAAGTAAATCTGCTGACCATTATAAACAAACCTATCAGTCTCCCACATCACATCACAACAAGAACACTCTCCACATTTTCTATGTCCTGAACTATCAGAAATTATAGGAGATACAGATCGTAAAAAAGAGGGACTCAAAATGTCCTTCAAATTTGGATTACGTTGCCATACACAGCGCAGTTGTTTAGACTCCAGCCCAGGAACTATACTCAAAACATGGCTATATTTTTGTAGAATTGATTGAATATGTCTACTATGAGGGGAATAACAAGAAATCAAATTCACACGATCACTATCAGGTTGTACCTTCGGTCTGGGGGATAGCAACCAGGATCTATCATTATATAGTGCCCTTTTATAGGCTCGATTAACTACCTTGATACAGCGGTAGCGAAACGCTAACATAAGATGTCTTGAAAAGGCGTCGGGGGCACTCAATCTCATCTCGATTCACAATTTGTACATTTGGTGGTATCCTAAAAATTGAGAGCTGTGATGGTACACTGTTTTTGATGGATAATTGTGTATGATATATGTCGTGAATCAGGATGAGGGTGTATAGCGAGTGAGAACCGTTGATGTTATTACAACTCCTGATTTGGTTTTATCAGTGAGTGTATTCTGAGGCTCTCACTCGCGGGCTATGTTTAAAATGTTTGCAAAGTGTTTAGATTGGCTGAAGTCTTATATTTAAATTTATGAGGTATCATATGTAGGCTTCGATATAGGCTTTATAGTTTTGTCTCTCAGTAATGATACCATGACAAATGAGGTGGGTTCATCCCGGGCAGGTAGAGAACACCTTTAGGTTCCAGTGGATCAAACCTTCTAAATCTCTTCTCTGTGCAGCAGAGCTGGTCTCCAATCAGTACTTGAGTTGGATTCGCCAGGACTGAAATTTCCAGCCCAAAATCATCTCCATGTACCACCATAGCCATCACTGGAATCCATTTTTTCCAGTATGCTAATATGGTAAATTTTGCTTTCTTCCATTTATCTGGCTGAGCAATCTTGTAGTTAACAGGCCCCACTTTCTCTTCCATAGGCCCCTGCCATTTATAAAGTAACTTGTTCTTTTGTACGACTGCAGCAAGACAAATTCTTGTCACCTGGTTGGAAGGTATGGTGCATGGCTGCCCGATTGCAGCCCCTGGCCTGTTCGGCTTGGGCTTGTCCCAGTCTGCTTTCCTCAGCTGGTCTTGCATTTGTATAATGTACTCCACAAAATTACACCCGGCTCTTCTTCCCAGATTTCCCTTAGCATGTCTAAAATGCCTCTTGGCCATCTTCTGAGGAGCAACTCTGTGGTACCTCACAGATGGCACCATCAGTTAGGGTAGGAGAATATCCCAATTCTTCCCATCCTCCTGCACAAACTTTTTAACCATCTGTTTCAGTTACTGAATTGCTCAATGAGGCCATCTGTCTGTGGCTGATATACTGATGTTCACCAAAGCACTCTCTTGCTTCATCACCTTGGATACAAAGGGAGTTCCTTGATCTGCGAGGATCTCTTTGGGTATTCCCACCCACAAGAATACCTTGCAATCGTAGTAGTCTTCATAGTACTTAGAGCAATGGCCTCCAGGTATTGGGTAGCATAGTTCAGTATGACAAATATAATTCTTGCCTCAGGTGGTTCACACTAAGGGTCCTACTAGATCCATGGCCACCCTTTCAAATGGTGTTTCAATGATGAGTATAGGGACTAGAGGGACAGGTCGGACTCTGGCACGATTATGAAGTTCTGCTACAAACCAAAAAGAAAACTGACAATCCCTTACAGTAAATAACCAATAAAAAAGGGAAAAATGCAAAACCATTAAATTGCTTATGTCTAGGCTTTGGCAAAATGTGTATTGAACTAAAAAAAAAAAAAAGTGACACCTATCCCAATCTGGGACATTCCTTCTTGAATAGAGGGGGGCATCAGTGTGTGAGCTATAGGGCTAACCGGCAGCATATTGTACGAGTAGTTTTACATGGCAGCACTCTTGATTATGCCCATGCAACTCATTCATTGGCCTCCCTCCCCAGCATTGCTGTTTTTTACAATTTTTAAATGCATTTAAAGAAAAAGAAAAACACTTGGCTGTTACTCAGTTTCCCAGACAGAAGAAAGCATAATGCTGTATGACAATAAGTCAACTCTAGTTTTGCTTTATTATTTCCCAGGCTGCATCAGGACTTGTCAAGGACAACTGATGAGTGTCTGAGCCTAAGCCAACGCTTGTGACTAAAGAAATAAGGGAGGCGGGCAACACGTCAGTAAACCAGGACCAATCATATCATATCACTGTAAACCACAATTTCTTCATTAAATCCCAAAGGGTGAATCGTGTTGAGGGAGAAAATCCATTTTTGCTCTAACAAGGCCAAATGCTTCTCAGGATCTCCAGACGGTGTATGTTGAATGCCATCTATCACAAGCCATTGTAGCTGTTCCCATTTATGTCAGTGGTCTAGACAATGTTGTACCATAGGCGTTGGCTAGACGTGAGCGATGTTCAATTAATCTTACTTTCACTTTATGGCAGGTGCATCCAACATACATTTTCTGACAAGGACAGGTAATCAGATGCACAACCCAAGTGAAATGACAAGAGGTGGTTAATTTCACTGGATATTCCTTGCCTGTATTAGGGTCTGTCCATGTCTAGGCAGTGTACGTAGTTGTGCACAAGGCATATGTTGTCCTGTATAGTAGTGGAAACTGGAGGAAATTGAAAATCAGAATGGATTAAAACATCTCTTAAATTTCGTGCTCTAGTATATGCTACACAAGGACCTGTTTGAAACACTGGATGCATTGTTAACACGTGCCACTGTTTAAAAATACCGCAGGCTACAAACTGCTTTATCAGGATATCGTAGGACAGACATGCTTCTCCATCTTCTCCACATGTTTTTTTTGAAGTAATAAAGAATGGTTTGAAAATTTTGCATGTAAATATGCCTTCTGTATTACTATTACTACTGAATATTTGTTTAGCACTACAAGGCATACGCAGTGCTGCACAGATACATGTAAAAGACAGTCCCTGCTCATCGGCGCTTACAATCTAATAGAGACAGACAACACAGTAGCTATAGACATGGGATAAAGCTAGGTGGAATGGTAAGGAAACACAAAGGACATCAGATGAGTCAAGATCCGAAAGAGGCCGTGAAGAGGTGAGTTTTCAGCCTGGATTTGAAAAGGGTCAGAGAAGGCGCCTGGCATACAAACTCAGGTAGTTTGTTCCAGGCATAAGGAGCAGCAAGGTGAAAAGAGCGAAGTCTGGAGTTGACAATAGAAGAGAAGAACACAAATTGAAGCGATCTGCCAGAACAGCAGAGTTCCCGAGGAGGGGTGTAGGGAGAGATCAGAGAAGAAAAGTAGGGGGGAGCTACAGAGTGAATGCACTTATAGATCAGCAAGAGAAGTTTGAACTGGATACGGAAATGGATAGGAAGCCAATAAAGTGACTTGAGAAGAGGGGTAATATGAGCATGATGAGGCTGGTGGAAGATTAGCCGCACAGCAGAGTGTTAACAGATTGAAGGGGAAAGAGATAACTCAGAGGGAGACCAGCAAGGAGCAAGTTACAATAGTCTAGATGGGAGGTGACTAAGGAGAGGATAATTGTCTTAGTGGTGTGTTCAGAAAGGAATGGGTGAATTATGTTGATGTAGAGAAAGAAACAGCAGGTTTTAGCTATCAGTTGGATGTTGTCAGACGGCTGCCTAGGGTGAGAACTTACACAATCTTGACGATGCATATATTCATATGATTCTTGCAAAGTATTGTGGGTATTGTAGTTCATTCACTCCCAAACACAGCTGATGACAATAATTTGAGTTGTGAAACCAAGTGGTAAGATCAATAAAATACTTCTTTTATTGATGGGGTTTAATTCACCCAGCACATGTATGCTTGATAGCACTATAAATGAGGTTACTTGCTTGCAGTGTTTAAAATGGATAACCAAAAAGTCACAAAGTAAACCAGAAACAACCTTCAGCTTGTCAGGCAATTAGCTAATGTTTTCTTAGCAAATAATTACCAAATACAAAGGCACAAAGAAAAGAATAAACTTTGCTGGTTAGGTTAACTTCTGCTTATTTTCCACGCAGATCTCAGCAGTGATTCTCCCTTGCTCACCCACACAATCAGGTGCAGCCCTAATTACTATCAATGGACCAGCTGAAAGCCTTTAGCTGGCTGGCTGCTACTGTGTGAGCCCAAATCCTGCTTTAAGAGCTGTTTGCAGTGGAAATAAAGAACAAAGTTAGGTTTCTTTGTGATGGCTGATGTGTTTGCTCAGAGAAAGCTAGCAATAGCATTTAGATAGAGAACAGTCCATATAAACAGTACTTTCATCTGCTGTATCAATCAGCATAGGGTCATTATCATACATTGGCACAGACGAGTCTTTCATTAAGGCACTATCATGAGAATGCTTATTCCCTTGCTGCCATTCTCTATTATAGATAGGGTCTGGATCAGTGTTCATGCCTGAGCCTCTCCTGCTATCATTATTCCTCTCTGTATAGCCTGGCCAATATGTAATCCAATTCTGATGTCCAGCCTTCCAATCTTGATCCCTGGACACTGGATCTTCTCTCACATACCTTCTGGCCTTGGTCTGAAAGTCCCTTCCACATGCAGTCTTCTCTCTTCCAGGTAGCCACTGGTGATTCCTATCTCTGCCACTCCATTCCTCTGGCTGAATCCAGTCCAATGGACTCTGCTGGCTTTTGGAATATCTCCCAGTATGAGTACTGCCTTGGAATCTCCCAGACCTTCCAATGGCCTTTCTTCTCTTCCTTCCAGAGAGTTTCCTTCTCTCTCTATCTGCGTGGCTTTTGCTGAAGCTGTTCTTCAAAATCTCCTTGAAGCTGTTATCTGAAGAATAAGCTCTATTCTTATCCTGTTCTAATGTGTGCTGCTCCCTAACACAGCGCAGCTGTCTTGAATCAGGCCCTGCCCTTTGAGATGAGTGCTTAGGGATTACCTCATAGCTCTCTTGATTGCACACACATTTTCTCACTTCAGCCCCTCTCATGGCTGCTGGAAACCTGGTGCATTCTGGGACTGGTAGTCTTTTATGTGAAAACTCTGTTTTCTTGCTTCTACCAGAACTGACAGGTTGCTTGTTCAGAGTCACATCATCTTTTTTATAGCTCCTACCTGAGCTATGATAAGCTTCCTTATCACAATGTGTGTGGAGAAGGAGAGAGAGGAGTCAAAGACAACCCCAAGGTTGCGAGCTGAGGAGACAGAGGAGTAGAGAATTATCCACAGAGACAGAGAAAGGTTCAGGGGGGAAATAAGAAGCTCAGTTTTGGCCAAGTTCAAGCAGCACTGAGACATCCAAGCAGCAATGTCAGAAAGGCAGACAGAGATCGGGGCCTAGATTGCTGGAGAAATTTCAGGTGTAGAGATAGATCTGGGAATCATCGGCGTAAAGATGGTATTGAAAGCCATAGGAAGTGATGAATGCACCAAGGGACTAGGTATAGAGAGAAAAAAAAGGAGTGGACCCAAGATTGATCCTTGGGGTACACCAACAGAGCAGGATAGCAGTAGAAGAGGATCCACCAAAATAAACACTAAAAGAACGATGAGAAAGGTAAGAATCAGGATAGCACAGAGCTCTTAAAACCAAGCGAAGACAAGGTATCAAGGAGAAGGTTGTGGTCAACAGTGTCAAAAGCAGCAGAAAGGTCAAGAAGGATGAGAATGGAGTAAAGGCCCTTGGAGTTTTCCAGAAAAAGGTCACTGGAGACTTTGGCAAGAACTGTTTCAATAGAATGTAAAGGACGAAAGCCGGATTGTAGAAGATCAAGAAGGGCTTCAGAGGACAGAAAGTAAAGGCAACAGGGGTGAACTGCACATTCAAGTAGTTTAGAAAGAAAGACAGATCGATAGTGAGGAAGACAGGTAGGGTCTAGTGATGGTTTCTTGAGGAGAGAAGTGATCACAGCATGCTTGAAGGCTACAGGGAAAGTTTCAGTGGAGAGCGATAGGTTGAGAATGAGAGATGGAAGGGACTACAGTGGAGGAAATGGAGTTAAGGAGATGGGTGGAAATAGGATCAGAGAAGCAGGTAGTGAGTTTGGATGAGGAAAGGTGGTGAATGGTTTCCTCCTCAGATCATAGAAAAGGAAGAAAGGGTAGCAGAAGTGGGGGGGGGGGGGGCGGGAGAAGGATGGGTATGAAGAGGGGGAGGAGGGAGAGTAGCTGACCTCAAGGGGAATTGGAGTGTGATGTTGTGGATTTTGTAATGGAAGTAATCAACCAGGGTTTGAGCAGAAAGGGAAGGAGGGGTTGGAGGTGGAGGCACCTTGAGAGAGTTGAGAGTTATAAAGAGACAGCGAGGGTCAGAGGCAAAAGAATTAATCAGATGGACATAACAGTTTTGTTTGGCAAGTGCTATGGCTGACTGGAAAGAGACAAGCATAAATTTGAAGTGTAGAAAGTCTGCAAAGGTGCAGTATTTAAGCCAGGCATGCTCAGCTGAGCAGGCATAGGAATGAAGATAGCGAGTAGTGGAAGATAGCCAGGACGAGTATAGTATGCCTTGAGAGATGTCAGCATACACCAGCAGGACATTATGTCTAGCATAGGTGTCAGGGCTGTTCCCAGACCTTGGATTTCAAGCAGCTTTGTTACTCTGGTGATGTCAGTCTCCAAACTTAATGAGGGTAGTTTACAAAATGAGATTAACTCTGACCCCCTGGTGATGTCAGTCTCCGGGCCTGATGAGATTGGTCTGCAGCCCCTCCTTGCTAAATCAAGAATAGCGGACCTCAAAGGGAGGTGCTGAAAACAATAGCAGACCTCAAAGGGAGGTGCTAGAGAAAATTCACTATTAAGGACAGAAATATTACCTCTTTCTCTCTTCCTATTTTCATCGGACACACCTTGCCATGAGGCTCTGACACCCACTTCTCTCCCCTCCCCCTTGTTCTCTCTTTCTCTCCCTATTCTTCTTACTATGAGGCTCTGACCCACATTTTCTTACCTCTCTCTCACACACACACACACACACACACACACACAGATTCATTGAAGTAAACTGAAGCAGCTTTCTAACAACCTCCTACCTCTGTTCTGTAACTTTGTAATAAGCCTATTTCTATATAAAACCCTTTTTCCAAGCCACACCTGTTTGGTTATCTTATTTGTGCTGCTTACCCTACTGTCTCTGTGAAATGAACCCAGGACCAAACGAAGAGTAGACCAGAAGATTACATATCAGAAGATTACATTTTATGGGGGCCGTCTCAGACTTCACAGCAGATCTCCAGTTGGGTAAGTAATAATTTTGTTTGATACATTAAAGTGGATTTCAGACAGGGTGCGACAGGAAAATCAAAAGCCCTTGTGACCATGTACAATTGATTTAGTGAAAAGTTCCAGTGATACCTTTGTTTTGTGGGTTAGACAAGGTGAGATTTTTATTGTCAAAAGGCTCTGTAATAATCCAGAATTTTAATATTACCTACACCTAGGGACATTACATAGAGTGGCTTGCAATTTTCTTATTTGTAGGTAGAGGCTTGTTACGGTTTGTTACAAGGCATTTTTCTCTACTATTTGAGCTGCTAAGAAAAGACAGAGAGATAGTCCAGCTTTAGTTTGGAAGTGGTACACAGGTAAACAGTCCCTCATTGAATACAATATACATCTTTCCTGGTAAAGCACAGTTACTTACCTGTAACAGGTGATCTCTGGGAACAGCAGGAATAAGTCTTCACATATGGGTACCGTCGGTACCGACGGAGCCTGAGCGGGAACGCTCCCCAGCGTCCAGTAAGAAAGCTTTTGGGAGCATCCCACAGCGCCTGCGCGCTGCCTTCCCGCCTTTCCTAACCGCCTCTCTCCAATTCGAGTTTTAAAGCTGAGACAAAGAGAGAGAGGAAAGGAAAGGAAAGATAGAGGGATACAACTCCTAGGGGAGGTGGGTGGGTTGTGAAGACTTATTCCTGCTGTTCCCAGAGATCACCTGTTACAGGTAAGTAACTGTGCTATCTCCAGGAACAAGCAGGAATGAGTCTTCACATATGGGGACTCCCCAGCTAGAGATGCCAGGGAGATCCCCAAGGTTGTGAGTCCCTGAGAAGGGCTCTACCTCCCTCCATGGCTCTCGGGCATCCAAACAGGGATCGGGGGTAGGAGTTGTCTAAGCATGGAACAGGTGTTTGAGAACAGCCTGACCAAACAAGGCATCCCGGCGGGAGTCCTTGTCCAAGCAGTAATGGGCTGTAAAGGTATGAACCGAGGCCCAGGTGGCTGCTTGACAGATTTGGTCGATGGACACAGAGTTTAGATGAGCCATAGAGGCTGCCATGGCCCTCACATTGTGAGCTGTGACATGGCCCTCTAGAGAAAGGTTCTTACTCTGGTAGGCGAAAGAAATACACTGAGCAATCCAATTGGACAGAGTTCTCATAGAGACTGGAAGTCCTAAATGAGAAGGATCAAAAGCAACAAAAAGTTGAGAGGACTTTCTATGTTGCGGTGTCCTTTGCAAGTAAAAAGCAAGAGCTCTTTTACAATCCAGGGTATGGAGATTCCTCTCTGCACTTGATGCATGAGGTCCTGGAAAAAAAAACAGGTAAATACACCTCCTGATTCAGATGAAAAGGTGAAACCACTTTAGGCATAAAGTGTGGATTGGTCCTGAGGACTACCTTGTCATGATGGAACCTTGTATAAGGAGGATTAGCCACCAAGGCTTGCAGCTCACTGATGCGGCGAGCTGAAGTGACTGCAATGAGAAAAATAACCTTCCAGGAAAGAAATTTCAAGGAGGTAGTGGCTAAGGGTTCAAAGGGTGGCTTCATAAGCTGGCCAAGAACCAGATTCAAGTCCCATGCCACTGGAGGTGGTCTAATGGGATGTTTAGTTAAAAGAAGGCCTCTCATGAATCTTGCTATAAGAGGATGAGAGGAAATAGGCTGTCCATTGAGAGGCTTAAGGGATGCTGCAATAGCACTCAAATGGACTCTTACTGAATTTGTTTTAAGGCCTGCATGGGATAGATGCAGCAGATACTCTAGTAAAGAATTCAGGGGTATTGCAAGAGCGTTAAGACCCTTCTCTGCACACCAAATGGTAAATCTCTTCCATTTAAAAGCATAGGAACGTCTGGTGGAAGGCTTTCTGGAAGCATGAAGGATATCCTTCACCTGCTGAGAAAGATGCAAATCTTGAAGGTCTAGGCCTTCAGCAACCAGGCCCTGAGATGAAGAGACTGGGGATTTGGGTGCCACAACGTTTCCTTTTCCTGAGATAGGAGGTCTGGAGCAGATCCCAAGTCCAGGGAGGGAGCTTGAGAGAGATGCAGAAGTAGAGGGTACCACACTTGGCGTGGCCAATGTGGTGCTATGAGGATCATAGAGCCCTTGTCTCTCTGAAGCTTGAACAGAGTCTTGGGAATTAGGGGAATGGGTGGGAAGGCATAGAGGAAGTCTTGCCCCCAATGGAGGAGGAAGGCATCCCTGGCCTGAACTCCCTGACACGGAATCCTGGAACAGAACCGGGGAGGTTTGGCATTCCACGGACTTGCAAACAGGTCTATGTCTGGGGTTCCCCAAATTTGAAAGATCCTGGTTATCTGGTCAACATGGAGGGACCATTCGTGTGGAAGCAGAACTCGACTGAGTCTGTCTGCCCAAGAGTTTTGAACCCCTGGAAGATACACTGCCATGAGATGGATTTGATGCTCTCTGGAGAAGGCCCACAATCTCAGAGCTTCGTTGCAAAGCGACAGAGCCAGTTCCCCCCTGCTTGTTCAAGTAGAACATGGCTACTTGGTTGTCCGTGTGGATGAGGACTGTCTTGTAGCTGAGCAGGGTGTGGAAGACTCAGAGCTAGAAAAATTGCTCTGAGCTCTAAGAGGTTGATATGTAGAGATGTCTGCTCTGGAGACCAGATGCCCTGGGTGGAGAGATCTTGTAGATGAGCCCCCCAACCCTTTGGGGAGGCATCTGTTGTGAGGGTTGCTTGGGGTAACACTTGTTGAAAGGGGGACCCCAGCAACAGATTTTGAGTGGACTTCCACCACTGGAGAGAGAAAAAAAGGCGACTGGAAGTTGCTATTTTGTCTGACAGGCACCCTGATGCCTGGGTCCATTGGGTGGACAAAGTCCATTGAGCTGCCCTCATGTGAAGGCGAGCATAAGGGACCACATGCACCGTGGATGCCATGTGGCCTAACAGTTGTAACATCTCTCGGGCAGTTTAAGTGGGACTTTAACTGAATCTGGGAGGCTAACTGCACCAAGCGTAGGCAATGGGCCTGGGGAAGATAGGCCCTTGCAGTGGTGGTATCCAGTAAGGTCCCTATGAACTCCAGAGATTGAGTAGGGGTGAGATGGGATTTTGGGATGTTTATTACAAGTCCCAGGTATTAAAGGATACGGCTTGTGCAGGCCAGGGAAGCCTGGGCCTCTGACTGGGATGGAGCTCGGATGAGCCAGTCGTCCAGATATGGGAATACAAATATTCCTAGAGTGCGTAGAAATGCAGCTACTACTGCCATGCATTTTGTGAACACCCTTGGGGCAGAGGCCAGACCGAAGGGAAGCACTCTGTATTGATAGTGCTTTCCTTGGAAAAGGAACCGAAGGAACCTTCTGTGTGTTGGATGGATGAGGACATGGGTGTACGCATCCTTGAGATCTAGAGAACAAAGCCAGTCCTGACTCTGGAGGTATGGAAGGAGAGTACCGAGAGAAGTCATCTTGAATTTCTCCTTGTATAGAAACTTGTTCAATTCTCTGAGATCTAAAATGGCTCTGTAGCCCCCTGTTTTCTTTGGGATGAGGAAAGTAGGGGGAGTAGAACCCTGAGCCCTGTTGAAGAAGGGGCACCTCTTCTATTGCCCCTTGGGCAAGAAGGGTAGCAATCTCCTGACCCAGAAGGTTGAGGAGAGATGTTGGAGAACTGAACTGTCTCACCATGGTATGAGGGGGAAGGTTTAAGAAATGAAGTTGTACCCGTCCCTTATGATAGAGAGGGTCCATTGCTCTGCTGTGATTTGTTCCCATCTGGGAGCAAAGTGAGCTAACCTTCCTGGAATGGTGAGAGTCTCTGGATGTTCTAGAGCCAGAAAGGCTAAGTTCTCTAGTTGTAAGTCAAAGGCCCTGAGGAGGCTGAGGCTGTTGGGACGTAGCAGCCCTAGCAGCCTTAGGCTTAGCCTGTTTCGGTTGTTGCTGTCTCTCTGTAGCAAAACGACCTGCAGAAGATGCCTGCTGACCATAAGCAGAATAATATTTCCCTTTTTTTGGGAAAAATCTCTTTTTGAACAACCTTTTCTTAAAAGGAGCAGAAGTAGACTTGGAAAGTCTATCTAAAGCAGAATTTTCAGCATCCATCTGGGTGGCCTTTGCTTGCCAATCTTTGCCAAAAAGGTTTTCACCTGTACAAGGAAGGTTTCCTAGTCCATCCTGAACCCAGGGTTCCAAATCAGAAGCTTGTAACCAAGCAACTCTGCGTGCACCTATGGCAATAGCCAAGGCTCTGCTGGCTCCTTCAAAAGAGTCAAAGGCTGCACGGTTGGAAAACTTGGAAATATCCTGGGCATGTTTAAGCCAGGTGAGAAACTCTTCCCTTTTATCTTCTGAAATAAAAGGAGACAAAGTTTGCAGATGATCTGCAACCTCTTTTAGAAACATCCCCATATAGAGACTATAGGAGTTGATTCTGGCAACAAGCATACTGGCCTGGAAAATTCTCCTGCCAAAGGCATCTAAGGTTCTGCATTCTCTTCCTGGAGGAGTAGAACAGTGCCTTTTTTCACTCTTGATCTTTTTCATAGCAGACTCCACCACAATGGAGTGGTGAGGAAGCCGAGTCTTATGAAAGCCAGGACAAGGAGGAACATGATACATGGTGTCCAACCTACGAGAATGAGGGGAGGTGGTGAGAGGAGTCTCCCATATGCCCAACATGTGATCATAAAGAATCTCATGTATTGGTAAAGTGGCTGCCTCTTTAGGAGCCTTAGGATATTGTAAAATATCTAATTTTTTGGCTCTAGGTTTTGTCTCAGGGGCCACTGAGATGGAAAGACCCCTGGCCACTTCCCTAATGAAGTCTTGAAAAGACAAGTCTTCTGGAGGAGACATTCTCCTTTTTGGAGAAGAGGGCTCCTGAGGAAGGATCACCAATGCTTCGATAGAGGCATCTGATTCATCAGAGTCTTCAGAGGAATCTAAGTATCGCCTGTCTGGATGCTCCTGCAGAGCCCGATACTCGTACCGGGTGGTATCGACATCGGGAGTGATCGGCACCGATGGGCATCACAGAACAGTGTACCACTGCCGTCGACACCGAAGCCGATGTCGATGTCGATGCAATTGGTACCGGCACTGGAACCGATATCAGTTCGGGTGCCGGAATCGGTACCGACAACAGAGTTTGTTGCGGTACCGAAGGTGTCGCAGCTTGTATGAATGCTGTGATGGCACGCTGCATGGTCAGAATATTCTGATCCATCGACGCCACCAATGTCTGGATGTCAGTACCAGTGGAAACCACCGGTACCCCAGAACATGGCAACAGGTGATCGGTCGAGGCCGAGCCATCGATGTCAACCTGTGACCCCATAGATAAAGCTTTGGAAGCCGGAGCCTCCCGCCGGGGTAATTTTGCTGGTGCGGATTCCTCGAGAGCAAGCCCGGAGGCATCTCGATACTTAGAGGGAGATCTACTCTTCGAGGACCGGCTGGACTTAAGTTTGGTTACCTGAGATCCATGGGAGGAAGAAGCAGCCCTGGAAGACGTCGATGCCACCGAAGCTGCATCAGAGGGAAACAGGGTACTGAGCTTGGCTGCTCGATTCTGTAGACCCCTCTTAGACATCATGGAACAGGACTCACAGTCTGCAATGGAATGGTCAGGACCTAAACATTTTAGACACCAGTCATGGGTGTCGGTGACAGAAATAGTGCCGCTGCACTTCGTGCACTTTTTAAACCCAGAGATGGGCTTTTCCATGAGGAAAAATTTTCGTAGGCCTAAGGCCACAGAAAGAAACTGCACTGAAGTGAGAAAAAAAGAGTAGAAAGAAAAGACCCGCGGTATTGGTCCGGCGTCGAGAAGGCAGACACGCGACCAAAGAAATAAAAGAAAATAAGAAATTCTTCAGCGGTGACAGGAACACGACCTGCTGGCTCCGCGGAAAAGAAGAACTGGAGAGATGCGGTTACGAAAGGCGGGAAGGCAGCGCGCAGGCGCTGTGGGATGCTCCCAAAAGCTTTCTTACTGGACGCTGGGGAGCGTTCCCGCGCAGGCTCCGTCGGTACCGACGATACCCATATGTGAAGACTCATTCCTGCTTGTTCCTGGAGATCACTATTACCCTCCTGTCCCTTTGCCTTTTATTTCTCAGTCTCCTGTCAGGTATAACTGACAATTCTGTTAATCTCCTAACACCCTTCTTACTATAATTTCATCCTGAACTTCCACCCTGTTAAAAGGTGGTAAACACTTTTTATTCAGGTATAATTTTAAGGCGTGGTCTTTATGCCAGTACTCTTTACTGAACACCCATAAAATTTATGCCATTCCAACTATAATTCTAAGTCTCACTTCTTCATAAAAGTGAGCATTCCTCCTTCCAAGGTTACACATTTGAGATAGTCCAACTACAGCCTTTCTGCAGTCTCAAATATGGAAGCCTTTGATTTTAAAGAACTGAAACAAATAGTACTGACATACTGTAAGAGGAAAGGTGGTCCCTTTGAAGGTGAATTCCCTGAGTCATCATGGTATAATATTCAAAGACAAACGTTAAACCATTATCAAGAATTCAAAAAGAAAACAAATAAAAGAAAATGCCTTTTTATCCAAGGCATGTGCAGGGGGCTCATTAGCATGAAACAGTTCAATACTGAACTGACTTCTCACTGTACCCAATTGACCAAAGACCTTGAGGAGGCACAAATTTGCATTTCTATGCAAAGGGCTCAGGTGATACAAGCCTCAAATTCTTTTATAGCTGTTAGTGAGCAATTAGAAGCACTTAAACTTGAATTGAGGCACATTAAGGATCAATTAGCCTCTGAAAGACAAAAGAAATATACGCCCTGGCCAACACCCATTTCTCCCTCAGCCCCCTATGCCTATGACACACCCTATAAGCCATGCATCCAAGCTATTGAGAAACAAAAGAATACAGAAGTATGCATAGCTGGACTTAGGAATGGAAAAAATAAAGATGAATCACAGGAAGAAAATCCTAATAGTTTATCTCAACCAGAACAGAGCAATAACCAGGACCTGTGTCAGGAGGATAACTCAGATGACTCAGACCCGGCACCCAGTACTGAACTCAGAGCACCAGTTAAAGTGATGCTGCAGGACAATTTAAAAGATAGAGACATGGAAAGAATAGGTGAGAAAATTGGCCCTGTGCCTTTTAATGTAAATGATTGGTGCAAATGGGCCACTGATATTCTGATTCACTGGGGTCTAGGGAAATACAGAAGAAAACAATCAGACTTTGATAGACTTATGCATCTGGCTCTGGGGCCACACTATTATAAAGTTGGCTCTCTCACTCACCCATACCAGTTGGTTGAAAGGGGCATTGAGAAACTATTTCACTGTTCCCCAATGCAAGTATTTAAAATTATTTCACCTCTACCAAATGATACACTGGAAGAGTTTGCATATAGAGCCTGGATTTTAAAAGCAGTTCTTAATGAGCAGGAGTCCTGACCCAATGCAGAAGATTATGGGGAGAGCACGCATAAAACATTTTTATTAGAATTGCTATCCCCTGAGATTACAAAACACCTTCTGTTATTTTCTGAAGACCCTAAAGCAACCCCTTTTGATACTTTAATGCTCAGAATTGGGTCTGTTTGGAAGACCCAGCCCTCGCAGGTCATAACAGTATCAGAAGCACGGAAGTGGCAAGTTGAGGGATCCTCCCAATACACAAAAAACACAGACAAAGGATACCGAGGACAGACACCTTAGAGAGGACAAAGCAGAGGTACTTTTAGAAACTCCTCAGGTTACATTCCCTTTCAGGAGCTCAAAGCACAGAGAGATGGATTAGAAAAGGAGAAAATTAAATGGGAACAGGACAAATACATACTGCAGGTAGAAATAGATAAATTAAAACAGGACTTACAAGCAGCTCAGGACAAACACAAGGCTAGTGCATAGGGGTGTCCTGACCTCTTGGGTTCAGATATCAAAATGTCTCAAGCCTTCATAGCCCAGCCTGCCTCCGTTCTCTCAGCAGAGGACTCAATTCCAGAGCCTCTGGATGATGAAACAGACACAGGCCCAGAATACAGTTTAAGGCTTGTAACATCCTTGATACTGGACTCTTGTGGACGCCCCAATGTTATCAGTAGAGTAGGGGGTCAGGATAAACTAGCTTTGATTGACACAGGGGCTGGAATTAGCTTTACAAACAGAGCTTCTCCCACTGCAGATCAGAAAAATATGGAAATTTATGAAATTCAAGGAATTAATGACAGCTTCCAAATGTGTGGCTATCCCAGTTAAATGGGGTATCCCTGTGCACAGTGAACAAAACAAGGAAATGTTAGAAACCACTGCCTCCACTATAGTGAACACACCAAAAGAAATAATTGGAATTGACGTTCAACCAGTTAAATTTGGTGGTGGATATGGCTAATCTTAAATTGTGGCAGTATTCAGGAACTTCAAGTGCATGAAGTCATTCCCATGCAGTTAGCAACTCAGTGCACCAAGGCAGCTCAGCAGTATGATCTGTGTGTAATTCCCTCAGAGGTGGCTGATATTCCAGTCTGGGCTCAAGACAAGTTAGATTGTGGGAAAATGCACACAGAAATACTGTTGGAAGGCGAGGATCCTCCACCACAGAAACAATACCCAGTACCTCATCAGGCTATAGAACCAGTGACTAAAATTGTGAAGATACTGGAGGAGAGGGGTCTGATTAGACCTATTTCTTCCACATGCAATTCACCAGCCTGGTCGATAGTTAAACCAGGGGGTTCCTTCAAGCTCACTATGGACTTCCGTGCCCTGAATCAAGTTTCAAAATCTGTAGTGCCCGTGGTAGCCTCATACCCTGAAATGATCTCTAAACTGAACCCCAAATGTAAATTTTTCTCTGTTTTAGACATATCCAATGGGTTTTGGAGTCTGCCCCTGGCCCTTGAATGCCAGTACAAAACAGTCTTTCAGTGGCTGAACAAAAAATATGCATGGACGGTGCTTCCACAGGGATATAAGGATTCCCCCTCAATATTTCATAAATACATGCAGGAAGCCCTGTCACTATTGTCTTGCAGAGATAATATAATTCAGTATGTAGATGACATTCTGATTCAGTCTGAGAATGAAGCTGTACACTGGAATCATGTAAGAGAAGTTTTAAAAGCCCTCTTACAAAAGCTGGTCTTAAAGTTAATCCTGCCAAGGCTCAACTGTGCAAATCACAGGTTTCCTTTTTAGGGGTTACTATTGGCCAGGATGGTAAATCCATGGATTCTCAGAGGATAGAGCTAATACAGAAACTTCCACTTCCTACAGATCAGAAATCACTCCAGTCATTTCTAGGGCTCACTGGTTTCTGTCGTGACTTCATGCACAATTATGCTGAAGTGGCAGCTCCACTTTACTCCCTGCTAAAAAGTAAAAGTTATGTTTGGGAGGAAGAAGCTGTAACTAAATTAAAGCACATTCTGACTTCTGCTCCTGTTCTTGCACACCCAGGTCACACACAACATTTTTTCCTGTACCCTGTAGTTGGAGAGAACAGTATAGGTGCAGCTCTAACACAACGCCTAGGAGGAGAAGATCGCCCTATTGCCTTCTGTTCCAGAGTTCTCACTTCTCCTGAACTCAAAATGGGAAACTGTGAAAAACATGTACTGGCTTCCTAGGTGGCTATGCAGAAACTTACATACATCATTGGTGCTCAAACCACATACATATGCAGCCATCACACCCCCCTCAAATTCACTGTAGAGGGAAAGTTAGCATGTAGCAAGATTAGGACTGAGAGAATAGTCCAGTGGACTCTCATGTTGCAAGCACAGAATGTAAAGTTTGAATTGTTGAAAGAACCTAACATGCAAGTGGCTGGAATTTTGCTGGAGGGGCAACCTCATGACTGTCAGTCCTCACCCAGTGCCCCCAATCACATGATCTTTAGGGAACGGACTAGACAAAATTTTTCCTTTTCTTCCTACAGTATATATTGATGGTAGTAGCCAATGTGAAGGAGGCAGGCGACTAGCAGGTTTTGCAATTGTACAATTGGACCCAAATAACCAAGTGGTACTGCAGAGACAGTATTCCTGTGGGTCAGCGTCAGCACAGTACTGTGAGCTGGCTGCTTTTGTAGCTTGTATGCAACAATATCAGGAGTCACACCCAGAGATACAAATCATTTTAGATTCTGATTATGTCTTTAAAAGTGCCATTGCCCTGTTACCCTGGTGGCTGGCAAATAAATTTAAATCTACGGATGGGTCCACAGTGAAAAATTCATCACTGTGGACTATGGCACAAGAACTGAGTGAGAGGTTTCAGAGAGTACATTTAGTTAAAGTAAAGGCACATAGGAAGAAAGGCCCTTTAGTGAAAGGAAACACATTAGCAGACTCACTAGCCAAGGAAGCATGCCATATAGGCCTCATATGGCCCTGGTATGAGCAGACACGCATGGTTGCTATTGCTACACGTTCCACAGATTATGATCAGATAATACCACTAGATTACTTCATAGCACTGCAGACAAAGGACCCTGAGCTTTCCAATTTGAGGGAGCCTGTGCAGGACGCCCCAGATAACCTATATCAGCACACACCCTTTCTCACACTCGCTATAGAGAAAGACATTCTATGTGCAAAAAGAAAGGAAGGCTTGGTTATAGCTATCCCTAGAGCTCGAGGTAAAGAGTGGATGCATTGGGTTCATGGTGCAGGTCCTATGGGACACCCTAAAGCAGAAGAAATGCAGACTATCCTCAATAGGTTGGTATGGTGGCCAGAAATGAAACATGATATACAGGATCATGTTTCCTCCTGTGTAATCTGTGCTTCATTTGGGAAGCAACCTAAAAAGAGAAGGGGACAGTTAATGAGAGCACCTCCTCGTGGCCCATTTGAGAGATTGCAAATAGATCATGTGGGCCCTCTTCCGTTAACAGCTAGGAAAAATAGATTTTTGCTCACTGATTGGTCTGGTGATGTCAGTCTCCGGGCCTGATGAGATTGGTCTGCAGCCCCTCCTTGCTAAATCAAGAATAGCAGACTTCAAAGGGAGGTGCTGGAAACAATAGCAGACCTCAAAGGGAGGTGCTAGAGAAAATTCACTATAAAGGACAGAAATACTTCCTCTTTCTCTCTCTTCCTATTTTCATCGGACACACCTTGCCATGAGGCTCTGACAGCCACTTCTCTCCCCTCCCCCTTGTTCTCTCTTTCTCTCCCTATTCTTCTTACTATGAGGCTCTGACCCACATTTTCTTACCTCTCTCTCACACACACACACACACACAGATTCATTGAAGTAAACTGAAGCAGCTTTCTAACAACCTCCTACCTCTGTTCTGTAACTTTGTAATAAGCCTATTTCTATATAAAACCCTTTTTCCAAGCCACACCTGTTTGGTTATCTTATTTGTGCTGCTTACCCTACTGTCTCTGTGAAATGAACCCAGGACCAAACGGAGAGTAGACCAGAAGATTACATATTCAGAAGATTACAGATGTGGCATAGGCAGGGCAAGAATATCCACAGCAGAGGAGAGTACAGCGTTATAGGAAGCTACTGCATCATCAACAAACTCAGACGACATAGTGGAGGAAAGAGGTGATGAGACAGTGGAGGAGAGAGCCAACGGGTCAACAGCATGAAGATTTCTAAATAGAATGGAAGAGACAGGGTGAGGTTGAGAGTGATGAAGAGTGAAGCTTAGCAGGTGATGGCCGATAGGGGGAGAAGTGAGGTACAGAAATTTGAGGGTAGGCAATTAAGAACACAAGGTCAAGGCAGTGGCCTTGCTGGTGAGTGGGGGCAGTAGAGCAAAGCTGGAGGTTGAATGATGAGGTAAGGGAGAGGAGCTTTAAAGCATAACGGTCAGAAAACGTTTAATGGATAACTATGTTGTAAACGTTCAGTCAACAACCTAGCTTGACAACGAAAGTCAATAAATAGCTGCAAAAAACTGGCCTATCAGTAAAGACCGCTTCAATTTCATTGGATGGAGAGATGTAAAGTGTAATTAAGTGCTTCAGTCCACTAATTTACGCCTTTCACCGGGTCAAAGCGGTTTACAAAAAAACAATATCAAACAGGGGAGTTTACAATCAATAAAGGAGGGGGGCAATAATACTTTGAAGGAGGGCACCTGTCACTGGGGATTGGGGGGGGGGATATTTACATACAGTATGTGCAATCTTCTTGTCTTAGCAGTTCATGTGTTTTATGATTGCTCTGTTGTGGTTTTGGTGTTCATCTTGGGAGGAATATCATTGGTTGTTGTCCTGTTCAATGCCGAGGTGTTCTCTGAATAGGTGTGTCTTGAGCTGTTTTCTGAATGTAGATAGTTCTTTGTTGCATCGGAGTTTAGCTGGCAGAAAGTTCCATAATGTAGGTACATAAAAGTTCAAAGGTGTGGTTGCAGGTTTGCTGATTAAATTTGGTCCTACTATATGGCACAATAAGCACGTTGTTTGTAACTGCCATGTCTGTTTTCCCGAGTTCAATTTTTCCAGCAGAGTGTGGAGGTGCGATGGTTGCTGGAGATGAAATGCCCTGTGGATCAGTACTAGAGTTTTGTACTTGATCCGCGGTTCTACTGGAAGAATGTGTAAGTTCTTCAGAACTGGAGCGATGTGGTCAAATTTTCTAACCCTTTGAATGATCCTGGCTATAGTGTTGAGTGCTGTTCGAAGCGGGTTGAATGTTGTAATTGGGAGTCCATGGTATATCAAGTTACAATAATCCAGGTGAGGGAGTGTCATCAGCTGCATTACATATCAGAAGTCCTTGTCTTCCAGGAGTGGTCTAAGACGCTGAACCATTCTGGCTTTGAAAATGATTGTCTTTGAGGTTCTTGCTATTTGTTGCTTGAATGACAATGACTGATCTAGGATGATTCCTAGATCCTTTATTTGCAGTTGAACCCTTATTTGGATTGATCCGAGTGCAAGATGCGTTGGCGGGGTGTATGTTTGGTCTTTTGTGACAAATAAGGCTTCTGTTTTCTTGAGATTTATTGCAAGGTTGGTCACTTGGAGTCATTTGGAAACATCGTCAAAGCAATTAATTGGGGGTTTGTCATGTTTGAGGTGGTTATGGGTCCATAAAGCATAATGTCATCTGCATATATGTGAAAATTGACTTTGTATGACCTTATTATGGAGCACAGTGGTTGCAGGTAGATGTTGAATAGCATGGCTGAGAGTGCAGAACCTTGTGATATTCCTTGGGTCTGTTGGTAAGGTACTTAAGTGGTAGTGCTATTTAGGATTTGATGATATCTGTCCGTTACATAGGACTGGAACCATTGTAGGACCTTACCGTGTATGCCGATTTCCTTTAGTCTGTGCAGGATACTGTGGGAGACTGTGTAGAATGCAGCAGATATATCCAAGACATGGATCCTGTGCATTAAGCCACATTGTGAAATCATTCAACATATGTTCAGTGTCCAGCCAAACAAAAATATAAATGAACCATCCCCAATAGCCAATCTTAGTATACCCAATAGAATCATAAAAAAAATCCTCAAAATGGGAAACAAATTGGCTACACTGGATGCTACAGTAGCCCCCATTGAAACACCATGAATTTGGAGGAAAAAAAAACTCATCAAAATCACCAAACCGAAAATACTTCCTAGTAAGAACCAATTTGGCTAAAGACAGCAAAAACCCTAATGTCACTCTTTCTGATAGGGGTCGGCGAGGTAAAATCTCCCGTAGCAGCATTAAAGCCTTGGCTTGAGGAATATTGGTATACAATGCCGCTACATCAAATGTGACTAAAATGATATGATCAGGCCATGGGGTCAGACTCTCTCATACGTATGATCTTGTTTCTTTCATCCATGGCTGTAAAAATGATCTATGTAGATTAACAATGGTTCTAAAAGAGAAGCCTTACTTGACACAATGGGATGCCCTAGAGTAGTCTGTAAAGTATTATGAACTTTGAGGACCATGTAAAAAATAGGAACCCGTGCGTGTTTAACCAGTAGAAACAGATATTCTTGAGACACAATGATAGCTTTTCCTTTGGCATCTTGTAATATGTTACTTTGTAATTATGCAGTGGGATCTTCGACGAAGGGTAAATAATATTTATGATTTCTCAGTTGTCAGAAAGCCTCCTGCTGGTACTGCTCTCTATGCTGTATAACAATGGAGCCTCTCTTATCAGCTGGTTTAATTATCAACTCACTTTGATGACTGGGTATAGAGAGAGAAAAGGAGTGGACCCAAGACTGATTTTTGGGGTACACCAACTGAGAGCAGGCTTAATGCTCAACTGGCATCAAATTACACAGGTACACTAAAAAAAATTTTTTTTTAACTGCCTCTAATGTTTCGATTGATTTTTATGTTTTTTGGTGCACTGAATCCAAATCTGGTAACCAATTTGCTCCATCACGTACAGATTTTTTGCTACATTGGGTTAGCAGTTTGAGGTGAACATTTCAGATTGAGTGCGATCGAGATAAAAGTTTCTTGGATGAATTCTTTATACTAATTGTTTAGTAGTTATTCAAATAAGAATAAAGAAAATTGTAACAAGGCAGCACATAAGAATAGAGTAATGTCAACAAAACACACTGTGATGGTAGCAAAATTGTCTGCACTTAAAACAGCCACATACATGTGCACAAACATTGAGCATATAAGAGCGAGGTTAGACACAAAGCAAAGCAAAGAAATGTGCAAAAAATGTTGTACAGGTATGTATGTAAGAATAGAAAACGCAAACCGCACCATTGCAATACATGAAGACAAACACCCGATGGTGTGAAAATAAAATTCTAATAAATGAGATCCGACACTGTGGTAATAACTAGCAAATTTTTATTTCAAAGTTTAGTAAAAACACGATATTTGTCAACACAGTTTAGATTTTAAAGTCATTCTTGGGTCAATCAATCTCCTGGTGGGCCCGTTTCTTCTTCCCCCGAATGCTTCTCTTGGTGCGCTGCTTGGCGTATTTTTCATCTGGGGTTTCTCGCAGCAGCAACCAGCAGAAATCAGCCATCATAGTGGTGTTCCATCTTCCTTGGTACCTTCTCTCTGCGTCCTTGATGTCCTGGTAAAACCTTTCACCTTGTTCTTCACTGTACGCCCCCAAGTTTTCGGGAAAGTAGTTCACATGGGAGTGCAAGAAATGGACTTTCAGGCTCATGTTACAGCCTTGTTCTTTGAAGGCATTGAGCATCCTGGCAACAATATCCTTATAGTTCTCATCCCGCCTGTTCCCCAAGAATTTGAGAACAACATCCTTGAAGGAATCCCAGGCTTCTTTTTCCTTCTCAGACATCGTTTCAGCGAATGCTCCATCTGAAATGAGTTTCCTTATATCAGGGCCAACAAACACTCCTTCCTTTAGCTTTGCTTCAGAAAGTCGGGAGAACTTTGAGCAAAGGTACCGAAAGCACTCACCATCTTTTGGAAGGGACTTGATGAATTGCTTAATGAGACCCAACTTAATGTGGAGAGGTGGTAATAGAATTTTATCACGAGGTACCAAGTTCTCATGAAGAACATTTTTCTCACCGGGTCTCAAATACTCCCGAATTGGCCAGTCTTTTTTCCCCCAGTGTAGGTCGCGGGCCCGGCTATCCCACAAGCAAAGGAAGCAGGGATATTTGGTGAAACCGGATTGCTGCCCTAATAGCATGGATAGAATTTTAAAGTCTCCACAAATCATCCACTTATGCTCATCATAACGAATCTTCTGAAGAATCAGGGCCAAATTCTCATATTTTTCTTGGAGAATAACAGAGTGAGCAATAGGAACTGAAGCGAATGTGTTGCCATTATGAAGAACAACACCTTTTATGCTGTCTTTTGACGAATCAATGAACAGCCGCCATTCAGCAGGATCATACTTGAGTTTAAACTTTTCCATCACTCCGTATATATCGTTGCAAAATACCAAATCTTCCTCTTTGCTGAAATACTTCAAAAATTGTGTCTCGCGGTTGCGGTACCAATAAAAAGTTGTTCCTGGTGACAATAGATTTTTCTGTTTAAGCCGAGAACCTAGCAGTTGGGCAGCATCTTTTGGGAGTCCTAAATCCCGGACTAAATCATTCAATTCAGCTTGAGAGAAAAGTTCAGGTTTCGGATCTGGTTCAGTTTCAAACTCGGAAGTACTGGACTCATCGGGAAAAGCCATCTGATGAGTCTCATCATGATCAGAACCGTCCACACAAATATGATCCAAAGATTTTGGTGGTTCAGGCACAGGTACTTCGTTGCTATGAGGCATAGGCCTAATTGCTGAGGGAAGGTTGGGGTAACTTATTACGTTCTTATTTTTTAAGTTGTATCCCTTCACAATGCAAGAGCAAAAATAGCAGTCACTGCTGTGGTATCTTTGTTCACGCCACATCATAGGTATTCCGAAACGAAATGCTTGTTTTTTACCTTTCATCCATAAGCGTAGATCTTCCTCACATGTCTTGCACACTTTGTGAGGAGCCCACGGTTTGTCTTGATCGCCTAACTTCAAACCGAAATAGGCAAAATATACTTTTTTAATAAATGCAGAAATGTTCCTCTGCCGCTTTTTCACGGTATATTCCCCACAAATAAAACAAAAACTGTCCGGAGAGTTGACGCAACCTCTGGCTCTGTGAGCCATCACAAATACACAGCACTGCAAACTACAACTGTAGTGAACCACTTCGGAATAAAGCTGGATTACGACTGAGCAAACAAAAGGTAATAATGAACTTGCAAGAAATTGAAATTTGACAGGAACGTTCATGTCGCAACCACCGTGTTTGAGCGAGCGAGCGAACGAGACGAGGCGAGGCGAACAGGAAAGAACATGCGCCAGCGCGAGTACTGGATTTAGCCCCCCGCCTCCCAATTGTCCTGTTAATGTATAAAATGAATACAAAACACTCTAAAATATCATGAGGGAGTGTTTCTAGTTAGTTAACCATTACAACCTCTATTTTGGGCCAAGAAAATAAACTGCAGTCAGCTAAAAAGAAATTATGTGAACATTCCTTATATGGGTAAGAAATCTAATTTTGCAAGAAAACGTGACGTGATGGAACATTTTGGCTATTTTTCCTGGATTCAGCACCCCAAAATCTATAGGAATCAGTTGCAAAACTGGAGGCAGTTTTTTGGTAGTGTACCTGTGTTATCATATCGCCACGTGTCCTATTGACCTTCTAATTGTATTAGATCTCTTAAAACTAGATTCCAAAAAGTTGCTATATAAGCATCAATGGGGTCTGGGGGAACACACTGTGATCTCGATCGAAACAAAGACATAGGTGCTTCATCTTGCGACTGATTGGCAAAATATAACTTAATCTGTAGATTGCATATGAGATGAAGATCCACTCTAGCCTGAAAAGAATCATGTCAACTAGTTGGAACAAATGATAATCCTTTATTAAAAAGTAGCTCTTGTGCTTCAGTCAAAGTCACTTCTGAAAGATTGATCACTGTTGAGTGTTTGTTGTAAAGGCGAGTTATTGGATGATTGTGTTCTCCCTCGGGATTGTAGTGTACTCCTTGCCACCAGGTGTCTCAACTCCCCCTGGGGCCAAAATAGTTTCCCCTTTGTTGCTGTGGCTGGAAAAATGTATTTTTCTGAGTTTTATTGGTAGTGCCCTCTGAAGAGGACACTAAATATCCTCTGAAGACCCTGTAGTGGGTAGCTCCACTCGTACAGGGTCATCTTGTTGTAATAGCCAAGAATAAACCTGATTTGAAGTGTAATCACTCTGGTCACGGCAGAACTTTGGCGCAAAGTAGATTGATAATTATCAAGTTCTTTCTGGAACTCCTTAACAAGCTTGTCTAACTTGATAGAATCGCTATGTGTTTCCAAATTTTAGGCCCAAGTTTCAGCTGCTATTGTGTGTTCCTCCAACTGAGTTTGGAGAGAATATTTAACACACAAAATCCATGTCTTCAGTTCACCATGTTCTTCTACTCAGCTCTTGTTTTTAGATGTAACAGTGATTTATGAAAATGGGATGTTGGCCACTACCTTGCACCGTAAATTAGTGGACCAAAACACTTTGTTACACTTTACATCTCACCATCCAATGAAATTGAAGTGGCCTTTACCAACAGGCCAGTTTTTGCAGCTACATTGCATTTGTTCTAGAGATTATCACTTTCATTGTGAAGCTAGGTTGTTGACTGAACGTTTACAACAACGTGGTTATCCATTAAAAATTATAAGACATATTTACATGCAAAATTTCCTAACTGTCCTTTATTACTTCAAAAACAACACGTAGAGAAGATGGAGAAGCATGTCTGTTCTACGATATTCTGAGAAAGCATAAGAACATAAGATATGCCATACTGGGTCAGACCAAGGTCCATCAAGCCCAGTATCCCTGTTTCCAACAGTGGCCAATCTAGGTCACAAGTACATAGCAGTTTCCCCAACGGACACAGGTTCCACAATGCTTGTGTATTGGGGCAAGCAGTGAATTTCCCAGGTCCCCTTTAATAATGGTTTATGGACCTTTCCTCCAGGAACTTGTTCAAACCTTTTTTAAACCCAGCTACACTAACAGCGTTTACTACATCCTCCGGTAACGAATATCAGGCAGTTTGTAGCCTGCGGTATTTTTAAACATTGGCATATGTTAATGATGCACCCAGTGTTTCAAACAGATCCTTGCGTAGCATATACTAGAGCACAAAATTTAAGGGATGTTTTGGTCCATTCTGATTTTCAGTTTGCTCCAGTTTCCACTACTGCACAGGGACAATGTACGCCTTGTGGACACGGCACAATGTGCACAACTATGTACACTGCCCAGACATGGACAAACCCTAATACGGGCAAAGAATATCCAGTGAAATTAGCCCCCTCTTGTCAGTCCATTTGGGTTGTGTACCTAATTACCTGTCCTCGTCAGAAACTGTATGTTGGACGCAACTGCCATATAGTGAAGGGAAAGTAAGATTAATTGAACATCACTCACATCTAGCTAACGCTGTGGTCACAGCACCTATGGTACAACATTGTCTAGACATAAATGGAAACAGCAACGATGGCTGATGATAGATAGCATCCAACATACACTGCCTGGAGATCCTGAGAAGCGTTGGTCTTGTTTGAACAAAAATGGATTTCTTCCCTAAATACGATTCACCCTATGGGATATAATGAAGAAATAAAGTGGTTTTCAGTGATGTGATCTGATTGGTCCTGGTTTTCTGACTTGTTGTCCGCCTCCCTTATTTCTTTAGTCACAAGTGTTGGCTTAGCTTTTGGTCTCTTAGGCTCAGACACTCATCAGCTGTCCTTGACAAGCCCTGATTCATTTGATTATGTCCCAGGCTGCAACTCGAGCAGACATTGTTAAGTGCAATAATAGGTGATCTCCGGGAACAGCAGGAATTTAGTCTTCACATATGGGTGACATCGGTAGCAATGGAGCCTGCACGGGAACACTCCCCAGTGACCAATTGGAAAGCTTTTGGGAGTACTCCACTGTGCCTGCGCGACTGCCTTCCAGCCTTCCCAATGCAGTCTCTTCAGTTGAGTTTGTAGTTGAGAAAAGAGTAAATGAAACTCTAACTCCTAGGGGAGGAGGGTGGGTTGTGAAGACTAAATTCCTGCTGTTCCCGGAGATCACCTGTTACAGGTGAGTAACAATGCTATCTCCAGGTACAAGCAGGAATGCAGTCTTCACATATGGGACTCCTTAGCTCCCAGATGCCAGATGAAGTGACCTCAGAACTGGTAGAGGTTTGCCTCTGAGTAGGCATGATGAGGTCATGGATCCCTCATGGATTTCTGGTATCAAAGTCCGGGACGGAGGGTGATAGTTGCATCTATGGGGTTTGTTTACAAAGCCGCGGTAGCGGTTCGCAATCGTTATCGGAGGGGCCGCGGCTCTGATAACGATCGCGAACCGCTACCACGGCTTTGTAAACAAGCCCCTAAGTCTGAAAGAGGTGCTGGAGTACAGCCTGACCAAAAATGGCATCCCGACAGGAGTCCTTGTCCAGACAATAATGGGAAGCAAAGGTATGCCACTGTTGGAAACAGGATACTGGGCTGGATGGACCTTGGTCTGACCCAGTATGACATATCTTATGACCAAGTTGCTGCTTTGCAAATGTTGTCAACGGCTAGAGCATAGGTTTGCCACTGAGGTGGCCATGGTGAGAACGTTGTGAGCAGTGACATGCCCTTCCAGGGAGAGTCCTGCTTTGTCATAGGCAAATGAAATGCAGTCTGCTATCTGGAGAGTGTACACTTAGAAACAGGTAATCCCAGATGACTAGGGTCAAATGAGAAACAACTGTGAGGCTTTACGATGATAGAGTCCTTTGGGGATAGAAAGCCAAGGCACGCTTGCAATAAAGTGTGTGGAGAGTTGCTTCCGCTCAAGACGCATGTAGTTTAGGAAAGAAAACTGGAATATAAATTGAAGGGAGACACCACCTTTGGCATAAAGTGTAGATGAGACCGAAGGACTACTCTGTCATGGTGGAACCAAGTATAGGGTGAGTCCGCCATTAAAGCCTGAAGCTCACTAATGCATCTAGCTGAAGTGAAGGCAGTTAGGAGGATTAACTTCCAAGACAGGAACTTTAGTGAGGTTGTGGTCAATGGTTCAAAGGGCGGCTTGAGAAGCTGTTCTAGAACGACGTTGAGGTCCCAAGCTACCGGAGCTGGCTTAATGGGCAGTTTGGACAGGAGAAGACCTCTCATGAAACAGGCTACTAGCAGTTGAAAGGAGATGGACTGTCCATCCAAGAGGTGGTGAAGGCTGCAAGAGGTGGACTCTCACCGAGTTGGTCTTCAGACTTGTCGATGACAGATGGAGGAGATACTGGAAGAATGACTCCACTGTAGCAGAAAAGGAATGCAGATCCTTCTGGGAACACCAGACAGAAAATCTATGCCACTTGAAAGCGTATGAACATCTGGTGGAGGGCTTCCTAGAAGCCAAAAGGATCTCCTTAAACTCTTGGGTAAGGTCAAGACCTTAGAAAGCTATGCTCTCAGCAGCCAAGCTGTAAGACAGAGACTGGACTGGGATGGAGTAGTGAACCGTCATACTGGGAGAGGAGATCAGGCGCAAATCCCAATTGCAGAGGTTGAATCTGAATCAGATGTAGTAGCAGAGGAAACCATAGTTGCCTTGGCCAGTGGGGGGCTATGAGTATCATGAAGCCCTTGTCCGACTGAAGCTTGAAAAGCATCTTGGGAATGAGGGGGTATAGGAGGGAAAGCATAAAGCAGACACCGAACCCAGTGTAGGTGGAAGGCATTCACTGGTTGGTTGGTGGATGTCTGAGTTCTTAAGCAGAATTGAGGAAGTTTCACATTTTGGGGAGTCACGAACAGATCTATGTCTGGGGTTCCCCAGATCTGGAAGATGTAGGATGTGTCCGAATGGAGAGACCATTTGTGGGGAAGAAAAATGCGACAGTCTGTCTGCCAAGACGTTTGACTCTCCTAGGAGGTACACCACTTGGAGGTGTATTTGATGAGAAATGGCAAAGGACCACAGGTGTAGCACCTCCTCGCAGAGGGCCCAGGAGCCTGTTCCTCCCTGCTTGTTCACATAGAACATAGCAACCTGATTGTCCGTCCTGACTTGGACCTGTTCTGCCCTGAGGTGGTGTTGAAACACCCTGAGGGCATTCGAGGTAGCTCGAAGTTCCAGAAGATTGATCTGGAGTTGTGACTCTTGCATTGTCCAGAACCCCTGTGTAATTGGGTTGTCCAGATGAGCTCCCCAATCCAGTTTGGAGGCATCTGTCGTCAGGGTGCACTGAAGTGGAGGCATTGAAAAGGTGACCCTACAAACAGATTTTCTGGAAACCACCACCACTGAAGGGATGTAGTCAGATGGGCAGTGACTTGGATCCTGTCCCGGAGATGGACAGAGGCCTGCTTCCACTGCGAGGCAAGAGTCCATTGGGCTGTCTGCATATGTAGTTGGGTATATGGAACGACATATACTGTAGATACCATGTGTCCGAAGAGCTGTAGCATCTCTCGGGCGGTCAGATGTTCTCGTAGGAGCATCTGGGATGCTAGTTTGATTAGATGGACACAGCGGAGCTGGGGCAGGAATGCTTTGGACTATTGGGTGTCTAGTAGGACTCCAATGAACTCTAGTTTTTGAGTGGGAGCAAGCTGGGAATTGGAAAGTTTATCACAAAGCCCAAGTGTTGTAGCACTGAGATGGTACGATGCAAGGAGAGCAGTACCTCTTGGGAGGTGTCTGCTTTTAATAGCCAGTCATCTAAGTAGGGGAAGGTGAATATTGCACTTTGTGAGGACTCTTGGGGCAGAGACGAGTCCGAAGGTGAGGAGACTGTATTGGTAATATTTTCCTTGAAAAGAAGCGTAGAAACTTCCTGTGTCCCGGGTGGATGAGGATGTGTGTATACGCTTCTTTTAGATCTAGAGAACAGAGCCAGTCCTGACTCTGGAGGTAGGGAAGAAGTGTCCCAAGGGAGATCACCTTGAACTTTTTGTAGACTAGAAACTTGAGTTTTCTGAGGTCCAGAATGGACCTGTACCTTCCTGCTTTCTTTGGGATGAGAAAGTACGGAGAGCAGAAGTCCATTCCCTGTTGGGATGTGGGGACGATGTCTATGGCACTCTGAGACAGAAGAGAGGACACGTCATCTTGTAGATCAGTGAGTGGGGGTTGCATTTGACATTCTCCTGCAAAAGTGGAGGGGGACAGAGTTTGTAGATGTAGTCTGTACCCTTCCTGGACTATGGTTAGTGACCACTGCTCTGTGGTAAGGTTTCATTTGTGTACATAGTGACACAGTCTGCCTGCAATGTGGATGGGATGGGGTTCCTCCAGAGGCAGGGTGGCAATGTTCTCTAGGAAAGGGTGAAAAAACAGGTGTAGACTGTGGCTGTGGAACTGGTTGAGATTTAGCCACCTCTGACTTCTTCTGTTGCTTAGGAAGCTGCTGCTTCTTCTGCGGGGCCTGACTCTGGTACAGAAAAGCAAGTGGATAGGAAGAAAAGAACTACTTATTGTAGAAAGACTTCTTTGCAAATGTCTTTTTCCTAGCACGGTCGGCTGTGACTCTAGACAGTCTCTCTAGAGCAGTGTTCTCTGACTCTAATTGAGAGGCCTTATCTTGCCAGTCTTTGCCAAAGAGGTTCTCCCCTGTGCAGGGTATTTTGCCCAGCTTATCTTGTACCCACTGAAGCCATGCAATTCTGCGGGCCCCGATACATATGGCTGTGGCCCTGTTTGTACATTCAAAAGTAATGAAGGTGGCCCTATTGACAAAATTGGATACATTTTGGCTATGCTCAACTAGGGCATGATAGTCTGCCCTCTTGTCATCTGAAAGGAGACGAGCAAAAGCCTAGAGATCCCTGGATACCTCCTTGAAGAACATTCCCATGTAGAGAATCTAGGACTCAGTCCTGGCCAAGAGCATGTATGCCTGGAAGCATCGCTGTCCAAAGGCATTGAGAGTCCTCGATTCCCTACCTGGAGAATTTCAAGAGTGAGTTTGAGCTTTTGGATTTGGCACATCACCGATTCAACCACCATAGAGTGGTGTGGAAGCTGCGGCTTTTGGAAACCTGGACACTCCGGTACCCGGTACATAATATCAAGTCGACGACTGAGGTGAGACTGTGAGAGTCTCCCACACACGGAGCATACGATCATGCAGGTTGCGGTGCACTGGCAGAGTGGCTGCCTCTTTGGGTGCTGTTGGGTAATGGAGGATCTCCAATTCCTCCACCCTTGGCTCCTTTTCCAATGTTACGGTGATGGAGAGACCTTTAGCTAGGTCTCGAATGAATTCTGGAAGGACATGTCTTCTGGAGGCAACATGCATTGCTGTTGTGGTGGGGAAGGTTCTGAGGGAAGGTCCTGGAGTCCCCAGAAATAGAGTGAATATGCATCCAAAACAATGGAATCTGCATCGAAGAACTCTAAGTATCGACAGGCACGGTGCTTGGCTGGAACTAGATGTTGGTACTGATGCTCCGAGGTATTGGCCTCGGTAAGTTACCTGGGCTGGATACCAGTATCAGTGATAGATTCAAGACAGGGCATGGGTAGTAGCAATGTCTATATTATCTGCATGACATACCCACCAGTGTCAATGTCGGTACTGGTACTGACTGGGTGGTGGCCTGGCACCATCGGTTTTATAGGTACTGAGGCTGCCAAGCTCCTCAATGGCCAGTATGCGCTGATATTGGTGGCAGGTACTTGCGCCACCGTCCCCGAGCATGGCACCAGTAGTCCTCTGGAGGCTGAGACCTCAGGAGCATCCTGAGGCCCCTCGATGGCTTTGGAGGACAGAGCCTCCCGCCAGGGCTGTTTGGCAGGTCGATCCTCTTCTAGAGCAACGCACGAGAAATCTCTATGCTTTGAACAAGATCTACCTCTAAAGAGTTTCTCCTTCTTTGATGAAGACTTGTGCTTGGATTTTGCCAATACCTGGGATCCATGGGAGGAGGAGGAGGCCCTCGATGATGTGGAAGCCAAGGATACTCCGTCTGAGAGGAAGAGTGCTCCAAGTTTAGAGGCCTGGTACTGTAGGCCTCTCCATGTCATCTTTTGACAAAGGAGACAATCTTTTGGCTGGTGGTGTGAGCCTAGGCATTTTAAGCATCAGTCATGTGTGTCAGTCGCTGAGATAGTGCTGGCACACTTAGCACAGTTTTTGAAACCACTAGTTAGTTTCTCTTACCGTCGACAGAGGGAATGGTAGGCTTAAGCCTAAGATAGCGTTGAGGCACCTGAATTTGTTTTTTTTTTTGGAAATTAAGTAAAAAGAAGAAAGAAAGGAAAGGAGAACCGGCGAGGTCTTCAATGGTGCTGGCGTCAAAAAGAAAGCAAATGCTATCCACAAAACACTTTCTGCAGTGACAGGATTTACTTCCTGCTGGCTCCATGAAAAAAGGAAGAACTGAAGAGAGGGAATTGGGAAGGCAGGAAGGCAGTCGCATAGGCGCAGTGAAGTGCTCCCAAAAGCTTTCCAATTGGATGCTAGGGAGCGTTCCCGCACAGGCTCTGTCAGTACCATCACCCATATGTGAAGACTTGACCATTGACATCTGGGAAAGCATAGTTACTCACCTGGAACAGGTGTTCTCCGGGGATAGCAGGAATCAGTCCTCACATATGGGTGATGTCGGCACCGACAGAGCCCTCACAGAAGCATCCCCCCAGCTTTCAAAGAAAGCCTTTGGGAGATGCCACCACGCATGCGTGGTCACCTTCCTGCCCAAGGGTGCCATCTTGCTCAGTCAGATGACATAGCTAAAAGACAGCAAAAATTAAAGTTGGTAATGGAGCAACTCCAAGGGGAGGAGGGAGGGTTGTGAGGACCGATTCCTGCTGTCCCCAGAGAACACCTGTTACAGGTGAGTAACTACGCTTTCTCCAGGAACAAGCAGGAAGTCAGTCCTCACATATGGGACTCCCTAGCTTCAGGCTACCGAAAGCCCATTGGGAAAATAGGGCTCCCACATGGGGAGCAGCAAGCAACAGCAAATGAGTGTGTCCACAGACCATAGTAGGACCCCCATGTCCGACGAAACCAGCATTCTAGTAGCCTGAATACAGAAGGGTCAGAGGGTAGGAGTTTCCTAAACCCCAAAAAGGTTATGGAGCACAGCTGGGCCGAAGGTACTGTCCCATTGGGACTCTCTTCCCAGGCAGTAATGGGCTGCGAAGGTATGGACTGAAGACCAGATGGCGGCCTGGCAAATGTCCACCATCGGGACAGAGCGCAAGTTTGCCACTGAAGCCGCCATGGCCCTGACACGGTGCGCTGTGATGCGGCCTTCCTGTGGGAGCCTCGCCTGCTCGTAACAGAGGGCAATACAGTCCGCCACCCATGTGGACAGCGTATGCTTGGTCACTGCCTCCCCCAGCCTACTGGGCTGTAGGAGATGAAAAGCTGAGCAGCTTTGTAGTGGCCCTGAGTGCGTTGGATATAGAAGGACAAAGCCCTCTTACAGTCCAAGGTGTGGAGGACAGTCTCCATCTGACTGGACTAAAGTCTTGGAAAAAAGGTAGGGAGCACTACTTCTTGGTTAAGATGGAAGGGCAATACTACCTTCGGCAGGAATTCGGGATGCGTGCGAAGCACCACTCTTATTGTAGAACATGGTATAGGGCACCTCCGCCACACGGGCCTGAAGCTCGCTAACTCTAAGCAGAGGTAAACGCGACCAGGAAGACCACCTTCCAAGAGAGGTAGCGAAGATGGCAGGTAGCCAGAGGCTCAAAGGGCGGGCGAGTGAGCTGCTCCAACACTACACTGAGGTCTCATTGGGTTGCCGGAGTGCGAACCGGGGCTTCGATAAGAGCAGATCCTGAAGAAAATGAGTCACCAAGGGGTGGACCAAGAGGGGCTTGCCATCCACCGGATGGTGGTGTGCCACCAGGGCACTAAGGTGCACTCAGGCGGAGTTAGACTTGAGCCTGGATTGAGAGAGGTGGAGAAGGTACTGTAAAACCAGAGTCACCGGGCAGAAGAAAGGGTTAGCCCTGTGTTTGGTGCACCAAACCGAGAACCTGCACCATTTGAGGGCGTAAGTCTTTCTAGTAGAGGCCTTGCAAGAGGCCAGCAGAATATCTTCCACCTCAACTGGAGAATTGAAGGGGGCCAGGGTCACCCTCCCAGCAGCCACACTGCCAGCAACAGGGATCCAAGGTTGGGGTGCAGGAGAGAGCCCCCCTCCTGGGATAGGAGTCCCGGGGCGGACCACAAGGGAATGGGAGTCTCCATCGTCAACTGTAGGAGCAATGGGAACTACGGTTGCCTGGGTCACCAAGGAGCTATCAGGATGAGCGAGGGCCTGTCGTAGACGGTCCTGAACAAGGTTTTGGCGATCAGCAGCATAGGAGAGCAGGCAAACATGAGGCCCTCTGACCATGAAACAAGGAACACAGCCACCCTGGAGGGGTGGGCCTGCCAGTTACAGAAGTAGGGCAACAAAGTTGTCCGGGCTGGCGAACAGGTCCCATCACGGGTTCCCACCGGAGCTGGAAAAGCCAACTGGCTACCCTGGGGTCCAACTGCACTTGTGCGGCTGGAGAACTCTGCTTAGCCTGACGGCCAGCAAGTTGTCCTGACCTGACAGATACACTGCTCGCAGGAGGATACCCTGTTGGATTGTGAACGAGCAGAGGACAAGCGCCTCCTGACAAAGGGTACAAGACCCAGTGCCCCCATTTGTTCACGCAGATCACCACCACTTGGACCAGCACCAGTTGGTGACACAGGTGGTGACAGAAGACTCTCAGGGCTAAATGTATGGCTTGGAGCTCTAGGAGATTGATCAGCTCGGTGCTCTCGTCTGGTGACCAATTGCCCCGAGCGTGGGCTCCCTGGCCAAGCAGGGAGGCATCTGTGGTGAGGACCCTTGAGGGGCTTGGGGCCTGAAAAGGCACACCCATCTCGAGATGCTGGGGAGACTGCCACCAGACCAGGGAGTCTGCCAATTGATGGGTCACAGAGGCTCTGTCTTGGAAGCGACCTGTGACCTGAGACCACTGGTCCCGGAGACACCACTGCACCGCCCTCATGTGGAGGTGCGCGTCGGGGGTGACGTGGACCGTGAAGGCCATGTGCCCGAGGAGGCGCAGAAGAAGTCGAGTGGACACCGAGGGATGGTATGTATGTCCCAAGCCAGAGTCCTGAGATGGTCAGCTCGATCCCTTGGCAAGAATGTCTTCGACTGGAAAGTGTTGATCTTTGCCCCAATGAACTCCAGACACTGTCAGGAGGAGATGACAAACCCCAAGTGTTGCAGAACCTGCTGCACCTCTGAGGCCGTGCCTCCCTTTATGAGCCAGTCGTCCAGGTAGGGAAAGAAAGACCCCCTGTAGCAGGAGGAAGGCGGCCACGACTGCCAAGCATTTTGTGAAAACTCTTGGGGCAGAGGCCAGACCGAAGGGGAGCACCCTGTACTGAAAATGCCTGCCCCCCACTATGAACTGTAGGTACTGCCTGTGGTTGCGGTGAATGAGGATTTGGGTATAAGCATCCTTAAGGTCTAAGGAGCAAAGCCAATCTCCCTGCTGGAGGTAGGGCAGCAATGTTCCAAGGGAGAGCATCTTGAACTTCTCCCTCACCAGGGCTTTGTTGAGGTTGCGCAGGCCGAGGATGGGCCTTAGGCCCCCTGTCCTTTTTGGCACGAGGAAGTACCTGGAGTAGAACCCCTTGCCCCTGAGATGGTGGGGAATCTATTCCACCACTTTGTACTCGAGAAGACCTGTCAACTCCTTCAGAAGCCCCGGTGGAGGGGAGACCTGAAGGACTCTCCTGGGAAATAAGGGGGAGGTGTCTGAGTCAGGTGGAGGTGGTAACCGTCCCTGAATACCCAAAGTGCCCAGGAGTCAGTGGTGATGGTCATCCACCTCTGAGCATAGAGGGCCAGACGTACCCCTGTGGGCTGCTGATCTCCTTGGGGTAGATAGGCTATGCCCAAGGAGTCAAAAATTCCCCCCCTGGCTGGGCTGGAGCTGGTGCCTGGGGTTTTGGGGCTTTCTACTTATGAGGGTCATGCCCATGTCCCTTGGCCTGCTGACCCTGTTGGGGAGCTGGGGAGGCCTGAAAAGGTGGGTAGTTTCTGTAAGCAGCTCCCTTCCTCGGGTAGAAGGACTTTTTACCCGAGCCCTTCTGTCGGGGAGGGGCAGCAGTCTTTTTTGAGAGACTGGTCCTCGTCATGAACTCTGTCTCCAGCTCAGCAGTCTTGCCAGTCATGGGTTTGCCAAAGAGGTTCTCTCCTTGGCAGGTGACATCGACCAATTTGTCCTGAACCCACTGCTCGAGGTCAGACAACTGTAGCCAAACTTGGTGGCATGCACCAATGCCAGCCACCGCTACTCGAGTCACCGACTCAAACCCATCATAGGCCGCTCGAGACATGAATTTGGAGCACTCACGGAATGCCTTGGCCAGCTTTTTGAACTGCTGCAAGGGTTCCTCGGAGAAACCAGCTGAAAATCCGGTGAGTTCCTTTGCCAGGTCTCTCAGGTACATGCCCATGTACAGCTGGTAAGGCTGGATGTGACAGATAAGCATTGAGCCCTGGTAGCACTTTCTAATGAGGGTGTCCAGGGTGCAGACCTCCCTGTCAGGGGGCACTGAGGAGTGCGCCTTCTGGCTTTTCAGTCGACGCATGACTGACTCCACCACCATGGAGTTATGCGGCAGCTGTGACTTTTGGAAGCCCGGGCTCCGGTGGACTTGATACATTGAGTCAAGCCGTTTGCTCACCACCGGTATCGAAGCCGGTGTCTCCCACACTCCCACATCAGCCATTCCAGGATGGGAGGTATGGGCACCATGAGCGATTTCTGCAGAGGGGCCTCGTACTGGAGGATTTCCAACTCATCCGCCTGAGGGTCCTCCTCAGACTCGGTCGGGAACGCCAGGGCCTTAGATATGTCCTTGATAAAATCAAGGAAGCCCATATCCTCAGGCAGGGACCGCCGTCAAGGCTCTGAGATGGGAGAGTCAGATGGGACGTCGCGGTGGCAACAGGTATCGGGGAATTCCTCGCCTCCGTCTCCCACTCTGAGTAGTCTGTTGAGGACTCGTAGGAGTGCTGCTCTGTGGGCCTTGGGGCCCCGAATGCGCTGCAGCCAGCACCCGGCATACTTGCCGGGGATGACCGCAGTCCCGACGAATGGGACTCAGATTTCGATCTCGGCCGAGGATCAACTTGAGGCCAAAGGACCTCGAGGATCGGCTCAGTCTCCGGGGACGTCGGTCGGGGCGGATAAACCAGTTGTGCCTGACAACAGTGCTTGCTGCTCCATGAAGGCAGACAAACTGCGCTCCAGGGCCGCCATTCTGGACTCGACCAGAAGGCTCCACAGCCTTTGGCGTGGACACCGAGGGACTCTGGCACGACGCCGGCTCCTCCGAAGGGGAATCCTCAATGAGGATGGTGTCTGGGGACCAAGGCCTGTCCACAGTCGGATCCTTTAGGGGACCTTCGCAGGCCGCTCCTTGTCAGACGCCTCGAACAAATGTTTCGGACTGCGGGACTGGGAAGCACCCGGGCAGTCGGAACCATGCAAGGATGCCGCCTTTGAGGGTTTCTTCTTCTTCCTGGGTTCCCTCGAGGGAGACCCCCTTTCTGAGGACCCACGACGAGGCTTGGGTTCGGAAGGTTCCGCCTTAGATGTCGGGGCCTCAGACCAGGCCCTGGCCGGAGGCACCGGAGACTCGGGGGGGGGGAAAAAAAAAACAAAAACTTATTGTGCTGCTGCTGGTGACTGTTGAGGTCCTTACTGGACATCCTTTTGCAGAGACCGCAGGCTGCCAGGCTGTGATCTGGCCCAAGGCAAAGGAAACAGCAGTCATGTGTGTCGGTTAAAGACAATTTCAGAGCACCAATCACATTTTTTTAAAGCCACTGGTAGCCATGGGGGAAAAAAAGTACCCCTGGGAGGTCGAAGACTCTCCGGGCTGCCAGTGGGAGAAAAAAGGACGCGAAGACGCCAGGAAAAGAAAAGAAGAAAAGACTACAAAAATAGACTGAACTAGACGCCGAGGCAACAAAGTCGGTAGGTGGGAAAAGTACCGATGTGATACCAGAGTTGAGTATGAAACTCAGAGAAAAAAAATCAACTCTTTCCAGGGACAAGCCAGATAAACGTCTGAAGTGCTCTGCGAAAAAAAGGAGATTGAGCAAGATGGCTCCCTTGGGCAGGAAGGGGACCACGCATGCGTGGTGGCATCTCCCAAAGGCTTTCTTTGAAAGCTGGGGGGATGCTTTTGCAAGGGCTCCGTTGGTGATGACGTCACACATATGTGAGGACTGATTTCCTGCTTGCTCCCGGAGAAAGCACAGTTACTTACCTGTAACAGGTGATCTCTGGGAACAGCAGGAATTAGTCTTCACAAATGGGTACGTCGGTACCGACGGAGCCTGCATGGGAATGCTCCCCAGCATCCAATCAGAAAGCTTCTGGGCGCATCCCTCGCACCTGCGCACTGACTTCCCGCCTTTCCCACTGCCTCTCCTCAGTTGAGTTTCATAGCTGAGACAGAAGGAGGGAAAGAGGAAAGGAGATAGATAGATACAACTCCTAGGGGAGGTGGGTGGGTTGTGAAGACTAATTCCTGCTGTTCCCAGAGATCACCTGTTACAGGTAAGTAACTGTGCTATCTCCAGGAACAAGCAGGAATGAGTCTTCACATATGGGGACTCCCTAGCTATGGGTGCCAGGGGAGATCCCATAAAATGCGTATCCCTGGAACAGGACGGCATTTCCCAACCTGGATCCCCGGCATCCCCTGAGGGATGGGGGGTAGGAGTTGAATAGAGAAGAGCTGTAGAGGAACAGCGAATCTAAAGACTACAGAGAAAAAGAGTCTTTAGAATGTATGTCAAGTATCATTAAAATATTTAATGAACTAGTACAATATAGAGCTTACCTACTGGATTGTAGGAAGTAGAACTGTGATGGAGTGTACTGTGGATGCAGTAGCGGAATCCTCAAGGGAACTTCACAGCAGTGAGGATGAAGTTCCAAACCTGGAATGGGCAGGTGACCCAGGTGTCAACTGGGGTAGGAGAAGAACGGCAAGTCTTCAATGGAAAGCTTTATGGGAAAAAGCTGAAAACTCTTTTAGGTACAGAGTTATTAACATTGAGGACTAAAAGAAGACTGACCGATCTGGAGAATTAGCCCAGTCCTGAAGGGAAGAGGGGGTATGGAAAAAAGCCCCTATTCCCAAGGAGAACAGAAGTGTACTCAGAAATACTGAAGATGTACACTGTCTTTCCTAGCTGGTAAGAGATAGGAAGACATTGAAGTTTGATACTTCATAGACAGGGAGATCTATAACAAAAATAGAAGCTGTTGACATCACAGCAATAATTGTATGTATAACCGCTCCCACATACTGAGCCGTATGGGAGTAGGCAAGTGGACTGTCTGGACCCCTTAAGAAGGGAAACACTTTATAGCACAGACAGTTAGGGAGATAGCAGGTAATACTTAGCGTCCTATGGACATCTCCCAATGGGCACATATATATATATATATATATATATATATATTATATATATATATATATATGGAGAGACATACCTAGCTATATATATGTGCATATATGTCTAGATATGTGTGATATATATATATATATATATATGGGCATGACTTATGCCCACATAGACTACAGAAAGATGTATGTATAGGACATATACATACATGAATATAAGTCTGAGGATACATGCCTGCAACTGAGCCCCACAAAACATTCAGAGGAGGAATGTGAGGGGAAAAGATTCATCTAATAATGAGGGGGTAAAAACCACCTGAAGATATATAGAGAATCTATTTCTGCGGTGCAGGAATGTGGTTCAGTGGAATAACCGGTATGGTTGCGTGAAAAAACAGAGGGTAATAGCCGTCTGGCAAGAGCACGTCAGGAGTACTTTAGGACTCTGACATGTCCAAAGGACAAAAAAAACCCGCATAGACTAAGATACCAGGATGACCCAGCCAAGGGACACAGGGGTATCATGTACAGCAAAAGAGTATGCGTTGTCCAAGTGGAGCAGAAAAACATAAAACCAAGCTGCAAGGAAAAAAGGGGTAGATTCCTGCAAGATTGGGATCTCCTTAGACATTCACGCCATGGAATGATTATATAAACTTTTTCTACTATATGGGAAAAACCCTCAGAGACAAAGTTCAATGCTCTGTAGCAAGGGCCCATAGTAGAAAGCTTCTCTGAAGATTGCAGAGAGCATTGTGCAGGAGAATTATAAGAGAATACTGACAGAAGTCAGGTGTGTTGCCACATCCTAGGAAAGGATATGGCTAGAAGAAGATAACCTGCAGTGAGTAGTACTATGCAAGATAGTTGAAAGTAGCTTGCAATGAGTATTAAAGTAATCACTGGAACTCCTGCATACACAGCAGCTGAACAAAACAGCAGAGGGGATTCTCCTGTATGAAAACAGAGAGAAAACAGGTAAAGGGAGCGGAGATATTCACGTCCCTGTCTGATGAGTTGTTCAGAGCATGCATTGAAGGATAACAAAAAATCTACACTGGAAGAAAGAGAGGTGTTTCAGTATGGTACCAACCCAAGCAGGGGAAATCCTGGAAGAGAGGGGGTTGGAAAGTGACTTACCATATGGCAAGTCAGCTGACGGAAAAGATGTCCATGTGGGGACAGAAACTATCATGGGATAGTTGTAACCTCCCTTCGTAGTAGTAAGAAGGGGAGAATTCTGTAACCCATGGACAAAAGTATCCTAACAGCTTAGCATACTGAAAGGGAAAAAAACAGTGTAGGGTTTGAGAATAAACTTCTGCTAAGAAGAAGTTAGCTGTAGAGAGCAACATACCGGAACCTATGGTTGCTGGTTATGATTAGACTGGCTAGAGTTTGGAGACTTCAGACTAGGATGAGATGTCCCTAGTTTGGGTACATCTGGAGGATGGGCAGGAGAAGGGTGAAACCTTCTTTTCTTAGGGAAAGAAGGTTTGGCAGGACATTTCCTACGTCCTGGGTTAAAAGGCGGCTTAGGATGGTTTCCAGAACCAGGGAAGTCAGTGGAGCAATGAGCCACCTGACGTAAAGCCTCTTTATTGAAGAGATTTTCTCCAGTACAGGGAGAATTACCCAGTGTATGTTGTGCCCATCTGCTCAAGTCTGAAGCTTGCAGCCAGGCTGTACGACGTGCTCCAATGGCAATAGCAGAGGATCTGCTAACAGACTCAAAAGAGTCTAGAGAAGCACGAGAAAGAAACCAAGAGATATTCCTGCTATGATTAAGAAGCAAGGAATAGTCAATGGCCTTAAGTTCTGACAAAAAAGGGGACAAAAGAGATAATTTCTCTGTGACCTCCTGAAGTGTCACTCATATAAAAAATATATGAAATAATTCTTGAAGTCAGCATAGAAGTTTGGAAGGTTTGACGTCCAAAGGCATCAAGTGCTTTAGATGCACGACCTGGCGGATAAGAAGAATGCTTCTTCTTGCTTCTTACCTTCCTCATTGCTGATTCCACTACAATGGAATGATGTGGAAGTTGGTTTTTCTGAAATCCCGGAGAGGGAGGCACCTGATACAGAACATTAATGGCTGTAGAAGGCGAAGGAACCTTTAAAGGTGATTCCCAGATCCTCAGAAGAAGATCCTGCAAAGAATGATGTAAAGGAAGCATTATATATTCCTTTTCTGCAGGATCTTGGCCAAGAGTAGAGCCAGGAATAGGAATGGCAAGAAAGGTTGCCATGTCAAGGAGAAATTTCTGAAAAGAAGGATCTCCAATAGGAACTATTCCTGGGTAGGCTGAGGTTGAATGAGCAGCTTGAGCACCAAAAGACATAGTGGACTGGTGCAGAAAAAGAATCCTGCTAGATGGACAGTGATACTGACAGTTCTGATTCGAGGCAGTTAGTACTGCATCGTCAGTGCCCGGTATCAATTCCAAGCTAGGCATAGAAAGGATCGATGGCACCGATGGAACTGCAGGAATCGACATCGATACCGATACCGGTATCGAAGACGATAATGTCATCGAAGCAGTAATCGGGGGCTGCTGAAGCGGTACCGAGGTAGCCAGAGAACCTTGGTGAATATCCTCGGTACTGCGTAGTTGGAACCGATATGGATCGGTTCCGAAACGCGTCGGTATCAAATCATCTAGACTGGCTATCGATTCTAGACTCGGCATCGAAGGGAGCGAGTCTATCGATGCATGTCTAGAAGGTACCGACGTTGGTGGTGGTATCGGCGATGCCGATACAGGAGAGTCAATCGGAGTCGTATCGATCGGTTCCGAAGGTACCGAGGACGTCCGAAGACGATGCCTGGTGAAGAGAGGAACACTCGACACCGGCACCGATGTCGGGGTATCGGTACCGCTGGAAGCCGGTACCAACCCCGAGCATGGCGAAGATACAGGAAAGTCAATCTGGATCGTATCGATCGGCCCCGAAGGTACCGAGGATACCAGATGACGATCCCAGGTGAAGAGTGGAACACTCGACACCGATGCCAGGGTATCGGTACCGCTCGAAGCCGGTACCAACCCCGAGCATGGCGGAGATAGAGGAAAGCCAATCTGGGTCGTATCGATCGGTCCCGAAGGTACCGAGGACACCAGATGACGATCCCTGGTGAAGAGTGGAGCACTCGACACCGGTGCCGGGTTATCGGTACCGCTCGAAGCGGATACCACCCCCGAGCACGGCTCAGGTATGTTCTGTGAGGGGTGAGCCCCAGGAACAACCTGAAACCCCGTAAATGCTTTGGAGCCCGAAGACTCCCGCCGGGGTTTTATTGCCAATGGGGTCTTGAGGGCAAGGCCGGAGCCGTCATCATGCTGAGCATGAGACTTACCCTTCAAGAATTGGCTAGTCTTAACAGACTGTTTGTGGGTTACCTGATCCTGGAGAGAAGAATAAACCGGTGTCCTCACCTCAGGAGGAAAAACGGTATCGAGGGAAACTCGAAAAAGAGAAGGTCTCCTCTCAATAATACAGCCTGAGGGATCAGGGAAAAAAGGGTCAGGACCCAAACAGGTTAGACACCAAGCATTGGAGTCTAAAAAGAAAACTAAGTTTCCACAGTGAAGGCACCTCTTAGGGGAAGAAGGCTCCATGTTAGAGAGGCCTGGTAGGCCCAAAAAGTTAAAACAAAAACTGAGGAGAAAAAATTCTCTAAGTTTAGAAAAGAAAAGAATAAAGCACCAACGGTACCGGTATCGGCGGGAAATACAGCCGCGACCACAAGAAAACAAGTAAAATAAGAATTTTAAAGAAAAAAGTTTCTGCGGTGACAGGACGTCGTCCTGTTGGCTCCGCGGAAAAACGAAAACTGAGGAGAGGCAGTGGGAAAGGCAGGAAGTCAGCGCGCAGGTGCGAGGGATGCTCCCAAAAGCTTTCTGATTGGATGCTGGGGAGCATTCCCGTGCAGGCTCCGTCAGTACCGACGTACCCATTTGTGAAGACTCATTCCTGCTTGTTCCTGGAGATACTGAGTTACAGCTAAGTGTTTTTTCTTTTTCTTTAAATGCATTTAAAATTGCAAAAAAAACCCAGCAATGCTGGGGAGGGAGGCCAATGATGAGTTGTATGGGTATACAAGATTGTTTCCATGTAAAGCTACTGATACAATATGCTGCCGGTTAGCCTACAGCCCACATACTGAGGCTCCCCTAAAGAGGCCTTGAGTAAAGAAGGAACTTCCCAGATTGGGATAGGTGTCTTTTTTAGTGTGATATGCATATTGCCAGAGCCTGTTGTTAAGTGCCGTTGATTCGGTGTTGACTCATGGTGACCCTCTGGATAGTTGTCCTAAATTGTGTTCGGTCTTCAGTCAGGCGGCTCATTGTTGACTGACTGGCACCTGTAGCTGCTGTTACTGTATCAATCCATCTCATTGCTGGCCTTCCTCTTTTGCGTTGACCTATATTGTCAAGCATGATGTCTTTCTCTAAAGATCTCTCTCTTCGCATGATGTGTCCAAAGTATGAAAGTCGAAGTCTTGTCATCTGAGCTTCTAAAGAAAGCTTAGGTTTGATCTCCTCTAGTACTGACTGGTTTGTTCTTTGGGCAGTCCATGGTATACGCAGTATTTGGCGCCAGCACCATAATTCAAAAGCATCAATTTTCTTCCTATCTTTTTCAATGTCCAACTTTCACATCCATATGATATTGAAAATACCATGGCTTGAACGAATCAAATCTTTGTATGGAGAGACATCTCTCTGCTCTTGAGAATCTTGTCTAGGTCTTTCATAGCCATTCTGCCAAGAGCAATGCATTGTCTGATTTCTTGATTGCTTGTTGCTTCTTTATTGATAGTTGATCCAAGTAGGTTAAAGTTGTCCACGATTTCAATTTCTTCTCCATCAATGATGAACTTATTGATTTTTCCAGTTGTCATGATCTTTGTCTTCTTTACATTAAGGTGCAGGCCCATTCTAAGGCTATGTTCCTTGATCATGAGAAGCAAATGTTTCAGATCATCTTCACTTTCAGTCAGCAATGTGGTATCATCAGCATAGCGAAGGTTGTTGATGAGTCTTCCACCAATCTTCACACCTCTGCTGTCTTCATACAATCCTGCTTCTCTGATGATTTGTTCTGCATATAAATTAAACAGGTAGGGGGAAAGTATGCAGCCTTGTCGTACACCTTTCCTGATTTTAAACCATTCTGTTTCTCCTTGTTCTGTTTGAACTGTTGCTTCTTGATCAATGTACAGATTGTGCAAGAGAACGATCAGGTGTTCTGGTATACCCATGCTTCTTAATGTGGCCCAGAGTTTCTCATAGTTTATACAGTCAAAAGCCTTGCGGTAGTGAAAGCACATATATATATCCTTTTGGTATTCTTTAGTCTTTTCAAGATCCATCTCACATCCGCAATGTTTCTCGTTCCTCGCCATTTCCTGAACCCTGCTTGCACTTCAGGTAGTTCTTGTTCCAGGTATGGTTGTAGTCTCTGCTGCCAGCAAGATTCTACTGAAGATTATTCATGTGGGATCACATAAGCAATTTAATGTTTTTACATTTTTCCCTTTTTGATTGGATGGTTATGAAGTTGGCAGGTGAGGCATGACTGGCAATAGAACTGCTCCTGTTTATAGAACCCTGGCCAGAAGATTTGGGCCAAAACACACAATATTGTTTTCTTCCCAAACCAATGTAAAGGAAACTTCCTCAGCTGCATTCCGAGACAAGAACTCCCGGGTAGAGTCCTCAATCCATTTAAGGAACACAGGGTCAACCAACCAGCTGCTGTTCAAGTGCCAGGAAAAGGAATGAGGTTTCATCCAGTTCCACTTAAAGACCAAGGAGATAACTGTAAACCAACAAATGAATAGGCGCAATATGTACCCCACTGATGGAACTCACAGAGCGTTTACTGAGGAGAAAGTAATCTATCCTTGAACAGGTGGCATGAGAGAGTAAAAAGTGAACTCCCACCATGTGGGATACAATAGTCTCCATGGGTCCACCAGCGCAGCCACCTCCATCATATTATGTATCTACAAATGGAGATTTGGAGGGGATCATCCTATATTGGGATTGTCTGTCCAGGATTAGGTCCAGAGACTGGCTGAAGAGTAGTTGGGAGTAGGCCCTCCTGATTTCTATCTTTATCATCTGTCCTTTTTTGGCTCGGTATGGCATGTTTTGGTTCCAACCGGCTGAATCTTCTTCTGATCTACCTGCCTGACTCCCCTTGAATGGGCATTGGAGCCCTTGATTGCAGGCACGACACTGTCAGACACTACCCACCCTCTGGCCCCACTTCGGTCTACTCATGAGACTCTGAGTTCTGGACAGAGTGCAGGAGACTCCTTAAGAGTAGTCTTTGTGGCTCTCTTTGATGTAAACCTAAGCTTCAAATTGACAGGAAGATGATTTCTTGGTCACTTTGACAATCGTATGGGGTGTGGACCATGGCTCAGGTAATAGAAAGGTGCCAACCTGCTTACTTTCCCCACTTTACAAACCAAATTTCATCTTCCTGCCACTCAGGCCTTCAAATGGTTGCAGCTCTGGTACTGTATAAGCAGTCTGGGGTTACCTAAGATCAATAAGCTAATGAGCCGGGCTTGAAGTGTTTCAATACAGGGATATTAGAGAAGGGTCACATTGTCTCCCATATCTATAGACAGCTTTGGGACGCTAAGTATAAAGCTCAGGTGGGCCTATTGGAAGTGTGGTCCCATGATGTTGGTGTGCAATTGTAATTGACGCAATGGGAGCACTTTTGGTCTCATGTGAAATCAGCCCTCCTGCTCTGCTACTTTGGTTCAATCTCTTTTTCCTGGTCCATCAGACCAGGAAATAAAGACGTTTTGACAAGTACTCAATGGTGTACTGATATACCTTCTTTCTTCTGGTTCTACAGTTTGGTGTGCTCTTTGTTATTTATTACCATCAGGCCATTTGGACACCCTGGAAAAACTGGTATACCGGTCTGTTCTCTAGTAATCTATGCGGGCATTGTAAAGCTGCCCCAGGAACCCTCCGACATATTTGGCTGTCTCCTTCTTCAACCCTTTTGGCAAACTATATGGGAGAGATTCAAGATCTTTCACATCTCCTCGTCCGTTACTGCAGTCCGGGTTGTATTTTGGTCCCTGCACTTGGCTGATACTTTATCTGGCCCTCACTGTAAATTTGACCTGCTTACAGCCATTGCTTTTAAAGTTATTTTGTCTAATTGGAAAAATGCTTCTTTCCTTTCCTTTTTGATGGCATTCTATATGTCTAGTACATCGGTATGAAAAATGTTTAGGGATTAAAACCTATACCGTTGTGTCACTGTTAAAAATGTGTGATCCTTCAGAGATTTATCTCCAGAACGTGGACCCTTCCGACTGATGGATCCTACTCCACCCAGACTACGGAATATCCAGTTAAGATTGTAATCCATCTCATATCCTGAGAGCCTGGTATGACAGTAATGCTCTCCACTGTTGTAATATGCTTTTCTTTTTTCTTCTCTCTTCTCTTTCTTTGCTTTTCTTGTTCAATAATTCAATAAAAATTTGTGAACTCCAACAATCTGTAAACCATCATTAAAACCATCTGTAGTACCTGAAGACTGGGGAGTTGCCAAAGTAATTCCAATTTTTAAAAAGGGTTCCAGGGGTGATCCAGAAAAGTACAGAACAGTGAGCTTGACATTAATATTAGGCAAAATGGTAGAACATATATTTATGGTTTAACGGGAGAAAGCGCACTGATTTAGGCAAGGAAAGTCTTGTCTCACTCCTCTTTTTTTCGAAAGGTATGAACAAACAGATAAAGATGAGTTTGTTGATATAGCATATCGATTTTCAGATAGCCTTTGACAAGGTCCCTCATGACACACTTGGGGAAATTAAAAAGTCATAGGATAAAGGCAGTATACTATTGATTGGATACTGGTTAAAAGATAGAAAGATAGAACTAAAATGGCCACTTTTCTCAATGGAGAAAGGCAAATAGTGGAGTACCCCAGGGATCTGTGCTATGCCTGCTGCTTTTTAACATATTTATAAATGACCTGAAGAAATGGAACAATTAAAGTGATCAAATTTGCAGATGACACAAAATTATTAAAAGTTATTAAAACACAAGAGGATTGTGAAAAATTGAGACATTGGGCATCCAAATGGCAGATGAAATTTAATATGGGCAAGTACAAAGTTATGCATTTAGGGAAGAACCCCTCTGGAACTACAGTTACATAGTTAAGTTTATTTTGTTTTTATCCTGTTGCTATAAAAAGGGATCCACTGTGTCTATCCACTGCCATTTTTAATTCTGTCACTGTATTTGCCCCCACCACTTCCATTGGGAGGGCATTCCAAGCATCCACCACCCTTTCAGTGAAAAAGTATTTCCTGACATTGCCTTTCCATTTACCCCTTTGCAGCTTCATGTTATGCCCTCTAGTTTTACAGCTTCCTGTCTTTGGAAAAGGTTTTTCATTAATACTCTTAAGTATTTAAAGGTCAATCATATCTCCCCTGTCCCTCCTCTCCTCCAGAGTGTACATATTTAGGTCTTCAAATCTCTCTCGTAAGTTTTCTGATGAAGACTCCAAATCATTTTGGTCGCCTTCCTCTGAACCTTTTTTAGTCTTTTTATATCCTTTGCGAGATTATGGTCTCCAAAACTGAACACAACATTCCAAGTGAGGCCTCACCAGCGACTTGTACAGTGACATTAGTACCTTTTCCTTTCTGCTGGTAATTCCTCTTTGTATGCAACTCAGCATCCTTCTGGATTTTGCCACTGCCTTGTCGCACTGTTTCGCCACCTTGAGATCCTTAGAAATAAATCCCTTCAAGGTCCTTCTCCTGGTCCATGCACACCAACCTCTCAGCCCGTATCGCATACATTTCCCTTGGATTTCTGCTTCTAAGTGCATGGCACTGCACTTCTTCACATTAAATCTTAACTGCCAAGCATTAAACCATTCTTCCAGCTTTTGTAGATCTTTCCTCATGTTCTCCAGTCCCTCAGGGGAGTCCACTCACTCACAAATACATTGAACAGAACCGGTCCCAGGACTGAACCCTGGGGTACACAGCTAATCACCTTCCTTTCATCCGAGTGATTTCCGTTTACCATCACCTTCTGTTGTCTGTCAGTCAACCAATTTCTGATCCAGTTCACCAACTTGGAACCCATCCCCAAGCTGTTGAGTTATTGATAAGCCTCCTATGAGCAACAGTATCAAACGCTTTGCTGAAATCCAGGTAGATGACATCCATAACATCCTCCCGTGCCAACCTCCAGTCCACCCGCTCCTCAGCTTTCTTTTTCGCAGGCTCTGCCCTCTGGAACTCCCTCCCCACTTCCCTTAGTTTAGAACCCCATCATACCAACTTTAAACGTGACCTAAAGACCCACCTCCTTTCCTTGGCCTTTAATCTTCCCCCCTTCTCGTGTGAGTCTCTCCTTCTACGTTTACTGTCCTATTTTCCTCTTTTCTCCCCTATTCTGTCAAGGACTGTAAATTCTTTTTCCATTTTCCTGGCCTTGTGCCTCTTTTTTTTTTTAATTTATTGTATTGTAAACCGCTCTGATTACCACAGAAGGGCGGTCTATCAAGCAAAATAAACAAACAAACATCGCATTGCCCTTGATTCTAGCTCTCCCAGTCAAAGAACTCAATCAGATTTGTTTGGCAAGATCGTCCTTTGGTAAAACCATATTGCCTCGGATCATGCAACCTGTTGGTTTGAGAAAGTCATTATTTGCTCTTTCAAGAGAGCCTCCATTACCTTTTCCGCCACCGAGGTAAGGCTTATCAGCCTGTAGTTTGTCACTTCTTCCCTGTTACCACTTTTGTAAAGAGGTACCACACATCAGCCCTTCTCCACTCCTGTGGAACTTCTCCTGTCTCCAAGGATCTATTAAAAACATCCTTTAATGGCCCTACAAGAACCAGACTGAGCTCTTTCCTGGGATGTATCCCATCCGGTCCCATGGCCTTGTCCACTTTCAGTTTTGCAAGCTGTTCTAACACATCATCTTCTGTGAATGGTGTGGTATCTACTCCATTCCCATTTTTAAAATTTGGGAATCGCAGGTGGTTCTTCTCCAGGATTTTCTTTAGTAAAAAGAGAGCAGAAGTATTTTAGTATTTTTGCTTTTTTCAATGTCACTTTCCACAAATCCGTTCCCAGCACTTTTGAGTCCTGCAATTCCACTTCTGATTTTCCTCCTCTCCCGAATATACCTGAAGAACGTTTTGTCGCCACACTTCACATCTTTAGCCATCTTTTCTTTTGCCTTTGATTTTGCTATCCTTATTTCTCTTTGTCTCTTTTAGTTTGATCCTGAATTCCTTTCTGTGTTCCTCTGTTTGGAAGATTCCACATTAAGAATCACCACTCAGGAAAAGGATCTACATTGAAACCCTCTGCTCAGTGTGCAGCAGCGGCCAAGAAAGCACGTAGAATGCTAGGAATCAAAGAAAGGAATGGAGAATAAACTAAGGATATTATAATGCCTCTGTATCACTCCACGATGTGACTGTACCTCAAAATATTGTGTGCAATCCTAGTCACCATCTTAAAAATGATATAGCAGAATTGGAAAAGCTACAGAGAAGAGCCACCAAAACGATAAAGAGGATGGAAGGAAAAGGCTTAAAAAGTTAGAGCTCTTCAACTTGGAAAAGAGGCAGCTGAGGGAAGATATGATAGAGATCCTACAAAATAGAGTCAAATGGTTTAGATGTAGGTCAATTGTTTACTCCTTCAAAAAGTAGAAAGACCAGGGGCATGCAATGTAGCTGCAAAGTAGCACATTTAAGACTAAATTGGAGAAAATATTTTTTCACTCAACGCATAAATCAAGCTCTGGATTAGTTACCAAAGGATGTAGTAAAACCTATTAGTTTAGCTGGTTTTAATTGAGGTTTGGACACATTCCTGGAGGAAAGGTCCATAAACAATTATTAAAGTGGGCTCAGGAAATCTACTGGTTACACCTGGGATAAGCAGCATGGACTCCACCCTTTTGAGAACCTGACAGGTACTTGTGACCTGACTGGCCACTGTTGGAAAAGCGTAGTTACTCACCTGTAACAGGTGTTCTCCAGGGACAGTAGTAATCAGTCCTCACTTATGGGTGACGTCGGCACCGACGGAGCCCACGTGAAGCAATTCCCCAGGCTTTCAAAGAAAGCCTTTGGGATTGCTGCCACGCATGCATGGTCCTCTTCCCGTCTAAAGGTGCCATCTTGCTCAGTCAGGTCCCCTAGGACAAAAAACAGCACCTCTTCAGGGGAGGTGGGAGGATAATGAGGACTGATTCCTGCTGTCCCTGGAGAACACCTGTTACAGGTGAGTAACTACGCTTTCTCCAGGAAACAAGCAGGAAGTCAGTCCTCACTTATGGGACTCCCCAGCTACAGGCTACCGAGCCTGTAACCCAAAAACACCTCCACGAGGCTGTGAGCAGAAGTTGATGCCTGGAGAAGCTTGAATCTTTGGGTCCCTGGGGTGAAGCTCTCGGTAGTCGTAGAAGGGTCAGTGGGCAGGAGTTGCTTATACCCAGAACAGATTACGGAGTACAGCCTGGCCTAAGGCACTGTCCCAGCGTGACTCCCTCCCCAGGCAGTAGTGACAGTGAAAGTGCTCACTGAAGACCAGGTCGCAGACCAGCAGATGTCTGTTAGAGGCACTGAGCACAGCGAAGCCACAGACGCCACCTTGGCTCGGACGCCATGCGCGGTGATCCACCGATCCAGTTGGGCACCCCCCTTTGCTTGGGCGAAGGCAATGCAGTCTGCCAACCAGACGAAGATGGTGCGCTTGGTGACTGCCTGCCCCAGGCGATTGGGTTCACAGGCGACAAAAAGCCGATCGGACCTGCGATGAACCTGCATACACTGCAGGTAGAAGGCAAGAGTCCTCTTGCAGTCAAGTATATGCAATACCACCGATGCCTGGTCAGCATGAGATCTCAGGAAGGAGGTCAGTAGGACTATCTCCTGGTTGAGATGAAAGTCCGAAACCACCTTCGGTAGAAACTTGGGATGGGGGAGGAGGACCACCCTGTTCCCGTAGAACCTGGTGTACAAAGCCTCAGTCATGAGGGCCTGAAGTCAAAGCCACCACGAAGACCACTTTTCAGGAGAGATGCCGAAGTGAGCACGTCGCCATTGGCTCGAAGGGGGCGCGCAGGAGTTGCATCAGCACCACGTTGAGGTCCCACTCCACCAGGGGAGGCCAGATGGGAGGCTTGGAAAGCAATAGACCTCGCAGGAAGCAAGAGGCCAAGTGCTGCCCTGAAAGAGTAATTAGACCTTACCTAATTAGCATTCCTGAAGAGACTCCAGTCCGGTCCCTTTACTACTGGGTTGTGCTCCTCTACCAGCAGCTTTGGAGACTGAGCTCTTCAACTTTTTTCTGATGATCCTCCAGTATAAATACCACTGGCTCCTCCCATCAGATCCAGTATACTAATGACAAAGCAGACTTAATGGAGAGACATTAACATCCACTAACCAATAAACTGAATAACTATACCAGAACATCAACTGTCTTCTCACATTAACCTAGAAGACTGGTAAGCATACCCTTGAACGGCCTCATAAAGGCCCAACTCCTCCCTGCCCCTTGGAGAGAAAGATCTTCGTCCCACACTCCCCAAGAGAGAAGGAGTACTTGACATGAACTTACCCGTAAGTTCAATAGTTCCGTGCCTACGGAACATCTCCATCGACACCAGAAGACCTGCTACCACATCCCCCCAAAAATGTCCTATTTCTTGACTTACTTGAAGCTTCGGGACGATCTGACCAAAACTGGGTGGGATCAGGGGCCGGACTGGAGTCTCTTCAGGAACGCTAATTAGCAGGTAAGGTCTAATTACTCTTTCCTAGGCGTTATGTAACAGAGCAGTTCACCTCCGGGCGGGCCCTGACAGAGCGGTCCGAAGCACCGCTGACCCAAACTCAGCATCTTCCCTGGCCAGAACATCCAACCGATAGAACTTAGCGAAGGTATGCAGAGACGACCAAGTCGCCGCCCTACAAATCTCCCTGGGCGGAACCAAACTAAACTCCGCCCACGAGGTAGCCAAACTCCTAGTTGAATGGGCCCGGAACCCCACCGGAACCGGTCTACCCTTCTGAATGTATGCACCAGCAATGGCTTCCCTGATCCATCTGGAAATAGAACCCTCTGTCGCCGCTTCACCTCGACGTGGCCCCCCCGAACACCACAAACAGCCGCTCGACCTTCGGAACGGCGCCGTACGCTTCACGTAACGCTTCAAGATTCTCTTCACGTCAAGCCTGTGGAGAAGAACCTCCTCAGTCCCCTTCCCCACCCCCAGAAATGAGGGAAGGGAAATTGACTGATTCACAAGAAACGGAGAGACCACCTTGGGCAGAAACGAAGGCACCGTCCGCTAGACCACCTTCTCCTTGAAGGACGACAGAAAGGGGGGCCGGCAAGACAACGCCTGCAGTTCCGAAACATGCCTCGCCGAGCAAATGGCCACCAGAAACACTGTCTTGAGAGTCAAGTCCCTCAACGAGGAACGCCCGATCGGCTCGTAAGGCTCCCCTGCCATGACATTCAACACCAGACTATGGTCCCAGGGAGGAACTGCCACTACCCGCTGAGGACGCACACGCCTGACCGCCCTCAGGAATCTAGCTACATCCGGGTGCTGACCCAGCACCTTCCCCTTGATCTTGCCCCTATAGCAATAGCTGCTACCTGTACCCGAAGAGAGCTGGCTGAGAGACCCTTCTCCAAGCCGGCCTGCAAAAACTCCAACACCTCTGGCACCGGGACCACCAAAGGCCGAATTTTCTGATCCGCGCACCAACCTTCAAAGATGCGCCAGACCCTAACATAAGAAAGGCAAGTAGAACGCTTACAAGCTCTCAACAGAGTGGCAATCACTGCTCCTGAATATCCTCACTTACGCAGCCGTGCCCTTTCAATAGCCAGGCCATAAGCGAGAACCGATCCACCTGCGGCATTCGCAGAGGACCCTGGAACAACAGATCTTCCCTCGCTGGCAGACGCCAAGGTCTGTTGGCCAACAGTCTTACTAGATCGGCATACCAGGGACGACGAGGCCAATCCGGCACGATGAGGATCCTCCACCTTCTGCAGAACCTTTCCTATCAGCGCCCATGGTGGGAACACATATAGCAGCCCCTCCATGGGCCACCTCTGGACCAGAGCATCGAGGCCTTCCGACATCCGCTCCCTCCTTCTGCTGAAGAAGCGGCTGGCCTTGGCTGACTGGAACCTTGCCATAAGATCCATGATGGGCTGACCCCACCGACGAACTACCAGATTGTACACTTGATGGCAGAGCTCCCATTCTCCGGGATCTACTTTGCGCCTGCTCAGGAAGTCCGCCTTCACGTTCTCCACTCTGGCCACATGCTGCGCCGACAGCGCCACCAGATGGTCCTCGGCCCAATCCAGCAGCCCCTCCGCCTCCTCTTCCAAGGGAGCGCTGCTTGTGCCGCCCTGCCGATTGATATAAGCTACCGTGGTCACATTGTCTGAAAACACACGGACCGCCTTCTGACGGATCCACTGCTCGAAGGCCCTGAGCACCAGAACTATTGCCCGCAATTCCAGCCTGTTGGACCACTGGGCCTCCACCGCTGACCATGTCCCCTGTGCAAAGTGCCCCTCGCAGTGCACTCCACAGCCCGATAAACTGGCATCCATCGTCAACTGCAACCACCTCGGGGCTTCTAAAGGCATGCCCCTTTCCAAAGTGCCCGACTGGAGCCACCATAGTATAGATTCCCTTGTGTCCTGCAGCCACGGGAGCCGCACCGACAGGGACTGACTTTGATGCTACCACCGACGAAGGAGAGCCCGCTGAAGGGGTCTCATGTGAGCCCTGGCCCACGGAACCAGCTCGATCATCGCCGCCATCGTCCCCAGGACCTGAGGGTAATGCCACGCCGAGGGAGACTTCCTTGCCAGAAACTGACAAATCAGTAGTCGCAATGCCTCTGCCCGCTGAACCAGAAGGAACACCCTTCCTTTCCCTGTGTCGAATCTTGCACCGAGGTGCTCTATCACCTGGGACGGAAACAGTCTGCTCTTTGCCAGATTGATAACCCACCCCAGACTCCGAAGGAATTCTACAACCCTATCCATGACCTTCTGACCCTCCTCTTCGGACTTCGCCCGAATCAACCAGTCGTCGAGGTACGGATAGACTAGAATCCCCTCCTTGCACAGCGCCGCAGCCATCACCACCATAACCTTGGTGAAAGTGCGTGGAGCTGTCGCCACACCAAAGGGCAGGGCTTGAAACTGAAAATGCCCCTTTGGCACCGCAAACCGCAGATATTGTTGATGAGATTCCCGGATCGGAATATTCAAATAGGCTTCGGTCAGATCGAGAGAGGACAAAAATTAACTTAGAGAATTTAATGAACTTAAAGAACTTAATGAACTTAATCCCTCAAATAAACCACTGCAAGAACTGCACTGCTGAGCCGGGAGAGCCGCCTGCTGCCCGCTGCCGCCCGGTCCCCCCCCCCCTCATGCGCCTAAAAACGTGCGAAAACAAGGGCCTCTTCCTTCCTCCAACAACGGCTCTTACCTCTGGCGCTGCATGCCCAGCCAGCAAAAGAGCCTGTTCTGTGAAAGAAGGCTGACGGTACCGCAGCACTGTGCCACACGGTTCCTCGCCTCACCTCCTCACTTCTGCTTGCTGCTCAGCACACCAGCTCCCGTGCGCCTGCCGACTCCTATTGTCGTGCTCAGCCTCCAGGAGGGCTTCGGCACGCGTCGGGATCGGTGCTGCAGTCAGGCCCTGCTCAGCCACTTGAGCCGCTTCTTGCCGTTGCACTCAACTCCGACGGCCCCAGAGGCGCCACTGAGCCGATTCTTCTTGTACTCGCCCTGGGCTCCGCTACCGCTCAGGAAAGCAAGGAAGGAGGGAGAAGAGGAGGGGGAAGGGATCTCTCTCATCCAACGTCCTACTCTACCAAATACCCTTTCTTTCCCCCAAAATAAAACCCAGCACAAAGGTGCCCAAAAACAGAAGAGGAAAGAAAAAAGAGAAATATTCCACAACTCCTATCTATTCTAATCTCTCCACTAAGCCTTCCCCTGGCTTAGCTCCTTCCAGCTACTTTGGAGAGTGAGCTAAACTGGATCTGATAGGAGGAGCCAGTGGTATTTATACTGGAGGATCATCAGAAAAAAGTTGAAGAGCTCAGTCTCCAAAGCTGCTGGTAGAGGAGCACAACCCAGTAGTAAAGGGACCGGACTGGAGGAATGCCTAGGAAAAGGGTTTTTTTCCCCTCGACAGGGAGGTGGGTTTGCCGAAATGGCGCTCAGGTGTACCCTGACCAAATTGGATTTCAACCCTGCCTTTGAGAGGTGGAGGTGGTACTGGAGGATCCACCAGGTAGAGCAAGAGAACGGGTCAATCTGAAGCTCAGAGCACCAGAGCGAAAAGCATTGCCACTTAAAAGCATACGCCCGCTTCGTCGAGTCCTTCCTCGACATGAGGAGGATCTCCTCGATGTCCTGCAGGAGACGCAGAGGAACTAAGGCGACCCGTTCAGCCGCCAGGCTGCAAGGGATAGCGAGGTCAGGTTTGGGTGGAACACTCGACCCTCCTCCTGCGTCAACAGGTCCGGGGCGCAGCCCAGGGGGACTGGGGGCTTGGACACAAGCCAGATCAGAAGTGGGAACCAAGGCTGTCGCGGCCACGAGGGGGCCATGAGGATCACCGAAGCTCGGTCCCGCTGAGCCTTGTGGAGGGTTCTCGCAATGAGAGGAGTGGGAGGGAACACGTAAAGAAGGTTGAAGGTCCAGCTCAAGAGGCATGCATCCAGAGCCACCCTGCTCGGGTGCGGAACTGGGCCACAGAAGCGGGGAAGCTGCGTGTTAACTGGACTGGCAAACAGGTCCATGGATGGGGTCCCCCACCAATGGAACAAGACTCCGGCGACCTCCGGATCCAAGTGCCCTCGTGCGGGCGGAGGATCCTGCTGAGTTTGTCCGCAAGGACATTCTCCTGGCCTGGGAGGTAGAATGCTCACAGGGTCATCCCCCGGAGAGACGCAAAGGAAGATCGCCTCTCGGCAGAGAAGGCGTGATCCTGTCCCCCCCTTCTTGTTGATGTAAAACATGGCTACCCCGTTGTCAGTCTGCACGAGTACCGACTTTCCCCTCAGGTAGCCCTTGAAGGCCCTCAGGGCCCATCAGACCGCTCGAAGCTCGAGCAGGCTGATCTGCTGCCAAGACTCCTCGGGCGACCACTGCCCCTGGGTGCACAATATGCCGCAGTGGGCTCCACACCCCAGCAGGGAAACATCAATCGTAAGACGAGCTTGTGTGGCAAGGTTTGGAAGGGCATTCCCTGAATAAAGCTTTGGGGATCCAGCCACCAACTCAGTGAGCCGAGGAGGTTGCGAGAGACCCGGATAGGGTCTCTGAGGTGGCCGAAGAAGGCCTGGCTCCACTGTGCCCTGAGGCACCACTGGGCCGTCCGCATATGCATGCGGGCGTGGGAGACCACATGGACGGTGGAAGCCATGTGCCCGAAGCGCAACATTTCCCGCACCATTACCCAAGTCCTGCTTTGGTCGTGGGACGCCATGGCCTGAAGACGGTCACCCAGACTGTGTCGAGGAGTGCGCCGATGAACTCCATCTGCACTGGCTCGAGATGGGACTTGGGGTAGTTGACCAGGAAGCCGAGGTGCTCGAGGAGAAGGATCGTGCGCACCGCCGCCAGGCAGGCTTCACCACTCGAGGACCCCGTGACGAGCCAGTCGTTGAGGTAAGGGAAGATGGGTATGCCTTGCTGCCTGAGGGAGGAGGTGGCTGTGGAAAGGCACTTTGTGAAAACCCACGGTGCGGACGCAAGCCCAAAGGGGAGCACTCTGTACGTGTAGTGTTCCCCCTGCACCCTGAAGAGCAGATATTGCCTATGCTGGGGGTGGACTAGGATGTGGGCATAAGCATCCTTGAGGTCCAAGGAGCATAATCAATCGTCTTGCTGAAGGAAGGACAGCAGGACACCAAGCGATAGCATTTTGAACTTCTCCCGCACCAGGAACTTGTTGAGGTTTCTGAGGTCGAGGATTGCGCACAGGCCCTCAGTCTTTTTTGGGATGAGAAAATAGCGTTAGTAGAATCCCCGACCTCTCCAACTGCCCTTTGGGCAAGGAGGTCGGACAGTTCTTGCTGCAAGAAGGTCTGGTGTGCAAGGAGCCGAGCAGCTCTGCTGGGGAGAAGGGACAATGACGCCTGTCCAGGAGGAGATGGTATCTGTATCTGATTACCCGAAGGACCCAGATGTCTGACGTAATCGATGCCCACTCCTGGGAGAACAGGGACAGGCTTCCCCCCACTGGCAGAGCAGCCGCCGGGGGAGGGGGGGCAAGAGGCTATGCTGATGGCGTCAAAACCCCTGCTTAGGTTGGGGCTGCGCCAGTGGCCATGTGCACCTCCTTTGCTCTGTGTGCTGGGAGCAGGTGCAGAGGTGGACGGGAAAGGCAGGTAACCACAGTAAGGGAGCCCTTTCCTTTGAAAGAACAGCTTTTTTAGGCTGTTGCTTCTTCCTGGAAAAGGAGGCGGCTTTGCACAAGGGACGAGTTTGAGTAACGAACTCCGTTTCTATCTCAGAGGCCTTATCCTCCATAGGTGTGTCAAACAGTTGTTCGCCAAGGCAAGGGACATCCAGGAGCTTTCTCTTGGACCCACTGCTCCGGACTGAAGCCATGCCTGGTGCCGGGCCCCGATGCCAGCTGCCGCCACCCGGGCGGAGAACTCAAATCCATCATATGCAGCACAAGAGATAATTCGAACACTATGCGACAGATATGAGGACGTTTTGGAACCTTAGGAGAGGTTCGCCCTCGAGGCCTGTGGCGAAACCGCTGAGCTCCTTGGCAAGGTCCTCCAGGAACATGCTCATATAGCGTTGGTATGCCTGGATATGGCAAGGAAGCATGGAACCCTAATAGGCCTTATGCCCCAGGGCGTCGAGGGCTCTCAACTCCCTACCTGGGGGAACCAAAGAGTGAGACTTTGGGCTCTTTTGCTTCCGCATCACCGACTCCACCACCATGGAGGTGTGTGGGAGCTGGGTCTTCCGGAACCCCGGGCCACGCTGAACTCTATACATGGCGTCTAGGCACTTGTTCACAATGGGGACTGAAGCAGGAGTCTCCCACATGTGGAGAAGCAACCTTGACAATATCAGTGGAACCGGGACAGTGAGAGATTCCCAAGGTGTGGACTCCTACTGTAAAATATTGAGCTCCTCGGCTCGCGGTTATTCTTCAGTCTGCGTAGCCAGGCTGAGGGCCTGCGCCATGTCCCGCATAAATGCCAGGAACGATGTGTCCTCGGGCGGTGACCGCCTCCGATAGGCGGGTGGGGATGGGTCCGAAGGAAGGTCCCTGTGGGCACAGGTTTCCGGGGAAGTATCCCCATCTGACTCCCAGCCCGAGAGGTCTGACGAAGAGTCCAACTCGGGCAGGTCGCCCCGTCCAGAGACCGAGGTCCGCTTAGAGCCAGAGGCCTTGGAGGATCGCGCTCCCGAGGACCGGGAAGGCAAACGAGACAGATGCCGAGGACTCTCATGAGGTCCGCGGCTCTCGGGGGTTTCCAGGGCGGATTTTAGTGTCCCTCTCAAGGGAACCTCAGTCTCAAGGCAAAGGCCAGTTGTGCTGGGCATGAGCTCCTGCTGGGCAGCTAAGAAGGCAGAAATGCTGCGCTCTAGTGCCAGCATTCGGGACTCCCACGCAGGCATGGGACCTTGTGACGCCGACACCGGGGTTACCGGGTCTGGCATGGAGGAAGAGAGGGGGTCCTCATCGGGATGACCCTCAGGAGACCGGAAGCCATCATCGGAGGCCTCTGTATCCATACGAGGTACCTTTCGAGGCTGCTCCTTGTCCAACTCTCGGGAACACCGCAGGGGACTGAGTGACCGAGTGCGGGAGCACCTGCGCTTAACAGGAGCACCCGACAGCGACTGAGGTCTTCTTACGCCGCTCCACTTCAGGGCACCCCTGGTCGGAGTGCCGCCGAGAACGCGGAACCGAAGTGAGGGATTCCACCAGCAGAGGGGTGACCGATGGTGCCACCTTCCAGAAAATGTCATTGGACTTCTGCTTACGGCTGAGCAGGGCCTTGGAGGACATTTTCTTGCAAAGAGAGCAGAGCTCCGGGTCATGGTCGGCCCAAAGACACCGAAGACAACAGTCATGGGTGTCCGTGAGCGACATGTTCTTGGAGCATCTGTCGCATTTTTTAAAACCGGTGGCCATAGGGGTAAAAAGGAACCCCGCGAGGTCGAAGACCTTTGCGGCCAACAGTTGGGAGGAAAAAGGACATGAAGCCCGCAACAGGGAAAAAAAACTTTTAAAGAAGGATATCCCCTTGCTCGGAGAAAGGTGAGAGCAAGGGGAGACGAGGGAGGACTCGTGCAACCGGAAAAAAACATGGCCCAGGTGCCGAAAACAAAACACTTTTTCCAAGGGATGAGGCCGTGCGTCTGAAGGGCTCCACGGAAAAAGGGAGACTGCGCAAGATGGCCTTTTCTGCCACCATTTTCTATTTTCATGTTTTTATCTTTTCAGTAATGTCTTCTCTAAGCTAAATGTTTAGAAAACTATGAATGGCATGGAAAAAGTTAATAGGAAGCACATTTACTCTTTCCAATCGGACTAGGGGACACTCCAAGAACCTAAAACAAGTAGAAGATTTAAAACAAATTCTAAAAAATGTGTTTTCACTTTGCACATAATTAAACTATGGAATTTGTTGTCAGAAATGCAGTCGAGCTGTTTAATTGAGCTTAAGAAATACGTCTGTTTAAGTTTAAGCAAGCTCTTTAACCATTATTCAGCTGGATAGCCTTAAGAGTTTCCACCTCCACATCTGAAAGTGAGCAAACCTCAATGAACCACTGGACTGACCCAGTTTGGCACATCATATGTTCTATTACAAATGTTTACATAGGACACATTTGCCAGTACTGCAGATTTCTTCACGCATTCTTTGTTGCATAGTTATTATAAATGAAAATATATAAATATGCAGATAAATCTAACACATGAATTTAATTTGGCTATCCTGTAAACCAGACTTCCATGAAAGACTCAAGGAACTAGTTATTCCAGGACTAGTTATTCCAGTCTGGATACTAAAAGTTGTCTGCTAGTGGTACACTGGATTTTCTAATATTTCCCAATTCTTGAAATTTAGATCAATTTCTTCTCATATAATTTATGAACATAATCTAATTTTTTTTCACACCAGGAAGATAAATTTAGGGTCTTAAACAATTTTTACAATTTAGAGGAAACATTGGCAGTTCAAAACACTATTTCTGCTGATTCCAATGAGATCTGGCAGCTGCACTGCAACCGGATGATATCATTGGAGCGGTCTGCCACAGTGGCAGTTTCCTCTTTCAAAGGCAGCAGCTTGCATCTTTGCTCCTGATGCTCCCTACTGCTTCATTGGTCTCAAGAGGGTTTTAAACACAAGAACAGGGAAGTGCCTGTTCTCACATTTATAACCCTCTTAGAAAATCAGAGAAGAACCAGAGAGCAATGAAAGCAAAGAGAAACTCCCACTGATCTGTGCCAAGTAGGGGGCTGATACTTATGCTGGAAAAAGGGAGAGGTTACTTTTGTTGGGACTTGGAAAACAGGGTACTGGTGCTGTTGCAGATGCTGAGGCTGGGAGAAGAAGGGTGATGCTGGAGCTGACAGGTGATAAACTGATGCTGTTGCTTTTGCTGGGGCTGGAAAACTGAGAAAGCACTTACTTGCCTCAAAAATCAACTAAAATTCCAAATGAGCACCTAGGATAAGATGACCTACATATATATTAATGAATAATTTCCTCCTGCATCAATACTTGAGTTCACTTTTTATATACATACAAGGTCTACCACCTCTGAAATGCTTGTATGCAAATGCTAGAAGTCTAAACAATAAGATGGGAGAGTTAGAATATATAGCACTAAATGAGAGGTTAGATATGATTGCAATCTAAGAGACATGGTGGAAGGAGAATAACCAGTGGGACACTGATACCTGGATACAAACTATATCGTAATGATAGAACTAATCAAATTGGAGGAGGGGTTGCACTCTATGTTAGAGAGGGCATTGAGTCAGAAAGGATTAAAGTTTTGCAGGAAACAAAATTTGCTGTAGAATCTCTATGGATTGAAATTCCATGTATGAAGGGGAAGGTGATGGCAATGGGGGTGTACTATCGAACGTCTGGCCAGAATGAACAAATGGATGATGAAATGCTTAAAGAGATCAAGGAAGCTAACAAAAGTTACAGCAGAGTAGTAATAATGGGTGATTTCAATTACACCGGTATCGAATGGGTCAGTGTCACGGCAGGACATGCTAGGGAGATAAAGTTTCTAGATGAAATAAATGACTGCTTCTTGGAGCATCTGGTTCATGAACCGACCAGAGGGGAAGCCATACTGGACCTAGTCCTTAGTGGAACACCAGATCTGGTGCAAGAAATAAGGGTGTTGGGACCACTTGGAAATAGTGATCATAGCATGATCATGTTTGATTTAATTAGTGGAGGAGGGATAGTAAAGAAATCCACAGTACTACCTTTTAACTTTCGAAAGGGAGACTATGATAAAATGTGGCATATAGTTAAGAAAAAACTAAAAGGAGCGGTTGCAAAGTTAAAGACTTACATCAAACTTGGGTGTTTAAAAATACTATCCTGGAAGCCCAGACCAGCTGTATTCCACGCATTAAGAAAAGTGGAAGAAAGTCCAAAAAACTGCCAGCATGGTTTAAAGGTGAGGTCAGAGAAGCTGTTGCTGCCAAAAAAAGCATCTTTCAGGAAATGGAAAAAAGAGACAAACGACGAAAACTGGAAACAGCACAAGCACTGGCAAGTTAAATGCAAAGCATTGATAAGGCAGGCAAAGCGAGAATTTGAGAAGGAACTTGCTACGGAAGCAAAAACACAAAATAAAGACTTTTCAAGTACATTCGTAGCAAAAGGCCTGTGAGAGAGTCAATTGGACCATTAGATGATAGAGGGCTAAAAGGGGCAGTAAAAGGAGACAAGGCTATAGCGAAGAGACTGAATGAATTCTTTGCTTCAGTCTTTACTGAGGAAGATGTAGGGATGTTACTCAAGACTGAAGTGGTATTTAAAGGTGATACTGCAGAGGAATTGAGAGAAATATCGCTACACCGGGAAGATGTATTACAACTATTTGATAAACTGAATAGTAGCAAATCACCTGGACCGGATGGTATACATCCAAGGGTGTTGAAAGAACTGAAATATGAGATTGCAGACCTGCTATTAGTAATCTGTGAACTTTCATTACAATCATCTGTAATACCTGAAGATTGGAGGATCGCCAATGTAATGCCAATTTTTAAAAAAGGTTCCAGGGGTGATCCGGGAAATTACAGTGAAAAAAGAAAAAATGGTGCGAACGCTAGTCACGAAGGACAAAAAACGAAAAAGAGAGAGTGGGCTCGATACCGGCGTATCGGGCCCAGGCGGGAAAATGATCCGGCGTCGAACCGAAGGAGAAGGACAAAAACAGGGAAATCAACTTTTTCCTCGGCGAAAAACGAACTACGTCCGTCGGGCTCTGCGGAAAAAAGAAGACTCAGCAAGATGGCACCCTTGGGCTGGAGGGGGACCGCGCATGTGCGCTGCAATTCCCAAAGGCTTTCTTTGAAAGCTGGGGAAATGCTCCGCACGAGGGCTCCGTCGGCGCCGACGTCACCCATATGTGAGGGCTGACTTCCTGCTTGGTCCTGGAGAATGTAGCACTACTGGCACAAGGCAGGAGAAAGCACAGTTACTTACCTGTAACAAGTGATCTCTGGGAACAGCAGGAATAAGTCTTCACATATGGGTACGTCGGTACCGACGGAGCCTGCGCGGGAACGCTCCCCAGCTTCCCAAAAAGGAAAGCTTTTGGGAGCAACCCACAGCGCCTGCGCGCTGCCTTCCCGCCTTTCCTAACCGCCTCTCCCCAGTTCGAGTTTTAAGCTGAGACAAAGAGAGGGAAGGAAAAAAATAGATAGAGAGATACAACTCCTAGGGGAGGTGGGTGGGTTGTGAAGACTTATTCCTGCTGTTCCCAGAGATCACCTGTTACAGGTAAGTAACTGTGCTATCTCCAGGAACAAGCAGGAATGAGTCTTCACATATGGGGACTCCCTAGCTAGAGATGCCTCGGAGATCCCCAAGGTTATGAGACCCTGTGAAGTGCTCTATCTCCTCCTATGGATCTCAGGCATCCATTCAGGGAAGGAGGGCAGGAGTTGATTAAGCATGGAACAGGTGTTTGAGAACAGCCTGACCAAACAAGGCATCCCGGCGGGACTCCTTGTCCAAGCAGTAATGGGCTGTGAAGGTATGAACCGAGGCCCAGGTGGCCGCTCGACAGATCTGGTCGATGGACACAGAATTTAGATGAGCCATAGAGGTGGCCATGGCCCTCACATTATGAGCTGTGACATGGCCTTCCAGAGAAAGGTTCTTACTCTGGTAGGCAAAAGAAATACACTGAGCAATCCAATTGGACAGTGTCCTCTTAGAGGCTGGAAGTCCCAAATGAGAGGGATCAAAGGCAACAAAGAGTTGAGAAGACTTTCTATGTTGCTGTGTCCTTTGTAAGTAAAAGGCAAGAACTCTCTTACAATCCAGGGTATGAAGATTCCTCTCTGCACTTGATGCATGAGGACCTGGAAAAAAAACAGGTAAATACACCTCTTGATTAAGATGAAAAGGTGAAAGCACTTTAGGCATAAAGTGTGGATTGGTCCTAAGGACTACCTTATCATGATGGAACCTTATATAAGGTGGATTAGCCACTAAGGCCTGCAGTTCACCGATGCGGCGAGCTGAGTTGACTGCAATGAGGAAAATAACCTTCCACGAAAGAAATTTCAAGGAGGTGGTGGCTAAGGGTTCAAAAGGTGGCTTCATAAGCTGACCAAGAACCAGATTTAAGTCCCATGCCACCGGAGGAGGCCTAATGGGAGGTTTAGTTAAAGCTAGGCCTCTCATGAATCTTGCAATAAGAGGATGAGAGGAAATAGGCTGTCCATTAATAGGCTTAAGGGATGCTGCAATAGCACTCAAATGGACCCTTACTGAATTCATCTTAAGGCCTGCATTGGAGAGATGCAGGAGATATTCCAATAGAGAATTCAAAGGTAGTGCTAGAGGGTCAAGACCCTTCTCAGCACACCAAATGGAAAACCTTTTCCATTTAAAAGCATAGGAACGTCTAGTAGAAGGTTTTCTGGAAGCATGGAGGATATCCTTCACCTGCTGAGAAAGATTCCAATCTTGAAGGTCTAGGGCAGCGATGGCGAACCTATGGCACGCGTGCCAGCTGTGGCACGCGAAGGCCTTGCAGCTGGCACGCGTGAAGGTCCGCAAAAAAAGAAAAAGCGGGCTCTGGCTGCTGCCGCGGACGCGGCAGCATGCAGTGTCCCGCGGGGCCCCCTCCGCCCGCTAAGCCCCTCTGCAAGGGCTTTCAGATTCGCGAGGGAGACAGCGTCTCCCTCGCGTCTCTGTTAAGCCCGTAGGGGTTAATGGGAAATTTCCCATCAGCCCCTTTAGACGCGAGGGACTGATGGGAAATTTCCCATTAGCCCCTGCGGGCTTAACAAGAGACGCGAGGGAGACGCTGTCTCCCTCGCGAATCTGAAAGCCCTTGCAGAGGGGCTTAGCGGGCGGAGGGGGCCCCGCGGGACACTGCATGCTGCCGCGTCCGCGGCAGCAGCCAGAGCCCGCTTTTTCTGTTTTTAAATTTGCCGGGGGGGGGGGGGTGTTAGGACTGCTAATGGGCTGGGGGGGGTGTTAGGACTGCTAATGGGCTAGGGGGGGGTTAGGACTGCTAATGGGCGGGGGGGGGGTTAGGACTTCAAATGGGCTAGGAGGGGGGGGGTTAGGACTGCTAATGGGCTAGGAGGGGGGGGTTAGGACTGCTAATGGGCTAGGGGGGGTTAGGACTGCTAATGGGCTGTGGGCTGATGGGGGCTGTCTGGAACTGGGGTGATGGGGGGTTAGGACTGCTAATGGGCTGGGGGGGGGTTAGGACTGCTAATGGGCTAGAGAGGGGGGGTTAGGACTGCTAATGGGCTAGGAGGGGGGGGTTAGGACTGCTAATGGGCTGGGGGGGTTAGGACTGCTAATGGGCTGGGGGGGTTAGGACTGCTAAGGGGCTAGGAGGGGGGGGTTAGGACTGCTAATGGGCTAGGGGGGGTTAGGACTGCTAATGGGCTGGGGGGGTTAGGACTGCTAATGGGCTAGGAGGGGGGGGTTAGGACTGCTAATGGGCTGGGGGGGTTAGGACTGCTAATGGGCTAGGGGGGGGTTAGGACTGCTAATGGGCTAGAGAGGGGGGTTAGGACTGCTAATGGGCTATGGGGGGGTTAGGACTGCTAATGGGCTGGGCTAGGGGGGGGGGGTTAGGACTGCTAATGGGCTGATGGGGAGGGTTAGGACTTGAGGTGGGCTGTTGGGTGGGTTAGGACTGGAAATGGGCTGATGGGGGGTTAACACTGGAGGTGGTCTGATGGGGTAAGGACTGGTAATGGGCTATGGGGGGGTTTAGGACTGATAATGGGCTATGGGGGGGCTGGGACAAGAAATGGGCTGATGGGGAGGGGTTAGGACTTGAGGTGGGCTGATGGGGTTAGGACTGGTAATGGACTGTGGGCTGATGGGGGGGTTAGGACTGGCAATGGGCTATGGGGGGCTGACTGGAAGTGGGGGGTTAGGACTGGTAATGGGTTATAGGGGGGGCTTAAACTGAAAATGGGGTGATGGGGGGTTAGGACTGGAAGTGGGTTGATGAGGGGGGGATAGGACTGGTATTGGGTTGGGGGGCTGCTAGGACTGGAAATGGGCTGATGCAGGGACTAGAAGGGAATGGATGCTGGGTGAGGCTGGAACTAGAAGGGAGCTGGTGTTGGGGGAGGATTAGAATGGGATGGGGCTGGGAGAGTAAAATGGAGAGGGGAAAAATATTTTGTGTGGGAGGGATAAAAAATCTACAATTGGCCGGGTATTGGGAGAGTAAGTGGGGATTGAGGATGGAGGGGTAAATTTTGAGTAGATGAAATAGGAATGAGGAAAGAGCCAAAGGAGAAAGATTAGTATGTTAAAGCAGATGTAGAGAGAGAATGGAAAAAAAAAAACAAGAAGACAGAAGAAAGGACAAATGGACAGCAGATGGAGAGTTAGCAGAAGACACGAAGAAACCAGAAGAAAGTGGCTGGAACAATTGCAACTGAAAAAAAATGCACAAAAGGTAGAAAAATATCTCTTTATTTTGAATTTATTAACTGGAATATGTCAGCTCTGGGAAATGTGCATCATTAATTTTTGCGCTTTGTTTAGTACAAGAGGAAATTAATATATAGTTTTATTTCTACAGTGTTGTTGTATATTCCAAGTTTGGCTTTTGGGGTTCCCAGTTTAATTATTGTCTTCCTGTTTCTAAATTGTGATTCCTTGTTTGGTGATGGTCTGTTCTGCATGTGTAACTGAGCTGAGGTATTCTGTTTATATAATTCCTATTTGACATTGCCACTTGTTCTTTCCCCAGTAGGTCATGTATTGTTGTTCTCTGAGATGTATTGGTTTAATATTTGCAGTGTTGCCTTTTGATAGGTAGAGTATGGTGCTTTGTGAGTCCTGGTAGTGCTGTTAGGATACGGCGGGTTTGCTATGGGTTCTAAATGGGCAGCGTTTGTAGTAGTTCCTAATGTGCCTGGCGGTTGGTACTGGATTATAGTAATGTAGAAACCTTTTAGTCTTTCTTTATCCATATACTCATTAAGAGGCATGTTTACTAAAAGTTAGTGTATGGTAACATTATGCAAATATTTATGCAAATGAAGCACCTTATGCAAATGGGGCTTTAATTGACGTGCTGGCACTTTGAGGAAATTCTTTGGTTTTGTGCGGCAGTTTGGGCACTCGGGCTCAAAAAGGTTAGCCATCACTGGTCTAGGGCTTCAGCAACCAAGCTCTGAGGTGAAGGGACTTGGGGTTTGGGTGCCACAAAGTCCCCTCCTCCTGGGACAGAAGGTCTGGAGCAGCTCCCAAGACTAGGGAGGGAGCTTGAGAGAGATGCAGAAGTAGAGGGTACCACACTTGTCGTGGCCAGCGTGGAGCTATGAGGATCATGGATCCTTGATCCCTCTGGAGCCTGAACAGAGTCTTGGGAATTAAAGGAATGGGTGGAAAGGCATACAGGAAGTCTTGACCCCAGTGAAGGAGGAAGGCATCCTTGGCCTGAACTCCCTGACACAGAATTCTGGAACAGAACTGGGGAAGTTTGGCATTCCACGGACTTGCAAAGAGGTCTATGTCCGGGGTTCCCCACTCTTGAAAGATTCTGAGTACTTGGTCCATGTGCAGGGACCATTCGTGTGGAAGCAGAACTCAACTGAGTCTGTCTGCCCAAGAGTTTTGGATTCCTGGGAGGTATACGGCCAGGACATGGATTTGATGCTCTCTGGCGAAGGCCCACAATCTTAAAGCTTCGTTGCAAAGCGACAGAGAGCCAGTTCCTCCTTGCTTGTTAATGTAAAACATGGCTACCTGATTGTCCGTATGAATGAGGACTGTCTTGTAGCTGAGCAGGGTATGGAAGACTTTGAGAGCTAGAAAAACTGCTCGGAGCTCCAAGTGGTTGATATGTAGAGAGGTCTCCTGTGGAGACCAAGTGTCCTGAGTGGAGAGGTCTTGTAGATGAGCTCCCCAACCTGTTTGGGAGGCATCTGTTGTGAGGGTTGCCTGGGGCAACAACTGTTGGAAGGGGGACCCCAGCAACAGATTTTGGGTGGACATCCACCACTGGAGAGACCAAAAGAGGCGTTTGGAGGTTGCTATTTGGTCTGAGACAGCTCCTGATGCTTGAGTCCACTGGGTGGACAAAGTCCATTGAGCTGCTCTCATGTGAAGGCGAGCATAGGGGACCACATGCACTGTGGATGCCATGTGGCCTAGCAGTTGTAGCATCTCCCGGGCAGTTAAATGGCTCTTTGACTGAATCTGGGAGGCTAACTGCACTAGGCGTAGGCAACGGGCCTGAGGAAGATAGGCCCTTGCAGTGGTAGTATCCAGCCAGGCCCCTATGAACTCTAGGGACTGAGTAGGGGTGAGCTGGGACTTTGGGAGGTTTACCACAAGTCCCAGATACTGCAGAATGTGCTTTGTGCAGTCCAGGGAAGTCTGGACCTCTGACTGAGATGGAGCTCAGATGAGCCAGTCGTCTAGGTATGGGAATACAATTATTCCCAGAGTGCGTAGAAAGCACAGTTACTTACCTGTAACAGGTGATCTCTGGGAACAGCAGGAATTAGTCCTCACATATGGGTACGTCGGTACCGACGGAGCCCGTGCGGGAAAGCTCCCCAGCTTCTTAGAATAGAAGCTTTTGGGACCTCCCACTGCACATGCGCACTGCCTTCCCGCCTTCCTGAACAGCTCTCCTCAGTTTCGAGTTTATAGCTGAGTCAACAGAGAGAGGACAGGAAGATAGATAGATAAAAGATACAACTCCTAGGGGAGGTGGGTGGGTTGTGAGGACTAATTCCTGCTGTTCCCAGAGATCACCTGTTACAGGTAAGTAACTGTGCTATCTCCAGGAACAAGCAGGAATAAGTCCTCACATATGGGGACTCCCTAGCTTAGATGCATGGGATCCCCTGTAAAGGTTCGCCATCTTCGTATGGATCTCAGGCATCCATTCTGGGAAGGTGGGCAGGAGTTGTTTAGGAATGGAACAGGTGCTTGAGGACAGCCTGGCCAAACAAGGCATCCCGGCGGGAGTCCTTGTCCAAACAGTAATGGGCTGTGAAGGTATGAACCGAGGCCCAGGTAGCGGCTCGACAGATCTGATCTATGGAAACAGAGTGCAGATGAGCCATAGAAGTTGCCATGGCCCTCACATTGTGAGCAGTGACATGGCCTTCCAGAGAAATGTTTTTGCTCTGGTAAGCAAAAGAAATACACTGAGCAATCCAATTGGAAAGTGTACGCTTGGAGACTGGAAGTCCCAAATGGGAAGGATCAAAGGCCACAAAAAGTTGAGAAGACTTTCGATGTGGCTGAGTCCTATTAAGGTAAAAAGCGAGAGCTCTTTTACAATCCAGAGTATGAAGGTTCCTCTCTGCATTGGATGCATGAGGAGCTGGAAAAAAGACAGGTAGATATACCTCTTGATTAAGATGAAAAGGCGAGACCACTTTAGGCATAAAGTGGGGATTCGTCCTAAGGACCACCTTATCATGATGAAATCTTGTGTAAGGTGGATTAGCCACTAAAGCCTGCAGCTCACTGATGCGGCGAGCCGAAGTGACTGCAATGAGGAAGATGACCTTCCAGGAAAGAAATTTCAAGGAGGTGGAAAACATTGGCTCAAAAGGTGGCTTCATAAGTTGACCGAGCACTAGATTCAAATCCCATGCGACCGGGGGTGGTCTGATGGGAGGTTTAGTGAGAGTCAGGCCTCTCATGAATCTTGCAACAAGAGGATGAGAGGAGATAGGTTGTCCATTTATATGTTTCAAGGATGCTGCAATAGCGCTTAAATGGACTCTTACCGAATTCGTCTTGAGGCCTGCATTGGATAGATGCAGGAGATAATCAAGAAGAGAATTCAAAGGAAGTGCCAGAGGGTCAAGACCCTGCTGAGCACACCAAATGGAAAAACGTTTCCATTTGAAAGCATAGGAACGCCTGGTAGAGGGTTTCCTAGAGGCAGAAAGGATATCTTTCACTGGTTGGGAAAGATGAAAGTCTTGAAGGCTTAAGCCTTCAGTAACCAAGCACTGAGGTGAAGGGATTTGGGGTTTGGGTGCCACAAAGTCCCCTCCTCCTGAGACAGGAGGTCTGGCGCAGCTCCCAGATCCAAGTAGGATCCCTGGGAGAGCTGTAGAAGTAGAGGGAACCACACTTGGCGTGGCCAGCGTGGAGCTATGAGGATCATAGTTCCATGATCCCTCTGGAGTTTGAACAGAGTCTTGGGAATCAAAGGAATGGGTGGAAAGGCATATAGGAATGCCTGATTCCAATTCAGGAGAAAGGCGTCCGTAGCCTGAGCTCCCTGACACGGAGTTCTGGAACAGAACCGGGGAAGTTTGGCATTCCACGGACTTGCAAAGAGGTCTATGTCCGGGGTCCCCCATTCCTGAAAGATTCGGTTTATTTGGTCCAAATGTAGGGACCATTCGTGTGGCAGCAGAACTCGACTGAGCCTGTCTGCCCGAGAGTTTTGAACTCCTGGGAGATACACTGCTAGCAGGTGAATCTGATGCTCTCTGGCGAAGGCCCATAGTCTTAGAGCTTCGTTGCAAAGCGACAGAGAGCCCGTCCCTCCTTGTTTGTTTATGTAAAACATGGCCACCTGATTGTCCGTCTGAACTAGGACAGTGAGGTTGGCTAGGAGGGAGTGGAAGACCTTGAGGGCAAGGTAAATTGCTCGCAGTTCCAGAAGATTGATATGAAGGGTGGTCTCCTGTAGAGACCAAGTGCCCTGAGTGGAGAGAGTTTGCAGATGGGCTCCCCACCCTGTTTGGGAGGCATCTGTTGTGAGGGTTGCTTGGGGTAGCAATGGTTGAAATGGAGCCCCCAACAACAGATTCTTGGTGGAAGTCCACCAGTGGAGGGACCAAAACAGACGATCGGAGGTTTGTATTTGGTCTGAGAGCGCTCCTGACGCCTGAGTCCACTGAGTGGCCAGGGTCCATTGAGCTGCTCTCATATGAAGACGAGCATAGGGCACCACATGCACTGTGGAGGCCATATGACCCAGTAGGCGTAGCATTTCCCTGGCTGTCAAGTGAGTGCTGGACTGAGCTTGGGAGGCCAAACTCAGGAGGCGCTGGCCTCGAACCTGTGGAAGGTAGGCCCTTGCAGTGATGGTGTCCAACTGGGCCCCTATGAATTCTAGAGATTGAGTAGGGATGAGTTGGGACTTGGGAAGGTTTACTACCAGTCCCAGATACTGCAAAAGGCTCCTTGTGTGGTCCAGGGAAATCTGGGCCTGTGACTGAGTTGGAGCTCGGATGAGCCAGTCGTCCAGATATGGGAAGACAAAGATTCCCATGCCTCTTAGAAATGCGGCTACGACTGCCATGCATTTTGTGAATACTCTTGGAGCAGAGGCTAGACCGAAGGGGAGTACTCTGTATTGGAAATGTTTTCCCTGAAACAGAAAGCGAAGATACTTTCTGTGGGATGGATGGATGAGTATATGTGTATACGCATCCTGTAGGTCTAGAGAACAAAGCCAGTCCTGACCCTGGAGGTAAGGAAGGAGAATGCCGAGAGACAGCATTTTGAATTTCTCCTTGAAGAGAAATTTGTTCAATTCTCTCAGATCTAGGATTGGTCTGAATCCCCCTGTCTTCTTTGGAATGAGAAAATAAGGGGAGTAGAAACCGGACCCTTGTTGAGGAAGAGGAACCTCTTCTATGGCCCCTTGGGCAAGAAGAGAGGAAACCTCTTGACCCAACAGGGTTAGGAGAGATGGGGGAGAATTGAATGGTCTCACCATATGATGGGGAGGAAGGCTGGAGAAATGAAGTTTGTAACCCTCTCGAATGATAGAGAGGGTCCATTGTTCTGTTGTGATTTGTTCCCATCTGGGAGCAAAGTGAACCAACCTTCCGGGTATGGTGAGAGGTTCTGGTTGTGTTAGAACCAGAAGTGGCAAGTTCCCTAGGAGCAAGTCAAAACCCCTGAGGGGTTGGAGCCTGCTGAGCTACAGTAGCTGCTGCAGGCTTAGCTCGTGCTTGTTTGGATTGCTGACGCTTAGCAGTATAGCGAGGTTGAGAAGACTGCTGGCCAGTATTTGAAGCAACTCTGGCCTTCTTATAGTAAGGCCTTTTAAAAGACTTTTTCTTAGTAGGAATTGAAGTGGACTTTGAAAGTCTTTCCAAGGTGGCATTTTCAGCATCCATCTGGGTGGCTTTGATTTGCCACTCTTCCCCAAATAAGTTCTCACCTGTACAGGGCAGATTACGTAAGCCATCTAGAACCCAAGGTTCCAGATCAGAGGCCTGGAGCCAAGCAAGACGTCGGGCTGCAATAGCAATGCCCGAAGCCCTACTGGCTCCCTCAAAGGAATCATATGCTGCCCTATTAGAGAACTTAGAAACCTCTAAGAGTTGTTTCACTAGGGAAAGGAAACCCTGCTTTTTATCCTCAGGGATAAAGGGGGCAAAATGCCGCACCTTTTTGGCAAGTTCCTCCAGGAACATGCCCATATAGAGACTGTAGGAATTAATCCTGGCTATAAGCATACTAGCCTGGAAAATTTTCCTACCAAAAGAGTCCAAAGTCTTACATTCCCGTCCTGGAGGGGTGGAAGAGTGCCTTTTGGTACTCCTAATCTTCTTCATTGCAGACTTCACCACAATAGAGTGGTGGGGCAATTGAGTCTTTTGGAAACCAGGAGAAGGAGGGACCCTATACATGGTGTCCAACCTACGGGAATAAGGAGACAAAGTCAAAGGATTTTCCCAGAAATCCATCAGTTGTTCTTGAAGGATTTCATGGATAGGCAGGGTAACTGCCTCCTTAGGGGCCTTTGAGTATCCCAAAATATCCAGTTTTTTGGATCTGGGTTCCTTTTCAGAGGATGTGGTAATAGAAAGGGCTGTAGCCATATCTAAAACAAAGTCCTGGAAGGACAAATCCTCTGGAGGGGACATTCTCCTTTTAGGAGAAGAGGGCTCCTCAGGTAAGTTGAGTGAAAACTCAGCAGAATCATCAGAGGAGTGAAAATCCTCAGAGGAATCGGTGCTTTCCTCTAACGCACGATACGCGTACCGATCGGTATCGATATCGGGCGTATCGGGTATGGAACCGGTATGGAGCGAAAGCCCATACGGTACCGACTTGCGTTTAGAGGTGGACGGCCTCGATACCGGCATGGCGGACGATACCGGTATCGGGCCCGGAACCGCTGAAAGCGGAACCGATGGCGTTGCAGCTTTAATGAAAGCCATGACGGCCTGCTGCATGGACTGTACAGTATCGCCCATGGACGCCATAGCTGCCTGGATGTCGGTACCGGAGTGACCCGGTACCCCAGAGCAGGCTAACAGGTGATCTGTCGAGGCCGTAGCATCGATATCAACCTGAGACCCCTGAATTGGCGTTTTTGGAAGTTGGACTTCCCGCCGGGGTTGTTTGGCTGGGGCAGGGTCCTCAAGTTCTAAGCTAAGAGCCTCTCGATGCTTTGAAGGAGATTTGCTCTTTGAGGACTTGCCCACAGAAGGTTTGGTTACCTGAGATCCATCCGGAGAAGAAGACCTGGATGACTGTGATGCTGTATTCTCTGAAGCAAACAGCACATGGAATTTGTTGGCCCGGTTCTGCAGCCCACGTTTAGACATGTGGGAGCAAGATGGGCAGTCCGGTATGGAATGGTCAGGCCCCAAACATTTCAGACACCAGTCATGGGTGTCTGTGACTGAAATAACAGCATTACATTTGGTACACTTCTTAAATCCAGGGGCTGGCTTCTCCATGAGGAGAAAATTGAGTAGGCCGAGAGGCCTCTCTGAAGTGACCAAAAAGCTAAAAAATAAGAAAAAAGAATTATAATTTTTTAAAGAAAGAAAGAAAAAACCGGCGATACCGGTATCGGTATGGGGAAGGCAGGTACGCGGTCTAAAGAAACAAATAAAATAACAATTTCTTCAGCGGTGACAGGAACACGACCTGCTGGCTCCGCGGAAAAAAGAGAAACTGAGGAGAGCTGTTCAGGAAGGCGGGAAGGCAGTGCGCATGTGCAGTGGGAGGTCCCAAAAGCTTCTATTCTAAGAAGCTGGGGAGCTTTCCCGCACGGGCTCCGTCGGTACCGACGTACCCATATGTGAGGACTTATTCCTGCTTGTTCCTGGAGATATGCAGCTACTACTGCCATGCATTTGGTGAACACTCTTGGAGCAGAGGCCAGACCGAAAGGAAGCACCCTATATTGGTAATGCTTTCCTTGGAAAAGAAAACGGAGGAACCTTCTGTGAGATGGATGGATGAGGACATGTGTGTACACATCCTTGAGATCTAGAGAACAAAGCCAATCCTGACTCTGAAGGTATGGAAGGAGAGTGCCCAGAGAAAGCATCTTGAATTTCTCCTTGCATAGAAATTTGTTCAATTCTCTGAGATCTAATATGGGTCTGTAGCCCCGTGTTTTCTTTGGGATCAGAAAGTAGGGGGAGTAAAACCCTGACCCTTGTTGAAGAAGAGGTACTTCTTCTATTGCCCCTTGGGCAAGAAGGGCAGCCACCTCCTGACCTAGAAGGTCGAGGAGAGATGTTGGAGAATTGAAATGTCTCACCATGGTGTGAGGAGGAAGGTTTGAGAAATGAAGCTTGTAGCCCTCCCTTATGATGGAGAGGGTCCACTGCTCTGCTGTAATTTGCTCCCATCTGGGAGCAAAATGAGCTAACCTTCCTGGAATGGTGAGAGGCTCTGGCTGTTTCAGAGCCAGAAAGGCTAAGTTCTCTAGCATCAAGTCAAAAACCCTGAGGAGGCTGGGTCTGCTGAGTTGCAGCAGCCCCTGTAGGCTTAGGCCTGGACTGTTTAGGTTGCTGACGCTTAGCAGCAAAACGACCTGTAGATGATTGTTGGCCAGAGGCAGGATGGAATCTGCCTTTCTTGAAAAAAAGACTTCTTGAAAGGTTTTTTTCTTGGCAGGAATGGGGGATGACTTTGAAAGTCTATCCAAAGCAGAATTTTCTGCATCCATTTGAGTGGCTTTTATTTGCCAATCTTTGCCAAACAAGTTTTCTCCTGTACAGGGAAGATTTCCCAAGCCATCCTGGACCCAAGATTCTAGATCAGAAGCTTGGAGCCAAGCAATTCTGCGTGCAGCTATGGCAATGGCCGAAGCCCTGCTGGCACCCTCAAAGGAGTCAAAAGCTGCACGGTTGGAAAACTTTGAAATATCTTGAGTATGCTTAATCCATATAAGAAAGTCTTCCCTTTTATCCTCTGGAAGAAAAGGGAGGAAAGTGTGCAGCTTATCTGCAACTTCTTTCAGAAACATACCCATATAAAGACTATAGGAGTTGATTCTGGCAATGAGCATACTGGCTTGGAAGATTTTCCTACCAAAAGCATCCAAGGTCCTGCATTCTCTTCCTGGAGGAGCAGAGGAGTGTCTTTTTGCACTCTTTATCTTTTTCATAGCTGACTCCACCACAATAGAATGGTGAGGAAGCTGTGTTTTATGAAACCCAGGACAAGGAGGGACACGGTACATAGTGTCCAATCTACGAGAATGAGGAGAGATAGTGAGAGGAGTCTCCCATAAGTCAATCATGTGATCATAAAGAATCTCATGAATTGGCAATGTGACTGCCTCCTTAGGAGCCTTAGAATAACCTAAAATATCCAATTTTTTTAGCTCTAGGCTCTGATTCAGAGGTTACTGAAATAGAAAGTCCTTTAGCCACTTCTCTTATGAAGTCTTGAAAGGACAAGTCCTCTGGAGGAGACATTCTTCTTTTTGGAGAAGAAGGCTCTTCAGGAAGAGCTATAGATACTTCAGCAGACTCCTCCGATGCATCAGAGTCTTCGGAGGAATCAAAGTATCGACTGTCTGGGTGCTCTCCCAAAGCTCGGTACGTGTATCGAGTGGTATCGACATCGGGCATCATCGGGACCGGTTCGGTTCCGATGGGCATCCCTGGACAGGGAACCACTGCAGTCGGCATCCTGGTCGATGTCGATGCAGTCGGTACCGGTACAGACACTGGTGCCGGTACCGGAGCCGATACTGACAACGGAGTTTGTTGTGGTATCAGCGGCGTCGCAGCTTGAACGAAGGCCATGATAGCCTGCTGCATGGATAGAACATTCTGATCCATCGACGCCATGAATGCCTGGAATTCAGTACCGGAAGGTTGCGCCGGTACCCCAGAGCATTCTAACAGGTGATCGGTCGAGGCCGTGCCATTGATGTCAACCTGTAACCCCATAGGAGGGGCTTTGGAAGCCGGAGCTTCCCGCCGGGGTTGTTTAGCCGGTGCGGAATCCTCGAGGACAAGCCCGGAGGCATCTCGATGCTTGGAAGGAGATCTACCCTTCGAGGACCGGCTGGATTTATGTTTGGTTACCTGAGATCCATGGGAGGAAGTAGAGGCCCTGGAAGACGTTGATGCCACTGAAGCTGCATTAGAGGGAAACAGCACATGGAGCTTAGCTGCTCGGTTCTGTAAACCTCATTTAGACATCAAGGAGCAGGACGGACAATCCAAAATGAAGTGGTCAGGACCCAAACATTTAAGACACCATTCATGGGTGTCGGTGACAGAAATAGTACCGCTGCACTTAGTGCATTTTTTAAACCCGGAGGCTGGTTTTTCAATGAGGAAAATTTCTCGTGAGGCCTAAGGCCCAAAGAGGAAAAACACACTAAGTGAGGGAAAAATATGTTGTTCTTTTTTTTTTATAAGAAAAGAAAGAAAGACCGGCGGTACCGGTCCGACGTCGGGGAAGGCAGACGCGCGACCAAAGAAATAAAATAAAACAAAAAACTTCTTCAGCGGTGACAGGAACACGACCTGCTGGCTCCGCGGAAAAGAACTGGGGAGAGGCGGTTAGGAAAGGCGGGAAGGCAGCGCGCAGGCGCTGTGGGATGCTCCCAAAAGCTTTCCTTTTTGGGAAGCTGGGGAGCGTTCCCGCGCAGGCTCCGTCGGTACCGACGTACCCATATGTGAAGACTCATTCCTGCTTGTTCCTGGAGATAGGATCTTCATTGTGCTGAGCACAACACACTGAGAACCTGAGCCACTTGAGGGCATAGGACTTTCTGGTGGATTGCCTCCTCGAGGCCAAGACCACCACCTCAACTTCCGTAGGTAGAAGTAAGGGAGCTAGCACTATCCTTTCAGCAGCCAGGCCATCAGATTGAGGGATCTGAGACTGGGGTGCAGAAGGGAACCCTGATCCTGAGACAGGAGATTGGGTTGCAACCCCAGAGGGAATGGAGCTTCCACTGCCAACTGCAGAAGAAGTGGAAACCACGGCTGCCTCGGCCATCTGGGGGTTACCAGAATGACCGAGGCCTTTTCCCGTAGAATCTTGAACAGAGTTCAGGCCACCAGCAACGTGGGAGGAAACGCATACAGGAGGCCCGTAGACCAAGAGATCATTAACGCATCTGCTGCCATTCTCAGGGGATGCGGCTGTCTTTAGCAAAACCTGGGGAGCTGATGGTTCAGTGGGCTTGCAAAGAGATCGATGGATGGGAGCCCCATCGTAGAAAGATCTGCTGGACCACTAGTGGATTCAACTGCCATTCGTGAGGCAGGAGAATCCTGCTTAGTTTGTCTGTCAAGAAGTTCTCCTGATCCGGTAGATAAACTGCTTTGAGAAACATGCCTTGTTTGACTGCAAAGGAGCAAAGGGCCTGCGCCTCCTGACACAGGAGTCTGAACCATTTGCCCCCTTGCTTGTTCACATAGAACATTGCTACCTGATTGTCTGTCTGAACTAAGACAGACTGGTGAGAGAGGGCATGAGAAAAAGTCTGTAGAGCCAAACAGATTGCCCGGAGCTCCAAAAGATTAATCTCCTGTGTGGCCTCCCGAGGAGACCAGAGGCCTTGAGTGCACATGCCCTGGCAATGTGCACCCCAGCCCTTCAAGGATGCATCGGTCGTCAGCACCCTTCTGTGTGCTGGGGCCTGAAAGGGTACACCCGAGAAGGTTTGGCAGATGTAGCCACCACTGTAAGTTCAATAGCGGTTTGGACTCCTTTATTCTGTCTCGGAGGTTGCCTGTGGCTTGCGCCCACTGAGCTCTGAGGCACCACTGAGCCGCCCGCATGTGCAGATGGGCATTTGGGGTCACATGTACCGTGGATGCCATGTGACCCAGAAGCCGCAGGAAGTGTCTGGCGGAGACCTGAGAATTGCTTTGGAACCAGTTGGCCAAGTCCATCAGCCTGTGGGCCCTGTCCTCGGGCAAGTAAGCTCTTGCTTGTAGGGTGTCTAATCTTGCCCCTATAAACTCTAGGTTCTGTGAGGGGAGCAAAGTGGACTTTGCGTAGTTGATGACAAAGCCCAGATGCTGAAGAGAGACAGCGCGAAGAGTGGCTTGTCTGGCCTCCTGGAGGGACTGACACCTGATGAGCCAGTCGTCCAGGTATGGCAAGACAAAGATTCCCTGATTTCTGAGATAGGCCGCCACCACCGCCAGGCATTTGGTGAAAACCCTGGGGGCAGAAGTTAGGCCAAAGGGAAGTACTCTGTACTGAAAATGGTTTCCTCCCACCACAAATCTAAGATATTGTCTGTGGTCTGGATGGATGAGAATGTGGGTATAAGCATCCTTTAAGTCTAAGGAGCATAGCCAATCTCCCTGCTGGAGGTAGGGCAGCAGTATTCCAAGGGTAAGCATCTTGAACTTTTCCCTCTCTAGAAACTTGTTTAGGCTCCGCAAGTCTAGGATAGGCCGGAGGCCTCCTGTCCTTTTTGGTACCAGAAAGCACCTGGAGTAGAAGCCTCGGCCTTCCAGGTGGTGAGCACCGGTTCCACTGCCTGTTCCTTTAGAAGACTTGCCAGCTCCTGAAGGAGGTTTCTGTGCAGAGGGAGTCTTGGAGGCTCCCCTGGAAAGTAGGAGGGGGTATCTGGTGGAAGTGGAGCATGTAGCCCTTTTGGACTATGCTGAGGACCCAGGTATCCCCTTTGATGGCTGGCCACCGGTAGGCATACACGGTCAGCCGACCTCCTGTGCTGAGTGGAGCCAGCTGTGGAGAAGAGGCTATGCTGTGGGAGTCAAAACCCCGCTCCCTGCTGTGCAGGAGCCGGAGCTGGCGGCTTGGGGGTCTTCTGCCTACGGGGCCCATGCCCATGCCCCTGCCCCTTGGCCTGCTGGCCCTGTTGTGGAGCTGGAGAGGCCTGATATTGAGGGTAGGATTTGTAGGCAGCACCCGTCCTTGGGAAAAAGGACTTCTTCCCCGAGCCCTTCTTTTTCTGAGAAGGGGCAGAAGTCTTCCTGGACAGCCTTATCCTGGTGAGAGTCTGAGTCTCGATTTCCGCAGCCTTTTCAGTCATGGGCTTACCAAAGAGGTTTTCACCTCGGCAAGAGACATCGACCAACTTGTCCTGCACCCATGGCTCCAGGTCTGATGACTGTAGCCAGGCCTGACGGCATGCACTGATGCTGGCCACGGCTACCCAGGCCGAAGCCTCAAAGCCATCATAGGCTGCTCGAGAGATAAACTTCGAGCACTCTTGAATCCTTGTTGACAAAGCCTTGAACCTCTGCAAAGGTTCCTCGGAGAGGCCAGCTGAGAACCCAGCAATCTCCTTTGCCAGGTCTCGTAGGTACATGCCCATGTACAGCTGGTAGGTCTGGACACGGCAAAACAGCATAGAGACCTGGAAGCACTTTCTACCGAGGGCATCCAGATTCCAGGCCTCCTGGCAGGGGGTCACCGAGGAGTACATCTTCTGACTCTTCAGATGGTGCATGGCCAATTCCACAACCATGGAGTGGTGCGGTAGCTGCACCTTTTGGAACCCAGGGCTCTTACGGACTCAATAAATGGAATTGACCCATTTGCTAAGAACCGGCGTCAAGGCCGGTGCCTCCCACATATGGAAGAGCAGCCGTTCCAGCATCGGAGGAACCGGTACAGTAAAGGCTTCCTTCGGAGGAAAATCATACTGGAGGGGCATCGAGCTCCTCGGCTCGAGGCTCCTCCTCGGCATCCGCAGGGAAGGCCAAGGCCTTGGCCATGTCCCTCATGAAGTCCGAGAACTGGGTATCCTCCAGGGGGACTGTCTCCGAAGCTCGGTCTCTGGTGAGTCTGAAGGGACGCACCGGGTCCAGAAGGTATGTCCTTCTCGTCCCCCGTCTCCCACTCCGATTCCTCTGAGGAGGAATCGAGCGGCTCCGGCCATGTGGGCCTCGGTGCCACCCGCCCCGATGACATCGGCCCCACACGGGAGGTCGAGGGGTACCTTGATCGAGGATTGACTCAAGACTTCGACTCGAGGATCAGCTCGGTCTCTGGGGTCGACTTAGACGTCGAGGTCCCGGTGGTCAGGGCAGAAGCACCGGTCAGACCGGTGATCAGCACTCGCTGCTGTTCCACAAAGGCAGCCAAGCTGCTCTCCAAGCCATCAACCTGAGTCCAAGTTCAGGAGACTCAGCAGCCCCCGACTCGGGCCCGACGTTGGCTCCCCTGGAGGAGAGTCTACGAGGACAACTGCACTTACATGACTCGGGGACTCCGGCTCCACACGAGGTAGCTTGGAAGGGCCTCTCTGACTCAGAGAGCCCGGGGCAGCGGTCAGGGCTACGCGACCTGGCCCTCGAGGAACCAGGAGCCTCCACCGATGCCGCCCTCATGAGCTTTTTCTTCCTTCGGTGTTCTCGGGAGGGAGACTCCCTTTCAGAACCACCCTGATGGTGCTTGGGGTTGGACTCCCGAGATGTTGAGGCCTCTGATGAAGTCCAGGCCCAGCCGGATGCGGAGTCAGAGAAAATTCTCTCATGTTGATGTTGATGGCTCCGAAGCGCCTTTAATGACATTTTGCCGCACGGGCCACAGGCCAGCGGGTCATGGTCAGACCCGAGGCATCGGAGGCAGCAGTCATGTGTGTCTGTGAGAGACATAAGTTTCTTGCACCGATCACACTTTTTGAACCCGCTGGCAGCCATTGGGGGGGGGAAAAGGGCCCCTGCAAGGTCAAAAGACCAGGCTGTCATTGAAAACACAAAAAAGAGCATGAACGCTAGTCACGAAGGACAAAAAACGAAAATCACAAGTCCAGACTCGATACCGGTGTACCGAGCCCAGGCGGGAGGGGGAACCGGCGTCGAACCGGATAAGACAATGCGAAAATCGCAGCAAAAAATCAACTTTTCCCAGGTGACAAACTCATGTCCGTCGGGCTCCACGGAAAAAGAAAGACTGAGCAAGATGGCACCCTTGGGCATTAAGGGGACTGCGCAGGCGCACTGCATTCCCAAAGGCTTTCTTTGAAAGCTGGGGAAATGCTCCGCATGGGGGCTCCGTCGGCGCCGTCACCCAAATATGAGGACTGACTTCCTGCTTGGTCCTGGAGAAAATAAGTTGACATGTTGGTTCTACAATGGGGTTGGGAAAGGTTTATAGATGGCGCTTTTGCATCTTGTAGATAAAAAATAAAATGTCATGAAATGCCCCCGAGTAATCATCCCATAATCAAAGAACTGAAATGTACTTGACACCATCCACAGAGCCATGCATTTATCTCCAGGATGCGAGCTTCACTGCCTCAGCCTTCACCCTCTACAAAGAGGGTTGAACACCACCAGCACACCTATCTGCTTTACCTTCTCTCCCAGTGCCATTAAGTTAGTCTTGATACACTTGGAGTGATACCTATCAGTATCATTTGCGCCCATATGAATGAGCAATATCGACTAATAGTCAGTAGGCTTGATGAGTCTTGGTAAATTCTCTGTAACATCTTAGATTTTGGCTCCTGGAATATAGCACATCTCTTAGGACATCATGTCTGGTCAGCAGATTGATGCCTTTATATCCCTCAGAAGGGAGTACCCAACCACAACTACCCTTTGCTTGTTTGTGGTCATTGATTTGCCTCTAGTTACTCCTGTTCCTGGGATACTGTAGCCTTTTCCACTTCCAGGGCTGCATACTGTTCTTCAGTTCAAAGGACAGTGAAGTTAGTCTCCGTTCTGAAGGCTCTGGTGACCCAAGTCCAACTGTTTTCTTCCTGTATCATATCATCTTAAAGCCTCCCCCCCTTGACTTACAATGACAGGGGGAACACTGGACCAGCCCACAGATCTACCTGTCTAATAACCTCTTGCCGGCTAGCTAGAATTCACAGCTCAGCTGACTTTTCTCCTTAGGCAAGTATTACCCCACTCTCAGTCATTTTACAATAGGGCCTCTGCTCTTAAAGGCCACCCCACCTCAACAACTTATGACATTAGCTGGTGGTGCCCTATTACAGCCAGAAGATTTGCCTGATCACTTCTCGCTGACTAGATGGAACTCACAGCCCAACTTACGTTCATCAGGCAAGAATCCTGCTACTCTCTCCTAAATTAGGAAACATTTAAAATAAACTGCAGAAAGCAAAGCTATTTACCTATAATGAGAGATCCTCTGTAGAAAGCAAAAACACAAAACAGACACACCAGTGCAAGATGTCAGACAGTGCCATAATATACCAGCTTTCTCAGAGCCCACAAAATACTATTTTTGGAACATACACAAGAGTTTCCATTCAGTCCCCATTCTGTACATATATCTCAGTCCTTTCCCAGCTTTTAGAAAACTGCTCCAGGTCAGTGCATGAGTACATCTTTCTGATTTAATTTGCTCTCTACGGAGAGCTGCCATGACAAATTTGCAACTCTGCTTTCTCTGCCAACAAGGAGAGAGTTGAGAATTCTGTTCCATTATTACTGCTCTTCCAATAGAAGCCCTGAAGGCACTGAAGAGGGGGAGCTCAGTCAAATAAGTACTGTAGCACAGCCTTCCAAATGCACTAACAGACAGTTCATTTAAACAGCAGTGAAAGGTAAAGGCATGGGCAATGGACCACACTGGTGCTTTACAAATATCTTCCTCAGAGAGAGTATAGATAAACAACCACCACTATTGTCTCTGAAACTTGCTGGCCTACTAGGCCTGTGGAAGATGTATACTCTGAGCCAACTGGAGATGCTTCTCTTTGCGAATGTGGAATCAGGTCTATTTGAGCCATAAGAAATGAACAGCTGGGTAGAGGATCAATGTGTCTTCATTCTAAGTAGTAAGCCAACATTTCTCCAGTTCAGCATACATGGTTTCCTCCCATTTACTATTCTGAGGCTAGGAAAAGAACTTGAGATTTTTATTTTATTTATTTATTTGGCTAAGTTTATATACCGCTTTTCGCAATAGTCAAAACGGTTTACAAAGAACTGGAAGTTGTACAAACAGCGTTTACATTATAACAGGAACAAGGGATGGGGTAGTTGGGAGGATTAACTACGTGCAGGTTGATGATCTGTGTGTTTGTGTAGTGCTTGATATGTTGACTATGTACATATTTGAGAGCTATCTACATAGTCTTGTAATGTTGGGTTTAAGGGGATGATTAGGAATGGTGCTCAGTTGCTGAGGTGCCTGGCGCAGGAACACTCCCCAGCATCCAATAGTAATGCTTTTGGGAGCATTCCTCCACACGAGTGGCTGCCTTCCCACCGTCCTTTAAGGTCTCCTCAGTAAGGTGAATAGTGGAGAAACGGAAAATGTAGAAAAAATATGGATAAATAACTTGAGGGGGAGATGGGTGGGTTGTGAAGACAGATTCCTGCTGTTCCCAGAGATTACCTGTTACATGTGAGTAACTACATCTCCAGGAACAATCAGGAAGTCAGTCTTCACGTATGGGACTCCCTAGCACATGACCGCCCTACGAAGGAAAAGGATTCCGGTGTCGCAGAGGTTGCAGCAGGGATCCAACAGACTCAGCTTGTTCGGAGCACTTCTTGGAAGGTGGTCAGATAGGTGGTGGGCAAGTTGTCTAAATTTGAAACAAGCTACATAGTACAGATTGGCCAAATTGGGCATCACTTCTGGAGTCCTTACCAGATAGTAGTGAGTTGCAAAGGTGTGCAGTGAAGACCATGTGGCTGCTTGGCAGATGTCTGAAATTGACACAGATGAAAGGTTGGCTACGATAGTAGCCATGGCACGGACATTATGGGCTGTGACATGGTTTTGTAGAGAGAGACCCACCTGCTAGTAAGCAAAGGATATGCAGTCTGCAATCCAGTTAGAGAGAGTTCTCTTGGAAACTGGTAATCCCAGATGACACTGGTCAAAGGAAGCAAACAACTGAGAGGATTGGTGATGATCCTTGGTAAAGTCGATAAAGAAGGCCAGTGCTCTCTTACAATCAAGAGTATGCAGTTTTGCCTCAGCAGGGGAGCTATGAGGTCTGGGAAAGAAAGTTGGTAGTGAAATGGACTGGTTCAAATGAAAAGGAGTAACAACTTTTGGTAAAAATTTAGGATGTGTCAGGAGGACCACCTTGTCATGGTGAAACCTGGTATATGGAGCGTAGTCCACCAAAGCCTGAAGTTCACTCACTCTGAGCTGATATCAAGGCTACTAGGAAAAGTACTTTCTATGTCAAAAACTTTAAAGTAGTTGACACTAAAGGCTCAAAAGGAGGCCACATTAGTTGTGCCAAGCCAGCATTTAGATCCCATGCCGTGGCTGGTGGGCGAAGGGGTGGCTTGGTCAAGAGAAGACCCCTTATGAATCTTGAGACCAACGGGTGTAGGGACACCTGGTGGTTATCTAGAGTATGGTGAGACACCAATATGGCAGAGAAATATACTCGCACTGAGTTAGTTTTAAGGCCTGATGACAAGTGGAGGAGGTATTGTAGAAGTTCTGGAAATTGACATGTAAAGGGATCTAGGGCCCTTTGTGTGCACCAGAGCAAGAATCTTCTCCATTTGAAGGCATAAGTACGCCTGGTGGAATCTTTCCTGGAAGACAGCAGAACTTGTAACACCTCTTCCTGAAGTCCTAGATGAGAGGACAATGCACTCAGCTGCCAGACTGTCAGATGGAGGGACCGGAGATTGGGGTGTAGGAGGGTTCCCTATTCCCGAGTCAGGAGATTGGGAGAACACCTATGTGGCAAGGAAGATATTGAGCTAGCTGATGGAGAAGAGGAAACCATGATTGTCTCGACCAGTGAGGCACAATGAGAATCATTTCGTCCTGGTTGTTCCGGAGCTTGAAAAGCGTCTTTGCAATGAGAGGAAAGGGGGAAAGGCATAAAGAAGACCTTGTTCTCATTGTTGGAGAAAAGAATCCAAGCTCTCCCTGTAAGGAGATGGAATTCTGGAGCAATAATGAGGCAACTGAGTGCTGTCCGGAGAAGCAAAGAGATCAAGTAGTGGGAACCCCCAGAGGTGGAATAATTGTTGCACTACTACTGGGTTTAAACTCCACTCGTGTGGGTGGAGAAATCAACAATCTGTCTGCTAGTTTGTTCTCCTCCCCTGGCAAATATACTGAATGTACATGAATTTTGTGGGCTATTGCCCAAGTCCATAGGGCTAACGCCTCTCTGAATAATGGGTGAGAGCCTGTTCCTCCTTGTTTGTTTATTATAAAACATGGCCACATGATTGTCGATTTGTATGAGGACTATCTTGCCCAGTAGGTGGTGAGAGAACACCCGGATAGCATTTAATATGGCTCTGAGTTCGAGTAGACTGATATGCAGGCAAGTCTCTGGATAAGACCAGAGGCTCTGGGTTGTCAGACCATTGAGGTGAGCCCCTCAACTGTGATGCATCTGTTGCCAGAGTTCAGTGTGGTAAAGACTTTTGAAAAGGTAATCCTACGTCGAGGTCCTCTGGTATAGTCCACCAGAGAAGGGAGGCTTTAATCAAGGGAGAGATGGTGATGAGATTGGAGAGGTGATCGCTGGATTGTCTCCACTGCTGTGAAAGGTTCCAATGACTCCCTCAAATATTGAGACGGGCATGGAGTATAGCATGTACCGTTGAGGCTATATGGCCTAATAATCGTAGGTATGTCCTTGGCTGTCACTGTTGACTGCTGCTGGATATGAGAAGTTAGAGCTAGTCTGATATGTCTGTCTTCTGGGAGAAAAGCTCAAGCTTGAACAGTATCCAGTCGAGTTTCTATGAAATACAGGTTATGAGATGGAACTAGGTGTGACTTTAAATAGTTGATAACGAATACCATGTTTTATAAGTCATGGATGGTTTGCTGAAGGGCCACTGCTACTGACTGGGCGGTATCTGCCTTTAATCATCTAAGTAAGGGAAGAGAAAGATTCCCAAGGTCCTGATGTAAGCTGCAACGACAGCCAGACACTTTGTGAAGACTAGAGATACTGAAGACAGTCCAAAGGGGAGGGCTCGATATTGATAATGTTGGTTTTGAAAGACAAACCTGAGGTACTTTCTGTAGTTTGGATGTATGAGGGTGTGAGTATATGCATCCTTTAGAGCCAATCATTTGTTTGGAGATAAGGAAGAAGAGTTCCTAGAGAGATCCTGAACTTTTCTTTGATAAGGAATTTGTTGAGATTCCTGAGATCCAAAATTGTTCTGTATCCTCCTGTTTTCTTTGGAATTACGTAGTAACAGGAGTAGAACCCTAGACCTTGCTGAGACAGAGGAACCTCTTCTATTGCTCCTTGAGTTACCAGAGAGTGGATCTCCTGAAGGAGTTAGGAGGTGTGATGGTGATCCAGGCCTGGTGGTCCTACAAAATGAGTTGGTGGTGGGTTCTTGAAACTAAACTAAAGGCCCTTGTTGACTAATTTCAGGGTCCAGGGTTCTGAGGTGAGGAAGATCCATCTTTGGACACATTGGGCTAGTCTGCCTGGAATTTGCGGAGGGGTAGGCAAACATTGGACAACTGGCTACACTCTTTAGGAAAGAGAGCGTAGTTACTCACCTGTAACAGGTGTTCTCCAGGGACAGCAGGAATCAGTCCTCACTTATAGGTGAGGTCAGCACCAATGGAGCCCGCGCGGAGCAATTCCCCAGCTTTCAAAGAAAGCCTTTGGGATTGATACCACACATGCATGGTCCTCTTCCTGCCCAAGGGTGCCATCTTGCTCAGTCAGGTCCCTTAGCTAGAGCCCTACCAAGCAGATGGCAAGGGAAGGACAAAAATTCAGCAACTCATCAGGGGAGGCGGGAGGGTAGTGAGGATGCCTGCTGTCCCTGGAGAACACCCATTACAGGTGAGTAACTACGCTTTCTCCAGGAACAAGCAGGAAGTCAGTCCTCACTTATGGGACTCCCTAGCTACAAGCTACCAAACCTGTAACCAAAAAATGCTTCCTCGAGGCCATGAGCAGAAGTCAAAGCACGAAGGAGCCCGAGTCCTTGGGTCGAAGCCCTCGGTAGCCATAAAGAAGGGTCATGGACAGGAGTTGCTTATACCCTGAACAGATTACGGAGTATAGCCTGGCCGAAGTTGGTGGGACTACCTCTCCAGGCGGTAATGGGCGGCAAAGGTACTCGTAGAAGACCAGTTTGGAGCGCAGCGAGGCCACCATGGCCGCTTTGGCTCGGACCCCATGTGCAGTGACTCGACGATCCAGAGGGACGCCTGCCTTCGCATGGGCAAACACGATGCAGTCCGCCAACCAAACAGAGAGGGTGCGTTTGGTGACTGCTTGTCCCTGCCTACTGGGGTCATAGGTCACGAAAAGTCTGTCAGACTTGCAGTGAGTCTGGGTATGCTGCAAGTAGAAGGCGAGGGCCCGCTTGCAGACGAGGGTGTGGAGAGCCGCTGATGCCTCATCGGCATGGGGGCTCGGGAAGAAGGTCGGGAGCACTCTCTCCTGGTTGAGATGAAAGGCCGACATGACCTTGGGTAAGAACTTAGGGTGCGACCGGAGTACCACCCTGTTCCGATAAAACCTGGTGTAAGGGGCACCAGCCATGAGTGCCTGAAGCTCACTGACTCGGCGAGCCGAGGTCAGTGCCACCCGGAAGGCTACCTTCCAGGACAAGTGCCGGAGCGAACACGTCACCATCGGCTCGAAGGGTGGGCAAGTGAGCTGCGTGAGCACCACGTTCAAGTCCCATTCCGCCGGAGGGGGATGGGTGGTTTGGATAACAGAAGGCCCCGCAAGAAGCAGGAGACTAGTGGTTGCCCCGAGAGAGGCTTTCCGTCGATATGGAGATGATCAGCTGATATGGCGCTCAAATGAACCCTAACAGAGTTCGCCTTCAGCCCTTCCCTCAAGAGGTGGTACTGGAAAACCCACTGAACCAGGCACGAGAAGGGGTCGATCAGGTGTTCCGAGCTCCAAACAGAGAAGAGTTTCCACTTAAAGGCATAAGCCCGCCTAGTAGAGTCCTTCGTCAAGGCAAGGAGGATTTCCTTGACCTCCATCGGGAGGGCCAGAGAGGCTAGAGAGACCCATTCAGCCGCCAGGCCGTGAGGGATAGGGAGGTTAAGTTCAGGTGTAGTATCCGACCCTCCTTCTGCGTCAGCAAGTCCCTGGCAGAGCCCAGGGGAATCGGAGGCTCCAACAACAGCCGGAGCAGGAGTGGAAACCAAGGCTGCTAAGGCCACGAGAATCACTGATGCCCTGTCCTGCTGAACCTTGAACACAATCCTCGCAATGAGGGGGAAAGAAGAGAATGCATATAGGAGACTGGAGGACCAGTCCAGGAGAAATGCATCGGGGTCCTCCCTGCCTGGGTGCGGCACCGGGCCGCAGAAGCGAGGAAGCTGTGTGTTCTGGGGGCTGGCGAAGAGGTCCATCACTGGAGTGCCCCAGCGTAGAAACAGCAAGCCTGCCACTTTGGGATCCAGGCACCACTCATGGGGGAGAAGGAATCTGCTGAGCCTGTCCGCCAGGCCATTCTCCTGACCCAGGAGGTACGTCGCCTTGAGGGACATCCTCCGTCGAGCGGCGAAAGAGCAGATGAGGACTGCCTCCCTGCAGAGGGAGCGCGACCCCATGCCCCCTCTTTGTTGATGTAGAACATCGCTACCCGGTTGTCGGTCTTCACCAGAACTGACTTCCCGCTGAGAACATCCTCGAAGGCCCTCAGGGCCCACCGGATGGCCCAGAGCTCAAGCAGGTTTATGTGCTGCTCAGCTTCCACAGGTGACCACTGCCCCTGTGTGCAGAGACACCCGCAATTGGCTCCCCACCCTAACAAGGAAGCATCTGTGGTCAGTACCTGGAAGGGCAATCCCTGCAGGAGGTTGTGGGGTTTTTTCCACCACTTCAGGGACAAACGAAGGTAGGGATGAACCCTGATGGGGTCCCTGAGGCGTCCGAGGGATTGACTCCATTGGGAGCTGAGACACAACTGGGCGGCCGCATGTGCAGATGGGAGTGAGGAACCACACGCATGGTTGAGGCCATGTGGCCCAAGAGATGTAGCATGGACCGAGCGGTGACCTAGTGGGTGCTTTGGACGCAACCCGCCAGAGCCCGGAGGGAAGTAGAGCGATCCACTGGCAAGAAAGCAATGGCCTGCCGAGTATCGAAGTGCGCCCCAATGAACTCGAGAGCCTGTGTCGGCTCGAGGTGAGACTTTGGGTAGTTGATCAAGAAACCCAAGCTCTCCAAGAGGAGGACAGTGCACGACATTGCTTGTCGGGCCTCCTCAGCGCAGGAGCCTGTAACAAGCCAGTCGTCGAATTAGGGAAACACTGGCATGTTCTGGCGCCGAAGGTGAGCGGCAGCAACAATGAGGCACTTCGTGAAGACCCGTGGGGCGGATGCAAGGCCGAAGGGGAACACTCTGTACTGGAAGTGCTCTCCCTGGACAATGAAGCACAGGTACTGCCTGTGTTGGGGGTGGATCAAAATATGGATGTAAGCATCCTTTAGATCCAAGGAGCATAGGCAGTCTCCCTGCTGGAGGAAGGGCAGCAGCACACCAAGAGATAACATCTTGAATTTCTCCCACACCAGGAACTTGTTTAGCTTGCGGAGGTCGAGGATAGGCCGCAGACCCCATCTTTTTCGGGACGAGGAAGTACAAGGAGTAAAAGCCCTGACCTCGAAGGTGGGGAGGGACCTTCTCAACTACCCGTTGGGCAAGGAGGGAATATAATTCCTGCTGCAGCAAAAGCTGGTGTGTGGGGAGTCGAGGAGGCTCCACCGGGGAGAAAGAGTGGAAGCCTGTTGAAGTGGAGGTGATAGCCCTCCTGGATGATCTGGAGGACCCAGGTGTCCGAGGTGATAAGCGCCCAGGACGGGGCGAAGCAGAACAGGCGCCCCCCCACTGGTTGCTGTACTGCCGAAGGGCGAAGGGCTATGCCGCTGGCGTCAAAACCCCTGAGGGAGTTTGTGGGGGAGCCGGTGTCTGGGCCTTCGGGCCCTTTGGTTTATGGTGGCCCTGGCCGGCTTCCCCTGCGTGGGAGTGGTCGGCATGGGGGTAGCTGGGTACGGCGGGTAGCCGTGGTACTGGAGGCCTTTCCCGGGTTTGAAGGGTTTCCTGGTAGGCTGCTTCTTCCGAGGCAGCACAGAGGTCTTGCGGGAGAGACGGGTCCTAGTGACGTACTCCGTCTCGATCTCCATGGCTTTCTCTCCATCAGCTTACCAAAAGGCTGTTCGCCGAGGCAGGGCAAGTCCAGGAGCTTCTCCTGTACCCACTGCTCCAAATCTGAAGATTGGAGCCAAGCCTGGCAGAGGGGACAATGCCTGCGGCCGCCACCCAAGCCGATGTCTCGAAGCCATCATAGGAGGCTCGAGAGAGATACTTGCAGCAATCAGCCACTGATTTCAACAAGGTGCGGAACCTGTCGAGGGGCTCGCCCTCGAGGCCTGCCGAGAAACCTCCAAGTTCTTTCGCTAAGTCACAAAGGAACATACCAATATATAATTGGTATGCCTGGATGTGACAAAACAGCATGGAACCTTGATAGGCCTTGCGGCCCAGGGCATCAAGAGCTCTTGATTCTTGAACCGGCGGTACCGATGAGTGGGACTTCGGGCTTTTCTGCTTCCTCATGGCTGATTCCACCACCATCAAGGTGTGTGGGTCTTTCAGAAGTCTGGCCCTCGCTGTACCTTGTACATTGTGTCAAGGTGCTTGCTCACAATGGGAATAGAGGCTGGAGCCTCCCACATGAGGAGAAGTAGCTGAGATAGAATCAGCGGCACCGGCACGGTGAGGGATTCCCTGGGCGGGGCCTCATACTGAAGAATATCAAGTTCTTCAGCACAAGGGTCCTCCTCGGCCAGGGTGACCAGGATGAGGGACCGAGCCATGTTCTGAATAAACACAAAAAAGAAGGTGTCCTCAGGTGGTCAACGCCGCTGGAGATCAGGTGGCGAGGGGTCAGACGGAAGATCTCGGTGGGTGCGGGTCTCCGGGGATGTGTCCTCATCAGATTCCCAGTCCGAAAAGTCGGTCGAAGGATCCAAGCCGGGCGGTTCTCCCTGTCCGATGGCCAGCAGCCTGGAGCTGGAGGCCCTGGATGATCTCGCCCCTGAGGAATGGGAGAGCGAGCGAGACAGACGTCGAGGACCCTCACGAGGCTCGTGGCTCTCGGGGGTTTCCCGGATGGATTTGGGTGTCCCACGCAAGGGACCCGCAGTCTCCGGGCGTGAGTCAGCAAAGCTGGCCATGAGCGCCTGCTGGGAAGCGATGAACGCAGAAAGACTCTGAGGCAGCCTTTCGAAAAATGTCTTCGGACTTCTGCTTACGGCTGAGCAGGGCCTTAGAGGACATTTTCTTACAGAGAAAACAGAGCTGTGGGTCATGTTCGGCTCCCCCATACCTTAGACAACAGTCATGTGTCTGTAAGAGACATGTTCCTAGCGCATCTATCGCATTTCTTAAATCCGGTGGCCATGGGGGCAAAAACGGCCCCTGCGAGGTCAAGACCCACGCGGCCAGTGGTTAGGAGAAAAAAAAAAGGGCGCGAAACCCGTAAGAAAAAAATTTTGGAAAAGCTATCCCTGTAAGCTCCGAAAAAGAAAGCAAAGGGGAGGACGGGTAGAGGACCGATGCAACCGGAAAAAAGGAAGAGAGCCTGTTAAGGCGAGGAAAAGTAAACTTTTTCCGAGGGACGAGGACATGCATCCGAATGGCTCCATGGAAAAAGGGAGACTGAGCAAGATGGCACCCTTGGGCAGGAAGAGGACCATGCATGCGTGGTAGCAATCCCAAAGGCTTTCTTTGAAAGCTGGGGAATTGCTCCACACGGGCTCCGTCGGTGCAAACATCACCCATAAATAAGTGAAGACTGACTTCCTGCTTGTTCACTGGAGAATCAAAAATTTTGAGCGGCCTGAGATGTAGTGGCAGGCTGTGGTTTTGTCACCTTGGGTTTCCTAGGCTGCTTGAAGCCTGTTGCCTCTGCTGTATTTGAGGAGTAGAATATGAATATGAATACTGGGGGGGGGGGGGGGGTAGAACCTCTTTCTTTGGAAAGAAGGGCTTTTTAGATGCAGATTTCTGTTTTGAAGGATCTGCTGTCTTTGAGAGCTGTTTCATTGTGAGGTCATCAGTCTCCATTTCCCCTGCTTTCTCTCTCCAGTGTTGTCCAAAGAGGTTTTCCTCCATTACATGGGATGTTGATCAGTTTATCCTGGACCTACTGTTCCAGATCAGAAGCTTGGAGCAAGGCTCCAATGCAGGCTACAGCTGCCCTGCGATTGGCCTCAAAGGCATCAAAAGCAGCCCTTGTTAGGAACTTTGAAGTATTCTGTGTATGGGCTACTAGTATCTGATGAGCTGGTTGCTTATCAGCGGGTAGTAGAGATGTGAACTCTGCTAGATCTCTAGAGATGTCCCTTAGAAATATGCCCATATAGAGCATGCAGGAATCTATTCTGGAGGCCAGCATATTTGCCTGGAAAGCCTTTCTGCCAAAGGCATCGAGGGCTCTGGCCTCCCTGCTTGGGGGAACAGAGGAGTGATTTTTCTGGCTTTTAACTCTCCTCATGGCAGACTCCATCACCATGGAGTGGTGAGGAAGTTGTGGCTTCTGGAACCCTGGAGATGGTGGAACCCTATAAAAGGTATCTAGGCATTTGCTAACAGCCAGTGTTGAGATGGGTGCTTCCCATATTCTAGTTAGTTGCAGCTTCTTTGGGTGCAGAAAGGTACTGAAGGATATCTAGCTCCTCTGCCCTCGGTTGTGTCTCTGTGGCTACTGATACATCGAGTGCCGCTGCCATGACCTTAATAAAATCTTGAAAGGGCATGTCCTCAGGCGGTGACCGTCGACACTTGTATGGGGGTGATGGATCCGACGGCAGATCTATATGTGCACCGGAATCGACTGATTCCAGTAAAAAAATTGAAATAGTCTGTCTGGACCTCGATAACATCTGTGTTGGGTGGAAGGAACACACTGTGAAGATCACAGCAGAGCCGATTGCACCAGAGCTTGGGATATCGGTAGTTCCGATGATCAGTGTGAAGCTGTCTGTCAGAGAAACTGGAGGTGCATTGAGCTGTATAGCAAGGCCTATTTGCGTCTCCAATGTCGATGCCGTAAGAGGCAAAGTGCCAGATGCTGGTGCAACTGCCACTAAGACAGCCACAAAGCTCCTTTCAATTATGATGATGCAGTCATCGAGCATTGGTACCGGAGGAAGAGTAGCTCCAGACATTACAGAATGGGCTACAAATCATGATGCCGGTATCGGGAGCTCCACTGAAGATTGAACCTTGGGGGCATCCCCGAACCCCTGTGAGGCTTTGGAGGGTGAAACCTCCCACTGGGGTTGCTTCGCTGGACGGTCTGCATCGGAGTGGGAAGAATAGGATGGTGATCTGAGTCTGATGCCAATCTCGAGGAATGGGATGCCCTCGATGTCTATGTCTTTTTGTTGCTGTGCTCCGGGGACTCCAGTCGATGCTTCTTAGTTGTCAATGAAAATGAGGACTAGGAAGCATGGGATGATTTGAAAGGAATCAATACCACCGAGGAGTGCACTGAAGGAACTGTTGGAAACAGCTTAGCCTTCTGCTTGTCCTGGTTCTTCCTACCTCTGGTGGTCATATAGCAGCAGGAAGTGCAGGACGTGACATTGTGGTCTGGGCCTAAACAGAGCATTTTTTTTTTAACACTACTCCTAGGCTTATCCATTTTTGGGAAGGGGGGGGAAGCAAAATCAAATTTATTTATCTTTCTTATATACCGCGCTCTTCTGTATCAGTGCAGTTTACATCAAAACATAACTGTCCAGCACAGGTGGTCTGCACTGGATTTACAATATAACGTGGGTATATGTACAGGTAATAACAGGGTAACTATACACAGCTATATACAGGTAACTTACAGCATACGTTTGGAAATGATTCAATTGTGTCCTATCGGCTCAGCTGCGTATTGGCTGATAGTAGGGTGATAAGAGATACTATTTGTCAGGAGGATCCGTGTCCGGCATGCTTGGTTTCAATCTTAGGTGGATGTTACTCACGGGTTGTTTATGTGGGTCACTGGGCGTGGCTTGCTGTGGGGAGTGGCCCTGGTCAGTATAGTACTGTAGGAAGAGATGATGTTTAAGTGCCTTTCTAAACTGGGAGATGACCTTGATAGCCCTGATAGCGGGGGGGAAGGGCATTCCAGCAGGTAGGTGCATATAGTGAAAAAACCCCTGGATCTTGCAGCTTGTGAGCATTTTGTTATCTGCCTTGGTAGGATCAAAGTATTTATAGCGGCTGATCTTCTCGTTCTATTAGGGGGCATCTGGATAAGATCTATGATTGATGTAGAGGAGCAGTTGTTAATGGCTTTGAATGTAAGTGTAAGCACCTTAAATGTTATCCTGCTTTGGACTGGAAGCCAGTGCAGTTGTTTTAATATTGGTATTATATGTTCCTTCCTTGGTGCCCCTTGCAGAATTCTGGCGGCTGCATTCATGGCTAGTTGCAGCGGGGTTATGGTGGCTTTTGGAAGGCCGTGTAATATGGCGTTGGCGTAATCAAGATGTGGGGTTACAAGAGCTTGGTAGACAGATCGAAAATCTTCAGGTTCCAGGAGCGGTCTCAGGTGGCGAAGTGTTCTAATCTTGTTGTAAACTGCTTTTACCATATTGCTTATCTGGTCCTTCATATTGAGCTGTTGGTCAATGATAACTCCAAGATACCGGATAGATGATTTGCTTGTGAGTTCAGCATCTCGGACCTTCAGGATGCCCACTTAGGCCTAAAAGAAAAATTATTGAAAAATAAAAAAAGGAATTTAGAAAATTTAACAAAAACGGGAACCGGAATCGACGGGGAGTCGAGTTGGTTGACAAAGGCAGAAAAGAGGGAACCGGCTGGTATCATAAAAAAGTAGAAGTCTCTTAACATGGTGAAAGAGGGACGAGGTCTCAACGGCACCAAGGAAAAAAAGACCTGAAGGGAAGGCAGAAAGGCAGCCACACATGCATGGAACGACGCTCCCAAAAGCATTCCTATTGGATGCTGGGGAGTGTTCCAGTGCCGGGCTCAGTCTGTGCCGACTGAGTCACCCATATATGAAGACTGCCTTCCTGCTTGTTCCTGGAGATTGATTTTTGCTTTGGCAGCATTTTCAAGATTTATCAGCTAGTGCAGGGTTGTCTGCCCCTTCTAATGCCGTTCTTTATTATAGGGGGTACCACTCTGACATTTTTGTTTTTAATGAGATGTGACGTCTCCCAATGAGGTTGATTTCCTGTTTTCTATCTTTTTGCTTCCTTGCTTTTTGCATTTAAGTCTTTATTTAGCATTCCGTGGTCTGACTGATCTCCATCATACATTTTTTTGAATTTGAATGTTCTATTGGAATATGAATTTGATTGATGTTTTATCATTTTTTCTAATTAATATATCCATATGGAATATGAGTTATCTGTGCCTTATTTTTCTTACCTTTGTTTTATCTGTATTTGTTTTTTAGACATTGCTTCACATCATTGTATTTTCTGATATTTTACCATACTATTTTATCAATTTATGTGTGTCCCTGAAGCAGGCTGCAGCCAAAACATGTTGAGTGGTTTATGAATAAGCTGTTAATGTAAATATTTTGTTGTATGGTTTTTATGGAATGGTAATGTGTTTGTAATAAAATTGTTTGCCCTTGTTTGTTTGTTTTGGACTACCACTGCTTGTTTTATATTTATATTCTCTGGTTCTCAGTCATTATTATTCTACTACTCCACTCCACAAGCGCATAGCAAAGGTATGCAGAAAAAAAAAAGAAGATTGCCAAGTATAATAAAAAAACATAAATATCAAAGGGTGAGTTAGGAAGCTTGATTAACAGTGAAAAAAAATTGAAAGTTAACTCATACATCCAATCTCCTGAACTAATGAACTAAGAGTGCACGTGAGAATGTGGGAGTGTGTGTGTGTGTGTGTGTTTGTGGGTGTGTCTATGACCTAAATGGTAAAGGTTTTTCTGAGCTCTCCATGCTTTGCCCCGTCAGGATCAGCAGATGATACCATCTGACTGCTAAATCATTCTGCTCGTTAAAGAAAGCACAGTTACTTACCTGTAACAGGTAATCTCTGGGAACAGCAGGAATAAGTCTTCACATATGGGTACGTCGGTACCGACGGAGTCTGCGCAGGAACGCTTCCCAGCTTCCAATCAGAAAACTTTTGGAAGCATCCCACCACGCCTGCGTGCTGCCTTCCCGCCTTTCCCAACTGTCTCTCCTCAGTTAAGTTTTAAAGCTGAGACAAAGAGAGAGAGAGAGAGAAGGGAAAGAGAGAGAGAGAGAGAAGGGAAAGATAGAGATAGAGAAAAATACAACGCCTGGGGAGGTGGGGGGGGGGGGTTGTGAAGACTTATTCCTGTTGTTCCCAGAGATCACCTGTTACAGGTAAGTAACTGTGCTATCTCCAGGAACAAGCAGGAATGAGTCTTCACATATGGGGACTCCCAAGCTAAGATGCCTGGAGTCCCAGCATGTTATAGACTGGAACATGCTACACCTCATATCGCCAGGCATCCTCAGGATGGAGGGTAGGAGTTGAGAACAGAAAGGTGCTGAAAGAGACAGCTAACCTAGCATAGGACTGCAGGCAAGGAGTCCTTGTGTGGATGACAATTATCATCAATATATTGAAAAGGAAATATTGCAATATGGACCTCCCCTAACAGGATTGCAGAAAAGTATGGAGGTTCATGAGATCTACTGGGGATCCAGTAGAGGAACCTCAAGGAGGACCCCACTGTGAAGTGGAGGTAATAAACCTGTTAGAAAAAACAGTGGAGGTCAGAATCCTGAAAGGTGAGAGGTAACCCCAGAGATCAACTGGGGTAGTACAAAAACAGTAGGCCTTCAGCGGAAGGCTTTATGAAAAAGGCCTAGACTCTTTGGGCTGCAGAGTGTCTCACTCTTAGGAGCAAAAAGAGGAAAGGCTGACCGATTTGGACAAACCGGCCTAGTCCTTGTGGGAAGAAGGGGTATGGAAAACCCCTTGCATCCCAAAAAGAAGGACAGATGTCTGAGGCATTAGAGCCGCTGATTAACTGAAGATCTGCAATGTCTTTCCTAACTGGTGTAGCTAGGAAAGATACTGGAGATGGAGAGCTTCAGGGGTACCTAAACCTTAAGGTTATGGTAGAAGTTGTTTACCACGGGAAGTGGTTGTGTGTGTAGAACCCCAAACATGCTGGAACAGCATGGTATGGGTAGAGCCCAATTGACAGAATCATATAGAGATATGTATAGCTATATGAGCATAAGACAGTCAGATAAGTATATGAATACATATTTACCTATAATAAAATATCTCGACAGACACACATATATATGTATATATGTATATATATATACATATAGATATATAGATAGACATATAAGAATATATCTATAGTGAGATATAGAAGGGCATAATATATATACACACAAATGACAGATATATATATCTATAGAGATGTATACAGATATATATATAGATATGAATATATAGGCCTATATATAGGTGTCTGCAGTTAAGCAGACAGAGATATGCCTATAGAAGTATATTCACATAGGATATGTGGAGCAGAAAGATTCATCTAATAACAAGAAGGTGGAACCTACTTGAGAAGATATATAGAGAATCTATTCCTCCTGGTTATGATGGAGAGAGTCAGGGGAAAAATCTCCCTGACAAGGAACAGACTAGATTGCTGCAAGAATGCTAGCCAGTGAAATAACCAGGATAGTTACGTGAAGAGCAGAGGATAATATCAGTCTGCAGGCAGCAAGTCTCGAGTCTTCCAGAACTCTAGCATGGTAAATGGACAGAAGACGCATAGGAATGAGATACCATGTTGACCTACTTGAGGGGGAAAAAGGGTATCATGCGTTCTTTAGCTGAATATGCGCTGTCCATGAAGGATTAGGATACCATGAGGACGAGCTGCAGGGAAAAAAAGAGCATATTCCCGGTGGGAATCCAGAGGACCAAACCAGGGAATTGAACAACTCTTTAATCTTTCACGTAAGAGAAGGCCCATGTCCTTTGTTTTAAAAAGGAGATAGAAGGGTAGGAAGAACCCTTTCAGTCATGAAGGCATGACTGAGGGAGCCTTTTCCAACCATCTAAGACAGCTGTTAGAGAAAATCCTAATGCTCTCTAGCAAGGGCCCATAGTGGAAAGCTTCTCTGTAGAGTTGCAGACAGCATGATGCAGGAGAATTAGGGGATAGAACTGGCTGTTGGAAAAGCCAGTACCTACGTCAACTATGCTGCCAAACCCAAGGGAATTGGAGATGGCAAGAATAGAAGACAATTCAAGAAACCTGTAGTGATAAGATTTTCCAAGACAGATGAATCCACTGTCTTGGAGTCACTACTAAGGCCAGAAACAATGTCCGTGGAGGACAACCCTGGATGCTTGTGGAAAAGAACCAGTGGTCCAATCACTAGAGCTCCTGCATGGGCAGCTGCTAGTAAGACAGCAGAAGAATCTTTCTGTTTAAAAACAGAAAGAAAGCACAGTTACTTACCTGTAACAGGTGATCTCTGGGAACAGCAGGAATAAGTCTTCACATATGGGTATCGTCGGTACTGACGGAGCCTGCGCAGGAACGCTCCCCAGCATCCAGTAAGAAAGCTTTTGGGAGCATCCCACAGCACCTGCGTGCTGCCTTCCCGCCTTTCCTAACAGCCTCTCTCCAGTTCGAGTTTTAAAGCTGAGACAAAGAGAGAGAGGAAAGGAAAGATAGATAGATACAACTCCTAGGGGAGGTGGGTGGGTTGCGAAGACTTATTCCTGCTGTTCCCAGAGATCACCTGTTACAGGTAAGTAACTGTGCTATCTCCAGGAACAAGCAGGAATGAGTCTTCACATATGGGGACTCCCCAGCTAGAGATGCCAGGGAGATCTCCAAAGTTGAGTCCCTGAGAAGGGCTCTACCTCACCCCATGGATCTCGGGCATCCAACCAGGGATGGGGGGTAGGAGTTGATTAGGTATGGAACAGATGTTTGAGAACAGCCTGACCAAACAAGGCATCCCGGCGGGAGTCCTTGTCCAAGCAGTAATGGGCTGTAAAGGTATGAACTGAGGCCCAGGTGGCCGCTCGACAGATTTGGTCGATGGACACAGAGTTTAGATGAGCCATAGAGGCTGCCATGGCCCTCACATTGTGAGCTGTGACATGGCCCTCCAGAGAAAGGTTCTTACTCTGGTAGGCGAAGGAAATACACTGAGCAATCCAATTAGACAGAGTTCTCTTAGAAACTGGAAGTCCTAAATAAGAGGGATCAAAAGCAACAAAGAGTTGAGAGGACTTTCTATGTTGCTGTGTCCTTTGTAAGTAGAAAGCAAGTGCTCTTTTACAATCCAGGGTATGAAGATTCCTCTCTGCACTTGATGCATGAGGTCCTGAAAAAAATACAGGTAAATACACCTCCTGGTTCAGATGAAAAGGTGAGACCACTTTAGGCATAAAGTGTGGATTAGTTCGGAGGACTACCTTGTCATGATGGAACCTTGTATAAGGAGGATTAGCCACCAAGGCTTGCAGCTCACTGATACGGCGAACTGAGGTGACTGCAATGAGAAAAATAACCTTCCAGGAAAGGAATTTCAAGGAGGTAGTGGCTAAGGGTTCAAAGGGTGGCTTCATAAGCTGGCCAAGAACAAAATTCAAATCCCACGCCACTGGAGGTGGTCTAATGGGAGGTTTAGTTAAAAGAAGGCCTCTCATGAATCTTGCTATAAGAGGATGAGAGGAAATAGGATGTCCATTGAGAGGCTTAAGGTTTGCTGCAATAGTACTCAAATGGACTCTTACTGAATTCGTTTTGAGGCCTGCATGGGATAAATGCAGCAAATACTCTAGTAAAGAATTCAGAGGTATTGCAAGAGGTTTAAGACCCTTCTCTACACACCAAATGGTAAACCTTTTCCATTTAAAAACATAGGAACGTCTAGTGGAAGGCTTTCTGGAAGCATGAAGGATATCCATCACTTGCTGAGACAGATGCCAATCTTGAAGGTCTAGGCCTTCAGCAACCAGGCTCTGAGATGAAGAGACTGGGGATTTGGGTGCCATAACGTTCCCTCCTCCTGGGACAGGAGGTCTGGAGCAGATCCCAAGTCCAGGGAGGGAGCTTGAGAGAGATGAAGAAGAGGGTACCACACTTGGCGTAGCCAACGTGGAGCTATGAGAATCATAGACCCCTTGTCTCTCTGAAGCTTGAACAGTGTCTTGGAAATTAGGGGAATGGGTGGAAAGGCATAGAGGAAGTCTTGCCCCCAGTGGAGGAGGAAGGCATCCCTGGCCTGAACTCCCTGACACGGAATTCTGGAACAGAACCGGGGAAGTATGGCATTCCACGGACTTGCAAACAGGTCTATGTCTGGGGTTCCCCAAATTCGAAAGATCCTGGCTATCTGGACCCCATGGAGGGACCATTCGTGTGGAAGCAGAACTCGACTGAGTCTGTCTGCCCAAGAGTTTTGAACCCCTGGAAGATACACTGCCATGAGATGAATCTGATGCTCTCTGACGAAGGCCCACAATCTCAAAGCTTTGTTGCAAAGCGACAGAGAGCCTGTCCCGCCCTGCTTGTTCACGTAGAACATGGCTACTTGGTTGTCCGTATGGATGAGGACTGTCTTGTAGCTGAGCAGGGTGTGGAAAACTCTGAGAGCTAGAAGAATTGCTCTGAGCTCTAAGAGGTTGATATGTAGAGATGTCTTCTGTGGAGACCAGATGCCCTGGGTGAAGAGATCTTGTAGATGGAGCACCCCAACCCTTTGGGGAGGCATCTGTTGTGAGGGTTGCTTGGGGTAGCAACTGTTGAAAGGGGGACCTCAGCAACAGATTTTGAGTGGACCTCCACCACTGGAGGGACCAAAAGAGGCGATTGGAGGTTGCTATTTTGTCTGAAAGGCAACCTGATGCCTGGGTCCATTGGGTGGACAGAGTCCACTGAGCTGCCCTCATGTGAAGGCGAGCATAAGGAATCAAATGCACGGTGGATGCCATGTGGCCTAGTAGTTGTAACATCTCTCGAGCAGTTAAATGGGATTTTAACTGAATTTGAGAGGCTAACTGCACCAAGCGTAGGCAACGGGCCTGGGGAAGATAGGCCCTTGCAGTTGTGGTATCTAGCAAGGCCCCTATGAACTCCAATGACTGAGTAGGGGTGAGTTGTGACTTTGGGATGTTTATTACAAGTCCCAGATACTGAAGAACACGCCTTGTGCAGGCTAGGGAAGTCTGGGCCTCTGACTGGGATGGTGCTCGGATGAGCCAGTCGTCCAGATATGGGAATACAAATATTCCTAGAGTGCGTAGAAATGCAGCTACTACTGCCATGCATTTTGTGAACACTCTTGGAGCAGAGGCCAGACCGAAAGGAAGCACTCTGTATTGGTAGTGCTTTCCCTGATAAAGGAACCGAAGGAACCTTCTGTGTGTTGGATGGATGAGGACATGGGTGTACGCATCCTTGAGATCTAGAGAACAAAGCCAATCCTGACTCTGAAGGTATGGAAGGAGAGCACCGAGAGAAATCATCTTGAATTTCTCCTTGCATAGAAACTTGTTCAATTCTCTGAGATCTAATATGGGTCTGTAGCCCCTGTTTTCTTTGGAATAAGAAAATAGGGGGAGTAGAACCCTGAACCCTGTTGAAGATGGGGTACTTCTTCTATTGCCCTTTGGGCAAGAAGGGTAGCAATCTCCTGACCCAGAAGGTCGAGGAGAGATGTTGGAGAATTGAACTGTCTCACAATAGTGTGAGGAGGAAGGTTTAAGAAATGAAGCTTGTACCCCTCCCTTATGATGGAGAGGGTCCATTGCTCTGCTGTGATTTGTTCCCATCTGGGAGCAAAATGAGCTAACCTTCCTGGAATGGTGAGAGGCTCTGGTTCTTCTAGAGCCAGAAAGGCTAAATTCTCTAGCTGTAAGTCAAAGGCCCTGAGGAGGCTGAGGCTGTTGGGCCGTAGCAGTCCTTGTAGCCTTAGGCTTGGCTTGTTTAGGTTGTTGCTGACGCTTTGTAGCAAGACGACCTGCAGAAGATGCCTGGAGACCATAACCAGGATAATATTTCCCCTTTTTGGGAAAGAAAGTCTTTTTGAATAACCTTTTTCTAGCAGGAGCAGAAGTAGACTTTGAAAGTCTATCTAAGGCAGAATTTTCAGCATCCATCTGAGTGGCCTTTGCTTGCCAATCCTTACCAAAAAGGTTTTCACCTGTACAAGGAAGATTTCCTAATCCATCCTGGACCCAGGGCTCCAAATCAGAAGCTTGCAACCAAGCAAGTTGGCGTGCACCTATAGCAATAGCCGAGGCTCTGCTGGCACACTCAAAAGAGTCAAAGGCTGCACGGTTGGAGAATTTGGAAACATCCTGGGCATGTTTAAGCCAGGTGAGAAACTCTTCCCTTTTATCTTCTGAGATAAAAGGAGATAAAGTTAGCAGATGATCTGTAACTTCCTTTAGAAACATCCCCATATAGAGACTATAGGAGTTGATTCTGGCAGTAAGTATATTGGCCTGGAAAATTCTCCTGCCAAAAGCATCTAAGGTTCTGCATTCTCTTCCTGGAGGATTAGATGAATGTCTTTTTGCACTCTTTATCTTTTTCAGAGCAGACTCCACCACAATAGAGTGGTGAGGAAGCTGAGTCTTATGAAAGCCAGGACAAGGAGGAACACGGTACATGGTGTCCAACCTGCGAGAATGAGGGGAAGTAGTAAGAGGTGTCTCCCATATGCCCAACATGTGATCATAAAGGATCTCATGAATTGTTAAAGTAGCTGCCTCTTTAGGAGCCTTAGGATATTGTAAAATATCTAATTTCTTGGCTCTAGGCTCTGGTTCAGGGGCCACTGAAATAGAGAGACTCCTGGCCACTTCCCTAATGAAGTCTTGAAAAGACAAGTCTTCTGGAGGAGAAATTCTTCTTTTTGGAGAAGAGGGCTCCTGAGGAAGGAGTACCGATGCTTCGACAGAAGCCTCTGATTCATTAGAGTCCTCGGAGGAATCGAAGTATCGCCCGTCTGGATGCTCTTGCAGAGCCCGATACGCGTACCGAGTGGTATCGACATCGGGAGTGATCGGTACTGATAGGCATCACAGGACAGGGTACTGCTGCAGTCGACACCGACGCCGATGTCGATGCAATCGGTACCGGCACCGGAACCGATATCGGTGCCAGTGCCAGAACCAGTACCGCCAACAGAGTTTGTTGCAGTACCGGAGGCATCGCAGCTTGTATGAATGCAGTGATGGCACGCTGCATGGTCAGAATATTCTGATCCATCAACGCAACCAATGTCTGGATGTCTGTACCAGTGGAAACCACCAGTACCCCAGAACATGGCAACAGGTGATCGGTCGAGGCCACGCCATCGATGTCAACCTGTGACCCCATAGATGAAGCTTTGGAAGCCGGAGCCTCCCGCCAGGGTAATTTTGCCGGTGCAGGATCCTCGAGGGCAAGCCTGGAGGCATCTCGACCCTTCGAGGACCGGCTGGACTTATGTTTGGTTACCCGAGATCCATGGGAAGAAGACGAAGCCCTGGAAGATGTCGATGCCACCGAAGCTGCATCAGAGGGAAACAGGGTACTGAGCGTTGCCGCTCGATTCTGTCGACCTCTTTTAGACATCATGGAACAGGACTCACAATCGGTGATGGAGTGGTCAGGACCCAAACATTTTAGACACCAGTCATGGGTGTCGGTGATAGAAAGAGTATCGCTGCACTTCGTGCACTTAAACCCGGAAGCGGGCTTTTCCATGAGGAAAAATCTTCTAGGCCCAAGGCCCAAAGACAAAATGCACAGAAGTGGGAAAAACGGTAGGTTTTTTTTTTTTGTTGTTGTTTTTTAAAGAAGAAAGAAAGAAAGAAAAGACCGGCGGTACTGGTCCGACGTCGAAGAAGGCAGACGCGCAACCAAAGAAATAAAGAAAAATAAAGACTTCTTCAGCGGTGACAGGAACACGACCTGCTGGCACCGCAGAAAAGAAGAACTGGAGAGAGGCGGTTAGGAAAGGCGGGAAGGCAGCGCGCAGGCACTGTGGGATGCTCCCAAAAGCTTTCTTACTGGACGCTGGGGAGCGTTCCCGCGCAGGTTCCGTCGGTACCGACGATACCCATATTTGAAGATTCATTCCTGCTTGTTCCTGGAGATCAGACAGAGCAGGAGTAAAAAAGCTCTGGACCTGTCTGATAAGCTGCCCTAAAGCAAAAGTGAAGAAGGGAGTTAACTCAGAGAGGAAAAACTCCACACTGGAATAGTGACAAAACTAGAGGGGCTGAAGAAGAAGCCCTCCAGTGTAGTAGTACCACTCTTACAGAGGAAATGCTTGGTAAGAGGGTAAAGAAGATAGAGCTGAATGGAGACTTACAATGTGGTAAGTCTGTAGAAAGGAAAAATTCATGCTGGTACACAAAAGCTATCGTTTGATAGTTGTTAAACCTCTTTCCCTGGCAGGAATAAGAGGAGAAACCTGTGACCTATAGGCATGAACATCCTAAGAGCTCGTATAACAGAGAAAGAAGTGGATGTCTTGTGAAAAGAGATCCATTCCTAGAGTTTAGAATGAAAGCAGTGGGAGGCTTCTACTGAGAAGAAGCAACTGCAGGTTCCAAACCCCAAGAGGCACAAGAAATATGATGATGATTAATCAGAAACCCTGCGGTTGCTGGGTTTGCTGAGCCTGGTGAGAGTTTGGATTCTTCAGACCAGGGCGATGTTTCTCCTGTTTGGGAACATCTGTATGATGGGCAGAAGATGGATAAAACCTTTTCCCCCTAGGGGAAGAAAGTTTGGCAGGACATTTCCTACCTACTGGGAAAGAAGGCGGCGTAGAACAGCCCTTAGAAACAGGTAAGTCAGTGGACCACTGAGTAACCTGACATAAAGACTCCTTATTGAAGAGATTTTCTCCAGTGCAAGGAGTATTACCCAGTCTTTGCTGTGCCCATTTGTCCAAGTCTGAAGCTTGGAGCCAGGCTCTACGTCGTGCCCCTATAGCTATAGCAGAAGTCCTGCTAACAGACTCAAATGAGTCTAGGGAAGCACGAGTAAGAAACCAAGAAATATTTTGAATATGACTAAGCAGTGAGGAATAGTCTGCACTCTTGGGCTCTGAAAGAAAAGGAGTCAAAAGATGCAATTTCTTTGTGACCTTCTCAAGAGATAGACTCATATAAAAAATATATGAGAGAATTCTTGCTGAAAGCATGGATGTCTGGAAGGTTTGACGCCCAAAGGCATCTAGTGTCTTAGACTCACGACCTGGCGGATAAGAAGAGTGCTTTTTCTTACTCTTCACCCGCCTCATTGCTGATTCCACTACAATGGAATGATGAGGAAGTTGAGTCTTTTGAAACCCTGGAGAGGGGGGCACCTGATATAGGAGATCAGTTGCTCTGGAAGGTGGGGGTACCCTTAAAGGTGCTTCCCACATTCCTAGAAGAAGATCCTGCAAGGAATGATGCAAAGGAAGCATTATGTTCTCCTTTGCTTCAGTAGAAACAGAGCCTTGTGTAGGATCATGTCCAGGGATAGGAATGGCAAGTGATCTTGCCATATCCAGGAGGAAACTCTGAAAAGAAGGATCTCCAAAGAGAACCTCCCTTGGACAGGTTAGATCTAGCCTGGGCACCGAAGGATCTATCTGAGTATATAGGAATATAAGATCCTGCACAGTGCATTGTGGGATCCTTAACGGATGGACGCTGGTACTGGAGGTCAGGACCAGTGACAGTCAGTAGTCAGTACCCCATCGTCCATGCCAGGTATCGACTCCAAACTTGGTATAGAAGGGAGCGATCCTGTTGAAAGAAGCATGGAAGGAGCTGGCCACGATGTTATTGTGTAAGCCGACACCGACATCGGATCAGCAAGCGGTGACAGCCCAATCGGTACCGAGGTAACCGAAAGCCTTCGGCAGTAACCCTCGGTACTGAGCGTCCGGTACCGATAGGTGTCGGTACCAAGAAGTGTCGGTACCCAGTCTTCCAGACTAGAGATCGATTCCAGACTCGGCATCGAAGGAAGCGAGTCTATCGATGTACGTCTGGAGGGTACCGACGTCGGTGGTAGTATCGGTGCCGGTACCAATACTGGAAAGTCAGTCTGGAACGTATCTACCGGTCCCGTAGGTACCGAGGACGCCAGACGACGATCCCTGGTGAGGAGTGTTTCGTCCAACACCAGTACCGATGCCGGGGTATCGGTACCGCTCGAAGCGGATGCCACCACCGGGCATGGCTCAGGTATGTTCTGTGAGAGGTGAACCCCAGGAACAACCTGAAACCCCGCATAGGCTTTGGAGGCCGGAGACTCCCGCCGGGGCTTTGAAGCCAATGGGCCCTCGAGGGCAAGGCCGGAGCCGTCTACATGCTGTGCATGAGACCTACCACTCGAGGGTTGGCTAGTCTTAACAGACTGTTTGTGGGTTACCTGATCCTGTGTAGAAGAACTGGTCAGTGCCCTGAAGTTGGAAGGGAACCTCATATCGAGGGAAACTCGATGTTGAAAACCTCTTCTCACAATACTGTAGCCCGAGGGCTCCGGAGGAAAAAGGTCAGGACCCAAACAGGTTAGACACCAATTTAGGGAGTCTAAAAATAAAGTAGTACCGACACAGTTTGAACATTTCTTGGAGAAAGTGGTTGGCGGTTCCATGGAGAGGCCTAGAAGGCCTGAAAAACCGTAAGACACTCAGAAGAAAAAAATATATCCCTTAAAGGGAAAAATTTTACAAGAAAGAAAAAAGAAACACCGGCGGTACCGGTGGCGTCGGGGAAGACAGCCGCGACCACAAGAAAACTAAGAATTAAAAGAAGAATTTTCTGCGGTGACAAGACGACGTCCTGCCGGCTCCGCGGAAAAACAAAAACTGAGGAGAGACAGTTGGGAAAGGCGGGAAGGCAGCACGCAGGCGTGGTGGGATGCTTCCAAAAGCTTTCTGATTGGAAGCTGGGAAGCGTTCCCGCGCAGACTCCGTCGGTACCGACGTACCCCTATGTGAAGACTCATTCCTGCTTGTTCCTGGAGATATTAATAGTGCACTTTTTCTTAAAAGAACATTTCAAAAATATACATGCCTTTATTATATAAATATAAATATGCATGCATTTATTCTGTGAGCAGCACCTGCTACCCAGCTAAATGCTACCAAGAGATATTCAGCAGCACTCCCCGGCTGGTGCCACTGAATATCATTAGACCACATCGGCACTATGCAGATAGCATGATAGTCTGGGGACAGAATCAGGGCTAAGATGGTTTATCTAGATAGCAGCGATTTTCAGTGCCACTATTCAGATAGAACAGCTTTTTTGTTGTCTTATGTGCTATTTGAATAACTCATTCAAACAGCTGTTGACTACTGTTGCTATCCAGATAATTGCAACATTTATCTGGGTAAAGCCTGCATAATGTGGATAGTCAGCAGCAGTCACTTAATCTCATATTGCCGCTGAATAACTGAATATTTTTTACCCATGGAGGCCAGCATTAAAAACGCTGACCACTACGGGTTGATTACCACCACCATAAATTACATTATATTAATTAATAGAAGCTATATCTTACTGAGGATCCTTTGTTTTCTTTTTTTTCATCACATCGATCATCCTCAGCATCTTCTGAATCTCCATCACTATCTAATGTAAGTAGTTCTGGGTCTAGTGGGGGCTCATAGAGCGCTGTGTTTAATGGTAAATAACGAAGTTCATCTGGGGAATACCTAAAAAGACATTAGTAGTTAGTCACAGTTTTAAATACAGATCAACAGAATTAGCAAGCATAACTTCACTATAGGTAGAAAAAAAAACCCATATATTAAAATCTTTTGGATCCTATATTCAAAGAGTATATCCAGCTAGCAGGACCTGCTAACCAAACAGACTCCCACTATCCAGATACAGTAGTGCTGGGACAGTCCACAGGCGGGCCAAGGGCTGTGCACTGTCTTTCACAGTAGACTGGCTAACCTACTGAAGAGGGCTTTAAACCACTTTCGTTGGGGATGGGTAAAGAAAGCCCCAAAATAAAGGCCCTCGGGTAAGTAAAACATTAAATACCTCTGTAGAAATGGGTAAAAGGGGTAACATCTGGAAAGTAGTAAGCAGAAATGCCTGCTGTATGGGAATAAGATCCCAGATGTTGAGGCTTTAATGGAAGAGGCTGACTGATTTAGTGGCGGTTAACAGAGACATGGTTAACCATGACTGGGATGTAATTATACTGGGCTATATTTTATTCAGGAAGGACAGGGTAGGAAGAAGGGGAGTAGCAGCAGCCCTATATGTAAAAAATATTAAAGCTGCAGAATTACAGGGATTACGAGTGAACGAGCAAGCACTGTGGGTTAAACTAGAAAGAGGGAATCGTAAATCATTTGCATTGGTGCAATATACAGATCTCCTTAACAGACAGAAGTGGACAGAGATTTAACAGAAGACATACGCAGTATTGCCAGGAAAGGAGAAATGCTACCGATAGGTGATTTCAATATGCTGGATGTTGACTGGCACAAACCTGCTGTGGTGTCATTCAGAAGTAAGGAGATCCTAGATTCTCTGAAGGGAGAACTATTCTAGCAACTAGTAACCGAACCCACCCGTGAAGGGGCCATACAGCACCTGGTGCTTACCAGTGTGGAAAATGTTTCTGATGTTACAGTGGAAGATCATTGCGCATCCCAGTGATTATCAGACAGTGTGGTTTAGTATTAGGACTAAGGCTGATAAAGTCCATTCAAAAGTAAGGGTCCTAGACTTTAGGAAAACTAGCTTTGCCATGATGGGACAATACCTAAAGGAGTTGTTAGTGGGATGGGAACAGCTGGGGGATGTAGAAAAGCAATGGGCAAAACTGAAAGGAGTTATTTTAAGGCAACAAACCTTAGTTAGGGAAAAGGTAGCCACTATGGTTCTCAAAAGAAGTAGCTGAAAAAGGTGAAGAAAAAGAGGACGGCCTTCACAAAAGATCACAGAAAGAGAAAGACAAAGCATCAATATTTGGAAAGACAGAAAATCTAAGAAAGTAGTCAGGAAAGCAAAGATACAAATAGAAGAAAAAATAGGCGAGGCAGTAAAATGGGGGGACAAGTCATTTTTCAGGTATCTTAGTGAAAGGAGGTGGTGTAACAGTGGTATTGGCAGACAAGGATGAAGGGGAGGAATATGCAGAAGATGAGGATAAAGCATAGTTAGCCACCTGTAAGGTGTTCTATGTGGACAGCAGGAATAAGTCCTCCTGTATGGGTGACCTCACCAACAGAGACTCAAACTGTCCCCAGCTTCTACTTCAGCTTCAAACTGTCCCCGCATGCAGTGGCACCATCTTCCCTAGTATGATAAAAAAAAAGCAGTAGAAGACAACAACTCCAGGAGATGGGAGGGTTGTGAGGACTTATTCCTGCTGTTAACAGAGAATAGCTGTTACAGTTGAGTAACTACACTTTCTCCGTGGACAAGTAGGAAGTAAGTCTTCACATATGGGACTCCTGAGCTAAAGGTTACTAAGAACAGAGGAGGCAAAAGCCAAACGGAGCAACAAAACAAGAAATGGAGAAACAATACGTAGTAGCAGAGGTAGTCCCCCGGGGGAACTCAATGATTCGAAATCCACATCATATAGTTCCATACATCAGTGCTCCTGCTCTATAGTCTCTTTTTGGTAGTCTGGACAGACAGAAGGGCCTTGGTGGGAAGGAGTTGAATGTTGTCCCCAAAGAGATGCCAGAGTACAGAGTGGAGGAGTGGCCTAGTGGTTGGGGCAAGGTACTTCAGGCCGGAAGGTCGGGGGTTCAAATCCCACTAGAGGACAGCAACCTTGGGCCGGAAGGACTGGGGTTTCTAGTCCCACAGGTGCTCCTTGTGGTCTTGGGCAAGCCACTTAACCCTCCATAGCCCATGTTCCCTGTAAAATAGTTATCTCCAAGTTATAATGCCCTGTTCAATGTAATTTCAGTTTGTTCAATGTAAACCGCACTGATGCAGAAAAGCGCGGTATATAAGAGAATGTAAATAAATAAATAAATAATACAGACTGGCCGAAGTTGCTGTTGTGTTGGGAATTCCCTTCCAGACAATAATGTGATAGGATTGTGTGGCAAGTTGCAGCCCCGCAGATCTCTTCTATGGAGACCAAGCACAAGTTGGCCACTGACGCAGTCATGGCTCTGACACGGAGCCGTGACATGACCACCAAGGCTCAGGCCTGCCTGGGCATAAACAAAAGAGAGGCAGTCTTCTAGCGCAATTGACAGTGTGTTTGGAAAGGGCAGCCCTGAACTTGCTGGGGTTAAAAGACAAATTCCAAGTTTATGCTCCTGTTATATGTAACACCGAACAGCTTGTTGTTCTGGTTTTTATTTTGTTCTCTGTGAAACACGCTGATGCCGAATAGTGCGGTATATAAGAAATGTAAATAAATAAATAAATAACTGGGTTGACCTTCTGTGGGCCCTCGTTCGCTTGAGTAGAAGGTCAAGGCTCGCTTGCAGTCCAGTGTGTGCAATGCCGCCCCCCCCCCCCCCCCCGTGTGTGTGAGGCCTGGGAAAGAAGATGGGCAATACCACCACCTGGCTAAGATGGAAAGCAGAAACCATCTTCAGGAGGAAACATGGATGAGTGCATAAGACCACTCTGTTATGGTGGAATCTGGTATAGGGCGATGAGCCACTAGGGCCCAGTGCTCACTAACTTGGCAAGCCGAGGTAACTGCCCCCAGAAATAAGACCTTCCAGGTCAGGAACTTGAGGACAGGAAGCAAGAGGCTCAAAGGGCGCTGGCATGAGCTGCATTAAAACAAATTGAGGTTCCAAGCTGTCAATGGGGACCTGAGAAGAGGCTTAGAGAGGAGCAGACCTCGCATAAAGCGAACCATCAGAGGTTGAGCCAAGCTGGACTTTCCCGCCAAGCCATGATAGTAGGCCCCTATTGTGCTCAGGAGAACCCAGACAGATTGGACTTGAGACCGGACTCCAAGAGGGGTGCAGGAAGTACTCAAGCAACCTATCGATGAGCAAGAGAATGGATCCAGAGCCCAATTAGCACAGCAGGCAATGAACAGCTTCCACTTGAAGGAATACGACCTCATCTTTGAGGTTCTCCTGGGGGCCGACAGGACTTCTGTGACTCCCTTGGGCAGGATGAGCTCTGTCAGGACTATCCACTCAACATTCACACCATGAGGGCTAAGGACCAGATATTGGGGTGGAGCAGATTCCCGTCCTCCTGAAGGATAAGGTCTGGAGCACAGCCCAACCACAGAGGCTCCTGATGAGAAAGTCACAGCAGCAGGGGAAACTATGGCCATCAGTCTCAAGTTTACACAGGGTCTTCACTATGAGTGGAATAGGGGAGATACGCATAGTGCAGGATGAAGGCATCCGGCATGAGCTGGTCTTTCGAGACCACTCTGGAGCAGAACTGATCCACTTGGGCATTGCTAGGAGTAGCAAACTGATCTATCAAGGGGGTACCCCAAGACTGAAAAGATCCAGGCCACAACCTCCCTGTTCAGAATCCACTTGTGCAACTGAAGGATGCGGCTCAGCTGATCTGCAAAGCAGCTGAATTCCTCTGGCAGCTAAGTCTATCTCAACTCTATACCATGACCGATGGCAAACTTCCACAAGCAGACCACCTCCCAGCTCAAGAAATACACCCTTGTGCCCCCCTGCTTGTTGATGTAGTATAACCTGGTTGGCATGGTGGTTCCTAAATGCCCTGAGGACATTCACTATAGCACGGAGCTCCAGGAAGTTGGTCTGGTGGTAGCTCTCTCACTCGAACCACTTATCTTGTGTGTGAAGGTCATCCAGATGTGTTTCCCAGGCCAGTTTGTAAGCATCTGTCGTCATTAGTTGCTGACGGTGAGGGGGGGGGGGTGGAGAATAAGGGAGACCCCTGAGCAGGTTCTAAGAATTAAGCCACCAGAGCAGGGACTAGACCAGAGGCACAGTAACCACTACCCGGTCGTGGAGACTGCCAGTGGCCTGTTTCCACCGAGTACTTAGAGTCCATAAGCTTGTCTCATCAACAAACGAGCTAGAAGAGCGATGTACACTGTCAAAGCCATATGTCCAAGTACCTTCAACATACCACAAGCTGTTATCTGGCACCTCTGCTGAACATCGCGGACCAAGGTAGTCAGCCTCTGCGCAGACGGTCCAGCCGAAGAAAGGCTTAAGCTTGAGTGGTGTCTAGGAGAACCCTGATGAACTCCAGCTGCTGAGAGGGCTGGAGGTGGGACTTTGGGTAGTTTATTATGAACCCCAACAGCTCGAGCACCTGGGTGGTCAGCTTAGTTAACAGATGAACTCCTTCCAGAATGGAGCTCTGAATGAGCCAATCATCCAAGCAGGGGTAGACAAACATCCCCCAGTTCTGGAGATAAGCAGCTACTACCGCAAGGCATATCATGAAACCCCAGGGTGTCAAGGCCAAACTGGAGGGAAGCATGTGGTACTGGAAGTGTTGGTCTCCCAGGACAAACTAGAGAAATTTCCTGTGGGCAGGATGGATGGGGATATGTGTATATGCATCCTTGAGATCCAGGAGAATAGCTAATCATTTCTCTGAAGGTAAGGAAGCAGAGTCCCTAGCGAAACCATCTTGAACTTCACACCAGAAAGGCGTCGAGGTTTTGGAGATCCAGGATGGGCTGAACCCTCCTCCCCCCCCCCCCCCCATCTTCTTAGAGACCAGGAAGTACCTGGAATAGAATTCCCACCCTACCTGAGCAGAAGGCACAGACTCTATGGCAAGATCAGCTAGGAGGGTGGAGATCTCTCCATGCAGCAGGCTGAGGTGCAAGGGTCCAGGGGAAATTCTCTCTGGAGGGAGGAAGGCGGCGAGTCTGCAAGGTGCAGCATACAGCCACTCTGGACTAGATGTGACACCCTTGAGTCAGAGGTGATGAGAGACCACCTGTGGTGAAAGTGGACGAGCTGCCCCCCCATCCATGAGGTGCCCGTCTGCTGCAACAGGCAGATTGGCTATGCTCTGCAGCAACCAGTCAAACCCCACCCCTGGTTTGGGCTGTGGGGTGGGGCTAGACCTTCTGAAGCTTTTCCCATCGCTGTTGGTGAGGGGCCTGTGCCTTTTGCTATGAACTCTGAGGGCTCAGAAAGTACCTGCACTTATGCTGGTAGTACAATTTCTTCAGTCCCTGCTACCTTTGCGAGAGGGATCAACAGTCTTTCTCAAAAGCCTGGTGAGGGTGATGTGCTGCTTCTTCTCTATATAACCAGGCTTGGCCTCCACCTGCTCTATGGGACATTGAGGAGGGAGTCTTACTGCTCTTGATTCTTTTCAGGGCAGACTCCACCACCAGAGAGTGGTGCAGAAGTTGAGGCTTCTCAAACCCAGGGGCTTTCTGGAGCTGATATCCGCTGTCAGGAGGCTGAACTCTATGTATCACGAGGGGGGTTCTCTCATCCTCATTTCTGCAGCCACTGCAAGATCCAGTGCAACAGCACCGTCACTGCCTCCTTCGAGGCCAAGGGGTACTGGAAAATCTCCAACTCCTTTGCCCTGAGCTCATCCTCTGCCTACAGGGAACAAGGGAATGGACTTGACCATATCCCTAACAAAATCCTGAAAGGACATGTCCTCAGGAGGCGACTTCTGGCATGTATGAGAAGAGTGATGGAAGCTCAGGAGACCTGCTGACATGATCTCTGATTCCATACTGGTTGCTCAGCCATCCGAGTTAGACGATGAAAGGAAGTCAAAGTATCATTGGGACTCCTCCTGGCACTCCCTCCGATTGCACAGCGAGGGGGAGCATTGACGGGATCAATGCAGAATTGAGTGCTTCCTGGGGACATCTGACCCCGACACACTCGACAGCAAAGCCATGAGAACCAGTATAGACTCAGATGGATGCACCACTGCTGCCTCAGGCAACGCTTGGGTCTCAAGTATTAGTTGAATGATATGTGGCGACAATGCCATTGGCACTGGAGGCCCAGCCTGTTGCCATGCCAGCACCTTTGCCATGTGGCCTAAAGGGTCTGGAAGCACACCTTGAGGACTGCTGCTTCCAAAGGCCTCGGGGCAGAAACATCTAAGGCCCCGTCTCAGGCTTCCCCTCAGGAGCATTGGGGGATGTATGGTGCACCTCTGGCACCATGGGAGTCAATTGCTCCAGCCGGAGTACCTTAGCAGGCTATTCCTGGCCATTGCTTCCTACATCGCGTCAGGAAGGGCTCCGATATAGATGCGCATGAGCTTTAACCCTGTGCTTGCATGGGTCCCCTGCTGTCGACTGTTTGTTCCTTCCTCAGTCCGATATCAATGGACAGCCACCTCCCCAGCCCACTGCAGACTCCAAGTAAGCTCAAGCACCCCTCAATGTCTATGCCTTAACATGCCCTAGCAGGGTCATTGGGACTGATGCTGGAGCAGATGATATGGACTTAGAGCGCTGTCTGAAGAGGAACTCCCACTCCTTCTCCTGACCCTTCAGGTCCCTTCAAGTCATCTGCAGGCACAGAGTACAAGAGGAGAGCTGATGGTTGGGGCCCAAGCATTGAAGGCACCAGTTATGCATGTCCATGACCAAAATAGTCCAGGCACATTTTGTGCACATCTTAAAACTGCTGGCTGGCTTTAGAGACATTACCGAGAAGACAGCAGAAGCGAGATCAAAAAGCTTGATGGTGCCATCCGTTGGGGGGTGGGGAGGGGGGGGGGAAATGGAAGAAACTGAAAATCTAGGGACTGTCTGAACTGGGTTGAAATGATATGGAGAGCGCAGTTACTCACCTGTAACAGTTGTTCTCCGGGGACAGCAGGAATCAGTCCTCACATATGGGTGATGTCGACGCTGACTGAGCTTGCGAGGAGCAAATCCCCAGCTTTCAAAGAAAGCCTTGGGGAATTGCTACCATGCATGCATTGTCCCCTTCCCACCCAAGGGTGCCATCTTGCTAAGTCAAATGACATTGCTAAAAAGACAGCAAAAAAATAAAGATAATAGGACTGCAACTCCAAGGGGAGGAGAGAGGGTTGTGAGTACTGATTCCTGCTATCCCCGGAGAACACCTGTTACAGGTGAGTAACTACGCTTTCTCCAGGAACAAGCAGGAAGTCAGTCCTCATATATGGGGCTCCCCAGCTACAGGCCACCATGAACCTACAGCCAAAAAAAGGCTCCCTCATCAAGAGCCACAAGCAGCCGCAATGACATAGGACCTGCGTACTAGGAAAGTAGCACTCCGGTAGCCTGAACACAGAAGGGTCAGAGGGCAAGAGCTGCCTAGACCCCGAAAAGATTACGGAGTACGGCCTGGCCAAAGGCACTGTCCTGTCGGGACTCCCTATCCAGGCAGTAGTGAGCTGCGAAGGTATGAACCGAAGACCAGGTGGAGGCCAGGCAGATGTCTGCCAGAGGAACAGAGCGCAGATGAGCCACTGATGCCGCCATGGCCCTGACCCTGTGAGCTGTAACAGCCTTCCAGCGGAAGCCTCGCTTCCTCATAAGCCTAGGCAATACAGTCCGCCACCCATGCGGACAGAGTACGTCTGGTCACTGCCTCGCCCAGCTTATTGGGGTCGTAGGAAACGAAAAACTAAGAGGCTTTCCAGTGACCTTAAGCACGTTGAATGTAGAAAAACAGGGTCCTCTTACAGTCCAAGGTATGGAGGACCACCTCTCCCCGACTGGCATGCGATCTGGGAAAGAAAGTAGGAAGGACCACCTCCTGGTTGAGGTGGAACGAGGAGACCACCTTCGGAAGGAACTTGGGGTGTGTGCATGCGAAGCACCACACTACTTTTGTAGAACCTGGTATAAGGCCTCTCTGCCACGAGGGCAACCAAGAAAACCACCTTCCAGGAGAGACAGAGGTGGCACGTGGCCACCGGTTTGAAGGGCAGCTGAGTGAGCTGCCCCAACACTACATTGAGATCCCATTCGGTCACCGGGGGGTGGACCGGGGGGCTTAGACAGGAGTAGGCCCTTTAGGAACTGGGACACCACTGGATGAACTGAGAGGGGCTTCCTGTCCACTTGATGGTGGTTCGCCGCTAGGGCACTGAGATGCACTCTGACGGACTTAAGCCCCATCCTGGAGAGGTGGAGAAGGTATTGCAATACCACAACCACCAGGCAAGAGAAGGGGTCAACCCCCCCCCACCCCCCCGCGCAGCACACCAAAGCGCAAACCTGCGCCACTTAAAAGCATAAGCCTGTCTGGTAGACGCTCTGTGAGAAGCCAGCAAAACATCTTCCACATCCTTCGGAGGGAGGAGCAGAGCTAGAATCACCCTCTCAGCAGCCACGCCGTCAGCAAAAGGGAGCTGAGGTTGGGATGCAAAAGAGCCCCCCCTCCTGGGAAAGGAGCCATGGAGCTGACTCCCAAGGGGATGGGGGCCTCCATTGCTAGCGGTAGAAGTGGAAACTTAAAATCTTAAACAGAGTCTTGGCGATCAGAGGCGTCGGGGACCAGGCGTCGGCTGCTCTTCATACCCTCCACTGCAGAAGGGCTCTTGCCTTCTATTTGCAGCGCACCCAAGCTCATCGCAAGTCTGGCCGACTTTGTGACCTACGATCCCAATCGTAGGGAATATATCTGGTCTGGGCTTCCAAGATAGTATTTTTATATAATGCCAGGTCTGATGCAAACTCTTAACCTTTGTTTTTTCTTAATCATTTTCTTCATTTTATCATAGTCCTTTCATTTATTAAATCAAATGTAATCATGATATGATCACTATTGTCAAGTGGCCCCAATACTGTTAAATCTCGCACAAGATCCTGTGGTTCCGCTAAGCACTTGTGTTGTTCCTGAACCAGCTGCTCCATGAAGCAGTCATTTATTTCATTTAGAAACTTTATCTCCCTAGCATGGCCTGCTGCGACACTGACCTAATCGATACTGGGGTAACAGAAATTTCCCATCATTACTGTGTTGTAAACTTTGCTAGCTTCCCTAATTTCTGTTAGCATTTCATCATCTGTCTGATCATTTTGGCCAGGTGAACAACCCCACTGCCATTCCATTCCCTCTTTTAAATGTAATTTCTATCCAGAGAGATCCTACAGTGTATTGTGTTTCTGGAAAACCTTTATCCTGTTTGACTCAATGCCCTCTAATATACAGCGCCACCTCTCCACCTTCATCTACTCTAACAATCCAAAATGGGAAGAGCTTTTCTGCATGGATTTTTATGATGTTTAAGATAAAAAGTACAAAGCACTGACATAGAAAGGTATGACCAACTTAGCAAGAGTACATAGAACAACTTTGTGGTGATAAAATTGAATATATGGCTCACACAGCTTAAAATTCACTTGATACTGTCAGGCTTGTATGTTCCACTACCATGTCAGCTGTACCATGCAGGACCCCCAAAACGCTGGCCTAGGTGTGTGCCTTGGGATTCAGTTCTCACCTCTCCTATAAGCCCCCTGTTGTTCCAATGTGTAGCCTTGCTCCTGCCCTTCATATTTCTTATGATTTGCATATGAATCACATGATTGATGCACGGGAGCATGGTCAGAGGCTGACATTAGCTGCAACTGTGCTAGCAGCATGGTTGTGTAGCTAGCTCACAACTACCATGCCCATCGTAGCCTCACATCCTGAATCTGCCCTCTCTGCCCAGGCTCTGCTTACTCACATGTTGCTGCGGTAGCACAGAAGTTTTAGATTTTTAGTATGGGGGCCTTGGTCACGTGCACTCCTTGCTGCTGTGCAACCCAACCACATGGAAGTGTGTACCTGAGGCAACAGAGGATTAAACGACTTGCCAAAGAAAATAAGATTTATAGGTTACTCTAAAAAGAGGTGGAGTAGATGCCAGCAAGATCTGGATTTGGAGGTTTCCTGCTTGATGAGAGCACTCTCACTGGAAGCCTCATAACTAATGCTTTGCTCAGGCATTTTCCTGTGCCTATTTAGAATAGAGCTCGTTATTTATGTATTTATTAATATTCAGCTCACACATTTATGGTAGTAGTTCCAGGTGAGTTACAATCAGATATTGTATGTACTTCTCTCTCCCCAGAGAGCTTACAATCTAAGGGGCCAATGCAAAAAAGACTAAGACGCCCTTTTCAAGCAGATAAAGCATAGTTACTCACCTGTAACAGGTGTTCTCCAGAAACAGCAGGATTCAGTCCTAATTTATGGGCAACGTTGGCATCGAATGAGCCCGTGCAGAGCAATTTCCCAGCTTTCAAAGAAAGCCTTTGGGATTGCTGCCACACATGTGTGGTCCTCTTCCCGCCCAAGGGTGCCATCTTGCTCAGTCAGGTCCCTTAGCTCGAGCCCTACCAAGCAGATGGCAAGGGAAGGACAAAAATCCAGCAACTCTTCAGGGGAGATGGGAGGTTAGTGAGGACTGATTCCTTCTGTCCCTGGAGAACACCTGTTACAGGTGAGTAACTACGCTTTCTCCAGGAACAAGCAGGAAGACAGTCCTCACTTATGGGACTCCCCAGTTACAGGCTACCGAACCTGTAAAAAAAACAAAAAAAAACCCCCACCTCCACAAGGTCTTGAGCAGAAGTCGATGCCCGAAGGAGTCATGAAGAAGGGTCAGAGGGCAGGAGTTCCTTATACCCTGAACAGATTACGGAGTACAGTCTGGCCGAAAGCGCTGTCCCCCTCTCCAGGCAGTAGTGTCCAGCGAAGGTATTCGTGGAAGACCAGGTCGCCACCTGGCAGATGTCCATCAGGGGTACGGAATGCAGTGAGGCCACCAAAGCTGCTTTGGCCTGAACCCCATGCGCGGTGACTCAGCAATCTAATGGAGAACCTGCCTTTGTGTGAGCGAAGGCGATGCAGTCCGCCACCCAAATAGGGAGGGTGCATTTGGTAACTGCCTGCCCTGGACGATTGGGATCGTAGGTCACAAAGTCGGCCAGACTTGCGATGAGCTTGGGTGCGCTGCAAATAGAAGGCAAGAGCCCTTCTGCAGTGGAGGGTATGAAGAGCCGCTGATGCCTGGTTGGCGTGGGGTCTCGGGAAGAAAGTTGGCAGGATTCTCCTGGTTGAGATGGAAATCCGAGACAACTTTAGGCCAGAATTTGGGGTGGGTATGGAGGACCACCCTATTCTTATAAAACTTGGTGTAAGGGACATCAGCCATGAGAGCCTGGAGCTCACCGACTCGGCGGGTTGAGGTCAGCGCCACCAGAAAAGGCCACCTTCCGGGACAGGTGCCTAAGCAAGCACGTTGCCATCGGCTCGAAGGGTGGACGTGCCAACTGCTTGAGCACCAGATTCAGGTCCCATTCCGCCGGGGGAGGCTGTCCCGAAAGGGGCTTTCCCTCGACAGGGAGTTGGTTCATCGAGATGGCGCTCAAATGTACCCTGACGGAGTTCGACTTCAGACCTTCCCTCAAGAGATGGAGGTGGTACTAAAGAACCCATCGAATGGACACGAGAATAGGTCAAACTGCAGCCCTGAGCACCAGAATGAGAAGCGTCGCTACTTGGAGGCATAGGCTCGATTAGTGGAGTCCTTTCTCGACCTCTTTTAAGAACATGCCCATGTAGAGACTATAAGAATTAATTCTTGCAGCAAGCATGGAAACTTAGAAGATTCTTCTACCAAAAGCATCCAGGGTTCTATATTCACGTCCTGGAGGATTAGAGGCATGTCTCTTGGCACTTCTAATCTTTTTCATTGCAGACTCAACCACAATAGAGTGGTGAGGAAGCTGAGTCTTATGGAAACCAGGACAAGGAGGGACACGATACATGGTGTCCAACCTGCGAGAATGAGGAGAGGTGGTTAGAGGTGCTTCCCACATCCTTAACATGAGATCATACAGAATCTCATGAATAGGCAAGGTAGCTGCCTCTTTAGGAGTTTTAGGATATTGTAAAATATCTAACTCCATAGCTCTAGGCTCTGACTCTGGGGCTACTGTAATAGAGAGACCCCGAGCCACCTCTCTGATAAAGTCTTGAAAAGACAAGTCCTCTGGAGGAGACATCCTTCGTTTAGGAGAGGACTCCTCCTGTGGAAGAAGCATCGCTGCATCAACAGACTGTTCAGAATCCTCAGAGTCAGAGGAATCGAAGTATCGTCTGTCGGGATGCTGTTGCAAAGCCCGATACCCGTACCGACCGGGGTCGGTATCGGGAATCATCTGTACCGGGGTATCGGTACCGGAGGGCTGCAGAGGGCAGGGTACCGGCATGGCTGACACCGATGCCGATGCCACCGGTACTGGGATCGGTACCGATGGCGATACCGGAGCCGGTACCTGCGGAGTAGTCTGATGCGGTACCACGGGCGTCGATGCCACAAGGAAAGCCGCCAGACTGCGTTCCATGGACAGAATCCTCTGATCCATGGACGCTGCCAATGCCTGGAAGTCAGTACCGGTGGAGGCCACCGGTACCCCAGAGCATGGCAACAGGAGATCGGTTGAGGCCACGCCATCTAGATCGTCCTGGAACCCCGATGATGATGCTTTAGAATCCGAAGCCTCCCGCCAGGGTAATTTTGCCGGTGCAGAATCCTCGAGGGCAAGGCCAGAGGCATCTCGATGCTTAGAAGGAGATTTGCCCTTCGAGTACCGGCTGGATTTATGTTTAATTACCTGAGATCCATGTGAGGAAGAAGAAACCCTGGAAGACGTCGATGCCACCGAAGCTGCATCAGAGGGAAACAGGGTACTGAGCTTGGCAGCTCGGTTCTGTCGACCTCTCTTAAACATCATGGAACAGGACATACAATCTTTGATGGAATGGTCAGGGCCTAAACATTTGAGACACCAGTCATGGGTGTCGGTGACGGATATAGTACCGCCACATTTTGTGCACTTCTTAAAACCTGAGACAGGTTTTTCCATATTTGAGGAAAAAGGTTTTGGGCCTAAGGCCCAAAACTGAAGTACACCTGAAGAAAAAATAGAAAGTCTTTTGTTTTTTTTTTAAAGAAAAGAATAAGAACCGGCGGTACCGGTATAGTGTCGAGGAAGGCAGACGCGACAGAAAAGAAATAAAGAAAAAAATAAGGAAATTCTTCTGCGGTGACAGGAACACGACCTGCTGGCTCCGCGGAAAAAGAACAACTGAGGAGAGACAGTTGGAAAGGCGGGAAGGCAGCACGCAGGCGCTGTGGGATGCTCCCAAAAGCTTTCTGATTGGACGCTGGGGAGCGTTCCCGCGTAGGCTCCATCGGTACCGACGTACCCATATGTGAAGACTCATTCCTGCTTGTTCCTGGAGATGTCACTTTACCCTGCACTGCCTTGGAAGAAAAGGCCTGGCAATCTATTTCTTATGATAAATTGCTAAGAAAACCCAGAGGCAGCTGGGTCACCAGGAGTCAAGCAGACTTGATGGCACTAAAAACATCTTTCTATAGAGGTGTTTCTTGCTTTCTTTCTCTCTCTCTCTCTCTCGTGCGGGTTCACAGAAACTGCACTACTTGAGAGCTAGGGACTGTCTAAAAGAGGTAAAAAACAAACAAACCCACAAACAATGTTAGAACACAAGTCCATAAAGTTGCGATTCCAGAAGAAATAATTTTCCTAAGTTGGTAATCCAATGGAAAGCATCATTTCATTAGTCACCTTTCACAAAAATTATTCAAAACCCCAAATTAAAGGAGTAAACCAACAATAACTTGACACAAAGGTCATCCCATCAACACAGTAATAACCCACAGCTGACAGCAACACTGAAGTTCATGATACAAGCTTTAGAGAGCCTTTATAGTATAAGTGATCTGAAGTTAAGCACAGTTCTTTGTAAAAAGTCTGCATACCCTTGTAAATTTTTCATATTCTGCTGCTTAAAACACATGCCATTCTCACCCACTCTGAGTGAAAATTCCAGACCATTGGGGGAGTGGTTTGTTTCCAAGATGGCGGCAGTGAAGGGTCAGCTGTAATGCCTAAGAGGAAGGGCAAACTTAAGGCTGTTTCCGCGGCGCCGTTGCCCAGCGGTGAGGGACCCATGGATCGATTCGTTCAGCTGTCGAAGGATCAAGTGTCGGGGATTCGAGCGGGCGTTGACACGCCTGTGAAGGAAGGTGATTCGGCGTCTTCGCCCTTAGACACCTCGCTCTCCCCGGATGGGCATATCCCTCCTGCTTTCCCCGCTACCGCGGTTGCCCGGATTGCGAGAGACACAGCTGCAGAGTCCGAATTGGTGGCTGCCGCTGTGCCGGAGCGGGTCTCGTCTTCGGAGACTTCAGCTGGTTTAGCCGGGGATTCTCAAGTTGCCGTTGCGACGATTGTTCCATCCAGCAGTAGAGACCCTGACCAAGCAGATATTCCTTCAGCAGCAGATGGTTCTTCAATCTCCAGGCCTGTATTTCCTTTACTGGTTCGTCCAGTCTCCATGACTCTGGACAGCATTTGGGATGCACTCTCTCATTTATGTTGTCGGGCAGCAATTGTCTACATATTCTATGAGGACTACTGAGTTGGAAAAGTCCATGACTGTGGTGACAACAGATATTCATGGACTTAATGCTAAGTACGAGTTGCTGGATCAGAAGCTTGAAAAAGTTTCTGATCTAACTGCCTCTTTGGTTAAGGAAAATATTGCTTATGATTTAAGGGTTTGTTTTATTATATTAAATTGTTAGCTCTCTGACTGGGAGCTCTTAAAAGGGTTTTTTGTACATTTTTAAAGCAAGGTTACTTTCTTTTTGGTGCTTTAGTGGGACTGTCCTTGAGCACAGTAGGTGGTTGAACTCCAGTAATCTCCTCAGCTTTGGGAACTGCTAACACCTAATCAGGTGTTAGTTCCCTCCCTACCTACCCCGACTCCCACCCACCCCCTAGTGAGTAGTCTTGTTTTATAGGGCACCTCCCCATTTGACAAAGCACGGAGAATTGGACCAGCACATTTTGAATATAATTAAGGAGATTTTCTTTGTGACCTCCTGAAGAGATAGACTCATATAAAAAATATATGAGAGAATCCTTGCTGACAGCATGGATGTCTGGAAGGTTTGACGTCCAAAGGCATCTAGTGTCCTAGACTCACGACCTGGTGGGTAAGAAGAGTGCTTTTTCTTACTTTTCACCTTCCTCATTGCTGATTCCACCACAATGGAATGATGAGGAAGTTGAGTCTTTTAAAACCCTGGAGAGGGAGGGGCACCTGATACAGAAGATCAGTTGCTCTAGAAGGTGAGGGTACCCTTAAAGGTGCTTCCCACATTCTTAGAAGAAGATCCCGCAAGGAATGATGCAAAGGAAGCATTATGTTTTCCTTTGCTTCAGTAGAAACAGAGCCTTGTGTAGGATCATGGCCAGGGATAGGAATGGCAAGAGATCTTGCCATATCCAGGAGGAAATTCTGAAAAGTAGGATCTCCAAAGAGAACCTTCCCTGGACAGGCTAGACCTGAAGAACTAGCCTGGGCACTGGAGGATCTACTTGAGTATATAGGAATATAAGATCCTGTACGGTGCAAAAAAGGATCCTTAAGGGATGGATGCTGGTACTGAAGGTCAGGACCTGTGACAGTCAGTACTACATTGTCCATGCCAGGTATCGACTTCAAACTTGGTATAGAAAGGAGCGACCCTGGTGAAAGAAGCATGGAAGGAGCTGGCCCCGATGCTACTGCGGATTCCGGTACAGATACCGGTAGCGCTGTCGGAATCAAAGGTGACCGTCATCGGTGGCAGCTCAATCGGTACCGAGGTAACCGAACGTCTTCGGTAATCACCCTCGGTACCGAGCATCCGGTACCAGTAAGAGTCAGTACCGAGACATGTCGGTACCCAGTCCTCCAGACTAGAGATCGATTCCAGACTCGGTATCGAAGGAAGTGAGTCTATCGATGCATGTCTAGAGGGTACCGACGTCGGTGGTAGTGTCGGCGTCGATGCCGATACTGGAAAGTCAATCTAGAGCGTATCTACTGGTCCCGAAGATACCGAGAAAACCAGATGACGATCCCTGGTGAGGAGTGCAACGTCCAACACCAGTGCCGATGCCGGGGTATCGGTACCGCTCGAAGCGGATGCCACCACCGAGCATGGCTCAGGTATGTTCTGTGAGGGGTGAGCCCCAGGAACAACCTGAAACCCCTCATAGGCTTTAGAGGCCGAAGACTCCCGCCGGGGTTTTGAAGTCAATGGACCCTCGAGGGCAAGGCCGGAGCCATCTTCATGCTGTGCATGAGACCTACCACTCGAGGGTTGGCTAGTCTTAACAGACTGTTTGTGGGTTACCTGATCCTGTGTAGAAAAAGAAACGGTTGGTGCCCTGACACTGGAAGGGAACCTGGTATCGAGGGAAACTCGATGTTGAAAATCTCTTCTCACAATATTGTAGCCCGAGGGCTCCGGAGGAAAATAGTCAGGACCAAAACAAGTTAGACACCAGTTTTTGGAGTCTAAAAATAAAGCTGTACCGCCACAGTTTAAACATTTTTTAGAGAAAATGGCTGGCGGTTCCATGAGGGACATGGACAGGCCTAGAAGGCCTGAAAATTTAAGACAAAAAACTGAAAAAGAAAAAAGAAACACCGGCGGTACCGGTGGAGTAGGGGAGACAGCCGCGACCACAAGAAAACAAAAGAATTAAAGAAGAATTTTCTGCGGTGACAGGACGTCCTGCCGGCTCCGCGGAAAAACGAAAACGGAGGAGAGACAGTTGTGAAGGGCGGGAAGGCAGCACGCAGACGTGGTGGGATGCTTCCAAAAGCTTTCTGATTGGAAGCTGGGAAGCGTTCCCGCGCAGACTCCGTCGGTACCGGCGTACCCATATGTGAAGACTCATTCCTGCTTGTTCCTGGAGATTTAGGGGAATGGGGGAAAGGCATAGAGGAAGGCTTGCCCCCAATGAAGGAGGAATGCATCCCTGGCTTGAACTCCCCGACACGGAATCCTGGAACAGAATCGGGGAAGTTTGGCATTCCACGGACTTGCAAACAGGTCTATGTCTGGGGTTCCCCAAATTTGAAAGATCCTGGCTATCTGGACCCCATGGAGGGACCATTCGTGTGGAAGCAGAACTCGACTGAGTCTGTCTGCTCAAGAGTTTTGAACCCCTGGAAGATACACTGCCATGAGATGAATTTGATGCTCTCTGGCGAAGGCCCACAATCTCAGAGCTTCGTTGCAAAGCAACAGAGCCAGTCCCCCCCTGCTTGTTCACGTAGAACATGGCTACTTGGTTGTCCGTATGGATGAGGACTGTCTTGTAGCTGAGCAGGGTGTGGAAGATTCAGAGCTAGAAAAACTGCTCTGAGCTCTAAGAGGTTGATATGTAGAGATGTCTCCTGTGGAGACCAGATGCCCTGGGTGGAGAGATCTTGTAGATGAGCTCCCCAACCCTTTGGGGAGGTATCTGTTGTAAGGGTTGCTTGGGGTAACACCTGTTGAAAGGGGGACCCCAGCAACAGATTTTGGGTGGACCTCCACCACTGGAGAGAGCAAAAAAGGTGACTGGAGGTTGCTATTTTGTCTGACAGGCACCCTGATGCCTGGGTCCATTGGGTGGACAAAGTCCATTGAGCTGAACTCATGTGAAGGCGAGCATAAGGGACCACATGCACGGTGGATGCCATGTGGCCTAACAATTGTAACATCTCTCGAGCAGTTAAATGGGACTTTAACTGAATCTGGGAGGCTAACTGCACCAAGCGTAGGCAACGGGCCTGGGGAGGATAGGCCCTTGCAGTGGTGGTATCCAGTAAGGCCCCTATGAACTCCAGAGATTGAGTAGGGGTGAGATGGGATTTTGGGATGTTTATTACAAGTCCCAGATACTGAAGGATACGCCTTGTGCAGGCCGGGGAAGCCTGGGCCTCTGACTGGGATGGAGCTCGGATGAGCCAGTCGTCCAGATATGGGAATACAAATATTCCTAGAGTGCGTAGAAATGCAGCTACTACTGCCATGCATTTTGTGAACACCCTTGGTGCAGAGGCCAGACCGAAGGGAAGCACTCTGTATTGATAGTGCTTTCCTTGGAAAAGGAACCGAAGGAACCTTCTGTGTGTTGGATGGATGAGGACATGGGTGTACGCATCCTTGAGATCTAGAGAAAGCACAGTTACTTACCTGTAACAGGTGATCTCCGGAACAGCAGGAATAAGTCTTCACACGTGGGAGACGTCGCCGACGGAGCCCGCACGGGAATGCTCCCCAGCATCCAATCAGAAAGCCTTTGGGAGCATCCCCCGCGCCTGCGCGGTGGCTTCCCGCCCTTCCTACTGCCTCTCCCCAGTTGAGTTTCATAGCTGAGCCGGAAGGAGAGGAGAGGAGAGGAAGGAATAGAGAAAAAGAGAGATACAACTCCTAGGGGAGGTGGGCGGGTTGTGAAGACTTATTCCTGCTGTTCCGGAGATCACCTGTTACAGGTAAGTAACTGTGCTATCTCCAGGAACAAGCAGGAATGAGTCTTCACACGTGGGGACTCCCTAGCTTAGGATGCCCGGGGAGATCCCATAAGCGCAGCCCAGACGGGATGGCATTTGCCCAGCCTGAATCACCGGCATCCCCTGAGGGATGGAGGGCAGGAGTTGAATAGAGGAACAGCGAATCCAAAGACTACGGAGGCAAGTCTTTAGAGTGCAGAACAGGTACCATTAGGATACAGCAAAAAAAACCCCAGGCTACGGGAGTAGTCAGAGGGGTGCATGAAGAAAATCATTAAGTATGTAATGAGTAAATGACCTAGTACCATACCGAGCTTACCGTCCATTAAGTTTTAATGAATTAATGGTTTAGAACCCTGTACTGCTTACCCACCGGGTTGTCGGAAGTAGTCCTGTGATGAAGGCACTGTAGACGCAGTAGCGAGGTCATCAAGGAAGCTTCACCGCAGCGAGGAGGAAGCTCCAAATCCGGAAGGCCATGGGATCCAGGCGTCAGCTGGGTCAGGAGAAGGACGGCAGGTCTTCCAGGGGGCTCACGGCAAGCTGAGCACTCCCTTAGGAGTAGAGTCCATAACTCAGAGGACCAACAGTGGAAGACAGGCCGAACTAGAGAGTCTATCCTGGAGAAGAGTAGAGGTGTACCCCGGAGCAGAAGGGGTACACAGTCTGCCCTAGCGAGAGATAGGGAGACAAGGGTCCGGACCTCCGGGAGGAGGACCTAACAGAAAAAGGGGACTGTGGACTTCACAGCAGTAGGGTACCACCAGTCCGCGGGCCGATCAGGGAATAGGCAGGCGGACTGGCCGGACCCCAGGGGGGGGGGGGGGGTGAGTACCGGCCATAGGGGGAAAAAGGGCGGTAAACACAGGTACTGTGGGGATCCCCCAAAGGCGCCTGCCAAGCAGGTGATATCTAGTATATCTAAGCCGGTGGACATGGGGACGCCCCCTCCGGTACTAACGCAGGCACGCCTGGGGGCCTGCCTCCATGAGCAGCACTCAGGTAAAGCAGATCTGCCATCGATCCCCAGAACGTCCACCTGGAGAGGTGGCCGCAAGATCCGTCAGGGGAGGGATCTTTCCCGGAGGGCAAGGGCAGATCGGCGAGTTAAGAGCGCGGGGGACGGAGGATAGCATCAGTCCGGTAGAATGCCGCAGGGATTGGAGGCCCTAATGTGTCCCCAGGACCTGCGCGTAGAAATTGTCCCCCGCACAATCGGGGGACATGAGGGTATAGTCCCCGGTGAGTATAGGGGGACTATAGTGGCTGGAGGGGAATTCCAGTACGGAAGCAATCAGCAAGAGGATACTGGCTGAGAGGGGTTCGGGGACGTACCGAAGAGTAAGTAGGGTGACCGTGGGCCATAGCTATCACGGCGTAAGGTGGTCTCCCTTTCCCACAGAGGAGAAGACCTGAACCCCTAGATAAGTCCCCGAACCATTTTCCAACTGGACGAGCCCCAGAGTAGAGCTCTAGTCTAAACTTCTGGTAAGGAGGTTAAGAGCAGGCAGCCGCCCACCTGAGCCTAAAAATGCTTAGTATGAGAGTCCTGGCGCGGGCCCAGGGACATCAACCCGGGGTGAGAGGTCCCTTGCTTGGGCGCGCCTGGAGGGTGGGCGGAGGGCTGACATTTCCTCTTCCTAGGGAAGGGGGGTCTGGAGGGGCGTTTACCACCACCGGGGGGAAGCCGAGCCCTAGGCTGGCTGCTAACTCTGGGAAGGTTAGCGAAGCACTGTGTGACCTGACGTAAGGCTTCACTATTGAAGAGGTGATCTCCGTCGCAGGGAGAATTACCCAGGTTGTGCTGTGCCCGTCTACACAACTCGGACGCCTGCAACCATGCCGTGCGGCGTGCTCTAATGGCAACAGCAGAGGCTCTGCTGACCGACCGGAAGGAGTCCAGCGAAGCACGAGAAAGGAACCCGGAGATATTCCTGCAATTATAAAGAAGCAGGGAATATTCAAAGGCCTTGGTTGCAGATACGAAGGTGGATAACCGAGATAACCTCTCGGTGACCTCCCGAAGCGACAGACTCATATAAAATATATATGAAATAATTCTGGCCGCCAGCATAGACATTTGGAAGGCTTGACGTCCTAGAGTATCTAGCGTCTTCGAGGCGCGGCCTGGAGGGCGAGAAGCATGCCTCTCCTTGCTTCCGGCCTTCCTAAGCGCCGATTCCACCACAATGGACCGATGTGGAAGCTGGTGCTGCCGAAACCCCGGGGACGGAGGCACCCGGTACAGAGCCTGCATCGCAGTCTGCGGCGCCGGAACCCTCAAAGGCGACCGCCAAGCCCCCAGCAGGAGATCCTGCAGAGCGGGATGCAGAGGAAGCATCACGGCTGCCTGTTCCGCAGGGCCTGGGCTCGGGTACGGGATAGGGATGGCCAGCAAGTCCGCCATGTAAAGGAGGAAATCCTGAAAAGGCGGCTCTGCTGGAGCAGTTATGGCGGGAGAGGCCGCCAGGGCACTAAGAGGCCGCTCGGGCCGATGTCAGCTGGGCAGAGGAGGGGACCAACCGACCCGGATCGGGGCAGTCAACATGGCGTCGTCGGCTCCTGGAATTGATTCCAAGCTAGGCATCGAAGAAGTCGATGGCACCGACGGCGCCGCAGGAACCGGCCTCGGCCCCGAACCCGGGGGCGGCGCTTCCCCCCGTGACTGGAGCGAATCCGCGGCCGCCGGAGGGTAGGGGCCAGCGGTCTCTGCTCTGCGCTGCGGGAGAGGACAGGGGCCGATCCCGAGACGTACCGTGGCCAGGCTTTCAAGACTGGACAACGACTCTAGGCTGGACATCGAACCGAGCGAGGAGATCGACTCCTTCCTCGAGGCCCCCGGCGGGAGTGACTGCGCCGGTGGTGGAGATCCCGGAGCGCGGATCGGAACCGCGCCGACCGGTGCCGTGAGCATCAAGGGCCCCCGAGGACGGTGCTCGGAGGAGAGGGGGTCATCTGACGCCGGCGCTGATGTCGATCGGTGGACACTGCCCGGTGCCGGAGAGAAATCCTTCCGGGGCATACGGCCCGTCCCCGAGGGGACCCCGGTCACCCGACGACGAGTCCCTGTGGGGGGGGGGGGGAAAGAGTGCAAAGCCCCTGCGCCAACGTCGGGGTACTGTTGCAGGGCGGCGCAGACCCAGATCGGGTCGAAGCGGTCGAAGACCCCAAGGCCCCTTCTCTAGGAAAGGGCGGAGCCCTCGACGGCCGCGTCGATGCCGGGGAGCCGCGCGTGCGCTGGCCGACATACCCCGAGGTCCCCGGGGAAGGTCAATGGCGGTCCCTCGTGCTCGACGCCCCTGCCGTCGCCAGCGGAGCGGCGCCGCTCGAACCCGGTACCACCCTTGCGCAGGGCTGGGATACCGGCGACCCGGCGCGGGTCGAAGCGAGCGGCCCCGAGGGGAGGGAGGCCAGATGACCATCCCCGGCATGGGGCGGAACCACCGATGCCCGCGCCCTCGAAGCGGGTACTACCTCCGCGCATGACCTGAACGTAGGGCCGTCAGTGTTGAGTCGATCGGCCCTCGAGGTGCCGAGTGCAGCGGCTGGCGATCCCCGGTGGGGAGCGGGTCACTCGACACCAACGCCGACGGGTCGGCACCACCCAAAGCGGATACCACCCCCATAGGAACCCCATACCGGCGCGAGTCGGTCGGCCCCGGAGGCGCCGAGGACCGCAGCCGCCAATCCACGGTGAGGAGCAGAACGCTCGACACCGACGCCGAGGGGTCGGTACCGCCCGAAGCGGTTACCACCCACGCGCATGGCAGGGCTGGAGGAACGCCAGGCTGGACTGAGTCGATCGGCCCCGGAGGCGCCGAGGACAGCAGCCGACGATCCTCGGTGAGGAGCGGAGCGCTCGACACCGACGCCGAGGGCTCAGTACCACCCGGAGCGGCTACCACGCCCGAGCATGGCTTGGATGAAGGGAGGTCAGACCCGGTCGAGTCGATCGGCCCCGAAGGCGCCGAGGACACCGGCTGACGATCCCTGGCGAAGAGTGGAACACTCGACGCCGACGCATCGGCACCGCTCGAAGCGGGTACCTCCCTCGGGCATGGCTCGGGAATGTTCTGTGAGGAGCGAACCTCAGGAACATCCCGAAACCCCGTAAATGCTTTGGAGCTCGAGGACTCCCGGCAGGGTATATCAGCCAAGGAGGACTTGAGGGGTTGGCCGGAGCCGTCGCCATGCCACGCATGAGACTCGCCCCGCAAGACTCGGCTAGTCTTAACAGACTGTTGTGTGGTTACCTGATCCTGGAGAGAAGAACCACCCAACGACCGCGCCTTGGGCGCGAAGACGTCGTCGAGAGATACCCGAAAGAGAGAGGGTCCTCTCCCGACACTGTAGCCTGGGGAATCCGGGGAAAAAGGGTCAGGCCCCAAACAGGAGAGGCACCAGGCATTGGAGTCCACGTGGAAAATTAAGTCCCCGCCGTGAGGCTGGGGGGGAAGAAGGCTCCATGCCCCGGTCCTCAGCACCCGGAGGGGGTGACGAAAATTAAATGAAAAATAATTAAAAGAAAGAAAGAAAAAAGGGGGGGGGCACGGAGGTGCCACCGTCGGCGGGAAAGCCGCGACTACAGAAAAAAGGAAAAATTTCTGCGGTGGCAGGAGGGACGTCCTGCCTGCTCCGCGGAAAACTGGGGAGAGGCAGTAGGAAGGGCGGGAAGCCACCGCGCAGGCGCGGGGGATGCTCCCAAAGGCTTTCTGGTTGGATGCTGGCGAGCATTCCCGTGCGGGCTCCGTCGGCGACGTCTCCCACGTGTGAAGACTCATTCCTGCTTGTTCCTGGAGATCAAAGACAGTCCTGACTCTGGAGGTATGGAAGGAGAGTACCGAGAGAAGTCATCTTGAATTTCTCCTTGCATAGAAACTTGTTCAATTCTCTGAGATCTAATATGGGTCTGTAGCCCCCTGTTTTCTTTGGGATGAGAAAGTAGGGGGAGTAGAACCCTGAGCCCTGTTGAAGAAGGGGTACCTCTTCTATTGCCCCTTGGGCAAGAAGGGTAGCAATCTCCTGACCCAGAAGGTCGAGGAGAGATGTTGGAGAATTGAACTGTCTCACCATGGTGTGAGGGGGAAGGTTTAAGAAATGAAGCTTGTACCCTTGCCTTATGATGGAGAGAGTCCATTGCTCTGCTGTGATTTGTTCCCATCTGGGAGCAAAGTGAGCTAACCTTCCTGGAATGGTGAGAGGCTCTGGATGTTCTAGAGCCAGAAAGGCTAAGCTCTCTAGTTGTAAGTCAAAGGCCCTGAGGAGGCTGAGGCTGTTGGGCCGTAGCAGTCCTAGCAGCCTTAGGCTTGGCCTGTTTCGGTTGTTGCTGTCTCTTTGTAGCAAAACGACCTACAGAAGATGCCTGCTGACCATAAGCAGAATAATATCTCCCATTTTTGGGAAAAAAATCCCTTTCTGAACAACCTTTTCTTAAAAGGAGCAGAAATAGACTTTGAAAGTCTATCTAAAGCAGAATTTTCAGCATCCATCTGGGTGGCCTTTGCTTGCCAATCTTTGCCAAAAAGGTTTTCACCTGTACAAGGAAGGTTTCCTAGTCTATCCTGAACCCAGGGTTCCAAATCAGAAGCTTGTAACCAAGCAACTCTGCGTGCACCTATGGCAATAGCCGAGGCTCTGCTGGCACCTTCAAAAGAGTCAAAGGCTGCACGGTTGGAAAACTTGGAAACATCCTGGGCATGTTTGAGCCAGGTGAGAAACTCTTCCCTTTTATCTTCTGAAATAAAAGGAGACAAAGTTTGCAGATGATCTGTAACTTCTTTTAGAAACATCCCCATATAGAGACTATAGGAGTTGATTCTGGCAACGAACATATTGGCCTGGAAAATTCTCCTGCCAAAGGCATCTAAGGTTCTGCATTCTCTTCCTGGAGGAGTAGAAGAGTGCCTTTTTGTACTCTTTATCTTCTTCATAGCAGACTCCACCACAATGGAGTGGTGAGGAAGCTGAGTCTTATGAAAGCCAGGACAAGGAGGAACACGATACATGGTGTCCAACCTACGAGAATGAGGGGAGGTGGTGAGAGGAGTCTCCCATATGCCCAACATGTGATCATAAAGAATCTCATGTATTGGTAAAGTGGCTGCCTCTTTAGGAGCCTTAGGATATTTTAAAATATCTAATTTTTTGGCTCTAGGCTGTCTCAGGGGCCACTGAGATGGAAAGTCCCCTGGCCACTTCCCTAATGAAGTCTTGAAAAGACAAGTCCTCTGGAGGAGACATTCTCCTTTTTGGAGGAGAGGGCTCCTGAGGAAGGATCACCGATGCTTCGACAGAGGCCTCTGATTCATCAGAGTCTTCAGAGGAATCGAAGTATCGCCTATCTGGATGCTCCTGCAGAGCCCGATACGCGTACCGGGTGGTATCGACATCGGGAGTGATCGGTACCGATGGGCATCACAGAACAGTGTACCGCTGCAGTCGACACCGAAGCCGATGTTGATGCAATCGGTACCGGAACCGATATCGGTACCAGTGCCGGAGTCGATACCGACAACGGAGTTTGTTGTGGTACCGAAGGCGTCGCAGCTTGTATGAATGCTGTGATGGCACGCTGCATGGTCAGGATAGTCTGATCCATGGACGCCACCAATGTCTGGATGTCAGTACCAGTGGGAACCACCGGTACCCCAGAACATGGCAACAGGTGATCGGTCGAGGCCAAGCCATCGATGTCAACCTGTGACCCCATAGATAAAGCTTTGGAAGCCGGAGCCTCCCGCCGGGGTAATTTTGCCGGTGCGGATTCCTCGAGAGCAAGCCCGAAGGCATCTCAATACTTAGAGGGAGATCTTTGTATTGGCAATGGGTGCTACTTTTTTCCTGCGCTTCCCATGTAAGTGTTTAATCTCTTATCAGGATGCTTCTTATGTTTTTCTTGATATTTCCCATCTGGAAAAATTTCTCAGTGATAAGCAGGGCACAGCTGGGGATGGTGAGGTCCAAAATTAATTGACCCCTAATTTGTTGGCCGTTAAGGCCTGTTTTTCCGTTTGATGTTTTCTCTGATATTATATTTTATCTCAAAATTTGATGCAGGTATGCTCCCTTGATGAGGGCTGAATATTGTCATGACATTTTATGTTGTATTTCCTGAATATGGGTGAATGTTTTTTCTTTTCTTTTCGTTTGTTGGTGTACAATATGTTTCTTTAATTTTGTTTGGTTATTGTAATGACTGAAATGCAAATAAAAAAAAAAATTAAAAAAAAAAAAGGGAGATCTACCCTTCGAGGACCGGCTGGACTTAAGTTTGGTTACCTGAGATCCATGGGAGGAAGAAGCAGCCCTGGAAGACGTCGATGCCACCGAAGCTGCATCAGAGGGAAACAGGGTACTGAGCTTGGCTGCTCGATTCTGTAGACCTCTTTTAGACATCATGGAACACGACTCACAATCCGTAATGGAGTGGTCAGGACCTAAACATTTTAGACACCATTCATGGGTGTCGGTGACAGAAATAGAGCCGCTGCACTTCGTGCACTTTTTAAACCCGGAGACGGGCTTTTCCATGAGGAAAGGTTTCCTAGACCTAAGGCCAAAGAAAGAAAAAATGCACTGAAGTGAGAAAAACAGTAGGTTTTTTTTGTTTGTTTGGTTTTTTTTTAGAAGAAAGAAAGAAAAGACCGGCGGTACGGGTCCAGCGTCGAGAAGGCAGACGCGCGACCAAAGAAATAAAAGAAAATAAAGAAATTCTTCTGCGGTGACAGGAACACGACCTGCTGGCTCCGCGGACAAGAAGAACTGGAGAGAGGCGGTTGGCGGGAAGGCAACGCGCAGGTGCTGTGGGATGCTCCCAAAAGCTTTCCTTTTGGACGCTGGGGAGCGTTCCCGCGCAGGCTCCGTCGGTACCGACGATACCCATATGTGAAGACTCATTCCTGCTTGTTCCTGGAGATAAAAGCTGAGGAGCATGTGGACTGGAGGTGTGCAAGGGAGGGAGAGGGGAGGGTGAGACGGCTGAGGTGGAATGAACGAGGCGCGTGCCTGGGAGTGTGAAAAGTGATGAGGTCTGCCAGGTACTGTGGAGTGTTGGTGTGAAAGGCCCGATGCACCAGAGTAAGCAGTTTGTATTGGGAACGGAAAGGCAGAGGTAGCCAGTGAAGATGGGAAAGCAGGGGCGAGACATGATCCCGGGCAGGGGAATGAGTGGCAATACGGACAGCTGTGTGTTGGATTCGTTGGAGTCTGTGAAGCTGAGATTTCGGAAGGCCAAGAAAGATAGAGTTGGAAAAATCAACACGAGACATGACCAGGGATAAAAGTAGTGTGGCAAGTGCGGCAGGAGTAAGAAAGGGACGAATCGCGCGAATTTGACGCAGGAAGAAGGAAGTTTCAGTGATGTGGGAAATGTGGGCGTGAAAGGACAGATCAGAGTCAAAGAGTACGCCAAGATAACGAAAAGTGGAGACCAGGGGTATGGGAGAACCCGAGAAGGATGGAACCCATTACCAGTCCTACCCCTCCATCAGCCCATTACCAGTCCTAGCCTCCTCTAATCAGCCCATTTCCAGTCCTAATCTCCCCGATCAGCTCATTTCCAATGCTAGCCCCCCATCAGTCCATTACCAGACCCAACCCCCCCCTTGATCAATCCATTCCCAGTCCTAGCCTTCCCTAATCAACCCATTACCAGTCCTAGCCCCCCCCATCTGCCCATTATAATTCTAACGCACATTGTCTCTCCCCTCTGTCCAGCATTTATCCCGTCTGTCCAGTATGTCCCCGTCTCTTCCCTTTGTCCATGTCAGCCCCCCTCCCTCCGTCCATGTCAGCCCCCCTCCCTCCCATCCATCCCTCCGTCAGTCCCCTCTCTGTCCATGTCAGCCCCCCTCCCTCCCTCCCTCCATATCAGCCCCCCCCCCTTGTGAGCCCAGTTGCAGGTTCCCTGCTCTCCTCTCCCCATGTCGGTCTCCTTCTAGTGCACAAGTTGCTGCCGCTGCCGAGTCTGCTTCTCGGCAGCGGCAAACTCACCCCCTTCTTTCTAATGCAGCCGCGGCTCCCTGCCTCTTAGGGAACCGCGGCTATGCCTGTAAAACTGCCGCAGAGCCTTTCTGTCTCTAAACGGTCTCCGTGCAGCATTGTTCCGCCTCCAAAGGAAGTGGTAAACAACTTCTTTTGGAGGCGGGACAATGCTGTATGGAGCACGTCGAGAGACAGGAAGGCTCCGCAATGGTTTTACAGCCACAGCCGCGGTTCCCTAAGAGGCAGGGAGCCGCGGCTGCATTAGAAAGAAGGGGGTGAGTTTGCCGCTGCAGAGAAGCAGACTTGGCAGCGGCAGCAACTTGTGCAATTTTTTTTTTTTTTTTTTAGGCAGAGTGAGGCGACCTCTGCTAAATCCTGTGGCGACCCCCATGGGGGTCGCGACCCACAGGTTGAGAACCGCTGGTCTAGAATCTGGGGGTGGGGGACCACACTTGCCACAGGTTTCCTGAAAGAAGAGAGAGCAAGGGCAAGAATCACAACAGTGTGCGCTATGGCTGCAAGTGTGTGTTAACTGCACTTTTACGCTATGTGCATTACAGGTGCTGGGGAAGGAGCACGAGCTGGAGCTGCTTAGACAGAACACAGGACCGCGTGACCACCAGACATAGAATTTGTTAGGAAATGGGGAACATTCTGGGGAAAGGAGGGGCTCTTCCAAAGGGATGGGCTTCACCTTAACCGGGATGGAAGCAGACTGCTGGCATTAACCTTTAAAAAGGAGATAGAGCAGCTTTTAAACTAGATAACAGGGAAAAGCAGACACTTGCCCAAGAGCACATGGTTCGGAAGAATGTATCCTTGAAGGATACTACCAAAAGCAGAGAGGTTCCAAAAAAGAGTAAAGTAGTCCAAATGCCCTCGAGTATGGAGCAGAGAGAGCTTAAAGATCCCAAATTACCCATGCAAGATTCCAATCATATCTAACCTCTCATTTAGTGCTATATATGCTAACTCTCCCATCTTATTTTTAGACTTCTAGCATTTGCATATAAGCATTTTAGAGACTGTATTCAGAGACATGGTGGAAGGAGGACAACCAGTGGGACACTGATACCTGGGCACAAACTATATCGTAATGATAGAGCTGATCAAATTGGTGGAGGGGTTGCGCTCTATGTTAGAGAGGGCATTGAGTCAGAAAGGATTAAAGTTTTTCAGGAAACAAAATTTGCTGTAGAATCTCTGTGGATTGAAATTCCAAGTAAAAAGGGGAAGGCGATGACAGTGGGGGGTGTACTATCGACCGCCTGGCCAGAATGAACAAATGTATGATGAAATGCTCAAAGAAATCAAGGAAGCTAACAAACGTTACAGCGCAGTATAATGGGTGATTTCAATTACACCAGTATCGAATGAGTCAGTGTCACGGCAGGACATGCTAGGGAGATAAAGTTCCTAGATGAAATAAATGACTGCCTCTTGGAGCAGTTGGTTCATGAACCGACCAGAGGGGAAGCCATATTGGACATAGTCCTTAGTGGAACACCAGATCTGGTGCAAGAGATAAGGGTGTTGGGACCACTTGGCAATAGTGATCATAGCATGATCGCGTCTGATTTAATTAGTGGAGGAGGGATAGTAAGGAAATCCACAGTACTACCTTTTAACTTTCGAAAGGGAGACTATGATAAAAAGAGGAAAATAGTTAAGAAAAAAACTAAAAGGAGCAGTTGCAAAGGTTAAAGACTTACATCAAGCTTGGGTGTTGCTGAAAAATACTATCTTGGAAGCCCAGACCAGCTGTATTCCACGCTTTGAGAAAAGTGGAAGGAAGTCCAAAAAACTGCCAGCATGGTTTAAAGGTGAGCTCAGAGAGGCTGTTGACAAAAAAGCATCTTTCAGGAAATGGAAAAAAGAGCCAAACGACGAAACCTGGAAACAGCACAAGCACGGCAAGTTAAATGCAAGGCATTGATAAGGCAGGCAAAAGGGTGAATTTGAGAAGAAGCTTGCTGCGGAAGCAAAACGTGTAATAAAGACTTTTTCAAGTACATTTGTAGCAAAAAACCTGTGCGAGAGTCAGTTGGTCCATTAAATGATAAAGGGGTTAAAGGGGCACTAAGAGGCAACAAGGCGATAGCGGAGAGACTGAATGAATTCTTTGCTTCGGTCTTTACTGAGGAAGATGTAGGGATGTTACCCATGATTGAAATGGTATTTAAAGGTGCGGAAGAATTGAAAGAAATGTCGATACATCGGGAAGATATATTACAACTATTTGATAAACTGAAGAGTAGCAAATCACCTGGATCGGATGATATACATCCAAGGTGTTGAAAGAACTGAAATATGAGATTACTAATAGCAGGTCTGCAATCTGTGAACCATCATTAAAATCATCTGTAATACCTGAAGATTGGAGGATGGTGAACGCAACACCAATTTTTAAAAAGGGTTCCAGGGGTGATCTGGGAAACTACAGACTGGTGAGCCTGACCTCAGTACCGGGAAAAATGGTAGAAACCATCATAAAGAACAAAATTGCTGAACATGTAGATAGTCATGGCTTAATGGGAGACAGTCAACATAGCTTTAGACAAGGAAGATCTTGTCTTACTAATCTGTTATGTTTTTTTGAAGGTGTGAATAAACAGATAGACAAAGGTGAGTCGGTTGATATAGTGTATCTGGACTTTCAGAAAGCCTTTGACAAGGTCCCTCATCAGAGACTTTTGGCAAAACTAAAGAGTCATGGGATAGGAGGCAGTGCACTATTGTGGATCAGGAATTGGTTAAAAGATAGAAAGCAGAGGGTAGGGCTAAATTGTCAATTTTCCTAATGGAGAAAAATGAATAGTGGTGTACCCCAAGGATCTGTGCTGGGTCCGCTGCTTTTTGACATATTCATAAATGACCTGGAAAAGGGAATAACTAGTTAGGTTATCAAATTTGCAGATGACACAAAACTAGAGGATTGTGGAAAATTGCAAGAGCATCTTGATAAATTGGAAGACTGGGCATCAAAATGGCAGATGAAATTTAATGTGGACAAGTGCAAAGTTATGCACCTAGGGAAGAACCCAAAGTATGGTTACACGATGCAAGGTTCCACATTAGGAACCACCACCCAGGAAAAAGAAAGATTTAGGCGTCATTGTGGATAACATGTTAAAACCTTCCACCCAGTGTGCAGCAGCAACCAAGAGAGCAAATAGAATGCTAGGTATCATAAGGAAAGGAATGGAAAATAAAACAAAGGATATTATAATGCCTCTATATCGTTCCATGGTGAGACCGCACCTTGAATATTGTGTGCAATTCTGGTCACCGTATCTTAAAAAGGTTATAGCGTTATTAGAAAAGGTTCAGAGAAGAGCCACCAAAATGGTAAAGGGGATCTAAGGATACCCCTATGTAGAAAGGCTAAAAAGGTTAGGGCTCTTTATGTTTATTTACTTTATATACCGCTAAAGAATAACAAAGCGGTTTACATAGAACAGAAATACAGAAAGCCAATGGCAGAAAGTGGAAAGGAAGTTACAGCAATGGATAGGAAAGCAAAACAGTAAATCCACACAACGAGACAAAAGAGAAGAGGAAAAAGAGGGGGAACAGGGAGAGTAAGCTTACACAAAGGGGGCGGGGAGGTCGAAAGCAATGGCAAAGAGGTGGGTTTTCAGGTTTTCAAACTGGTCTTAAAGGTGGTGTGCTGTTCCAGCCAGATAGAGGAGGGTAAGGAGTTCCTAAGGGCGGGACCGATGAAAAAAAAGGCAGAGGGGCTAGTGGACTGAAGATGGGCAGGTGAAGGGGAGGGAAGATGTAAGCGATTAAGATGCAATGATCATTAAGTGTGTGTAGGGGTGTGAAAGTGAATAAGGTCGGCCAGATATTAGAGGTGAGCGAGTGTAGAGAACCTGGTGGACAAGTGAAAAGATTTTGAAGTGAATGTGGAATTTAACAGGGAGCCAGTGAAGATGAATAAGAAGAGGCGTAACGTGATCACGAGGAGAAGAGTGGGAGATAAGCCGAGCAGCGGTATTCTGGATACGTTGTAAGCGATGAAGTTGTGAAGAGGAGAGCCCAACCAGAACAGAGTTACAGAAATCGATGCGGGACATAACCAGGGATAACAGAAAGGTAGTGAGTGCTTGAGAAGTGAGAAAGGGCTGGATAGCGCAAATTTGGTGGAGGAAGAAAAATGATGTTTTGGAGACATGAGAAATGTGATCCCGAAAAGATAGATCAAAGTCAAAGAAAACACCCAGGTAACGAAAGGAAGATACCAAGGGGATAGGTGAGCCAGAAAGGTAGGGTGCAATGAAAGGAGGGGAGCTACTGCGGGTAAACCAGATGGCAAGAGTTTTCGTTAGATTAAGATGTAGGCAATGGGTAGTGAGCCAGTCAGCAACTGCAGAGAGGCAGGCATTGAGGGGGGAGAGATCAGGACGGATCGGAGAAGTGTGATGCAAGAGAACCAAATCGTCAGCATAGTAGAAAGCAGAAATCCCATGTTGTTGAACCAGTAAAGCAAGTGGTGAGAGAACGATATTAAAGAGGAGGGGGGCCCAATACAGACCCCTGTGGAACACTGCAGTGGAGGGGGAAAGGCTCGGAAGAAGATCCTGGGGTGGACAAAGAAAGAACAGAGCAAGACCTGGAAGAGAGGAAAGAGTGAAACCAGTGAAGAACCCTGCTGCAGAGACCCGCCTCACGTAAGCAGGCCAAGAGAAGGGAGTGGTCGACGAGATCGAAAGCAGCAGAAAGGTCCAAGGACACCGCCACCGAGAAGTCACCATGATTATGTACTACGTGAAGTTCGTTAAGAAATCCCAGAAGAACCGTTTCCACACTGTGGCCAGGTCAGAAACCAGACTGGCGAGGGTGAAGAAAGTGAGTAGATTCAAGGTGATAAGACAGCTGTGAGAATACAACCTTTTCCAGAATTTGAGAGAGAAAAGAAAGATTGGACACCGGATGGTAATGAGCAGGGATCTTAGGGTCAAGTGAAGGCTTTTTAAGAATGGGACGAACCAGAGCATGAACCTGGAAAAGAGACAGCTGAGGGGAGATATGATAGAAGTCTATAAATTAATGAACGGAGTGGAACGGGTAAACGTAGATCGATTGTTTACGTTATCAGAATATAGAAAGACTAGGGGACATGCAATGAAGCTACAGGGTAAACTATTTAAGACTAATAAAAGAAAATATTTTTTTACTCAACGTGTAATCAAACTCTGGAATTTGTTACCGGCGGATGTAGTAAAGGCTGTTAGTGTAGCTGGGTTTAAAAAAGGTTTGGACAAGTTCCTGGAGGAAAGGTCCATAAACCATTATCAAAAAGGGACCCAGGATATCAATGCTTGACCCAATACAAGCATTGTGGAACCTGTGTCTTTTGGGGAAACTGCTAGGTACGTATGACTTGGATTGGCCACTGTTGGAAACAGGATACTGGGCTTGATGGACCTTGGTCTGACCCAGTATGGCATATCTTATGTTCTTATGTTCTAAGTAAAAATGTTACTAACGTGTGCAGTAAATGGCAGGAAACCCCCACACTGCGCCAGTGGTCCACCTCGAAGTGCATCTCAAGATGAGTGACTCGGGAGCTCCCAACAAGGACAATAACGAGGTCAAGTTTTGGTTCTCACCCCTTGAGAGCCCCAGGCAGAGGATCATACTGGGCTCAGCTCTACTCCCCTAAAACTGTTTCAGTGGCTGGCTTTGCAGCACTGCATTTAAGCTGGTAGGCAGATCCCTCAAAGTCTTCAGTGATCTTTGGGAGAGAGCAGGGGTGAAAAAAGGAGGAGGGAGGAGGCGCTGAGGTGGTGTGAAGCTGCTGAACTCTTCCAGATTCTTCCAAATCGTGACTGCTCAACAGGCCCTTATGATAAGAGGGTGGAGCTGAACCAATTTTCCCTACCCCTATGATTACTAAAAAGACCACATCACACTCAAGCGAGAGAGTCATCTTTATACTCAGGTGGTCGTTCACGAGCATTTAATCAAATCTTTCTTCCTCTCAATCCTCAGGATTTTATAGAGAACAGAAATTCCATCCACCATCTGCTGGAGACAAAGCAGCACTGAAGGGAACTCTGGTGGCTGAGGCGAATAGAGACACAGGAGCAATATCATGGAAACCTGGGCTTTTCATTGGTTCTTTGTCTTCACTAATCTGCTGGTAGGGGAACACAACACACTTGTCTGGACTGGTCTAGCAGGATGATATGGAAACACGAATTTGCTGTTTAAGTGTTTAACTTTTTTCAACCCTATATCTGTCTTTTTAAAAGATTTTAAAGTTTGTAGTTTAACCAGCAGTTTCGAGGGTAAGAGAAAAATGGCAGAATTTATCGATTTAGGAGGACTATCTGGTAATGGAAACAAGACAATCTTATCTATAAGTCCTTTTGTTTCTTTATGTTTAGTTTGATCATTTTCATAACAGCCATGTTTCTGGAGTTTTCTGAAGTTCATTTTTAGTACCCTGATCAGCACATCAATGACTATGATCAGCATACTACAAGTCAAACATTAAGCCATATTACTAATTACCAATTCAGAGAAATGTGTTTTTTCTGCATTTACAGTAAAATAAACTAGAGTAAAACTGTTTAGGATAGTTTAACTTCATTAGGGTCCAGTGATTTTTGTCAGTTACCTAGAACAATACTTTAATGGTCATATTATTCTTTGTAACATATTTGAAAGCAAATAGAAGAATTTATAAGGTATTTCATACAAATAAAGTACCTTTTGTAGTACTCTTGGAACTGCCCTGGTATGAGTGAGACAGGATAAGGACCAACCTTTGTCCTTTCTGAAGGTAAAACTTTATAGTTTCCTTGAGGCACCTGGATAATCTATATTGCATAATAAAAATAAAATATGTATTTGTATAAGTAAAACTATAAACCCTATCCTGATGTTCATGATTACAAAACACAATTTTTATCTCAGCACAAAATCTTGTTAGTGTACTTGGGAGTATAGATAGCCACTCCAAACCAAATTCCATGTAAATTTTATAAAAGTGAAGTCTATTTTCCCATCCTTATTATGCCTCCAAGAATTTATCTTCTAAATGCAGCTAGAAGTCTGAACTTTTAGCTACACTGCTGGGGAGCAGAAGCAAGAAAAAGGGGAAATTCTGTAACAGCCAATTAAAGTCAAAATAGTTTAATTTAAAAAATGCCCTCCTTAGGGACACTTAAGACTGAATAAAATTACACTGTAAATGTTCAGAACGTCCATTTTAAATTAAACAACACTTTGGAGATAATTTTAAAGGACATTTCATGCATAAAAGGCATTTAGAAAATTACTCCAGGGGTTACATTCCTATAAATACCTGTGCTGATAGAGGTGGCACACTGTTAGGCAACTCATGTAAAGGCATGTCTGGGGTGGAGTTTAGTCAGAATGCAGGTGGAGTTATGATCTATGCACATATTTAATAAAATATACATGTATTTTATGTGTGAACATTTACGCCTGCTTGAGAGCAGTTTCTATCAAACTATTTCTTCCAGTTTACCCAAAGCTAAAAATAAGTACCTATATCAGGGCTTCCCAAACCTGTCCAAGAGACCCCCCACAGCCAGCCAGAGTTTTAAGGTATCCCTAATGAATACACATGCGATAAATTTGCATATATTTACATATGATGAGTCTCCAATGTATCGTATTTATATTCATGATGTATATCCTGAAACCCCGATTAGCATGGCATCCCTAGAACCATGTAGGCCTGGGAAACCCTGGCCTACACATGGTTACACATTGGCGACCCCTTATAAAATCACCTTCTATGACCACATTTCGTAGAACAGAGAAAAGTAAGCACAAATATTTAAAAGGATCAGTGCTTAACACTTTAGATGACACTAGTAGAAGGACGACCCTAGTATTAATCCATTTAGTATTCCGTTATGTATTTCATCTCCAGGAAAAACCTTATTTGGATTTTCCTTTTTATTCACATTAACTTTGTTATATACAATGAAATAAAGTTAAGCAATTTAAGGCAACCTACATGTGTTTGTAAATCAAAATAGGCTCGTCTCTCTTCCATTCGTTCGCGATTCAAATTGCTGTTAAACTCTGCAGCTTTCTTGGCAGCTTTTTTAATGTATTCTGGAACCTTGCTAGGTTCTACTTTCTGAGTGTTCTGTTGCTGCAATTGCTGTTAAAAACATAATAGTTTAGAGTTAGGTCATGCTTTTCCATCCAAGAACCCATGGCAAGTTACAATGTAATGAAAAACAATAAAAAAAAACAAAAACAGAAGATTAATAAAACATGACACATTAAACTTAAACCTCCAGAGTAATATCAAATGCATCGATGCAGAAAAGTTTTGCATGGCATTTTTCTGGCACTTTTCCTGTGCTAGACCTGCTCTCGGATGCAGTAAGCAAGCTAGAGCCAGAAAATGTTAACACAAAACAAAACAAAAAACCCACCACGCTAAAGTGCAACGCCCTTAGTATGCAAATCACTGCATAATTAACTGCACCAATGCAAAACACTCTGCTGAAACTCGTCACAGCTTTTTACACTGCTTTTTAATGCTGGATCTCCCTGCCAGCTTCAGGCAGTAATAAAGATCCAGCTGGGAGCAAATAAATCATCTGAGGTGAAGTTTGACACTTTACCTCAAATTATGCAGGTACTGGGGAAAGCCACCCGATGCCATCAGCACAGTGTCGGGGGCCAGTGCTCCCCCCCCCCCCCAAAAAACAAAATCCCTTGTGGCCATCCACTCAATCACAATCGCCGGTGGCCCCATTGCCCTAACCCCCCCCCCCCCCAAAAAAAATCCTTGGTTGCCCAGTGGCCCCCAAACCCCTCCATCCCCTCCCAGTATCATTAATGTGCCCTTGTGTTGCAATCTTGGAAAATAGAGCCTGGCCCCACACTGAGTGGGATCAGATTGCCATATAAGGCAAAAAGATGCCTTATATAGCAGAGTGACCTCCCTGTTGCATCCTGGGACAGCTCATGCGTCCCAGGATGCAACATTGGGGAGGGAGGGGCGGGGGTGGTCACTGCCATATAAGGCTTTTTTTCCATATACGGCAGTCTGCACCGCCTGATACATCCCAGGATACACCATGTGGGGTCAGGCACTGCTGCTATTCAAGATGGTGATGCAACAGAAGGAGCGTGTGGGCGATACTCCCTCCCCATTATTAAAGGTACTGGGAAGGGGGGTGGAGGAGTTTGGGGGCCACCAGGGAGTTTTGTGGGTGGGTCAGGGAGGTTCAGGGTCACTGGAGATTTTGTTTCTGTTGGGGGGGGGCGGGGTTGAGGGTCAGCATCTGGGGATGAGGAGGCGCACTGGCCCCACAGTGTGCGATAGTATCGGGAGCTTTCCCCAATGCCTAGGTCATCTGAAGCGAAGGGTCAAACTTCACCTCAGATGATCCTATTTCTCTGGAACAGCATGCCAAACTTGCACTAACTTCTGTGCGCATGTGTTTGGCTTGCTCTCCCAGTTTAACTCTCACTTTTTGCGCAGAGTAATTTGTATATTGCATGCCAGTGCTATGAAACCCTGCGCAACAGCTTTAAACACTGGGCTCTAGGGCAGGATGTCTACATTGGTCTGAAAGTAGTTATGCCACTGAATCCAAAGCTCAGTTAAAAAGCCCAGTCTTTAAAAGACCATGATTTTTTTTAAAATTAAAGATTTATTCATTTTACAGCTCAAATAGAAAAAGGAAATTTATCCCATGTACAAAAATAAATAAATAAATAAAAACAAGAAAAAAAAACCCAGACATATTAAATGTGAAAGCAAAGTCCATATCAAGGGGAAGCTCTAAGTCTACATCTTTAAGAAAAATGAGAGAACACACTCTCCAAAATTGGCCATTAAGTCCATTTCACTCCAGATAGCTTCCAAATTGCTAACCACCCTTATCCACCAACTCAAGAATGGCTTATTTCCCTCCCAGTCAGCAGAGTTTTGAGCTGTACAAAATTGTACCTAACATTCACAGGAAAAACGCAAATAAAGCGTAGTTACTCACCTGTAACAGGTGTTCTCCAGGAGCAGCAGGAATCAGTCCTCACTTATGGGTGACGTCGGCGCCGACGGAGCCCTCGCGGAGCAATTTTCCCCAGCTTTCAAAGAAAGCCTTTGGGAATTGCAGCGCGCATGCGCGGTCGTCTTCCCGCCCGAGGGTGCCATCTTAGCCAGTCAGATGACATAGCTAAAAAAGACAGCATAAAAATTTGCAAAAAAGAACATAAGCAGACGATTGCAACTCCAAGGGGAGGAGGGAGGGTAGTGAGGACTGATTCCTGCTGCTCCTGGAGAACACCTGTTACAGGTGAGTAACTACGCTTTCTCCAGGACCAAGCAGGAAGTCAGTCCTCACTTATGGGACTCCCAAGCTCAAGGCTACCGGAGACCCTAAGCACAAAAATGAGCTCCCTCTAGCTCAGCAGCACAGAAGGATAGAATCTTCGCTGAATTATCACCCACCGGTAGCCCACATCCGGGATGGAGGGTAGGAGTTGCTCAGACCTCAAAGAGATTACGGAGGACTGCCTGTCCGAAAGCACTGTCCCTACGGGACTCCCTCTCGAGACAGTAATGGACCGCAAAAGTCTGGCTCGAAGACCAAGTAGCGGCCCGGCAGATGTCTGCCAGCGGAACAGAGCGGAGGTAAGCCACTGACGTGGCCTTTGCCCGAACGCAATGAGCCGTGACTCGACTTTCTAAGGAGAGTCCGGCTGCCCCATAAGCCCAAGAGATACAGTCCGCAACCCAGATGGACAGAGTACGCTTGGAGACCGGGAGCCCCAATTTATTGGGGTCAAAAGACACAAAAAGCTGAGCAGCTTTACGGTGCTCCCGCGTACGGTCAAGGTAGAAGTTCAAAGCCCTTCTACAGTCCAGGGTATGGAGGACCGTCTCAGCTCGGCTGGAGTGTGGTCTGGGAAAGAAGGTTGGAAGTACCACCTCCTGATTCATGTGAAAAGGGGAGACCACTTTAGGCAGAAACTTTGGGTGAGTCCGTAGGACTACCCTATTCTTGTAGAACCGAGTGTAGGGGGGGTCAGACACGAGGGCCTGCAATTCACTTACGCGCCTAGCGGAAGTGAGGGCTATCAAGAACAGTGTTTTCCAAGACAGAAAACGGAGAGAACAGGTAGCCATAGGTTCAAAAGGCGGACAGGTGATCCGCTGCAAAACCACATTCAGGTCCCAGTCAGGTGCTGGCGGGCGCAGAGGTGGTTTAAGTAGGAGGAGACCTCGGAGAAACCTCGCTACGAGAGGGTCGCTTGAGAGAGGTCTACCGTCCACCGGTACATGATGTGCCGAAAGAGCACTGAGGTGAACTTTGACGGAGTTGGACTTAAGTCCCAGATTAGAGAGGTGTAGCAAGTACTGCAAGATCACCGACACCGGGCAGGAGAAGGGATCCTGAGACTGTTGGGTACACCAGACTGCAAAGCGACGCCATTTAAGGGCGTAGCATTTGCGGGTAGAAGGCCGTCGCGAAGCCAAGACGACCTCCTCCACCTCCGCCGGCAGGAGAAGGGGAGCAAGGACTACCCTCTCAGCAGCCAGGCCATGAGGTTGAGAGACCTGAGGTTGGGGTGCAGTAGGGACCCCTGATCCTGAGTGAGGAGATCCGGTTGTACCCCCAGAGGGATAGGATCCTCCACCGCCAGTTGCAGTAGGAGCGGAAACCACGGCTGCCTGGGCCAGCGAGGGGCCACCAGGATCATGAAGGCTTTGTCTCGGAGAACCTTGAAAAGAGTCCGAGAGACTAGCGGGATGGGAGGGAAAGCGTACAGAAGGCTCCCCGACCACGAGATCAGAAAAGCGTCCGCCGCGACCCGAAGGGGGTGTGGCTGACGAGAGCAGAAGCGAGGAAGCTGCCGGTTGTGAGGACTGGCAAAGAGATCCACCGTGGGGAGGCCCCACTTGAGGAAGAGCTTCTGAACTACCAAGGGATCCAGACGCCACTCGTGCGGCTGGAGGACCCTGCTGAGTTTGTCCGCCAGGCAATTTTCTTGGCCCGGGAGATAAACCGCCTTGAGGAGAATGCCGTGACTGACGGCCCAAGAGCAGAGCTTCTGCGCCTCCCGGCAGAGGAGGAAGGAGCCCGTGCCCCCCTGCTTGTTCACGTAGAACATGGCAACTTGATTGTCCGTCTGGACAAGGACGGACTGGTGGGAAGTCAGGTGGGAGAAGGCCTTGAGAGCTAGGCGGATCGCCCTGAGCTCCAGGAAGTTGATCTGCTGAGCAGACTCCCACGTGGTCCAGAGGCCCTGGGTACGTGCCTCTTGGCAATGTGCTCCCCAGCCCAGGAGGGATGCATCGGTGGTCAGCACCCGTGTCGGCTGAGGTGACTGGAAAGGCATTCCGAACAGGAGGTTCGGCTGCCGGAGCCACCACCGGAGAGACGAGATCAGCGGCTCGGAGACGCGCACTAGGTCTGCTAGGCCGCCTGTGGCTTGGCGCCACTGCTGGCGGAGACACCATTGAGCAGACCGCATATTCAGGCGGGCATTGGGGGTCACATGGACGGTGGAAGCCATATGGCCGAGTAGCCTCAGGAAGCGCCTGGCGGAGACCAGGGGCTGGCTGCGGAAACGGTCGGCTAGGTCCATGAGCCGTTGAGCCCTGTCGAGCAGTAGGTACGCTCGTGCCTGAGGAGTGTGCAGCCTTGCGCCGATGAACTCGAGATCCTGTGAGGGGAGCAAAGTGGACTTTGCGACGTTTATAACAAAGCCCAAGTGCTGCAGAAGAGTCACCGTGCGGTGCGTGGCGTTGGTGACCTCCTGAGTGGACGCTGCTCTGATGAGCCAGTCGTCGAGGTACGGAAAGACATAGAGGCCATGAAGCCGGAGATGGGCCGCCACGACCGCGAGACATTTTGTGAAGACTCGCGGTGCGGAGGACAGGCCAAAGGGCAGTACCCTGTACTGGTAATGAGTTCCTGCCACCACAAACCTTAGGTATTGGCGGTGGCTTGGGTGGATGAGGATGTGCGTGTAGGCATCCTTTAGATCCAAGGAGCATAGCCAATCTCCCTGCTGGAGGTAGGGCAGAAGGATTCCAAGGGTAAGCATTTTGAACTTCTCCCGCACAAGGAACTTGTTGAGGTTGCGCAAGTCCAGGATGGGTCTGAGGCCCCCTGTTCTCTTTGGTATCAAAAAATACCTTGAATAGAAGCCTTGACCTCTCAGGTGGTGTGGCACCGGTTCCACCGCCTGTTCCTGCAGAAGACCTGCTAACTCCTGAAGGAGCAACTCCCTGTGCAGAGGGGGGCGCGGAGGCTCTCCCGGAAAATAGGAGGGAGGGACCTGATGGAAGTGGAGAAGGTAGCCTTCTCGCACGACCTGAAGCACCCAGGCATCTGCGGTGATGCTGGACCACCTGTGGGCGAAGTGAACCAGCCGGCCTCCGGTGCTGGGAGGAACCAGCGGGGGGGGAGAGGCTATGCTGAGCGAGTCAAAAGCCCCCACCCTGCTGAGCAGGGGCTGGTGGTGCAGGCTTGGGGGCTTGCTGCCTACGGGACCCGTTACCCCGTCCCTTGGCCTGCTGGCCCTGTTGGGGAGCTGCAGGGGCCTGATAATGGGGGTACTGTTTGTAGGCAGCCGCCTTCCTCGGGTAAAAGGACTTTTTCCCCGAGCCCTTCTTTTTCTGGGAAGGGGCGGAGGTCTTCCTAGAAAGCCTGGTCCTGGTGAGAGTCTCAGTCTCAATTTGTGCAGCCTTTTCCGCCATGGGCTTGCCAAAGAGGTTTTCGCCTCGGCAGGGGACATCGACCAACTTGTCCTGTACCCAGGGCTCAAGGTCGGACGACTGAAGCCAAGCCTGTCGGCGGGCACCGATGCCGGCTGCAGCCACTCGAGTCGAGGCTTCAAAGCCATCATAGGCTGCTCGGGACATGAACTTTGAGCATTCCCGAATGCCCATGGACAAGGCTAGGAACCTCCGCAAGGGCTCCTCGGAGAGACCAGCGGAGAATCCGGCTAGCTCTTTAGCCAGATCCCGGAGATACATGCCCATGTAGAGCTGGTAAGTTTGGACACGACATGCGAGCATAGAGCCCTGGAAGCACTTCTTGCCAAGGCCATCCAGGTTACGGGCCTCCCTTCCAGGAGGCACCGAGGAGTGCATCTTCTGGCTCTTAAGACGATGCATGGCCGATTCCACTACCATGGAATGGTGTGGCAGCTGTGCCTTTTGAAAGCCAGGGCTCTTGCGGACCCGATAGATAGAATCGACCCGCTTGCTCAGGACCGGCGAGGAGGCCGGACTCTCCCACATGCGGAAGAGTAGTCGTTCCAGCATAGGAGGAACCGGGACAGTAAAGTGTTCCCTCGCGGGAGAGTCATACTGGAGGGCGTCGAGCTCTTCGGCTCGAGGCTCCTCCTCGGGATCCGCAGGGAAGGCCAAAGCCTTGGCCATATCCCTAACGAAGTCCGAGAACCGGGCATCCTCCGGGGGGGACTGTTTCCGAGGCTCGGACTCCGGTGAGTCCGATGGGACACACCGAGTCCGGAAAGAATCAGGTGACTCTTCCTCCTCAGACTCCCAGACCGACTCCGACGAGGACTCGGTGGGGTCGGCCCGGGCAGGGTGCGGCGCCAGCCGCCCCGACGCCGAGGGAGTCGGCGTCGGCGACCTCGGTCCCGAACGGGAGGCCGAGGGCGACCTCGACCGAGGATCGACTCGAGTTCTCATCGACTCGAGGATCGGCTCGGTCTCCGGGGTCGACTTGGACGTCGACGTCCCGGCGGTCGGGGCAGCGACGCCAGCGAAGCCAGCGAGCATTGCCCTCTGCTGGTCCATGAAGGCAGACAGTCTGCTCTCCAAGGCCGTCAACCTGAGTCCGAGCTCAGGTGACCCAGCAGCCCCCGACTCGGGCCCCGACGGCGTCGGGCCCGACGTCGGCTGTCGCGGAGGCGAGTCCAGAAGGACCACAGGACTTACCCGGGCAGGCATCTCCGACTCCAGGCGAGGTCGCTTCGGGATGTGTTCCTTCTCCAAGGACCCGGGGCGGCTGTCGGGGCTATGCGACCTGGCCCTCGCGGAGCCAGGAGCGTCCACCGACGCCGCCCTCGCGGGTTTTTCCTTCCGACGATGGTCCCCGGAGGGAGAACCCCGGTCGGAGGAGCTCCGGCGACGGTCCGAGCTGGAGCCTTTCGACACGGAGGCCTCCGACGAGGTCCGGGTACGGCTGGGGTCAGCGAAGATTCTCTCACGCTGATGCCGCCGACTTCTCAACGCCTTTGAGGACAGTTTGCTGCAGGGCCCACAGATCAGTTCCTCATGATCCGGGCCCAGGCAGCGGAGGCAAAAGTCGTGTGTGTCGGTTAGTGACATATTTCGGTCACACCGACCACACCGCTTAAACCCACTGGCAGCCATCGGGGGAAAAAGGGCCCCTGCGAGGTCAAAGGACCGGGCTGCCAGGGAAAACGAAAACGAAAGCTGACTAAGTCAGAAAAACCGAAAAAAGTTAGAGGACTCGAGACCGGCGTCGCGAGTCCGGGCGGGAAAACGATCGGCGTCGAACCGAAAGAAAAAAGGATAAAATAAAGAAGAAAATCAACTTTTTCGCGGGGACAAGACGGGGACGTCTGTAGGGCTCCGAGGAAAAATGAAGACTGGCTAAGATGGCAGCCTCGGGCGGGAAGACGACCGCGCATGCGCGCTGCAATTCCCAAAGGCTTTCTTTGAAAGCTGGGGAAAATTGCTCCGCGAGGGCTCCGTCGGCGCCGACGTCACCCATAAGTGAGGACTGACTTCCTGCTTGGTCCTGGAGAAAAAAAGGTTCCACCAAGTGATAACACACTCAAGGAAATAGTTTAAGCACCTGAGTCACTTTAGAATCAAAAATCAGTGAATATTTGTATTTTTGCACCACAAGAAACAGTCCTCATTTTCAAAAGATAGATTTCAAAACCATGAATTTATCTATCTCAGAAAAAAATGAAAACACTAGGGTAGACTTAGAGACATCACCCTAGGAATCTTCCAGAAAAGCAGTTAAATTCAGATTTGCCAATCTTTAACTTGAGAAACATTCTAAATTTTGAATTATATCGACAGCTTCCAATTTTCAGTTATAACTGAAAAACCCTGAAAAATGGCTTCTTTCTTGGGGCTGCAATGATGTTCCAGCAATCCTGCAGGGCCAGCTGAAGTACAGAGCAGCAAATGTGAATTAACTTAAATTTGTTATGCTGCTTCCACACTCCTGCTTTCTAATGCTAGCTGCTGGGCAAGAAAAGTTGCATTTCCTCCTTGCTGGTCAAATTCTCACAATAACTGCTACAAAATGGCATGGCTTATTGTGAGACTCTGGTACTGGCTAACAGCAAGGAAAGTTTTACAAGAAAGCAGGAGTGGGAGACAGTGCAACAAATTTAATTTAATAAGTACTTTGGTTTGCTAAGGGTGAGGAGGAGAGAAGGAAGATAGGCTGGCCAGCTGGTCCTCTTCCATCAAACTGTGGGGGCTGAGCTGGGAGGGGATGAAGGGGGAACGGTGGCAGATGCTGGGCTGATCAATAGCATATAAATGGGAGAGGACTGGAGAAGCGGGAGATACAGATGCTGTTGCTAGGGTTTGAAGAAAGGATTGGCATTGGAAAACTGTGTGTCTTATTAAGTAGAATCCACCTAAAAAAGCCAAATAAATTTTTTCACACCACGAATACACTGATAAGTCACTATTTTTCTAAACTTGGGAAGAACCTAATTTCCTCAAAAATAAACTCCTAAATTTCCGAACGATAAACACCTAGAACCAGATGCCCTAATGATATGCCAGCATTAGAGTATTCTGCTAATCCCATTTGGCAAGTGGTAAACTGTAGGGAGCAAACTTCTCTTGTTTCTTTCACATTTCTTTGTTCTTTTGTAGCCTTCATTAATACATCTAGAAGGGTAACCTCTATGAACCTTTGCTTCATATTTTCAGGACACATTTCAAAATCTTCTACTGTGGAACAGTCCATTCTCAAAAACTGACTTAGAGGCAAATTATATTTCAGAGATCCATTATGGACGCTTGTAAATTGTAATTTGCCAGTTGGCTTGTGATACAGTGAATTTGCAAATCTACTTATCAAGATATCCAAATGAGAGATATTTTTGGCATAGTTTATCTGAGAATTTCAAATTTTGATGTTAGTAAGCTAGTCACAAGTCTCTTCCTTTCTAAATGACCACAGTATTGTCTATACTCTTATAATTGCATCTATAAAATGGCACATCTCATATAAGGGTATGTAATTAATCTTTTGCAAACTGCCACATAAGGATTGCCACAATCGGGGTCCATACTGGCCCCCATGGTTGTCTCCTTTACCTGCCTGTAGACATCAAAAAAGTAAACGTTTTGTTAAAGCAATGCACACTAGATCTATAAGAAACTCAGTAGGTATCCTTAAATTTTCCTTGCCTATGTCTCAGTACCTCATGGACCACGATAGCCCCACTTCAGGAGATGTTTGTATATAGTGACTCAGTATCAAATGTCATAAGGATTATATCATTTCCTGTTCTTCTAGCAATTGGCTCATTTGAGATGAATCGTGGACATAAGAGGGAACCAACAGCACAAAAGGATGTAAAAAGCAATCTGTAAAAATTTAAAGAGTTTCTATTGAGCCAGTTTCATTCACAATAAGACCTCCCTGGTGGTTTTTGTAAAGATCTCTGAATCTTGGAAAGTACACAGATGGTTGATACTCAGGATGATCAACTACTAGAAATGTTTTTCTTTCCGAGTCAAAAAGCACTCTCCTCCGGCTACTACTGGAGCAATTTCTGCTTTCCATCTTGGAGTTGGATCATTTGGGAGGTGCTCACAATAGGTTTATCATTTGTCTTATCACTTCCAATATATAATCTAACCTGTTTATAACAATAGTGCCTCCTTTATCTGATGGCTTATAATATCTTTATTTTTTTGTTCAAAGATTTCAATGTAAGATGGTCTTTAGACAAATTTAAAAAATTGTGTTCTTCCCTTCTAGTTTCTCCTAGTACCATCTTTTCATGTGTAAATTAGAGAATTTGTAGGCCAGGAGGGGGTCCTCCATTTAGAATCACTTTTGACCTAAAATATCACAATACGTCCCACATCTAGTTGAAATAAGTGCAATTTTTAATTCGTGCATAAATGTAAAATGATCTAGCCATATTTGCAGAGTGTTATTTTTCACCAATGAAAGGCTTTTCTCTAGAACATCTCTCGCTCTTTGCTGTATCTTCACTGAATCAGATTTACCACCGATGAATTAACTGCCAATGATTGTATGCAGACAGAGGACCTCCTCTTCATGCCTCAGCATCTCCGTGAAAAGAATGGCTGATTTCTGTCTATTTTCTATTCCTTGCCTTTATACTCTCCCTCCTCAGCATGAGAAAACCCACTTTCCTATTTCTATCATTCAATGACAGGGATTAAAACAGAGGATGAAGGATCGCACTGTCTTTCATATCTGGTTTTTTTTTTAAACACTTCACTCACCCTCCTTTAAAGAACCTATATGTTCTACCTCATTATGAATTCTACCCCTGAAGCTTAAACGTTTCTTTGAATATAAGTTATTCTGTCTTTGGCCTACTCCAAGGTAATATTGATCCTTGTTTATAACCTAGCTCATCCCTTTTTAATATATCTTGTAATCCTTTTTACAATAATAATTTAGAAGAATTTTGTAATGAACTTTTCTAGGAGCATATCATTGCATACTTTTTTTTTTTTAGGTATTCCACTTCTGACTAAATCCCTTTTTATATTTTCTGCCTTTGGCTTTGAGTTTTTAATTAAGTCATAAGATCTAGGGAACATTTCTTTAAAATACAATTCCATTTAACAAAATCACCATCTATAAATCTTCTAGGTTCTTTTAATAGTCATAAACCCCTTGAAATTCTCTTCTTTCTGCAGTATTCCAACAGCATAGTGCAGTGGAGCTCCAAACATGCTGAATGTTTGCTCAAAATCATAGCCTCCTCCCAATGATCAACTGGTTTTCCATCTCTCCGGAATCTTTATAGATGGATTCTTATAGAAGCAATTTTTGCACTTCTTCATTGTACGTTCAAATATTATCCCAAGAACAGAAAGCCATGATATGCCTCACAGATAAGATAAAAATACAAAGAGGCAAGGTATTACCCCTCAAACTAAGAAAAAGCAAGCAACCCCACCACAGATAAATACGATAGATATTTATAGATTTTGTTGATATATAGAGCCTTATTTTAAATAAATGCTCACTAATAATTCTATTAATTTAAAACCAAAGCAAGGGGGAGATGCTGACTGCTAGGCAAGAAAATTGTCATTAGAAAGCAGGAGTGGGAGGCAGTGAGGCAACTGGTTTTATTTTTGATACTGGGTACACTTGTGTGCACTATGTTTGAATTGGGAAATATGGCAACTAGCTGTTTGTTTTGAAACTTTTATGAACTAAGGTAAAAGGATTATATACAAGTTTTATGAATGATTATTATATTCACTTATGATAGTTCAATTTTCTGATATGGAATTTTAGATTCAATATAAATTTGTTTGGCAGCTAGTATTTATATTGATACTTGATCTTCTTGAATTTGTCTACAAATTGTATCATTATACTCCTGACAAAGGCATATGGCCAAAACATGGCCATGTTGGGTTTTATTAGTGTATTTAAATATTTAAATCTATTTTATCTAACTTACAGTCTCCACTGTTGTATTATCAAAGTGTTATTTATTAATCATTGATCATCTACTTAATTATCTATAACACAGGTACACTAAAAAAAATTTTTTTTAAACTGCCTCCAATATTTCGATTGATTTTTACGTTTTTTGGTGCGCTGAATCCAAATCTGGTAACCAATTTGCTCCATCACGTACAGATTTTTTGCTACATTGGGTTAGCAGTTTGAGGTGAACGTTTCAGATTGAGTGCGATCGAGATAAAGGTTTCTTGGATGAATTCTTTATACTAATTGTTTAGTAGTTATTCAAATAAGAATAAAGAAAATTGTAACAAGGCAGCACATAAGAATAGAGTAATGTCAACAAAACACACTGTGATGGTAGCAAAATTGTCTGCACTTAAAACAGCCACATACATGTGCACAAACATTGAGCATATAAGAGCGAGGTTAGACACAAAGCAAAGCAAAGAAATGTGCAAAAAATGTTGTACAGGTATGTATGTAAGAATAGAAAACGCAAACCGCACCATTGCAATACATGAAGACAAACACCCGATGGTGTGAAAATAAAATTCTAATAAATGAGATCCGACACTGTGGTAATAACTAGCAAATTTTTATTTCAAAGTTTAGTAAAAACACGATATTTGTCAACACAGTTTAGATTTTAAAGTCATTCTTGGGTCAATCAATCTCCTGGTGGGCCCGTTTCTTCTTCCCCCGAATGCTTCTCTTGGTGCGCTGCTTGGCGTATTTTTCATCTGGGGTTTCCCGCAGCAGCAACCAGCAGAAATCAGCCATCATAGTGGTGTTCCATCTTCCTTGGTACCTTCTCTCTGCGTCCTTGATGTCCTGGTGAAACCTTTCACCTTGTTCTTCACTGTACGCCCCCAGGTTTTCGGGAAAGTAGTTCACATGGGAGTGCAAGAAATGGACTTTCAGGCTCATGTTACAGCCTTGTTCTTTGAAGGCATTGAGCATCCTGGCAACAATATCCTTATAGTTCTCATCCCGCCTGTTCCCCAAGAATTTGAGAACATCATCCTTGAAGGAATCCCAGGCTTCTTTTTCCTTCTCAGACATCGTTTCAGCGAATGCTCATCTGAAATGAGTTTCCTTATATCAGGGCCAACAAACACTCCTTCCTTTAGCTTTGCTTCAGAAAGTCGGGGGAACTTTGAGCAAAGGTACCGAAAGCACTCACCATCTTTTGGAAGGGACTTGATGAATTGCTTAATGAGACCCAACTTAATGTGGAGAGGTGGTAATAGAATTTTATCACGAGGTACCAAGCTCTCATGAAGAACATTTTTCTCACCGGGTCTCAAATACTCCCAAATTGGCCAGTCTTTTTTCCCCCAGTGTAGGTCGCGGGCCCGGCTATCCCACAAGCAAAGGAAGCAGGGATATTTGGTGAAACCGGATTGCTGCCCTAATAGCATGGATAGAATTTTAAAGTCTCCACAAATCATCCACTTATGCTCATCATAACGAATCTTCTGAAGAATCAGGGCCAAATTCTCGTATTTTTCTTGGAGAATAACAGAGTGAGCAATAGGAACTGAAGCGAATGTGTTGCCATTATGAAGAAGAACACCTTTTATGCTGTCTTTTGACGAATCAATGAACAGCCGCCATTCAGCAGGATCATACTTGAGTTTAAACTTTTCCATCACTCCGTATATATCGTTGCAAAATACCAAATCTTCCTCTTTGCTGAAATACTTCAAAAATTGTGTCTCGCGGTTGCGGTACCAATAAAAAGTTGTTCCTGGTGACAATAGATTTTTCTGTTTAAGCCGAGAACCTAGCAGTTGGGCAGCATCTTTTGGGAGTCCTAAAACCCGGACTAAATCATTCAATTCATCTTGAGAGAAAAGTTCAGGTTTCGGATCTGGTTCAGTTTCAAACTCGGAAGTACTGGACTCATCGGGAAAAGCCATCTGATGAGTCTCATCATGATCAGAACCGTCCACACAAATATGATCCAAAGATTTTGGTGGTTCAGGCACAGGTACTTCGTTGCTATGAGGCATAGGCCTAATTGCTGAGGGAAGGTTGGGGTAACTTATTACGTTCTTATTTTTTAAGTTGTATCCCTTCACAATGCAAGAGCAAAAATAGCAGTCACTGCTGTGGTCTCTTTGTTCACGCCACATCATAGGTATTCCGAAACGAAATGCTTGTTTTTTACCTTTCATCCATAAGCGTAGATCTTCCTCACATGTCTTTCACACTTTGTGAGGAGCCTACGGTTTGTCTTGATCGCCTAACTTCAAACCGAAATAGGCGAAATATACTTTTTTAATAAATGCAGAAATGTTCCTCTGCCGCTTTTTCACGGTATATTCCCCACAAATAAAACAAAAACTGTCCGGAGAGTTGACGCAACCTCTGGCTCTGTGAGCCATCACAAATACACAGCACTGCAAACTACAACTGTAGTGAACCACTTCGGAATAAAGCTGGATTACGACTGAGCAAACAAAAGGTAATAATGAACTTGCAAGAAACTGAAATTTGACAGGAACGTTCATGTCGCAACCACCGTGTTTGAGCGAGCGAACGAGGCGAGGCGAACAGGAAAGAACATGCGCCAGCGCGAGTACTGGATTTAGCCCCCCGCCTCCCAATTGTCCTGTTAATGTATAAAATGAATACAAAACACTCTAAAATATCATGAGGGAGTGTTTCTAGTTAGTTAACCATTACAACCTCTATTTTGGGCCAAGAAAATAAACTGCAGTCGGCTAAAAATAAATTATGTGAACATTCCTTATATGGGTAAGAAATCTACTTTTGCAAGAAAACGTGACGTGATGGAACATTTTGGCTATTTTTCCTGGATTCAGCACCCCAAAATCTATAGGAATCAGTTGCAAAACTGGAGGCAGTTTTTTAGTAGTGTACCTGTGTAATCTTTCTGCAGGTGTGGAGGAGCAGCCTAGTGGTTAGAGCAACTGCCTAGTACCTAGAAGATCAAGGGCTCAATTCCCACTAGCACTCCTTGTGACCTTGGTGAAAGCACAGTTACTTACCTGTAACAGGTGATCTCTGGGAACAGCAGGAATAAGTCTTCAAATATGGGTACGTCGGTACCGATGGAGCCTGCGCGGGAACGCTCCCCAGCGTCCAATCAGAAAGCTTTTGGGAGCATCCCACAGCGCCTGCGTGCTGCCTTCCTGCCTTTCCAACTGTCTCTCCTCAGTTGAGTTTTATAGCTGAGACAAAGAGGGAGAGAGAGGGAAAGGAACAGAGAGAGAGACAACTCCTAGGGGAGGTGGGTGGGTTGTGAAGTAACTGTACTATCTCCAGGAACAAGCAGGAATGAGTCTTCACATATGGGGGGACTCCCTAGCTTTTGATGCCAGGGAGAGAGCCCATAAGTTGTGTGTCCCTGGAACAGGGCTGCACTTCCACACCTGGATCTCTGGCATCCCATGAGGGATGGTGGGTAGGAGTTGATTAAGTATGGAACAGGTGTTTTTTGAGAACAGCCTGACCAAACAAGGCATCCCGGCGGGAGTCCTTGTCCAAGCAGTAATGGGCTGTGAAGGTATGAACCGAGGCCCAAGTGGCTGCTCGACAGATGTCGTCGATAGACACAGAGTTCAGATGAGCCATTGAGGTTGCCATGGCTCTCACATTGTGAGCTGTGACATGGCACTCCAGAGAAATGTTCTTGCTCTGATAGGTGAAAGAAATACATTGGGCAATCCAGTTGGAAAGAGTTCTCTTGGAGACTGGTTGTCCCAAATGAGAAGGATCAAAAGCAACTAAGAGTTGGGAAGACTTTCTATGTTGCTGTGTCCTCTGTAAGTAAAAAGCTAGAGCTCTTTTACAGTCCAGGGTATGAAGATTCCTCTCTGCAGGTGATGCATGAGGCCCTGGAAAAAAGACAGGTAGGTAGACCTCTTGGTTGAGGTGAAAAGGCGAGACCACCTTAGGCATAAAATGTGGATTAGTCCAAAGGACCACCTTGTCATGATGGAATCTTGTATAAGGTGGATCAGCTACTAGTGCTTGCAATTCACTGATGCAGCGTGCTGATGTGATTGCAATAAGAAAGATAACCTTCCAAGAAAGGTATTTCAAGGGGGTAGTAGCTAAAGGTTCAAAAGGCGGCTTCATAAGCTGACCAAGAAACAAATTTAAGTCCCATGCCACCGGAGGTGGTCTAATGGGAGGCTTTGTTAAAAGGAGGCCTCTCATGAACCTTGCTACAAGGGGATGAGAGGAAACAGGTTGTCCATTTAGAGGCTTGAGTGAAGCTGCAATAGCACTCAGATGGACTCTTACTGAATTTGTCTTAAGGCTTGCATTAGACAAATGCAGGAGATACTCCAGCAACGATTCCAGAGGTATGACACGGGGGTTAAGACCTTTTTCAGAACACCAGATGGTAAACCTTTTCCACTTGAAGGCGTAAGAACGTCTAGTGGAATGTTTTCTGGAAGCTTGAAGAACATCTTTCACTTGCTGAGAAAGAGGAAGATCCTGGAGATCTAGGCCTTCAGCAACCAAGCCCTGAGATGCAGAGATTGGGGATTGGGATGCCACAACTTTCCGTCCTCCTGAAAGAGGAGGTCTGGAGCAGACCCTAACTCTAGGGAGGGAGCTTGAGATGTAGAAGCAGAGGGTACCACAATTGCCGTGGCCAATGTGGAGTTATGAGAATCATGTGGCCTCTGTCTCTCTGAAGCTTGAACAGGGTTTTGGGAATTAGGGGAATGGGTGGAAAGGCATACAGGAAGTCTTGACCCCAGTGAAGGAGGAAAGCATCCCTTGCCTGAGCCCCCTGAGCCGGAGTTCTGGAACAGAACCGGGGAAGTTTGGCATTCCACGGACTTGCAAAGAGGTCTACGTCCGGGGTTCCCCAAATTTGAAAAATTTTGGACACCTGGTCCATATGTAGGGACCACTCGTGTGGAAGCAGAACTCGACTGAGTCTGTCTGCCCAAGAGTTTTGAACCCCTGGAAGATAGACTGCCAGAAGATGAATGTGATGCTCTCTGGCGAGGGCCCACAGTCGCAGAACTTCGTTGCAAAGCAACAGAAAGCCAGTTCCTCCCTGCTTGTTTATGTAGAACATGGCCACCTGATTGTCCGTGTGGACAAGGACTGTCTTGTGGCTGAGCAGGGTGTGGAAAACTCGTAGAGCAAGGAGACTGCTCTGAGTTCCAAGAGATTGATGTGGAGACAAGTCTCCTGTGGGGACTAGATGCTCTGGGTGGAAGGTCCTGAAGATGAGCTCCCCAGCCCATTTTTTTTTATTTTTATTTTTTATTTATGCTTATTTCTATACCGCTTTTTCCAAAGATCAAAGGCGGTTTACAGGTAACATTTAGTGAACATGGTTTTACATAGAACATCGTTTTTTTCATAACTATGTACAGTTAACATGATAAACGATAACATGGAACATTGTTACAGAACTAAATACAGTTTAACATGGATTATTGTTACAGAACTATATACATTTTAACATTAGTTAGTAATGCTTTGTCTATTTACATTGATTCTTTGCTAAATTAAGCTTTGTTTCTTAAATGTAGTGAGTGTTGAGGCTTGTTGAGCTGTAGTTAAGGGGGATTGTTATGGTTGTGTGGTGTGTTGGGTGGATAGGATTCATTTGAATTTGTGAAGTGTTCTTTAAATAGAAATGTCTTCAGTTCTTTTCGAAATGTTTGAAGATCTTTTATTTTGCGGAGTTCTAGCGGGAGTTTATTCCATAGGGTGGGGGCTGCATAAGAGAAGGCTCTTGAGCTTGTGGTCTTCTTTGTTTTCCGGATGGATTTTTTTATTTCTAGTGAGTAGGTTGCGTTTTGTCTGCGGGTTCTAATTTCTTTTGGAGCTTGAATCAGAGTGGTTAAATGTGAGGGTGAGATGCCGTTTGTTATTTTAAATGTGGTTAGGAGTATTTTGTATGTTATTCTACTATTTATGGGAAGCCAGTGTAGTTCGGCTAATACGGGAGTTATGTGGTCAGCGAGGCGGGCTTGTGCTGTTACTCGAGCACAGATGTTTTGAGCTCTTTGGAGTAGGTTGGTGCTTGTAAGAGGGAGGCCAATAAGTATGCTATTGCAATAGTCGAAATGAGGAGTGATAAGTGTGCTGATGACAGATCTGAAGTCATGTGTGTCAAGTAGTGGTCTTAAGTGTTGGGTGATCCTAAGTTTATAGAATATGGTTTTCACTGTTTGTTTTATATGAGGAAGCATACTAAGTGTGTGGTCTATTATAATGCCTAGGTATTTTACTTCTTTTTTAACTGGGATTATTGTGTTGTTAATTGTTATAGTTTCAGGGAGATTAGAGTCTGGTTTTCTTGATACTATCATTGCTTCAGTTTTTTTTAGGTTGATGCTGAGATTATTGTTTTCTAACCAAGTATTTGCTTCACTGATACAGTCTAGTAATTTCTGGTATGTGGGATTATTTGTGTTTATCGGTAGGGTGAGCATGATATCGTCAGCATATATGTAGTGGTTTACTTTATATTTTTTAAATATATTTGTGATGGGTTGAAGATACAGGTTGAAAAGAAGGGCAGATAGTGCCGAGCCTTGTGGGATACCTTGTCCTTGTGTGAAGGGCTCTGAGGTGGTTTGACCTAATTTAACGCGTATCGATCTGTTTGTGATATATGATATGAACCATTGCAGAATTGTTCCACCTATTCCTAGGTTTAGGAGTCTATTAATGAGTGTGTTGTGGTGTACATTGTCAAAGGCTCCAGTTATATCAATGAATATGAGGATGTATCCTTGGTTGTGTGAGTCAGTGCCTTTGATGAGGTCGTTCATAAGTGTTATTAGTAGGGTCTCGACTCCGTGGGATGGTCTGAAGCCGAATTGGTGTGAGTCAAGTGGAGCATGAGTGTCAATAAAGTCTTGTAGTTGTATCTGTATTATTTTTTCTATTATTTTGGCAATAAATGGTATGCTGGCTATTGGTCTGTAGGAGTTCGGGTCTTTCGGATTGAGTTTATTATTTTTTACTATTGGGCGTAAGGAGGTAAGTTTTAGTGCTTCAGGCATGATACCTTGTGATAGTGATTGGTTCACTATATTTAGTATATGGATAGCAAGATCAGCTTTGGTGTTCTTTATCCATGATACGGGGCATGGATCAAGGGGGGAGGTAGTGGTGTTGATCATTGATATTACATTGATCAGGTGTTTGTGATCAATGTTTTGGAAGGTTGTCCATGTATTTTTTGTTTCTATGTCTGTGAGCGTAGTTATGGTTGTGCTAGATGAATTATTTTTTAGTTTATTAGCAAAATGAGTTGCAAGGGTTTGTGCACTTATTGTTGTTTGTTCTGGTTCTGTTGTTTGGGTTTTTGTTAGTGCTTTTATAATTGTGAATAGTTCTCTTGGGCGGTTGACTGCCATGTTTATCATTTTTGTATGGTATTCTCTTTTTGATTTATTAATTGTGTCCTTGTATTTGTTGAGGATATTCATGTATTGATCTTTATTATCGCTCGTTTTATCTTTCCGCCATCGTTTTTCTTGTTTTCTTAGTTGCTTTTTTAGGTTAGAAAGGTCTTTATTGAACCATTTTTCTGATTGTTTTTTTATGAATTGTTTTGGATTAGTTTGTTTGGGAGTGGCTGCTTCTTTTATTATTGAGTTCCATTGGTCTATTAAGGTGTTGACTTCTGTCGAGTTATTTGTGAAGTTGGGTAATACAGTATTTAGGAAGGTATCTTTGTTAAAGTGGGCACAACGGGATTTATAATGTGTTGGAGTTGTTTCAGTGTTGTTGTTAGGTAGTGAGTTTAGTGTGAAGGTTATTAAATGGTGATCTGACCATGGTACTTCTGTAATAAGGGGTGATGATTGGAGTTTATGTTTATTGAATGGTATGGGAATGAATACAAGGTCTAGTGTATTTCCTTTTATGTGAGTGGGAGTCTGTATGATTTGGTTGTAACCCATTTCTTTCATGGCATCCATAAAGTTGGAAGTGTGTTGTTGGTTGAGCGAAGGAAGGTTTAGGTCTCCTAATATGATAAGTGGTTTTTTCTGCGAAGCTGTACATGCAAGGTCTAGGATGGGCGTAAGATTTTTGTGGTCCGCTGAGGGGGGTCTGTAGATAAGAGATTGCAAGGGTTTTATTCTCTATATTTATGATGTCCATACTGTCAATGTTATTCATACTTGTTAGTGAGTATTTGAGTTCTTTTTTGTGATGATAAGGGCTCCGCCTCCCCTTTTTGCTTCTCGGTGGCAGTTGAATAGGTCGTACTGGTTCGTGTTAAGTTGATTTAGGAGGATTGAGTCTGTAGGTGAGAGCCATGTCTCCGTGATAAGAAGGATATCAGGTTTTTTATCAGTGATTATGTCATTTATTAGTGATATTTTATTTCGTATGGATCTTGCATTTATAAGAATGAATTTTTTGATGGTGTTTGAGTTAGGAATTCTGTTTGTAGGTTTATCTAGTTGGAGTTTTATTTGTATTAATCTTGCATGTCTGGGGGCATTTGGACGGTGAGTTTGGTTGAATGTATATGGGTATGGTTGAAGTGTGTTTTTGTGTGTGCTTTGAATGATGGGAATGGTATTGTATGGTGCATGAATAGGTTTGTATGCATGGATGTTGTGAACTAAGTGAATGGTTAGTATAATGATAAGAAGGTAAGATTGATACTTTGTTAGATCCATGATTCTTCAGGAGTGAGCTGTGAAATGTGCTGTAATATGACAGTGAAAGATTGCACAGTGTCTACAAATGATGTTACTGGTAGTAGAATATAGGTGTAAATCTATTGACAATAGATATTATGTTGTAGCAGTTGCTAGGTACTGAGAACAATAACTATATGTTGAAAAACAGATTGTGATATGTGAGAAGATCGTGGGGTTACTGACTATAGTGATTAAGTTGCTGCAATCGCTAATTGCTGTGAACAGTTGCTATACAGTGAAAACATGTCAGGTATGAGATAACAGTAAAGGATCAAAAACATCAAAGCTGTCAGGTATGAGATAACATTCTGAGAAGACAATTGTCAGTTATGAGAAAACAGTTACAAATAGTGGCTGCAAGTAAAAACAAATTGAAAGTACCTATAGTGTTACTGCTAACAGTAAATTATTGTGCTTCTGTCAACATTACTGAGAATAACATTATAGTGTTACTAACAGCGGTAATTATATTTCTACTGACAACAGTATTTGTAGTGTTCTTTGTGGGACTATTAACAACTATTGTTATAAACTAGATATTGATTTAGGGATGTCTTTCACGGTGTCCATTAATGTATCATATGTCTATGATATATGGTATACTTGCGATTGTTGAGATCGTTGGAGGAGATGAACCACTCGTTGCAAAGATGGGTTAGAGAGGTTTCACGATGCTATTTCGTTGTTTCTTTTGTGGAGTTGACTGTGTTTGAGTTTCTGCGGTGCGCGAGTTCAACTCTAGGGGATCTTGGCGGTATTTGCTCCACTTGGAGAGTTTCTACCTTTTTTTTTTTTTTTTTGTTTTCAGAGTGCCGGTTAAGCGCCTTAGCCTAAGGGCCGTGCCAAAGGGCCCTCTTGCACGGCCCTAAGGCGCGGGCGCGCTTGTTGGCGCGAGTTTTTAAAGCCCTCAGCTGTGTCCCGATTGGGTGGAGGAAGTGCCGCTGCTGCCGCTGCTGCTCCTGATGCCGGAGGCTCTATCCCCGGGCTGGGGAGAGCTGTGGATGGTGTCGGGAGTGCAGAGGACCACGCGCTTGTTGGCGCGAGCTTTTAAAGCCCTCAGCTGTGTCCCGATTGGGTGGAGGAAGTGCCGCTGCTGCCGCTGCTGCTCCTGATGCCGGAGGCTCTATCCCCGGGCTGGGGAGAGCTGTGGATGGTGTCGGGAGTGCAGAGGACCACGCGCTTGTTGGCGCGAGCTTTTAAAGCCCTCAGCTGTGTCCCGATTGGGTGGAGGAAGTGCCGCTGCTGCCGCTGCTGCTCCTGATGCCGGAGGCTCTATCCCCGGGCTGGGGAGAGCTGTGGATGGTGTCGGGAGTGCAGAGGACCACGCGCTTGTTGGCGCGAGCTTTTAAAGCCCTCAGCTGTGTCCCGATTGGGTGGAGGAAGTGCCGCTGCTGCCGCTGCTGCTCCTGATGCCGGAGGCTCTATCCCCGGGCTGGGGAGAGCTGTGGATGGTGTCGGGAGAAGCATCTGTTGTAAGAGTTGCCTGGGGTAGAGGCTGTTGAAAAGGACACCCCAGCAAGAGGTTCTGAGGGGACTTCCACCACTGGAGGGACAAAATGAGGCGACTTGTGTTTGCTATTTTGTCTGACAGGCAGCCTAATGCCTGGGTCCATTGGGTGGAAAAAGTCCACTGAGCTGCTCTCATGTGAAGGCGAGCATATGGTACCACATGAACGGTGGAAGCCATGTGGCCCAGCAACTGTAACATCTCTCGAGCAGTGAGTAGGGGTTTCAACTCTGCTTGAGAAGCTAACTGCATCAAGCGAAGGCAACGGGCTTGGGGAAGAAAGGCCCTTGCCTTTGTGGTATCCAGCAGTGCCCCTATGAACTCCAGGGACTGAGTAGGGATCAAATTGGATTTTGGGATGTTTATTACCAGCCCTAAGTATTGAAGGATACGCATTGTGCAGGTTAGAGCAGTCCTGGCCTCTGATTGAGTGGGAGCTCGAATGAGCCAGTCGTCCAGGCAAGGGAAGACAAATATTCTCAGGGTGCGCAGAAAAGCGGCAACCACTGCCATGCATTTCGTGAAAACCCGTGGTGCAGAGGCCAGGCCAAAGGGGAGCACTCTGTATTGATAGTGCTTCTCCTGGAAAAGGAACCAAAGGAACCTTCTGTGAGTTGGATGGATGAGAACATGAGTGTACGCATCCTTGAGATCTAGAGAACAAAGCCAATCCTGACTCTGAAGGTATGGCAGCAGAGTTCCTAGAGAAACCATCTTGAATTTCTCTTTGACTAGGAATCTGTTCAATTCTCTGAGATCTAAAATGGGCCTGAAGTCCCCTGTTTTCTTTGGGATAAGAAAATAGGGGGAGTAGAACCCTGTGCCCTGTTGTTGAGAAGGCACTTCCTCTACTGCCCCTTGGGCTAGAAGAGTGGCAACCTCCTGTTCTAATAGGCTGAGGGAGGTTGGAGAATTGAACTGGTGCACTCTTGTGAGAGGGGGCAAGCTGGAAAAATAAAGTTTGTACCCCTCTCTTATGATGGAGAGTTGTCCACTGCTCTGCTGTGATTTGCTCCCATCTGGGAGCAAAGTGACATAGCCTTCCTGGAATGGTGGAGGGCTCTGGTCCTTCTAGAGCCAGAAAGGCTAAGTTCTCTAGCAGAACGTCAAAGGCCCTGAGGTGGCTGAGACTGCTGGGCTGGAGCAGGCCTTGCAGCCTTTGCCCTGGTCTGTTTGGAGGATTGCTGACGTTTGGAAGGGAACTGAGCTGCAGAAGATGCTCTTTGACTATAAGCAGGATAGGATCTTCCCTTCTTTGAAAAAGGTGTTTTCTTGAACAACCTTTTCTTAGCAGGAGCAGCTGTAGATTTGGATAGTCTATCCAAAGCAGAATTTTCAGCATCCATCTGATTGGCTTTTGTTTGCCAATCTTTACCAAACAGATTTTCACCTGTACAAGGGATATTTCCCAATTCATCTTGGACCCAGGTCTCCAAATCAGATGCTTGAAGCCAAGCAACCTTACATGCTGCTATAGCTATAGCTGAGGCTCTGCTTACGCATTCAAAGGAATCGAAAGCTGCACGGTTGGAGAATTTGGAGACATCCTGGGCATGTTTGAGCGCAGAGAGAAATTCTTGCCTTTTGTCGTCAGACATAAAAGGACTTAAAGTCTGCAAATGGTCAGTGACCTCTTTTAAGAACATGCCCATGTAGAGACTATAAGAATTAATTCTTGCAGCAAGCATGGAAACTTAGATTCTTCTACCAAAAGCATCCAGGGTTCTACATTCACGTCCTGGAGGATTAGAGGCATGTCTCTTGGCACTTTTAATCTTTTTCATTGCAGACTCAACCACAATAGAGTGGTGAGGAAGCTGAGTCTTATGGAAACCAGGACAAGGAGGGACACGATACATGGTGTCCAACCTGCGAGAATGAGGAGAGGTGGTTAGAGGTGCTTCCCACATCCTTAGCATGAGATCATACAGAATCTCATGAATAGGCAAGGTAGCTGCCTCTTTAGGAGTTTTAGGATATTGTAAAATATCTAACTCCATAGCTCTAGGCTCTGACTCTGGGGCTACTGTAATAGAGAGACCCCGAGCCACCTCTCTGATAAAGTCTTGAAAAGACAAGTCCTCTGGAGGAGACATCCTTCGTTTAGGAGAGGACTCCTCCTGTGGAAGAAGCATCGCTGCATCAACAGACTGTTCAGAATCCTCAGAGTCAGAGGAATCGAAGTATCGTCTGTCGGGATGCTGTTGCAAAGCCCGATACCCGTACCGACCGGGGTCGGTATCGGGAATCATCTGTACCGGGGTATCGGTACCGGAGGGCTGCAGAGGGCAGGGTACCGGCATGGCTGACACCGATGCCGATGCCACCGGTACTGGGATCGGTACCGATGGCGATACCGGAGCCGGTACCTGCGGAGTAGTCTGATGCGGTACCACGGGCGTCGATGCCACAAGAAAAGCCGCCAGACTGCGTTCCATGGACAGAATCCTCTGATCGATGGACGCTGCCAATGCCTGGAAGTCAGTACCGGTGGAGGCCACCGGTACCCCAGAGCATGGCAACAGGAGATCGGTTGAGGCCACGCCATCTAGATCGTCCTGGAACCCCGATGATGATGCTTTAGAATCCGAAGCCTCCCGCCAGGGTAATTTTGCCGGTGCAGAATCCTCGAGGGCAAGGCCAGAGGCATCTCGATGCTTAGAAGGAGATTTGCCCTTCGAGTACCGGCTGGATTTATGTTTAGTTGCCTGAGATCCATGTGAAGAAGAAGAAACCCTGGAAGACGTCGATGCCACCGAAGCTGCATCAGAGGGAAACAGGGTACTGAGCTTGGCAGCTCAGTTCTGTCGACCTCTCTTAAACATCATGGAACAGGACATACAATCTTTGATGGAATGGTCAGGGCCTAAACATTTGAGACACCAATCATGGGTGTCGGTGACGGATATAGTACCGCCACATTTTGTGCACTTCTTAAAACCTGAGGCAGGTTTTTCCATATTTGAGGAAAAAGGTTTTGGGCCTAAGGCCCAAAACTGAAGTACACCTGAAGAATAAATAGAAAGTCTTTTTTTTTTTTTTAAAGAAAAGAATAAGAACCGGCGGTACCGGTATAGCGTCAAGGAAGGCAGACGCGACAGAAAAGAAATAAAGAAAAAAATAAGGAAATTCTTCTGCGGTGACAGGAACACGACCTGCTGGCTCCGCGGAAAAAGAACAACTGAGGAGAGACAGTTGGAAAGGCGGGAAGGCAGCACGCAGGCGCTGTGGGATGCTCCCAAAAGCTTTCTGATTGGCCGCTGGGGAGCGTTCCCGCGTAGGCTCCGTCGGTACCGACGTACCCATATGTGAAGACTCATTCCTGCTTGTTCCTGGAGATGTCACTTTACCCTGCACTGCCTTGGAAGAAAAGGCCTGGCAATCTATTTCTTATGATAAATTGCTAAGAAAACCCAGAGGCAGCTGGGTCACCAGGAGTCAAGCAGACTTGATGGCACTAAAAACATCTTTCTATAGAGGTGTTTCTTGCTTTCTTTCTCTCTCTCTCTCGTGCGGGTTCACAGAAACTGCACTACTTGAGAGCTAGGGACTGTCTAAAAGGGGTAAAAAACAAACAAACCCACAAACAATGTTAGAACACAAGTCCATAAAGTTGCGATTCCAGAAGAAATAATTTTCCTAAGTTGGTAATCCAATGGAAAGCATCATTTCATTAGTCACCTTTCACAAAAATTATTCAAAACCTCAAATTAAAGGAGTAAACCACCAATAACTTGACACAAAGGTCATCCCATCAACACAGTAATAACCCACAGCTGACAGCAACAGTGAAGTTCATGATACAAGCTTTAGAGAGCCTTTATAGTATAAGTGATCTGAAGTTAAGCACAGTTCTTTGTAAAAAGTCTGCATACCCTTGTAAATTTTTCATATTCTGCTGCTTAAAACACATGCCATTCTCACCCACTCTGAGTGAAAATTCCAGACCATTGGGGGAGTGGTTTGTTTCCAAGATGGCGGCAGTGAAGGTTCAGCTGTAATGCCTAAGAGGAAGGGCAAACTTAAGGCTGTTTCCGCGGCGCCGTTGCCCAGCGGTGAGGGACCCATGGATCGATTCGTTCAGCTGTCGAAGGATCAAGTGTCGGGGATTCGAGCGGGCGTTGACACGCCTGTGAAGGAAGGTGATTCGGCGTCTTCGCCCTTAGACACCTTGCTCTCCCCGGATAGGCATATCCCTCCTGCTTTCCCTGCTACCGCGGTTGCCCGGATTGCGAGAGACGCAGCTGCAGAGTCCGAAGTGGTGGCTGCCGCTGTGCCGGAGCGGGTCTTGTCTTCGGAGACTTCAGCTGGTTTAGCCGGGGATTCTCAAGTTGCCGTTGCGACGATTGTTCCATCCAGCAGTAGAGACCCTGACCAAGCAGATATTCCTTCAGCAGCAGATGGTTCTTCAATCTCCAGGCCTGTATTTCCTTTACTGGTTCGTCCAGTCTCCGTGACTCTGGACAGCATTTGGGATGCACTCTCTCATTTATGTTGTCGGGCAGCAATTGTCTACATATTCTTTGAGGACTACTGAGTTGGAAAAGTCCATGACTGTGGTGACAACAGATATTCATGGACTTAATGCTAAGTACAAGTTGCTGGATCAGAAGCTTGAAAAAGTTTCTGATCTAACTGCCTCTTTGGTTAAGGAAAATATTGCTTTTAGAGTTAAATCAGAGGCAGTGGAGAATGAGGTTCGGTCTTCGTACCTTCGACTGTTGAACTTTCCCATTATTGTTGGGGAGGCTCATCTTGATTTATTTAAGAAATATTTGTGTGAGGTACTTTCAGTACCATTTGATTTGTTACCCCCAGTTTCTAAAATATATTATTTCCCTTCGGGGAAGAATGTTGGGAAAGTAAAAGTGGGCCCTTTGGAGTTGGATTCACTTAATGTTTCTGAGTTGCTTAGTACTCCTAAAGAGGAGGACGTGCCTGTTTCCACCTTACTTGTTACCTGAGCATTATCATCGGATCGGGAATGGCTCTTGAAATTGTTTTATAAAAAGAGAGTAAGTTTATTTTATGGGAAAAAAGTTTATATCTTCCCAGATGTGTCCAGGGACACTCAGAAGCGGCGGAGGGCGTTTCTCTTATTAAGGCCTGGTGTCCTTCGTATTGGTGCCACTTTCACGTTACGGTTTCCCTGTAAATGCTTGATTGTTCATAATTCCCATAAATGTTTTTCTTTCACCTGAGGATCTATCTGCCTTTATTAGTAATCAGTTGCCTTTGTGTTCTTCTTTTTCTTGACCAGGGCATGTATACCCCTTTGTTTATTGAGATCCTTCGAGCACTGCCTCTATCTGTTTTTCCTTTGTTATACTGATGGGGCTTGTCCCCGTATATTTTGTTGCTACTTCTCTTTCTCCCTTTAGAGGGCTAATGTATAATTCTTGCTTGAAATTTTGGGAAAATTGTATTTCTTGTATTTAAGTTTGCAAGTATTGTTGTTTTCTGGGTTCAAGTTTTTCTTGATCTTTTTTGTAATATGCTTATCAAAAATAAAATATAAAAAAAACCCCACATGCCATTCAAAACACATTTAAAGTAGATGTTTCTTTCACTGATCCACACAACATATTCTACACTTTCAACAAAAGAACAATTACAGAAATATCTGAAAGTAATTAAGGAGAAACCAAAGTCTTGATTTCTTAAGTTTTCACTCTTGACATCTACTAGGATTCAGCTCTACAGAACCACTACCACCACCCACCATGATCATGACCAAAAGGCTTATCTGCATACTTCTCCAAATAACTCCAAGAGAAATCTCCAGAAGACACCACATCTACACTTCAGTTTCCAGTAGCCTTGTACTGTGTTTAGCAGCAGAAGACCAAAACTGTGCCTCTTAATGCATTGGCCCCACAATCACTTCATATAAATAGCTACATCAGATCTGATACAATAGCAGGGAAAATTGTTAAAATGGTTAATTGTTCATATTGATTTTCATTAATGAATAATCCCAACCTTATAAACTGGCGCCCTTTTGCAGGTCATTGATAAAACTCACATAAAATATACCAAATAAATTAAAAGTTGGTATCCCTACTCCCTTAGTAACTTTAAACAATGCAACCATATTAAGATGCAGAGAGCATGTCCGTGGCAACAATATGGAAGCTATCCAGTCTTTACCACAAATAGCATTTTTACACACCTGTAACAGATTCTCTCCAGGAACAGCAGGAATCAATCCTCAAATATGGGCGATGCCAGTGCAGACAGAGCCTGCGCGAAGCATTTCCCCAGCTTTCAAAGAAAGCCTTTGGGAATGCTTACACACATGCATGGTCCCCTCCCGTCCAAGGGTGCCATCTTGCTCAGTCAGATGACATAGCTAAGACAGCAGTCAAACAAAAATAGAAGGATGGCAACTCCAAGGGGAGGAGGGAGAGTTGAGGGGACTGATTCCTACTGTTTCCGGGGAACACCTGGTACAGGTGAGTAACTACGCTTTCTCCAGGAACAGGCAGGAAAGTCAGTCCTTACATATGAGACTCCCTAGCTCCAGGCTGCCGAGGACCAAACCACAATAGCACCAACAATGACCGGATGGGTGTCTGAGTTGCAGAAGGTGAGTCTCCTGCTGAGAGAGATTCTGCAAGACCCTCGCATCCAGCAATACTATACTCCAGTAGCCTGAACTCAGAAGGGTTGGAGGGCAGGAGTTGCCTACACTCCAAGAATATTACGCAGTACTGCCTGATCAAAGGCACTGTCCCTGTGGGATTTGCTTTCCAGGCAGCAGTGTGCTGCAAACATGTGAATGGATGACCAAGGGGGGGGGGGGGGGGACGACTCTGCAAATTTCTGTCACCAGCAAAGAACAGAGGTGGGCCACTGACATGGCAATGCACTATGATCCAGTGCTCCAGGGAAAGGCCCACCCACTCTTAGGCGAGGGAAATGCAGTCTGTCACCCAAGAGGATAGGTTGGTTACAGGGAGCTCCAGTCTGCTGGGGTCATAGAACATGAAAAACTGAGGTGCTTTGCGGTGGCCCTGGGTCCACTGCAGATAGGACAGGGCCGTTTACAGTCCAGTTTGTGGAGTATGAGCTCATCCCTACCAGCATGAGGCCGCAGGTGGGGAGTACGACCTCCTGGTTGAGATAAAATGGGGATACCACTTTTAGGAGGAACTTAGGATGAGTGTGGAGCACTACCCTGTTCTTGAAGGACCTGGTATGAGGGGTCTGCCACCAGCGCTTGAAGCTCGCTAGCTCTGCGAGCTGAAGTCAGGGCCACCAAGAAGGCCACCTTCCAGGATAGGTATCTGAGGTGGCAAGTAGCTAGTGGCTCAAATGGTGGCCTAGTCAGCTGGGAGAGCACCATGTTGAGGTCCCATTCTGCTGCCGGGGTCGGACAGGGGGCTTGGAAAGCAGAAGGATCCACAGGAACTGGGAAACTAGGGGCTGGCTGGATGGCTTTCCTCCTAGAGGGTGGCAGTAAGCGGCTATGGCACTCAGATCCACCCGGACTGCTCGCAGAAGCATGCCATTGTGCACTGCAAAGCAGAGGACGGCTACAACTTCCTGGCAGAAGGAGTACGAGCCTGTGCCCCCCCTGCTTGTTTATATAGAACATTGCAACCTGGTTGTCCGTCTGGACCAGCACAGGTCGGTTCCGCAAGAGGTAGCGGAATGCATGTAGAGCGAGGGATACCATCCTAAGTTCCAGGAGGTTCATCTGCAGTAGAGACCCCTCCCTGAACCAGCAACCCTAAGTGCGGTGAACTCTGCAGTGAGCTCCCCAGTCCTGGAAAGAGGCATCTTTGATCATGGTACTCTGCGGTAGAGGCACCTGGAAAGGTATTCCTGCCCGGAGGATGCCCAGGTTTTGCCACCAGTCAAGGGATCTCATCAGCTGGCAGGAGACCATGACCCTGTCCCAGAGTCGGCCAGTGGCCTGGGTCCACTGAGAACGCAGGCACCACTGGGCTGTCCGCATGTGCAGGCAGGTTAGGGGTGTGACATGGACTGTAGAGGCCATGTGTCCCAGTAGGCGGATGAGGTGGTGAGCCGGCACCATTCTGCAGTGTTGGACCTCCCCCCTGCTAGCTGTTTGAGGCGTTCTGCCCTGTCATGAGGGAGGAGGGCTCTGGCCTGCACTGTGTCCAGCTGAGCACCGATGAACTCTAGGTCTTGCACTGGAGAGAGAGATGTGGATTTTGGGTAATTGATGACGAATCCCAGGTTCTGCAGGATGAGGCTGGTATGTTCTGTGCCCTGACTGACCTCTGCGGCTGTGCCGCCTCTGATGAGCCAGTCGTCCAAGTAGGGGAAGACGAACACCCCTTGTAGGGGCAGATGGGCGGCTACCACTGCTAGGCACTTTGTGAACACTCTTTGGAAGTACCCTGTACTGATAGTGGCCTTCCCCTACCATGAATCTCAGGTATTGCCGGTGGGATGGGTGGACCAGGATGTGGGTCTAGGCATCCTTTAGGTCCAAGGAGCAAAGCCAGTCTCCCAAGAGAGAGCATTTTGAACTTCTCTCACCAGGAACTTGTTCAGGTCTCAGAGATCCAGGATGGGCCTGAGACCCCTGGTTCTTTTGGGAACAAGAAAGTACCTTGAGTAGAAGCCCTTGCCCCAGAAGTGCTGATTAACAGGCTCTACAACCCTGTCCCTTAGTAGATCTGCTAGCTCTGAGAGCAAGAGGACCTGGTAAAGGAAAGGTTGCACTGGTTCTCCTAGAAAATGCCCCAGAGGTGGCAACCGAAAACAGAGGTGGTAACTCTCCTTCACCACCCAGAGCACCCACTGGTCCAAAGTGACGTCAGGCCACCTATGGGTGAATAGTGCCAGGCTGCCCCCCTGGGTGAGGGTCTCCCCAGGGAGAGGGAGAGGGAGACCTCGCCCTGGGAATCAAAAGCTCCCACCAGGTTGAGCTGGAGATGGTGTCTGCAGTTTGGGAGCCTTCGGCTTCCTGGGTCCGTGTCCCTCGCCCTTGGGCTGCGATCTCTGCTGCTGCTGGCTTGGGAAGGCTTGATAGTGGTGATTCTGATGGAAAGGGCCCTTCTTCCTTGAGAAAGTGGGCCTTTTCCCCAAGGTTTTCTTATGGGGAAGAGTAGGAGGTCTTCTTTGAGAGCCTCTGCCTGGTCACCACCTCGGCCTCAATCTTGGCCGTCTTGTCAGCCATAGGTTTCCCGAACAGGTTCTCCCTGGTGAAGGGGACATCCAGCAGCTTTTCCTGGACCCACTGCTTGAGGTTCGAGGTCTGCAGCCTCAAACCCATTGTAGGTGGCCCGGGACAGGAACTTAGAGCAGTCCTGAATGGTGGCCACCAAGGTTTGCAACTGTTGCAGGGGTTCCCCGGCAAGCCCTGATGAGAAGCCAGCGAGTTCCTGAATAAGGCTCTTAAGATACATTCCTATGTAGAGCTCGTAGGTTTGTATCCGGCAGCCCAGCATGGACCCCTGGAAACACTTGCGCCCTAGGGTGTCGAGGGCTCTGGCCTCTCTACCCGGGGATACAGAAGAATAAGTCTTCTGGCTCTTGAGCTTTCGCATCGAAGACTCCACCACCATGGAATTATCGGGAAGTTGGGCCTTCTGGAAGCCTGGACTCCTCATGATGCAGTAGATGGCATCGAGGCATCAGATGACCACCGGCACAGAGGCCGGGATCTCCCACATCCGTAGGAGCAGCCGTTCAAGGATGAGTTCCACCGGCACAGACAGAGCCTCCTTTGGCGGAGACTCATACTGGAGGATCTCCAGTTCTTCGGTGCACAGGTCCTACTCTGACTCAGTTGGCACCAATAGGGCTCAGGCTACGTCCTCAGGTGGGGAATAGCACCAGAGTTCCGGGGGAGACGGCTCTGAGGGGATGTCTCTTTGTCGAGAGGTCTCGGGAGAGGCCTCAACATCAGTCTCCCAGTCTGACTCTGAGGGTGTCAAGGAGTCTGAGGCTCGGAGCTCCTGCGCCGCAAGGCCTGTGTTGGGGAACCAGGATCCCTGACCGGTCTTGGGTCAGACTCCAGGAAACTAGCTGAAGAGGACCGGACACCCAGGCTCGAGACTGGGACTTCGATTGATGCTGATGGCACTCAGGGCTCAGCTCGATGCCCGGGGGACCCACTGCAGTCAGGTGCTTGGTTGTCGGAGCAGATGATGCAGATGAGCCCGACATCATCGCCTGCTGCATGGTCAGGATGGCAGAGATACTCTGTTCCAGGACCGCCATTCTGGCCTCGATGCCGGAAGGCTCTGCAGCTTTCATCACGGGCACAGAGGGTTTCGAGCATGGCCTCGTGTGGTCATCACCGGACAAGGGCTCCTTCCTAGAGAACTTAGAGAAGGCGCTGCTTGGAGTCGCCCGAGTCTCCACGGGACCTTTCTGGGTTTCCCCGATGAAACCTCGACTGACTGAGGATTTTTTTCTCTTTCTTGCCAGAGTCCAGTGTCTTTCCGGAGGAGCTGCCGCCGTGGGACTCAACACCTGGACCTCATGGGAAGTGCTCGGCTTTGGGCTCAGCGTTGGGGAAGCCGGGGCTGAGCCAAAACCTCAGGAACATCTTCTGCAACTCCAACCTTTTCCTGTTGGTCTGAGGGGTCATGGCATGACAGGTCGCAGGAGGTACTGTTGTGGTCCGGGCCAAGGTAGTGCAAGCAGTAGTCGTGGGTATCTGTGACAGACATAATTTGACTCCAACAATCACACTTTTTAAAGCCACCAGGAGACATGGCGAATCACACCTGGATGGGGGTCGACGACCCCCAGGCAAAAAGGGCACGAACGCCAGTCTAGACATACTTCGATAAAAAAAAGGAAAGGGAGCAGAGAACAGCACAGGCTCGAGGCGGGAAGAGGAAGCGGTACACAAACCGGGAAAAACTCAACTAAGGCTAATTTTTCCAGGGAAACAGGACATGCGTCCGTTGGGCTCCGTGAAAAAAAGGAGACTGATCAAGATGACACACTTGGGCAGGAAGGGAACCACGCATGTGGGGTAGCATTCCCAAAGACTTTCTTTAAAAGATGGGGAAATGCTCTGTGTGGGCTCCATCAGCGCCGACATCACCCATATGTGAGGGCTAACTTCCTGCTTGTTCCAGGAGAATGCCACATGTATAATTATACCTAGTTTGAGAGGTTGTATGTGTGCACTCAGTGCAAAGAGCTCCTGGCTATCAGATAAGCAGACCTGAAGGAGCTGACATAAACAGAGGTATATAAAGGAGTCCCACTTCTAGTATGGTAGTCCCTGTGATGCCCTAGAGAAGATCAATCTGAAAGAGAACCACCACATTATGTAAAGTGTTCCTATAGCTAGAACTTGCTTTCTAGGTAATGCAATATCTTCTCACACCGATGTGTGAGGAGCATGTGCATAACAGAAAATGGCTAGGACTGGCAGTGTACTTAGAAAATCAAATCATTAGGAATGTAGATAGCTGGATAACAGCTGAATTTGAGGATTACCTGTAAACCTGCCTGCTGGGTGTAAAGCTGGCAGACTTCAGGAATTACTTGTAGAGGATTTCAGATAGTGCTAAGGAGGTGCCAGCTATTATATGCATTAGTACCAACATAGGAAGGTTTCAGGAAGACTGCTCTGGATGCCAAATTTAGACTTTTAGATATGAACTGAAATCCAGAACCTCCAGGGCAGCAGTTTCAGAATGTTCCCTATTCCATGCACTGGACCCAGAGGCAGGCCAAGCTCTGGAGTCTCAACGCATACATTAAACAATGGTGAAGCAAGGGTTTTAGGTTTCTAGGTAACTAGGTAACATTTTGGAAAAGGAGGAGCCTATTCCCAGGACGATCATATCGGATAGGTCAACTGACACTCAGGAGTATATGGTTCAGAGTAAAGTATCTTCAAAAGACGTTTGCAAAGTGCTGAAGTTAGAATATCCCAATAGAGAGACTGGTTTGAAACTATAATATAGGTGGCATATTACCCCACAGAAGCTATGCAAAACATGGGGTGGGAGACGGATGAATGTTGAAGAGGTTGTGGCCAAACAGGCACCTGTTATCATACTGGTAGCAGTGTCCCATCGTCCCGGCCTACAAGGGGACATGTATAGCTATCACAGAAGACATAGTGGGGCTTCAGACTGAAAGGGACCCAAAGGTCTTTCTGCTCCACCAATATTCCACCACAATCCCAAAGAAATATTGGGATTTTTTTAAAGTTTGATGCTATCTCCCCCATACTGCCACAATAGGAAACTGAGTTATGGCAGTTTTTTGAGAGAATACATGGCTTCTAGAATTTCCAAAGGCTCACTCCAATTTGCCATGGGCATAAAGAGAAGATGGGATGATCTGGAAAAAATACTGGACTGAGGATAGGAGTATCAAGAAGGGGGGAGGATGAGGGATGAGGTAGTTTGTGTGATGTTAATTTTGTAAGGATTCTTCTTACTATGAAAGGTTTTGTAATGTTTCGGGTCGTACAATGTCTGTTTGATAAAATAATCAATAAAAAGAAAGTTACACAAATTATCCCAACAGACATGGTAAAGGCTGAAGTAGCCCAGGTGCATTTAAAAAAAACACAAAGATGAAGTATTCTAAATTAACTGTTAGACAAATTGGGAATACAAGTAAACATGTGCAATTGTCTAAATACAAATATCAAGCGTCTATTAAATAAGACTGGCGAGCTAGACTGCGTGGCACTGAACAGGGCAACAGACAAAATAAGCATCTCAGAAAACAGGAGGATAACCAGTGGGAAACTGATAACTGAGCACTAAATGATCCACCATATCATTTGGTCATACATAACAGTCAAAAAGCATAAAAGTCCTGCAGCAAATAAAATGCAATGTGGAAACTATGGATAGAAATTTCATGAGCAATGAGGAAGAATGTAGCAGTGTGGGGTATACTACTATTTCTCCAAACAGGAAGGGGAGAGACTGAAATGCAAAACAGAAATAAGGAATTTTAATTACCCTGGCCTTTCCTTTGTTGAGACATTACATTTAAAATCTAATTTTTCAATATTTTAAAAGTGGAAACTTATTTTATGCTAGATGAGCTTATCTATGTTAAACAATGGGGATAATTTTGTGACTATGCTTTATTCATTTTACTGTTTTTGTTTGTTCTTTTGTAACCTGCCTTGCATTCATTTGGAGAAAGTGGGATATAAAATGCCTTTAGATTAAAACACGTTTGTGATAATTGGGTGTCTCATTAAGGATGTACTAGAGACAAATTTTCTAGACGCCAGAAATGGCCGATTCATGGAGCAGCTAGTCCTGGAACAGATGAGAGAGAACTATTTTAGATTTACTACAACTTAAATTTAACATGATTTAACATAGTAACACAGTAAATGATGGCAGATAAAGACCAGTATGGTCCATATAGTCTGCCCAGTACGATGTCAAGAGTAGGTACACCTGCCGCTCTGTGCAGGACCCCCTTCCCCATGTCTTTGTTTAGGGGTGATCCTACCACTCCTTGTAGTACACCCCTATTTGTTAAGGAATTAGATGGTTCAGATTATTTTGATATTTTCTTGTTGCTGTAAAGGGAGCCACTGTGTCTGTCCCATGCCCTTTTGAACTCCTTTTTCACCTTATTTTCCCCCGCCACTTCCATCGGGAGCGCATTCCAAGCATCCACCACCCTTTCAGTGAAAAAGTATTTCCTGACATTGCCTTTCAATTTACCACCTTGTAGCTTCATGTTATGCCCTCTAGTTTTGCAGCTTCTCAGTCTTTGGAAGAGGTTTGTTTGTTCATTATTTTTCTTTAAGTATTTAAAGGTCTGAATCATATCTCCCCTGTCCCTCCTCTCCTCCAAAGTGTACATGTTTAGGTCTTCAAATCTCTTCTCATAAGGCTTCCGACACAGGCTCCAAATCATTTTGGTTGCCTTCCTCTGAATAGTTTCCAGTCTTTTTACATCCTTTCAAGATATGGTCTCCAAAACTGAACACAGTATTCCAAGTGAGGCCTCACCAGTGACTTGTACAGTGTGTCAGACGGCTGCCTAGGGTGAGAACTTACACAATCTCTGATGATGCATATATTCATATGATTCTTGCAAAGTATTGTGGGTATTGTAGTTCATTCACTCCCAAACACAGCTGATGACAATAATTTGAGTTGTGAAACCAAGTGGTAAGATCAATAAAATACTTCTTTTATTGATGGGGTTTAATTTACCCAGCACATGTATGCTTGATAGCACTATAAATGAGGTTACTTGCTTGCAGTGTTTAAAATGGATAACAAAAAAGTCACAAAGTAAACCGGAAAACAACCTTCAGCTTGTCAGGCAATTAGCTAATGTTTTCTTAGCAAGTAATTACCAAATACAAAGGCACAAAGTAAAGAATAAACTTTGCTGGTTAGGTTAACTTCTGCTTATTTTCCACGCCGATCTCAGCAGTGATTCTCCCTTGCTCACACACACAATCAGGTGCAGCCCTAATTACTATCAATGGACCAGCTGAAAGCCTTTAGCTGGCTGGCTGCTACTGTGTGAGCCCAAATCCTGCTTTAAGAGCTGAGCCTCTCCTGCCATCATAATTCCTCTCTGTAAAGCCTGGCCAATATGTAATCCAATTCTGATGTCCAGCCTTCCAATCTTGATCCCTGGACACTGGATCTCCTCTCACATACCTTCTGGCCTTGGTCTGAAAGTCCCTTCCACATGCAGTCTTCTCTCTTCCAGGTAGCCACTGGTGATTCCTATCTCTGCCAATCCATTCCTCTGTAGCTGAATCCAGTCCAATGGACTCTGCTGGCATTTGGAATACCTCCCAGTATGGGTACTGCCTTGGAATCTCCCAGACCTTCCAATGGGCTTTCTTCTCTTCCTTCCAGAGAGTTTCCTTCTCTCTCTATCTGCGTGGCTTTTGCTGAAGCTGTTCTTCAAACTCTCCTTGAAGCTTTTGCTGAAACTGTTTCCTGAAGAAAGCACAGTTACTTACCTGTAACAGGTGATCTCTGGGAACAGCAGGAATTAGTCCTCACATATGGGTACGTCGGTACCGACGGAGCCCGTGCGGGAAAGCTCCCCAGCTTCTTAGAATAGAAGCTTTTGGGACCTCCCACTGCACATGCGCACTGCCTTCCCGCCTTCCTGAACAGCTCTCCTCAGTTTCGAGTTTATAGCTGAGTCAACAGAGAGAGGACAGGAAGATAGATAGATAAAAGATACAACTCCTAGGGGAGGTGGGTGGGTTGTGAGGACTAATTCCTGCTGTTCCCAGAGATCACCTGTTACAGGTAAGTAACTGTGCTATCTCCAGGAACAAGCAGGAATAAGTCCTCACATATGGGGACTCCCTAGCTTAGATGCATGGGATCCCCTGTAAAGGTTCGCCATCTTCGTATGGATCTCAGGCATCCATTCTGGGAAGGTGGGCAGGAGTTGTTTAGGAATGGAACAGGTGCTTGAGGACAGCCTGGCCAAACAAGGCATCCCGGCGGGAGTCCTTGTCCAAACAGTAATGGGCTGTGAAGGTATGAACCGAGGCCCAGGTAGCGGCTCGACAGATCTGATCTATGGAAACAGAGTGCAGATGAGCCATAGAAGTTGCCATGGCCCTCACATTGTGAGCAGTGACATGGCCTTCCAGAGAAATGTTTTTGCTCTGGTAAGCAAAAGAAATACACTGAGCAATCCAATTGGAAAGTGTACGCTTGGAGACTGGAAGTCCCAAATGGGAAGGATCAAAGGCCACAAAAAGTTGAGAAGACTTTCGATGTGGCTGAGTCCTATTAAGGTAAAAAGCGAGAGCTCTTTTACAATCCAGAGTATGAAGGTTCCTCTCTGCATTGGATGCATGAGGAGCTGGAAAAAAGACAGGTAGATATACCTCTTGATTAAGATGAAAAGGCGAGACCACTTTAGGCATAAAGTGGGGATTCGTCCTAAGGACCACCTTATCATGATGAAATCTTGTGTAAGGTGGATTAGCCACTAAAGCCTGCAGCTCACTGATGCGGCGAGCCGAAGTGACTGCAATGAGGAAGATGACCTTCCAGGAAAGAAATTTCAAGGAGGTGGAAAACATTGGCTCAAAAGGTGGCTTCATAAGTTGACCGAGCACTAGATTCAAATCCCATGCGACCGGGGGTGGTCTGATGGGAGGTTTAGTGAGAGTCAGGCCTCTCATGAATCTTGCAACAAGAGGATGAGAGGAGATAGGTTGTCCATTTATATGTTTCAAGGATGCTGCAATAGCGCTTAAATGGACTCTTACCGAATTCGTCTTGAGGCCTGCATTGGATAGATGCAGGAGATAATCAAGAAGAGAATTCAAAGGAAGTGCCAGAGGGTCAAGACCCTGCTGAGCACACCAAATGGAAAAACGTTTCCATTTGAAAGCATAGGAACGCCTGGTAGAGGGTTTCCTAGAGGCAGAAAGGATATCTTTCACTGGTTGGGAAAGATGAAAGTCTTGAAGGCTTAAGCCTTCAGTAACCAAGCACTGAGGTGAAGGGATTTGGGGTTTGGGTGCCACAAAGTCCCCTCCTCCTGAGACAGGAGGTCTGGCGCAGCTCCCAGATCCAAGTAGGATCCCTGGGAGAGCTGTAGAAGTAGAGGGAACCACACTTGGCGTGGCCAGCGTGGAGCTATGAGGATCATAGTTCCATGATCCCTCTGGAGTTTGAACAGAGTCTTGGGAATCAAAGGAATGGGTGGAAAGGCATATAGGAATGCCTGATTCCAATTCAGGAGAAAGGCGTCCGTAGCCTGAGCTCCCTGACACGGAGTTCTGGAACAGAACCGGGGAAGTTTGGCATTCCACGGACTTGCAAAGAGGTCTATGTCCGGGGTCCCCCATTCCTGAAAGATTCGGTTTATTTGGTCCAAATGTAGGGACCATTCGTGTGGCAGCAGAACTCGACTGAGCCTGTCTGCCCGAGAGTTTTGAACTCCTGGGAGATACACTGCTAGCAGGTGAATCTGATGCTCTCTGGCGAAGGCCCATAGTCTTAGAGCTTCGTTGCAAAGCGACAGAGAGCCCGTCCCTCCTTGTTTGTTTATGTAAAACATGGCCACCTGATTGTCCGTCTGAACTAGGACAGTGAGGTTGGCTAGGAGGGAGTGGAAGACCTTGAGGGCAAGGTAAATTGCTCGCAGTTCCAGAAGATTGATATGAAGGGTGGTCTCCTGTAGAGACCAAGTGCCCTGAGTGGAGAGAGTTTGCAGATGGGCTCCCCACCCTGTTTGGGAGGCATCTGTTGTGAGGGTTGCTTGGGGTAGCAATGGTTGAAATGGAGCCCCCAACAACAGATTCTTGGTGGAAGTCCACCAGTGGAGGGACCAAAACAGACGATCGGAGGTTTGTATTTGGTCTGAGAGCGCTCCTGACGCCTGAGTCCACTGAGTGGCCAGGGTCCATTGAGCTGCTCTCATATGAAGACGAGCATAGGGCACCACATGCACTGTGGAGGCCATATGACCCAGTAGGCGTAGCATTTCCCTGGCTGTCAAGTGAGTGCTGGACTGAGCTTGGGAGGCCAAACTCAGGAGGCGCTGGCCTCGAACCTGTGGAAGGTAGGCCCTTGCAGTGATGGTGTCCAACTGGGCCCCTATGAATTCTAGAGATTGAGTAGGGATGAGTTGGGACTTGGGAAGGTTTACTACCAGTCCCAGATACTGCAAAAGGCTCCTTGTGTGGTCCAGGGAAATCTGGGCCTGTGACTGAGTTGGAGCTCGGATGAGCCAGTCGTCCAGATATGGGAAGACAAAGATTCCCATGCCTCTTAGAAATGCGGCTACGACTGCCATGCATTTTGTGAATACTCTTGGAGCAGAGGCTAGACCGAAGGGGAGTACTCTGTATTGGAAATGTTTTCCCTGAAACAGAAAGCGAAGATACTTTCTGTGGGATGGATGGATGAGTATATGTGTATACGCATCCTGTAGGTCTAGAGAACAAAGCCAGTCCTGACCCTGGAGGTAAGGAAGGAGAATGCCGAGAGACAGCATTTTGAATTTCTCCTTGAAGAGAAATTTGTTCAATTCTCTCAGATCTAGGATTGGTCTGAATCCCCCTGTCTTCTTTGGAATGAGAAAATAAGGGGAGTAGAAACCGGACCCTTGTTGAGGAAGAGGAACCTCTTCTATGGCCCCTTGGGCAAGAAGAGAGGAAACCTCTTGACCCAACAGGGTTAGGAGAGATGGGGGAGAATTGAATGGTCTCACCATATGATGGGGAGGAAGGCTGGAGAAATGAAGTTTGTAACCCTCTCGAATGATAGAGAGGGTCCATTGTTCTGTTGTGATTTGTTCCCATCTGGGAGCAAAGTGAACCAACCTTCCGGGTATGGTGAGAGGTTCTGGTTGTGTTAGAACCAGAAGTGGCAAGTTCCCTAGGAGCAAGTCAAAACCCCTGAGGGGTTGGAGCCTGCTGAGCTACAGTAGCTGCTGCAGGCTTAGCTCGTGCTTGTTTGGATTGCTGACGCTTAGCAGTATAGCGAGGTTGAGAAGACTGCTGGCCAGTATATTAAGAAACTCTGGCCTTCTTATAGTAAGGCCTTTTAAAAGACTTTTTCTTAGTAGGAATTGAAGTGGACTTTGAAAGTCTTTCCAAGGTGGCATTTTCAGCATCCATCTGGGTGGCTTTGATTTGCCACTCTTCCCCAAATAAGTTCTCACCTGTACAGGGCAGATTACGTAAGCCATCTAGAACCCAAGGTTCCAGATCAGAGGCCTGGAGCCAAGCAAGACGTCGGGCTGCAATAGCAATGCCCGAAGCCCTACTGGCTCCCTCAAAGGAATCATATGCTGCCCTATTAGAGAACTTAGAAACCTCTAAGAGTTGTTTCACTAGGGAAAGGAAACCCTGCTTTTTATCCTCAGGGATAAAGGGGGCAAAATGCCGCACCTTTTTGGCAAGTTCCTCCAGGAACATGCCCATATAGAGACTGTAGGAATTAATCCTGGCTATAAGCATACTAGCCTGGAAAATTTTCCTACCAAAAGAGTCCAAAGTCTTACATTCCCGTCCTGGAGGGGTGGAAGAGTGCCTTTTGGTACTCCTAATCTTCTTCATTGCAGACTTCACCACAATAGAGTGGTGGGGCAATTGAGTCTTTTGGAAACCAGGAGAAGGAGGGACCCTATACATGGTGTCCAACCTACGGGAATAAGGAGACAAAGTCAAAGGATTTTCCCAGAAATCCATCAGTTGTTCTTGAAGGATTTCATGGATAGGCAGGGTAACTGCCTCCTTAGGGGCCTTTGAGTATCCCAAAATATCCAGTTTTTTGGATCTGGGTTCCTTTTCAGAGGATGTGGTAATAGAAAGGGCTGTAGCCATATCTAAAACAAAGTCCTGGAAGGACAAATCCTCTGGAGGGGACATTCTCCTTTTAGGAGAAGAGGGCTCCTCAGGTAAGTTGAGTGAAAACTCAGCAGAATCATCAGAGGAGTGAAAATCCTCAGAGGAATCGGTGCTTTCCTCTAACGCACGATACGCGTACCGATCGGTATCGATATCGGGCGTATCGGGTATGGAACCGGTATGGAGCGAAAGCCCATACGGTACCGACTTGCGTTTAGAGGTGGACGGCCTCGATACCGGCATGGCGGACGATACCGGTATCGGGCCCGGAACCGCTGAAAGCGGAACCGATGGCGTTGCAGCTTTAATGAAAGCCATGACGGCCTGCTGCATGGACTGTACAGTATCGCCCATGGACGCCATAGCTGCCTGGATGTCGGTACCGGAGTGACCCGGTACCCCAGAGCAGGCTAACAGGTGATCTGTCGAGGCCGTAGCATCGATATCAACCTGAGACCCCTGAATTGGCGTTTTTGGAAGTTGGACTTCCCGCCGGGGTTGTTTGGCTGGGGCAGGGTCCTCAAGTTCTAAGCTAAGAGCCTCTCGATGCTTTGAAGGAGATTTGCTCTTTGAGGACTTGCCCACAGAAGGTTTGGTTACCTGAGATCCATCCGGAGAAGAAGACCTGGATGACTGTGATGCTGTATTCTCTGAAGCAAACAGCACATGGAATTTGTTGGCCCGGTTCTGCAGCCCACGTTTAGACATGTGGGAGCAAGATGGGCAGTCCGGTATGGAATGGTCAGGCCCCAAACATTTCAGACACCAGTCATGGGTGTCTGTGACTGAAATAACAGCATTACATTTGGTACACTTCTTAAATCCAGGGGCTGGCTTCTCCATGAGGAGAAAATTGAGTAGGCCGAGAGGCCTCTCTGAAGTGACCAAAAAGCTAAAAAATAAGAAAAAAGAATTATAATTTTTTAAAGAAAGAAAGAAAAAACCGGCGATACCGGTATCGGTATGGGGAAGGCAGGTACGCGGTCTAAAGAAACAAATAAAATAACAATTTCTTCAGCGGTGACAGGAACACGACCTGCTGGCTCCGCGGAAAAAGAGAAACTGAGGAGAGCTGTTCAGGAAGGCGGGAAGGCAGTGCGCATGTGCAGTGGGAGGTCCCAAAAGCTTCTATTCTAAGAAGCTGGGGAGCTTTCCCGCACGGGCTCCGTCGGTACCGACGTACCCATATGTGAGGACTTATTCCTGCTTGTTCCTGGAGATTAAGCTCTACTCTTATCCTGTTCTAATGTGTGCTGCTCCCTAACACAGCGCAGCTGTGTTGAATCAGGCCCTGCCCTTTGAGATGAGTGCTTAGGGATTACCTCATAGCTCTCTTGATTGCACACACCTTTTCTCTCTTCAGCCTCCCTCATGGCTGCTGGAAACCTGGTGCATTCTGGGACTGGTAGTCTTTTATGTGAAAACTCTGTTTTCTTGCTTCTACCAGAACTGACAGGTTGCTTGTTCAGAGTCACATCATCTTTTCTATAGCTCCTACCTGAGCTATGATAAGCTTCCTTATCACAAGTGGCATAAGTACCTCTTCCTTTCTGCTGGTAATTCCTCTTCGTATGCAGCCCAACATCCTCCTGGCTTTTGCCACCTTGAGATCTTCAGAAATAATCACTCCAAGTTCTTTCTCCTGATCCGTACACACCAATCTCTCGCCCCCTATCGCTTACATTTCCCTTGGATTTCTGCTTCCCAAGGGCATGACTCTGCACTTCTTTGCATTAAATCTTAATTGTCAAGCATTAGACCATTCTTCCAGCTTTTGTAGATCATTCCTCATGTTAACCACTCCCTTGGGGGAGTCCACTCTGTTGCAAATTTTTGTGTCATCTGCAAATAGACAGACTTTTCCATGCAGTCCTTCAGCAATATCACTCACAAATACATTGAACAGTGCCGGGCCCAGGGCACCCCGCTAATCACCTTCCTTTCATCCGAGTGAGCTCCTTGTACCATCACCTTCTGTCATCTGTCAGTCAACCAATTTCTGATCCAATTTACCATCTTGGGATCTATCCCCAAACTACTGAGTTTATTGATAAGCCTCCTATGAGGAACAGTATCAAAGGCTTTGCTGAAATCCAGGTAGATGACATCCATCGCATGCCCCTGATCTATTTCCCTGGTCACCCAAGTCAATCAGATTTGTTTGGCAAGATCGTCCTTCGGTAAAACCATGTTGCCTCGGATCTTGCAACCTGTTGGCTTTGAGAAAGTCCACAATTCGCTCTTTCAGGAGCACCTCCATTACTTTTCCTGCCACTGAGGTAAGGCTCACAGGCCTGTAGTTTGACACTTCTTCCCTGTCACCACTTTTGTGTAGAGGTATGACATCAGCCATTCTCCAGTCCTGAGGAACCTCTCCTGTTTCCAAGGATCTGTTGAAAACATCCTTTAACGGCTCTTTCAGTATCCTGGGATGTAGCTCATCTAGTCCCATGGCCTTGTCCACTTTCAGTTTTGCAAGTTGTTCTAACACATCTTCTGTGAATGGTGTGGTATCTATTTCATTCCCAGTTTTATATTTGGGAGTCACAGGTGGTCATTCTCCAGGACTTTCCTTAGTAAAAACAGAGCAGAAGTATTTGTTTAGCAATTTCGCTTTTTCAATGTCTCTTTCCACGAGTGTGTTCCCAGCACTTCTGAGTCCTGCAATTCCACCTCTGATCATCTTCCTTTCTCCAATATACCTGAAGAAAGTTTTGTCGCCACACTTCACATCTTTAGCCATCTTTTCCTCTGACTTTGATTTTGCCATCCTTATTTCTCTCTTTGTCTCTGAGTTTGATCCTGTATTCATTTCTGTGTTCCTCTGTTTGCAAGCTTTTGAATTTTGCAAAAGCTGTGTTTTTTGCCTTTATTTGAGCAGCCACTTCTTTGGAAAACCAAACAGGTTTTCTTCTCCTCTTGTTTTTGTTTACTTTTCTTACATATTTATCTGTTGCCCCTTTTATTGCCACCTTTAATTTAGCCCAGTTCAATTCCACTTCCCTTATCTCCTTCCACCCTATCAGCTCCTCCTTTAGGTACTCGGCCATTTTATTGAAGTCTGTGTTTTTGAAGTTTAGGACCTTGAGCTTGCTATGACTGGCCTGTACCATGGCTTTTATCTCAAACCACACCGTGTGATGATCGCTGCTGCTCACAGGGGCACCCACGCAGACATTTGACACGCTATCATCGTTGGTGAGCACTAAATCCAGCATTGAGCTTTTCCTGGTTGGTTCCATCACCACTTGTCTAAGTAATGCGTCTTGGAGAGCATCCACAATTTTTTTGCTTCTTTCCAGATTTGCAGAAGGAGTAATCCAATCCACATCAGGCAGATTAAAGTCACCCAATATGATCGCTTCTCCCTTTGTGGCTATCTTGGCAATATCTATAATCAATTCGTTATCTATCTCTTCAGTTTGTGTCGGAGGTCTGTACACTACAGCAGTATGGATGACAGTGCCATCTCCTCTTTCCAACACAATCCAGAGCACTTCTTCTTTTCCCCATGCCCCCTGCATTTCAGTAGCTTTAATATTAAGCATGTCTGGTTTCCCACCCAAGGCTCCGTTGATCACATCACCTATATGAGAGGGCATTATCCTGCTTGACCACAGAGAAAGAAAACTACTCTGAACATACCTACAAAAAGATATAGATATAAATAACTTACTCAAAGATGAAGTTACTGCTGCTCAGAGATACTCTGGATCAGAGGTTCCCAACTCCAGTCCTGGAGGGCCAAACACCATTCAGGTTTTCAGGCTGTCCCTAATGAATATGCATGAGATACATTTGAATACAATGGGTGTAGTGCATGCAAATGCATCTCATGCATATTTATTAGGGACAGCCTGAAAACCTGAATGGTGTTTGGCCCTCCAGGACTAGAGTTGGGAACCTCTGCTCTAGATACTGAATTAAGGACTTCAATACTTTTCCACACAAGGATACTTACTGAACCTTTTTAGTTCTGTAAATTATCAAAATAGATCCTCTCAATTTTTTCCAGCCTAATGGAAGTTGGAAATAATTATACAAAGAGGAGGGGGGAGGCCAAATGTCCATCTTTAAGGATAAAATGTCATCAAGTCAATGGGATTAAACTTGATATGGGGGGGGGGGAACACAATGAAAAGAAACAAGTTCAAAAATGGGCCAAAAATGGACTGGGGGCTCCAGAGAAATCATCTTCACCCCAAAAATGGCCCAATGCATTTCTATAGGAGGAGAAGTTCCAGCTTCTATGTTATAGATGCTTACATACAGAGAAATATAACACTTAAGGAATTGCTTCTTACACACACATTTACTGTACATACGAGCAGAGGCATATGCCAAATGCATAAATATGCAGACTTGAGCTGATAAAGGAAAAAGAGGTATGTCTAGAAGAGGAAGGATTTAAGGATTCACATGTTGGGACCTAACTTGCCTGAATGACTGAACCAGAATAAGGAGTTTGGAAGGATAAAGTGGAAGACTGCTTTAAAGAGCTTTAGAGACTATGGGTCGCCATTTTAAAACAAATTCTGAAAAGCAGCAAAAGCAAATGCAAGATTTTCAAAATAGGAGTAACATGATCGTATCTAGTGGTATGTTACAAGTCTTGCAGTAATGTTCTGAATTGCAAATGATTCTAAGATGAATATTTAAGACCATAGTATAAGAATTACAATAATTAAGATGGCTTAGAAGCTTGGCAAAAAGTGAGACTTCTTAAGATCTTGTGGAGTTATGATTTTATAAAACATATTTCACAAAGTATCATGCAGCCGGTCTGAATGATGGAAGTCATTTGTGGTTCCATAGTAAGAAGGGGGTCTAGTTTGAGTCTTAAAATTGTTAAACAATCCTGAAAAGGGACTGAAACACTTAGAAGGAGCAAGGCTCAGGACAGGCAAGAAAAAGAACCACCATATAAACCCTGATGCAGCAGGGTTCAATTTTAATCTATTTTCTTCTAGCCAAACTACAATACAGTCAAGGCTTGAGAAGGACTGCAAGGTCCAGAGCTATTTAGTTTGTTGAAAGATTATTTTAATATCCACGTAATAAAAATGCTCAATCCAAGAGTCTGAATTAACATGGCCAAAGGGGAAATGAATACATTAATAAGGATCAGGGCAAGAATTAGTCAAGAACATTTCTGCACAGTATTTCAGTCCATCATAACGCCAGCACTGAATTACTGTAATGCCCTCTTCCAAGGTTTGCCCAAACAAACCACCCAACCCCTGCAAATAGTCCAAAACACCGCTGCCTGAACCATCATGGGATCATCTCAACATGATCATATAACTCACCTCCTGTACCAACTACACTGGTTGCCAATTACATCACGAGCTAAATACAAATCAGCCCTTACCATCTTCAAAATCAAAAACAACCTAACAGCCAGAAGTCTGCAGGACCTTATTTGTACTAAACCCAATAAAAGACCCGAGAGAAGCAACAATATCAATACCATACCTACACCCAACCTGTTCACAAAGGCCAAAAAATCCACTAAAAGGGCCCTCTCGCTTGCCGCTCCCTCTATTTGGAACACTCTTCCAGAAAAAATAAGAACCACCTCAGACTTAAAGGACTTTCGGAAACAGATCAAGACCTTTCTCTTCATTGAGCACTTCAATGAACACCCCTAACTCCACAGCATCACTCGAATCACATGCCCACACAACCAATTGCATATACGTTACATTATATATAAGTTATACTTTAGCACTCCCAGTTTACCCCTCCCTTTGTTTGCTAAGTTATTCTGTAATAGGATACATTTTTAATTGTTTTTCTGACAAGTTCTCTGTAAAATTGAAGTTTCAACGTAAACGGTCTTGATTTTAAGATAAGACAGTATAGAAAAATTGTTAAATAAATAAAAAAATATGTTATCCCTTGAGGAACACAGATACACTAAGAATGTCGGCAAGTGTTTCTTATCCATAACAACTGAATAGGTGTTGTTAGCTAGGATGAAAACCACTGTAGTACATTATCCTTAATTCCTAATCCTGATATGAAGTTGTCTCACATCTCGACAACACTCCCTCTGAATGATGATCATAGAAAGGGCATCCCAGCCTCATTCGGATGCATATGTCTTGAGGACTAATTGATGTTGCATGGATTGAATGGTACCTGACAAGTTAGATTTCAGAGTCCACCATTCTAAGGTGATACACGACCAAAGTGATGGGTAAATTACTGAGTATAGCAGTTGACAGCGCCGATTGCACTGAAGTTTGAGATCCCAGTGTGGTCTTAGTTTTTCAAACTGGTTTAAGAGGACAACATGAACTGCAGCCACCATGTGTCCTGGAATTTGCAGATATGCTTTCAGAGTGATTTTAGATGCAGACAAATGGCAAATCATATGGGAAATTAGATTATGAATCTTGTCTTCTGGAAGAAAAGATCTGGATTGGATTGAACAGTCTAAAACCACACCTATAAAGGAAATGACATAGGGTGAATTTCTGAAGGATTATGAGAAACCCCTAAGACTGAAGAGCAATTGTTTTGTGTAGGAGTGGCAGATCTTGAGAATGGACTAGTAACAACCCATCACCCAGGTAAGGAAAGACCAGATGCCCTTGCTTGTGTAGGTGCACCACAATCAACACTACATGGCATTTCAACACACACCCTGGGAGTCAATGAAGGTCCAAATGGGAGAACTTTGTATTGTAATGGCTGGATTAAAGGATGAATCTAAAGTATTTCATGTATCGCAGATGTATGGGGATATGCGTTGATGCATCCTTGAGGTCTAGAGTACACATCCAAGTCTCCTTTATTGAGCAGTAGGAGGAGAGGGAATTGTAGTAGTTTTAAGCTTCTCTGAAGAGAAAACAATTTAGATCCCTAAGATCTAGTATCCAGCATAAGTGTCCAGTCTTTTTTTGGAATTACAAAATATTTGGAGTAGTGCCCAAGATTTATCTTCTGATAGGGAACAAGTTCTATGGCCTGGACCCAAAAGAGAAGATTTACTTACTCTGCAAGAAAATGAGATGGGTGGAGTCCATGACAAACGAACAATCCAGGGGACAGCTTAAAAATCGGAGACGATAGCCATAACCGATTATGGAAAGGACCGATGAGTTTGTAGTAAGGAAAAACTGATCTATCTTCTCACAAGAAATATGGGATGCATATGATAGTTAAAAAGGAACGCCGTTTGGTTCTTTTGAGCAGGAGTCACCTGTTTAGGTTGAGCCCTCTCTCCGATGTGGTTTGACAGAAATGGGTCCTTGTATTGAGGTTGTTTTTGGTAATAGTATCTTCTATAACCACCATCATGCCTGTTCTGGCTAGAAGTTATCCATCTAAATGTCAAGTCTACACTAAGGGTTGGACTGCCAAGAAAAAAAGTCTACTGTCAGAAGGTTAATCTGCTTATCACAAAAAATGTTCCTCCCTCCAATTATATTCCAGGCTATAATTCTTCTCTATTCGACATTTCTTATTTTAGAATCGCTTTGCAAACAAAGAACAATTTATCACCAATCTAAGAAGAACATTAAGGTCTCAGACTCTTTGCGGCACTAGCGTTCAGAACAATGTCCTCAGCTCATGTGCCCATTTGCATCCTAGATGCAAAACCAAGACATCGGAATACGTAACAACGTAGCATTTAAAAGCTGGCTGGAGTATAGACCCGCATGTGCAGCGTTTTTTGGGACCGGTAGGCTCGAAGTAATACACTCAGCACCGATGCATTACGGAGGTATGTGAATTGGAATGTGCATGATTAGCTGGACATTCTTTTCATGAAATAAGGCATGAGAGTGGAATTAACTATTTCATTGATAGTGCTGTATTATTGAATTAAAGAACACACCAAGCAACAGTGGATAGTAATGGCACGGTGGATAACTAAGTGCTTTGTTTATAAGAAAACCCCCGTCTGTGAAACGCACGCACGGAGCCAGATGGTGGCATCGGGGAAATCGATAAGATAAGCACTATAAGTTTGAAAAATATTTTGATCAAAATTAATCACAGAAATTAATAGATGAACAGTCAAAGGTCATTGATGCAAATGGGCACATGAGCTGAGGACATTGTCCTGAACGCTAGTGCCACGAAGAGTCTGAGACCTTAATGTTCTTCTTTGATTGGTGATAAATTGATCTTTGTTTGCAAAGTGATTCTAAAATAAGAAATGTCGAATAGAGAAGAATTATAGCCTGGAATATAATTGAAGGGAGGAACATTTTTTGTGATAAGAAAAAAAAAGTCTGCCAACTTGGAGTGGATATCTTAGCTTTTACCTCCTCACTCACTGGCTTGGAACCTCCCAGGCCCTTCATACGCCACACGGCAAGATTCCAGTCTTGAATAGCCATGGAAAAAGATGGTATGGTCCCCCATACTCCCACCCAGGAAGTGACGCTTACACGCGCCGCTCCCACCTGATACATGTAGCACTCCACTTATCCAAGACACCCATCCAAGAAAAACCTTTGAGCTGCCGACCCCTAAAATGTGCCATCATCAATGCACGTTCTATTCGCAAAAAATGGCCTGTTGTCCTAGACACAATCTCCCTTTATGACCTAGAGATACTTATGATCACGGAAACCTGGTTATCATCGGAGGACAAGGTCCTCCTCAACCAACTACTACCCCCCAATTTTTCCATACACACGAGACATAGGGAAAACAAAAAAGGAGGAGGGGTGCTCATAATCACCAAATCAGACCTTAACTTCCACATATCAGACTCCTCTAGCACAAACAGCCTGGACATTCTCTCCATTGCAAACCAGCAATGCTCCCTCAACTTGTTATATAGAACACCGTCTTCTTCTCCAGATGACCTCCCAACCATTATTGACCTTGCAGCCAACACCCTCACTCCCAATAAACCAAATTGGATAATGGGTGACTTCAATCTCCCATCTTTACCCCAAAGTCACGCAAATGCCTTCCTTGGTGCAATGGAAGACCTTGGACTCAAGCAAATCATCAATGAACCCACACATATAAAGGGGCATATTCTTGATATGGTATTTGTTCCTCAGCCAGTCATGGAACAAAACCACAATCTTCCAATATCAGTCGTTGATGTACCCTGGTCGGACCACAAATTAATTATCCAGATACCCATCAACAATGGCCAGCTGAACAGAAGCCGAACTACGAACAACACTTCACGTACAGCCACAAGAAGCTTTCACCCATTCAACAGGGAACACATCCTATCTGAGACCCAATCACTCCTCAACAAAACCACGCCGGACCTTGACAAACTAATCTCTTCCTGGAACTCCAACCTGCTTGCCATCTCACAACGCACGAACCCCAAGAACACAGCAAGGATAAAAAGAAGCTCCACCCCATGGTTCTCTCCTGAGCTGCAATCTTCTCTTACTCAACTACGCAGACTTGAGCACCGATGGCGCCGATCGCCCTCAACTGAAGATCAGACCGCCTACCGAACCCACCTTTCAATACACCGAGAAACAATCACAACCAAAATGAGACAATATCACACTAACACCCTAAAGAGATCTCTGAATAAACCACGTGACCTCTTCAACTTGATCAAATCCCTCTCGAAGGAACCATCTCCCGAACACAGTGAAATTCACCCACAAAAATTCGCTGACTACCTGCAATCCAAGATCGTGCAAACTAACAAGGTTTCTGCAGTCCCGTATCAAGAACCAATGGGCCTATCCCCACTAAACAAATTTTCCACACCATCCACTAAATGTATTGAAGACACCATAGCATCTCTTAACACCTCCACTGCGCAGACTGACCCATGCCCAGCTTTTTGGATTAAGGAGCTACATGGTGTGTTCAGCCCTGTCATTGCAAATATAATGAACCTCTCCTTCACAACAGGATATTTCCCAACAACACTCAAGCAGACTTCCATTAGGCCACTTTTGAAAAACCCCAAGCTAGACCCCCAAAGAGTCGATTCTTATAGGCCAATAGCTAGCATCCCCCTCTTAGCTAAGATAATTGAGAAAGAGGCACAACGGCAAATTCAAGATCACATTGACGCCGCTGTTCCCTAGATAGCTGCCAACATGGGTTCAGAGAATATCATGGGGTCGAGACACTACTCACTAGCCTATTCAATGATATCATCACAGGCATTGACAACATCCGACAAGGTTTTGTCCTCATCTTCCTAGACATCGCCGCGGCGTTCGACTCCGTGAGCCACGAAATTCTCCTCGGAAGACTGAAAGAGATGGGCGTCTGCAACAGTGCGCTAGGATGGTGTAAATCTTATCTGGATGGAAGATGGCAATATGTGAAGTCCGGATCAGAAGAGTCAAAACACTTCCATCAAAAGCAAGGGGTACCTCAAGGCTCCTCGTTATCTTCCTTACTATTCAATATTTACATGCAGCCCATCTGCAACATCATAAGATCATTCAATGTGAACTGTTTGATATATGCAGATGACATTCTCTTATACATGCCGTTCTCCACAGCTCACATGGATCTGGCACCGCTTATAGACTGTTTCAATGCGGTCTCAATGTGGCTTCAATCACAGAACCTATGCATTCAACATAAAAAAACAGAGGTGCTTTTCATCACCAGAGACCCCAACTTTACTCCACCATCCCATGTCAGTGTCAAGGAAGCTGACTTACAAACTAAAGAAACAATAAGATACCTGGGTGTGACTTTGGACCAACGTCTGGATATTAAACACCACATAAGCCACATAGTCAAAGCCGTTTATTTCAAAATCCGCTCGCTCAAGCACCTACGCTCCCTGTTGGACCCAGACGATTTCCGGACCATATACCAAGCGCTAATCCTGCCACACTTTGACTTTGCAAACGCCATCTTACAAGGCCTCCCCCAATCCACACTAACCCCATTACAGTTGGCCATGAATGCCGCAGCAAGGGTCCTCTACGGAGCCTCCAGAAGTGACAACGTGACTCCCATTCTCAAACAGCTTCACTGGCTACCTATCCATGGGAGGATCATCTTTAAAACCCTACTCCTATCATTTAAGGCAATCAAAGGTATTTCATCCTCCTCACTCACAGAACTTATTCACATTGTCCCCCCCAACAGATCCTGAAGAGCAACAGCCGTAAACCTTCTAGCAATCCCAAAGGCATTGACAAAGTGCAACATGACAACCACAAACAGGGCGTTCAGTTTCTATGTCCCCAAATGCTGGAATGCTCTACCCCCTGACATTAGGGCCATTACCGACCTATATCAGTTCAGGAAGGCACTCAAATACCACCTTTTCCTCCAATACTACCCAACCAGCAATTGAACCTAGATATCCCCTCTGAAGAAATGACCCACTCTAGAAAGGTCCCTTACACTCGTTATGTGATTGTTACCTAACCTTGTTCCGTATAAATATCTCATGTATATAGTTAACCCCTGTTATCCAAGTTTGCACTCCTGTTCGATGTAAAACCAGACAGCTTGTTGTTATGGTCGTTGTATTATGATGTAAACCGCGCTGATACCGAATAGCGCGGTATATAAGAAATTGTAATAAATAATAATAAATAAATAAATATCTTGCAGTTCAACAGCAAAAAGCGAAGCCAAACGCAGAGCTGCAATAGCAGAAATGGAAATTCTAAACAAGGTCTCAAAAATGTCATAGGCAGATCTAATGAGATGGGTATCACATTCATCTGCTTCCGCTAATATGATAGCTAACCGATATTGTTCTGGTTTTAGCAAGGGTAGGAGAAAAATCTTGCACCTTCTGGAAGATGGTACGCATGTATTAAAGCATATGCAACTGATGGGCGGAGAGTATACTTTCTTGGAAAAAAAAACTCTTCTCAGTATCATTTAACAGGCAAGATTTTTTACCTAGAGAAGTGTTGGAGAAATCTCTGCACTTCTTTGCCTCTCTTATGACTACAGAAGAGTGCAAAAGTCAAATTTTGTTAAAACCCCAAGAGAGCTGAACTTTGTATTTCGGATCCAACTTCTTTGATACAAGCTGAATAAGTGCAGTCTACCATATACGTTACTGCTGCTCTTTAAGCACAACATGCACTGAAACAGCCACAATTGTTTTGGAGCCTCAATGTATAAGCCAACAAACATCAGAACTGGGCTCTGATTTTTGTTGCAGTAGAAAAGGAACTTCATTTGACATCTTCTAGACAAATCTTAGGTCAAATAAAAGTCCTCATTAAGGAGGATTCATTGCTTGGAAGAGGTGAAGAGTTAGAGGGTATCACCATAGGGAGAAGACAGAAGAGCATCAAGAGAGTCCAGGTGATCTTCCATATTAAAATGGAGAGTGTGTGAAGATGGAGGAAATGAATGTGCAAGTTTCTACTCAGAATCTGAAGCAGATGATAGGGACAATTGGGCCAGTCCAAATATCTCTGTGCTGGCATGAGGTTAAGAGATTGTGAGGGTTGCTCAGGAGTACATGATGAAGACCGCCATATTTTGAGAGTATCCTTTCATAAAATCCTTACACATCATCTACATAAAAGAATGAAGGTATTCTTGAAGTCTAAACAGTGATAAAGAAGCACCATCAACTGTTGTTAACACTGACATAACAGGAGTAGGTTGTTACAAAGCGGACTGCCCAGAAGCAAAAGGGCTTGTGCTGAAGAATTCTTTGTTAGTATCTGGAGCAGATGCAAACATTACATGGCTGCTGCTGTGCTGCTGTCTTAAGAGGAAGCCCCTCTGCACTGGTATGCTTATGCTTCATCAGTGCACTAAAGAAATGGCTGCCTAGATAGCCTGGAAACTTTAGGGGATGCCAGAGGCCTATCTGTGGAGTGGTAGGTGACTGGACAGTCATTGTGTCTCAAATCTTTTCAGGCACCTTCACTTTGAAGCAGAGAAATAGTTTCAAGGTTCTCAACACAATTCAGATGATCCCTTCTTTCTCGAGGAGACATATCAGAATAATATTCGCAAATCTTTTTGCTTGCGATCCGACCATGATCAAAGATGACACCTGGAATGCATGTTGAAATCCTGAACCTTCCCTTCCACATTTCAGACAAGAGACATCTTACTTGTTTCCTAATAATTTCTCATGTAAAAAAGTCAATTATAAAAACCAAATCAGGAGAGCTTTGTTTAAAATGTCTATTTTCATCTTGCCTTTAGATACCTATTATAGCCTTACTGACCCACTTCACCTTAGCCCTATCCTACACATCATTTGCCTCCAAATATCATGTATATAGCTGCCCAAGGTTTTTATCCTGTTTGTCACCTTTGTTATAATTTATAGATTAAGGTCAACGTCCCGTCATGGCTTGTTCACTGTGATGCCTGTTTAGCTCTGTTCACTTGTTCCATGTAAACCTGTTCAATGTAATGAGTTGTTTATCTGTAAACTGTGCTGATTTAAAAATAGTATGGTATATAAAACCTAATAAATACATAAAATATTTGGCAGAGCAGAAGATACAAAACAGAGGAGTGAGGAGGATTGCTACAAGCAGGAAGATCTACACATGCTCAGAACTTTATACCAAAGGTCTGAGTTGTGGAACAGCTGTTCCATTCCAGCCCCATCAGATGACATCATCCACTTGTATGCCTGCCACACTCCTGCTTGTCATCTTCAAATGAATCTTTAGGCAGCTCAGAGCTGATGTAAATATGCACTGGGAGCAAAAGGGTCGTCTGAGTGAGGTGCCACACTGATCCTTAGATGACCAAAGCAGAACACAGACCCCCGATCCTTCCCTCCAAACTCCCCAAAGCTGCCACAATCCCCCTCCCCAAAGCTTACATCCTCTAGATTCCTCCAACCCCCCCAAAAGATCTCACTGATGGCTAATTCCCCTTCCCTCCACCTCCCATATTGAAGGTATGGGGATATGGGACTTCACAGATCACATAGGATTTTTTTGGAGCCCCTTGGACCACCAATGGTGGCGGTGGGGCTTTGGAGAGGTTATGGGGGGAATCCAGGGAGTGGGAGAGGAAGGGAGTAACTGGGTGAGAGGGGATCAGGGTGTGGGAGCCTGGGGTTAAGGCATGTTTCACATTAGGCAAAAAAATTAAATAAAAAAAAAAAAAAAAAAAAGCCTATTGAGGGTCAGTTCCATCTGTCTGTACATATGCATAGCTTTGTTTGCGCATATGCAAACAAAGCTATGCCTAAGACGTCAGAATGCAGCAGGCCATACACCACACCTCTGCACCACATGCATGCATCCGATACCTGCAGCATACACACATACAATGCACATATGCATGCACTCCACCCCTGAACCACACATTACCTCAAGATGGACGCAAGTATATAGACGACATCATTCAAAGATAGCTCATAAAGCTCCACAGCCCCTACCCCCTAAGGGGAGACACTATCATGTCTTTACTCTTCCCTCCCCTAATGCAGGTATGAATTTGCTAAGTGAAGAGGGAAATATGTACTATTTTGTCACATTAAGATCATTAATCTTCTTGAAATTCTAAGTGCTCCATCTACTCATTTACATGTGGCAGCGTGCACTTCATCAGTGAAACATGCCATTTTTTTCAATGCTTACAAGCATGCACTTTTCAACTTATTTTAATCTCACTACCTGTGAGTGAGCCAATTCCTGCTTGTGACATGAAGGGAGAGCACAGTTACTTACCTGTAACAGATGATCTCTGGGAACAGCAGGAATAAGTCTTCACATATGGGTACGTCGGTACCGACGGAGCCTGCGCGGGAACGCTCCCCAGCGTCCAATCAGAAAGCCTTTGGGAGCATCCCACAGCGCCTGCGTGCTGCCTTCCCACCTTTCCAACTGTCTCTCCTCAGTTGAGTTTTCTAGCTGAGACAAAGAGGGAGAGAGAGGGAAAGGAAGAGAGATAGATAGAGAGATACAACTCCTAGGGGAGGTGGGTGGGTTGTGAAGACTTATTCCTGCTGTTCCCAGAGATCACCTGTTACAGGTAAGTAACTGTGCTATCTCCAGGAACAAGCAGAAATGAGTCTTCACATATGGGGACTCCCTAGCTTTTGATGCCAGGGAGAGAGCCCAGAAGTTGTGTGTCCCTGGGACAGGGCTGCAATTCCCCACCTGGATCTCTGGCATCCCATGAGGAATGGTGGGTAGGAGTTAAGTATGGAACAGGTGTTTGACAACAGCCTGACCAAACAAGGCATCCCGGCGGGAGTTCTTGTCTAAGCAATAATGGGCTGTGAGGGTATGAACTGAGGCACAAGTGGCTGCTCGACAGATGTCATCGATAGACAGAGTTCAGATGAGCCATTGAGGCTGCCATGGCTCTCACATAGTAAGGAGGAGGAGTGGCCTAGTGGTTAGGACAAGGTACTTCAGGCCAGAGGGCCAGGGGTTCAAGTCCCACCTGGGGACAGCAATCTCAGGCCGGAGGGACTGGGATTTCTAGTCCTATAGGCATTCCTTGTGGTCTTGGGCAAGCCACTTAACCCTCCATTGCCCATGTTCCCTGTAAATATTAGTGTATGTGTGTCATATCCCCTCGTGTTAAATGTATCTCCCAATTGACCGCTTTTTACCCGGTGAAAAGCGGGATATAAATATAGCTAAATAAATAAATAAATAAATAAAATAAATTGTGAGCCCTCCAGAGAAATGTTCTTGCTCTGAGAGGCGAAAAAAATACATTGGGCAATCCAGTTGGAAAGAGTTCTCTTGGAGACTGGTTGTCCCAAATGAGAAGGATCAAAAGCAACTAAGAGTTGGGAAGACTTTCTATGTTGCTGTGTCCTCTGTAAGTAAAAAGTTGGAGCTCTTTTACAGTCCAGGGTATGAAGATTCCTCTCTGCACTTGATGCATGAGGTCCTGGAAAAAAGACAGGTAGGTAGACCTCTAGGTTGAGGTGAAAAGGCGAGACCACCTTAGGCATAAAGCGTGGATTAGTCCTAAGGACCACCTTGTCATGATGCAACCTTGTATAAGGTGGATTAGCTACTAGTGCTTGCAATTCACTGATGCAGCGTGCTGATGTGATTGCAATAAGAAAGATAACCTTCCAAGAAAGGTATTTCAAGGAGGTAGTAACTAAAGGTTCAAAAGGTGGCTTCATAAGCTGACCAAGAACCAAATTTAAGTCCCAAGCCACCAGAGGTGGTCTAATGGGAGGCTTTGTTAAAAGGAGGCCTTTCATGAACCTTGCTACAAGGGGATGAGAGGAGACAGGTTGTCCATTTAGAGGCCTGAGGGAAGCTGCAATAGCACTCAGATGGACTCTTACTGAATTTATCTTAAGGCCTGCATTAGAGAGATGCAGGAGATACTCCAGCAACGATTCCAGAGGTATTGACCGGGGGTTAAGACCCTTTCCAGAGCACCAGATGGTAAACCTTTTCCACTTGAAGGCGTAAGAACGTCTAGTGGAAGGTTTTCTGGAAGCATAAAGAACATCTTTCACTTGCTGAGAAAGAGGAAGATCCTGGAGATCTAGGCCTTCAGCAACCAAGCCCTGAGATGCAGAGACTGGGGATTGGGATGCCACAACTTTCCATCCTCCTGAGAGAGAGGAGGTCTGGAGCAGACCCTAACTCTAGGGAGGGAGCTTGAGAGAGATGTAGCAGAGGGTACCACACCTGCCATGGCCAATGTGGAGCTATGGGAATCATGTGGCCTCTGTCTCTCTGAAGCTTGAACAGGGTTTTGGGAATTAGGGGAATGGGTGGAAAGGCATACAGGAAGTCTTGACCCCAGTGAAGGAGGAAAGCATCCCTTGCCTGAGCCCCCTGAGCCGGAGTTCTGGAACAGAACCGGGGAAGTTTGGCATTCCACGGACTTGCAAAGAGGTCTATGTCCGGGGTTCCCCAAATTTGAATAATCTTGGATACCTGGTCCATATGTAGGGACCACTCGTGTGGAAGCAGAACTCGACTGAGTCTGTCCGCCCAAGAGTTTTGAACACCTGGAAGATAGACTGCCAGAAGATGAATGTGATGCCCTCTGGCGAGGGCCCACAGTCGCAGAGCTTCGTTGCAAAGCGACAAAGCCAGTTCCTCCCTGCTTGTTTATATAGAACATGGCTACTTGATTGTCCGTGTGGATAAGGACTGTCTTGTGGCTGAGCAGGGTGTGGAAAACTCGTAGAGCAAGGAAGATTGCTCTGAGTTCCAAGAGATTGATATGTAGACAAGTCTCCTGTGGGGACCAGATGCCCTGGGTGGAGAGGTCCTGAAGATGAGCTCCCCAGCCCATTGGAGAAGCATCTGTTGTAAGAGTTGTCTGGGGTAGAGGCTGTTGAAAAGGAGACCCCAGCAACAGGTTTTGAGGGGACTTCCACCACTGGAGAGACAAAATGAGGCGACTTGTATTTGCTATTTTGTCGGACAGGCAGTCTAATGCCTGGGTCCACTGGGTGGATAAAGTCCACTGAGCTGCTCTCATGTAAAGGCGAGCATATGGTACCACATGAACGGTGGATGCCATGTGGCCTAGCAACTGTAACATCTCTTGAGCAATTAGTAGGGTTTTTGACTCTGCTTGAGAAGCTAACTGCATCAAGCGAAGGCTGCGGGCCTGGGGAAGATAGGCCCTTGCCTTTGTGGTATCCAGCAGTGTCCCTATAAACTCAAGGGACTGAGTAGGGATCAAATTGGATTTTGGGATGTTTATTACCAGCCCTAAATATTGAAGGATACGCATTGTGCAGGTTAGAGCAGTCTTGGCCTCTGATTGAGTGGGAGCTCGAATGAGCCAGTCGTCCAGATAAGGGAAGACAAATATTCCCAGGGTGCGCAGAAAAGCAGCAACCACTGCCATGCATTTCGTGAACACCCATGGTGCAGAGGCCAGGCCAAAGGGGAGCACTTTGTATTGATAGTGCTTCTCCTGGAAAAGGAACCGAAGGAACCTTCTGCGAGTTGGATGGATGAGAACATGAGTGTACACATCCTTGAGATCTAGAGAACAAAGCCAATCCTGACTCTGAAGGTATGGCAGCAGAGTTCCTAGAGAAACCATCTTGAATTTCTCTTTGACTAGGAATCTGTTCAATTCTCTGAGATCTAAAATGGGCCTGAAGCCCCCTGTTTTCTTTGGGATAAGAAAATAGGGGGAGTAGAACCCCGTGCCCTGTTGTTGAGAAGGCACTTCCTCTATTGCCCCCTGGGCTAGAAGAGTGGCAACCTCCTGCTCCAACAGGCTGAGGAGGGAGGTTGGAGAATTCAACTGGTGCACTCTTGTGAGAGGGGGCAAGCTGGAAAAATGAAGCTTGTACCCCTCTCTTATGATGGAGAGTGTCCAATGCTCTGCTGTGATTTGCCCTCATCTGGGAGCAAAGTGACATAAGCTTCCTGGGATGGTGGAAGGCTCTGGTCCTTCTAGAGCCAGGAAGGCTAAGTTCTCTAGCAGAGAGTCAAAGGCCCTGAGGGGGCTGAGATTGCTGGGCTGGAGCAGGCCTCGCAGCCTTTGCCTTGGTCTGTTTGGAGGATTGCTGACGTTTGGAAGGAACTGAGCTGCAGAAGATGCTCTCTGACTATAAGCAGGATAAGATCTTCCCTTTTTAGAAAAAGGTGTTTTCTTGAACAACCTTTTCTTAGCAGGAGCAGCAGTAGATTTGGATAGTCTATCCAAAGCAGAATTTTCAGCATCCATTTGATTGGCTTTTGCTTGCCAATCTTTACCAAACAGATTCTCATCTGTACAAGGGATATTTCCCAATTCATCTTGGACCCAGGTCTCCAAATCAGATGCTTGAAGCCAAGCAATCCTACGTGCACCTATAGCTATAGCTGAGGCTCTGCTTACGCATTCAAAGGAGTCGAAAGCTGCACGTTTGGAGAATTTGGAGATATCCTGGGCATGTTTGAGCCCAGAGAGAAATTCTGGCCTTTTACTGTCCGACATAAAAGGACTTAAAGTCAGCAGATGGACAGTGACTTCTTTTAAGAACATTCCCATGTAGAGACTATAGGAATTAATTCTCGCAGCAAGCATGGAAGCCTGGAAGACTCTTCTACCAAAAGCATCCACCGTTTTTTGCACTACCCCAGTTTTTCCTACTGGAGTTGCCTATTCCTTTCAGGATTCTGACCTCCACATTTTTTCCTACAGGTTTATTACCTCCACTTATAGTGAGGTCCTCTTCAAGGTTCCTCTACTGGGTCCCAGTAGATTTATGAACCTCCTTACTCTGTGAAATCCTGTTAGGGGAGGTCTCTATTGCAATCTTCTGCAACATCATTGATGACAATCATCATCCACGCATGGACTCCTTCCCTGCAGTCCTATGCTAGGTTAGCTGTTTCACAGCATTTTTTCTTTCAACTCCTACCCTCCATCTTCAGGATGCCTGGTGTTCTGGAAGATAGCATGTTCCAACCTATGACATGCTGAGACTCCAGGCATCTCAGCTTGGGAGTCCCCATATGTGAAGACTCATTCCTGCTTGTTCCTGGAGATATCACAGTTACTTACCTGTAACAGGCGATCTTTGGGAACAGCAGGAATAAGTCTTCACAACCCTTCCACCTCCCCAGGAGTTGTATCTCTATCTTTCCTTTCCTTTCTCTCTCTCTCTTTGTCTCAGCTTTAAAACTTAACTGAGGAGAGGCAGTTGGGAAAGGCGGGAAGGCAGCGCGCAGGCGTGCTGGGATGCTTCCAAAAGCTCTTGATTGGACGCTGGGAAGCATTCCCGCGCAGACTCCGTCGGTACCGACGTACCCATATGTGAAGACTTATTCCTGCTGTTCCCAGAGATCACCTGTTACAGGTAAGTAACTGTGCTTTTGTTTCCAATGCTTTTATTCAGTCAGGCAATCTCTCTTATTAGAGTTATATTTTGACCTAATCAAGTTTTGAGTATAAATTGTGCTGAAACAGACAATCCTAGATGACAAAACCTTGGTGTTTTGGATTTGCCTCCCGCCCTTTCAGTAGTAGCTGAAAGCAAGTTACATTAAGGTATAGTTGATGGTCCATGGAGGGCTTTAATCTAACAGGCTGATGCAGAAATCTACCCTAATGTCCAGGGTTTCATAGCATGAGTTTAACGCTGACTTTTTTGCGCTGTAATGCAATATGCAAATTAACTGGTGTGCAAAGTCAGCTTTAAACTGGGAGAGCAAACCAACACACATGCACAGAGAAAGCATAGTTACTCACCTGTAACAAGTGATCTCCGGGAACACCAGGAATTTAGTCTTCACATATGGGTATTGTCGGTACTGACGGAGCATGTGCAGGAATGCTCCCCAGCATCCAATAGGAAAGCTTTTGGGAGCATCCCACAGTGCCTGCGTGCTGCTTTCCCGCCTTTCCCAACTGTCCCTCTCCATTTGAGTTTAAAGCTGAGACAAAAGAGAAAGGGAAAGAGAGAAAAAGAGAGAGACATAGAAAGATACAACTCCTAGGGGAGGTGGGTGGGTTGTGAAGACTAAATTCCTGCTGTTCCCGGAGATCACTTGTTACAGGTCAGTAACTATACTATCTCCAGGAACAAGCAGGAATGTAGTCTTCACATATGGGGACTCCCTAGCTGCAGATGCCAGGGAGATGGCCCCAGAAAGTTGTGTGCCCTTGTGAAAGGGCGCCACTTCCCCCCATGGATCTCTGGCATCCTACCAGGGATGATGGGTAGGAGTTGATTACGTCTGGAACAGGTGTTGAAGAACAGCCTGACCAAACAAGGCATCCCGGCGGGAGTCCTTGTAAGCAGTAATGGGCTGTGAAGGTATGTACCGAAACCCAAGTAGCTGCTCGACAGATGTTGATAGACACAGAGTGAAGATGAGCCACAGGTTCCACAATGCTTGTATTGGTTCAAGCATTGATATCCTGGGTCCCTTCTTAATAATGGTTTATGGACCTTTCCTCCAGGAACTTGTCCAAACCTTTTTTAAACCCAGCTACACTAACAGCCTTTACTACATCCTCCGGTAACAAATTCCAGAGTTTGATTACACGTTGAGTGAAAAAATATTTTCTTTTATTAGTCTTAAATAGTTTACCCTGTAGCTTCATTGCATGTCCCCTAGTCTTTATATATCCTGATAAGGTAAACAATCGATCTACGTTTACCCGTTCCACTTCATTCATTAATTTATAGACTTCTATCATATCTCCCCTCAGCCGTCTCTTTTCCAGGTTAAAGAGCCCTAACCTTTTTAGCCTTTCTTCATAGGAGTATCCTTCCATCCCCTTTACCATTTTGGTGGCTCTTCTCTGAACCTTTTCTAAAATCGCTATATCCTTTTTAAGATATGGCGACCAGAATTGCACACAATATTCAAGGTGCGGTCTCACCATGGAACGATATAGAGGCATTATAATATCTTTTGTTTTATTTTCCATTCCTTTCTTTATTATACCTAGCATTCTATTTGCTCTCTTGGCCGCCGCTGCACACTGGGCCGAGGGTTTTAACATGGTATCCACAATGACACCATTAGGCGTCATTGTGGATACCATGTTAAAACCCTCGGCCCAGTGTGCAGCGGCGGCCAAGAGAGCAAATAGAATGCTAGGTATCATAAGGAAACGAAAGGAAAATAAAACAAAAGATATTATAATGCCTCTATATCGTTCCATGGTGAGACCGCACCTTGAATATTGTGTGCAATTCTGGTCGCCGTATCTTAAAAAGGATATAGCGATTTTAGAAAAGGTTCAGAGAAGAGCCACCAAAATGGTAAAGGGGATGGAAGGATACTCCTATGAAGAAAGGCTAAAAAGGTTAGGGCTCTTTAACCTGGAAGAGAGACGGCTGAGGGGAGATATGATAGAAGTCTATAAATTAATGAATGGAGTGGAACGGGTAAACGTAGATCGATTGTTTACCTTATCAGAATATATAAAGACTAGGGGACATGCAATGAAGCTACAGGGTAAACTATTTAAGACTAATAAAAGAAAATATTTTTTCATTCAACGTGTAATCAAACTCTGGAATTTGTTACCGGAGGATGTAGTAAAGGCTGTTAGTGTAGCTGGGTTTAAAAAAGGTTTGGACAAGTTCCTGGAGGAAAGGTCCATAAACCATTATTAAGAAGGGACCCAGGATATCAATGCTTGAACCAATACAAGCATTGTGGAACCTGTGTCCCTTGGGGAAACTGCTAGGTACATATGACCTAGATTGGCCACTGTTGGAAACAGAATACTGGGCTTGATGGACCTTGGTCTGACCCAGTATGGCATATCTTATGTTCTTATGTTCATTGAGGCTGCCATGGCTCTCACATTGGGAGCTGTGACATGGCCTTCAAGAGGAAGGTTCTAACTCTCATAGGCAAAAAAAGATATACACTGTGCAATCCAGCTGTACAGTGTCCTTTTGGAGACTGGAAGTCCCAAATGACTAGGATCAAAAGCAACAAAGAGTTGAAAGGATTTTCTATGTTGCTGTGTCCTTTGCAAGTAAAAGGCCAAAGCTCTTTTACAGTCCAAAGTATGAAGGTTCCTTTCTGCATTTGAGGCGTGAGGCCTTGGAAAGAATACAGGAAGGTAAACCGCTTGGTTTAAATGAAAGGATGAAACCACCTTTAGCATAAAGTGTGGATGAGTCCTAAGGACTACCTTATGATGGAACCTTGTATAAGGAGGATCAGCCACCAAATTGCAATGAGGAAGATAACTTTGCAGGAAAGGAATTTTAAAGAGGTAGCGGCTAATGGTTCAAAGGGTGGTTTCATGAGCTGCCCAAGTACCAGATTTAAGTCCCATGCCACCGGTGGTGGCTTAAGGGGAGGCTTCGTTAAAAGAAGGCCTCTCATAAATCTCGCTACGAGAGGATGAAAGGAAATAGGTTGTCCATTTAGAGGCTTGAAAGAAGCTGCAATAGCACTCAAATGGACTCACTGAATTGGTCTTAAGCCCTGCATTTGATAAATGAAGGAGGTACGCCAGTAATTTATTTTATTTATTTATTTTATTTATTACAATTTCTTATATACCGCACTATTCGGCATCAGCGCGGTTTACATTATAACATAACGACCACAACAACATGCTGTTTGGTTTTACATCGAACAGGAGTACAAACTTGGATAACAGGGGTGAACTATATACATGAGATATTTACACTAAGCAAAATTAGGTATCAATCACATAATAAACAAAAGGGTCATTTCTTAAGTGGTTCATTTCTTCAGCGGGGTACCGAGGTTCAATTGCTGGTTGGGTAGTATTGGAGGAAAAGGTGGTATTTAAGTGCCTTCCTGAACGGAGATAGGTCAGCAATGGCTCTAATGTCTGAGGGTAGAGCATTCCAGCATTTGGGGGCATAGAAACTGAACGCTCTGTTTGTGGTTGTCATGTTGCACTTTGACCATGCCCTTGGGGTTATTAGTAGGTTTACGGCTGTTGCTCTTCTGGATCTGTTGGGGGGCACCGAGTGAATCAGTTCTGTGAGTGAGGAGGATGAGATACCCTTGATTGCCTTGAATGATAGGAGTAGGGTTTTAAAGATGATCCTCCCATGGATGGGGAGCCAGTGAAGCTGTTTAAGAATGGCAGTCACGTGGTCGCTTCTGGAGGCTCCGTAGAGGACCCTTGCTGTGGTATTCATGGCCAGCTGTAATGGGCTCAGTGTGGATTGAGGGAGACCTTGTAAGATGGCATTTGCAAAGTCGAAGTGTGGCAGGATTAGCGCTTGGTATATGGTCCGGAAATCGTCTGGGTCCAACAGAGGGCACATATGCCTAAGCGTTCGGATTTTGAAGTATACAGCTTTGACTATGTTACTTATGTGTTGTTTCATATCCAGACGTTGGTCCAATGTAATTCCAAGGTATCTTATTGTTTCCTTAGTTTGAAGGTCAGCTTCCTTGACACTGACATGGGATGGAGGAGTAAAGTTGGGGTCTCTGGCGATGAAAAGCACCTCTGTTTTTTTATGTTGAATGCGTAGGTTTTGTGATTGGAGCCAATCTGAGACCGCATTGAAACAGTCTATCAACGGTGCCAGGTCTAATTGAGCTGTAGAGAACGGCATTTATAAGAGAATGTCATCTGCATATATCAAACAATTCACGTTGAATGATCTTATGATGTTGCAGATGGGCTGCATGTATATATTAAATAGTAGGGAAGATAACGAGGAACCTTGGGGCACACCTTGCTTTTGATGGAAGCGTTTTGACTCTTCTGATCCGGACTTCACATATTGCCATCTTCCATCCAGATAAGATTTACACCATCCTAGTGCAATGTTGCAGACGCCCTTCTCTTTCAGTCTTCCGAGGAGAATTTCGTGACTCACCGAGTCGAACGCCGCAGCGATGTCTAAGAAGATGAGCACGAAACCTTGTCGGATGTTGTCAATGCCTGTGATGATATCGTTGAATAGGCTAGTGAGTAGGGTCTCGACCCCGTGATATTCTCTGAACCCATGTTGGCAGTGGTCTAGGGGAGCTGCAGAATCTATATGATCTTGAATTTGGCGTTGTACCTCTTTCTCAATTATCTTAGCTAGGAGGGGAATACTAGCTATTGGCCTATAAGACTCGACCCTTTGAGGGTCTAGTTTGGGGTTTTTCAATAGTGGCCTATTGGAAGTCTGCTTGAGTGCTGTGGGGAAGTATCCTGTTGTGAAGAAGAGGTCCATTAGGTTCGCGATGAAGGGGCTGAACACACCACGTAGCTCCTTAATCCAAAAAGCTGGGCATGGGTCAGTCTGCGCAGTGGAGGTATTGAGAGATGCTATGGTATCTTCAATGCATTTAGTGGATGGTGTGGAAAATTTGTTTAGTTGGATTAGGTCCGTTGGTTCTTGGTACGGGACTGCTGAAACCTTGTTAGTTTGCACGATCTTGGATTGCAAGTAGTCAGCGAATTTCTGTGGGTGAATCTCACTGTGTTGTTCGGGAGATGGTTCCTTCGAGAGGGATTTGACTAAGTTGAAGAGGTCACGTGGTTTATTCAGTGATCTCTTTAGGGTGTCAGTGTGATATTGTTTCATTCTGGTTGTGATTGCTTCGCGGTGTATTGAGAGGTGGGTTCGGTAGGCGGTCTGATCATCAGTGGAAAGCGATCGGCGCCATCGGCGCTCAAGTCTGCGTAGTTGAGTAAGAGAAGATCGCAACTCAGGAGAGAACCATGGGGCGGAGCTTTTTTTTATCCTTGCTGTGTTATGCGGAAATATTTCTTTATGGAAAGAGTAGTGGATCCGTGGAATAGTCTCCCAGTGGAGGTGGTAGAGATGAGGACAGTAACTGAATTCAAAAAAGCATGGGACCAACACAGAGGATCTCTAAAGGTAAAAAGTGGACTGTTGTAGTTGTTGTTATGGAAGGACAGACTAGATGGGCCTTGTGGTCTTTTTCTGTCATCATGTTTCTATGTTTCTATGTTTCTATTGGAGTCTGGGCATTGTGAGATGGCATGCAAGTTGGAGTTCCAGGAGGAGATCAGTTCTTCAAGGTCAGGCGCAGTTTTGTTGAGGAGTGATTGGGTCTCAGACAGAATGTGTTCTCTGTTAAATGGGCGAAAGCTTCTTGTGGACGTTCGTGATGTGCTATTTGCATTTCGGCTTCTGTGCTCATTGATGATGGGTATCTGGATAATAATCAATTTGTGGTCCGACCAAGGTACATCGACTGATATTGGTAGGTTGTGGTTTTGTTCAGTAACCGGCTGGGGAGCAAATACCATATCAAGAATATTCCCCTTTATATGTGTGGGTTCATTGATTTGCTTGAGTCCCAGGTCTTCCATGGCACCAAGGAAGGCAGTTGCGTGGTTTTGGGGTAAAGATGGGAGACTGAAGTCACCCATTATCCAGTTTGGTTTATTGGGATTGAGGGTGTTGGCCGCAAGGTCAATAATGGTTGGCAGGTCATCTGGAGAGGCAGACGGTATTCTATATAACAGGTTGAGGGAGTATTGCTGGTTTGCAATGGAGAGAATGTCTAGCCTGTTTGTGCTAGAGGAATCTGTTATGTGGAAGTTAAGGTCAGATTTGGTGATTATGAGCAGCCCTCCTCCTTTTTTGTTTTCTCTCTGTCTTGTGTGTATGGAGAAATTGGGGGGCAGGAGTTGGTTGATGAGGACGTTGTCCTCCGATGATAGCCAGGTTTCCGTGATCATAAGTATCTCTAGGTCATAAAGGGAGATTGCGTCTAGAACAGGCCATTTTTTGCGAATAGATCGCGCATTTATGATGGCACATTTTAGGGGTCAGCAGTTCAGAGATTTTTCCTGGTTGGGAGTTTTGGATAACTGGAGTGCTTCATGTATCAGGTGGGAGCGGCGCGCGTGTAGGCGTCACTTCCTGGGTGGGAGTATGGGGGTCCGGACCATCTTTTTCCATGGCTATTCAAGATGAGAATATTACCGTGGGACGTATAGAGGGCCTGGGAGGTTCCGAACAAGTGAGTAAGGAGGTAAAAGCTAATAAAGGCAGTGAACTGGAGGGCCATTTTGAGAGTAGTGGATTGTATGTGCGACAATGTAGTTATGGTGCAGTAGAGTGCAATAGTGGGACAGTACAGTGCAGTAGTGAGACACAGTACAGTACAGCAATGAGATACTACAATAATAGTAATCAATGAGATTCTGACAACAGCACAGCAATGAGATACTGACAACAGTGTAAGATACTACTGACACTGTTATATAGGCTACTGACAACAGTATATGATGCTACTGACAATGTTACATAGGCTACTGACAACAATATATGATGCTACTGACAATGTTATATAGGCTACTGACAACAGTATATGAAGCTACTGACCATAGGATATGTGTGGCAATAAGTGATTACTGACACTGGTATAATTAGGTGTGCTAGAAGACTTAGCTATAGACAGTTTATTTAGAAGAGGTATACTTGCTGTGATCGATGGGTGGTCTAGTTCGAGGCGGGAGCGAGCTCTACCATAGGGAGCTCCAGCTGGTTGGCTATATGGTTCTTGTTTGAAGAAATCGGTAATCTTTTCTGATGACGTTGGTGTGTTTGATCAAGAGGGTTGGTTCTGTGGTTTCCTGATCGATTCCCGTCTGTGGTGGAGGGTGCAATGAGTACGGAGGGTCTGGTTGAAAGCTGATGATGTTTGGAGGGGTGTTCCGCAGCTTGTGTGTCTTTAGAGGTCCCCACCCAAGGGCCACGCCCAAGGGCCCTCTGGCGAGGCCCTCAGGCGCGGGCCCGACAGGCGCGGGCCCGCCTGACGGCATTCTTTAAATGCAGGCCGCAGGCTGCCCCGATTGGGCAGCACGTGTGCAGGGGGAGGTCCGGTGCTCCTGCCGCTCGATCCTCGGACGAAGGAGAGCAGATGGAAGGCAGGAGTTGTTGGAGCCAAAAGTAATGATTCCAGAGGTATCGCAAGATGGTTAAGACCCCTCTGCGAGCACCATATGGTAAACCTTTTCGACTTAAATGCATAAGAGCGTCTTGTGGAAGGTTTCCTGGAAGCATAAAGGATATCCTTTACCTGCTGGGAAAGGTTAAGACCGTGAAGTTCTAGGCTTTCAGCAACCAGGCCCTGAGATGCAGAGACTGGGGATTGGGATGCCACAGCATCCTGTTCTCTTGAGAAAGAAGATCTGGAGCAGATCCTAACTCCAGAGGCGGAGCTTGAGAGAGATGTAGGAGTAGAGGGTACCACATTTGCCGTGGCCAACGTGGAGCTATGAGAATCATATGACCTCTGTCTCTCTGAAGCTTGAACAGGGTTTTGGGAATTAGGGGAATGGGTGGAAAGGCATAAAGGAAGTCCTGACCCCAATGAAGGAGGAAAGCATCCCTGGCCTGACAACCTCGAGACGTAATTCTGGAACAGAACCAGGGAAGTTTGGCATTCAGCGGACCTGCAAAGAGGTCTATGTCCGGGGTTCCCAAAATTTGAAAAATTTGGGCCACCTGGTCTGCATGAAGAGACCATTCGTGTGGAAGCCGAACTCGACTGAGTCTGTCTGCCCAAGAGTTTTGAATGCCTGGAAGATGCACCGCAAGGAGATGAATCTGATGCTCTCTGGCGAGGGCCCATAGTCGCAAAGCTTCATTGCACAGCGACAGAGAGCCTGTTCCGCCCTGCTTGTTCACATAGAACATGGCTACCTGATTGTCCATTTGAACTAGGACTGTCTAGGAGCTGAGCTGGGTGTGAAACACTCGAAGAGCAAGGAAGATTGCTCTAAGCTCCAGGAGGTTGATATGCCTCCTGTGGAGTCCAGGTACCCTGGGGGTAGAGAGGCCATGCAGGTGGGTTCCCCAACCCATCTGTGAAGCATCTCTTAGAGTGGCTTAGGGTGGGAGTTGCTGAAAAGGAGACACCACCAGAAGATTTTTGGGTTACTGCCACCATTGGAGGGATAAAATAAGGCGATCTGCGTTTGCTATTTTGTCTGACAGGCAACCTGACGGTTGAGTCCACTGAGTGGATAAAGTCCACTGGGCTGCCCTCATATGGAGGCAAGCATAAGGAACCACATGCACGGTGGATGCCATGTGGCCTAGCAACTAACATTTCCCGAGCAGTGAGGTGAGGTTTTAGCACTGCTTGGGAAGCTAACTGTACAATGCGAAGGCAGCGGGGCTGTGGAAGGAAGGCCTTGTCTGTCTGGTATCCAGAAGAGCTCCTATAAACGCTAGGGATTGAGTGGGAGCAAGGTTGGACTTCGGGATGTTTATGACAAGTCCCAAATACTGAAGGATGTGCATTGTGTGAGACAGAGCAACCCTGGCCTCTGGCTCTGAAGAGGCTTGAATGAGCCAGTCGTCTAAGTAAGGGAAGACGAATATTCCCAGAGTGCGGAGAAATGCTGCTACCACAGCCATGCATTTTGTGAACACTCTTGGTGCAGAAGCCAGGCCAAAAGGAAGAACCCTGTATTGGTAGTACTTTCCTTGAAACAGGAATCGAAGGAACTTTCGGTGAGTTGGATGGATGAGAACATGAGTGTACGCATCCCTGAGATCTAGAGAACAAAGCCAATCCTGACTCCAAAGGTATGGCAGCAGAGTTCCTAGAGAAATCATTTTGAACTTCTCTCTGAACAGGAATTTATTCAATTCTCTGATGTCTAGAATGGGTCTGTGTCCTCCTGTTTTCTTTGGAATAAGAAAATAGGGGGAGTAAAACCCTGTACCCCGTTGGGGAATGGGCACCTCTTCTATTGCCCCTTGAGCAAGGAGCATAGTGACTTCTTGACCTAACCGGTCGTTGAGAGAGGCCTGAGAACTGAACTGTCTTACTATTGTAGGAGGGGGCATGCTGAGGAAATTAAGCTTGTACCCCTCTCGTACAATAGACAAAGTCCAATTTTCTGCTGTTATCTGACACCATCTGGGGGCAAAATGACATAACCTTCCTGGGATGGTGGAGGGTTCTGGGCCGTTCAGGGCTAGGAAGGCAAAGTTCTCTAGACAGGAGTCAAAGCCCCTGTGGAGGCTGAGTCTGCTGAGCCGGTTGAGGCTTGGCTGCTTTTGGCTTCCTTTGTTGCCTGGGTTGTTGCTGCTGTCCCTTTAGAGCAAACTGACCTGAACGATGTCCCTGCTGGGTATAGGAGGGATAAAACTTTTTATTCTTGCTGAAGAATGGTTTCTTAGAGGATCTTTTCCTCGCAGGATCAGCTGTAGATTTGGACAATCTATCCAAAGTGATATTGTCAGCATCTATCTCATTAGCTTTTTCCTGCCAATTCTTACCAAAGAGATTCTCTCCTGTGCAAGGTATATTCCCCAGTTTGTCCTGTACCCAGATTTCCAAGTCAGCAATTCTGCGTGCACCTATGGCAATAGCAGAGGTTCTGCTTATGTATTCAAAGCAGTCAAAGGCTGCACGATTCACAAACTTGGAAACATCCTGAGCTTGTTTAACAAGCGCAAGATAATCTTGCCTTTTATCATCAGGAAGGAGATGGTTCATAAGCTCTACGTCTCCTGTGACTTCCTTAAGGAACATCCCCATGTACAAGATATAGGAACTGATCCTAGCTGGAAGCCTGGAAGGATCGACGTCCAAAGGTGTCAAGAGTCCTACACTCACGTCCTGGAGGATTAGATGCATGCCTTTTTGCACTTTTCATCCATCTCATGGCTGATTCCACCACCATGGAATGGTGTGGTAATTGAGTCTTCTGAAACCCAGGACAAGGAGGAACTCGATACATGGTGTCGAGTCTATGAGAATGAGGAGATGTGGTTAGAGGTGTTTCCCACATCCTTAACATAAGATCATGCAAGATCTCATGAATAGGTAAGGTAGCTGCCTCCTTTGGAGCTTTAGGGTGTTGTAGGATTTCTAATTCCTTTGGCCTAGGCTCTTTTTCAGGAGCCACTGTGATGGAAAGACCTCAGGCCGCATCTCGGATAAAATCCTGAAAGGACATATCCTCTGGTGGAGACATCCTACGCTGAGAAGAGGAATCCTTGGAAAGAAGTACTCTGGTATCGGCAGAGCCTTCGGAGTCTTCAGACTCATCCAAGGATTCGAAGTATCTCTGATCTGGGTGATTGTGCAAGGCACGGTACCGGTACTGATCAAAGTTGGCATTGGAGTGGTCTGGTACCGACTTGTCGATGCCGGATAGAGACACATGACTCGGCCCCAGTAGATACCTGCCGATGTCGATGCAGTCGGTGTCAGTACCGGTTGAATTGTCTGAAGTGGTTTCAGGGGCATCGAGGCAGTGAGAAGAGCCGCCAGACTGTGTTCAATAGCCAAGAATCTCTGGTCTATTGACGCTGCCGATGCTTGGGTATCAGTGCCGGTTAAAGCGGCCAGAACCCCAGAGCATGGCACCAGTAGTTCTGCCGAGGTTGAAGCCTCGAGAACATCCTGGAGCCCCGTTAGTGCTTTGAAAGCCAAAGCCTCCCGCTGGGGCAATTTTGCCGGTGAAAGTCCCTCAAGGGCAACACCAGAGGCATCTCGATGTTTAGAAGGAGATCTACCCTTTGAGGACCGGCTAGATTTATGTTTAGTTACCTGAGATCCATGGGAGGAAGATGAAGCCCTGGAGGACGTCGATGCCACGGACGCTGCATCGGAGGGAAAAAAGGTGCTAAGCTTAGCAGCTCGGTTTTGCCGGCCCCTTTTTGACATCATTCCACAGGCAGCACACTCTGAAATAGAGTGGTCAGGACCTAAACATTTGAAGCACCACTCATGGGTGTCGATGACGGAGATGGTACCGCCACACTTAGAACAATTTTTAAAACCTGAAGCGGGTTTTTCCATTTTGAGGAAAAAATTGGGCCTAGTGCCCAAAATGGCGCATGGCACCCGAGAAGAAAGTTACTGGAGAAAGACTCCAGAAACAAGTTTTGGGGTTTGGGTTTTTTTTTGTTTTTTTTTAGAAAAAAAGAAAAGAACCACCGGCAGTACCAGTATAGTGTCAAGGGAAAGCAGAAGCGACCACAAAAAAAGAAGTATAAGGGAATTTTCTGCGGTAACAGGATGTGCGACCTTTCGGCTCTGCAGAAAATGAAAAACTGGAGGGGGACAGTTGGGAAAGGCAGCACGCAGACGCTGTGGGACGCTCCCAAAAGCTTTCCTATTGGACGCTGGGGAGCGTTCCCGCGCAGGCTCCGTTGGTACCGACGATACCCATATGTGAGGACTATATTCCTGCTTGTTCCTGGAGATATAAGCGCAAGTATGGCATGTTTTCCAGAGAAACATCTGAGGTGAAATCTGCCACCACCTCAGATGATCCAGGCATCGAGGAAAGCCCCCAATGACATCTGCACAGTCGAGGAGGGGATAGCAGTGTGCCCGCCTCCCCCCCAAACATCGATCCATCAGACAAAAAAATCTCTGGTGCCTCCAATTCCCTCCACCCACCCAGAACAAATAGTAGAAAGGAACCTGGTACAGGGACAGGTCCTATCTGGCTTCTCCATTCTAAGAGGCCAATTTCTATTTTTTTCTATTTTATCTCCAAGGCCTTCCTGTTTTATTTGGAGGTTTTTTTAATTACTTGTGCTTTTTGTGCTGAATCTGTCTGTTCTTATTTTATGTTTGTGTGTGCAGAAGGTGGCGAGGACCAGCCCCTCCACCCTAGATGAATGGTTGGAGTCCTTTTCCTCTGTGCACTTGTGGTAACCTCTGTTGGTTCTCTGGTTTGGCGAGAGCAACTTCATTGCAAGTCTTTCCTGGCATTCTGGTTTGTTCAGACTATTTTGTTACCTGTGCTTGTCTTAAGTTTTCAGCTTGTCTGTACATATACATTTATGGGGGGGGGGGGTTGTCGGTGTGTTTATTAGCTGCATTTCTGTAATTCTGTTCAGTTTTCTGCCATCTTCTGCTGGCTGTTCCTTGCTCCTCTTCTATTACTACTACTACTTTTCATTTGTATAGTGCTTCAGGATGTATGCAGTGCTATAAAGAGACATGTAAGAGTCTCTTCTCTTAAGAGCTTACAACCTAGTCAAGACAAACAACTGCAGACTAGGATATATCTATGGGAATAGTAAGGAAACACATAGGAGGTGAACAGGGGATAGGGGGGTGGAATCAGGATCCAAAAGCAGTCTCAAAGTAGTGAGTTTTTAGCCTGGATTTGAACAGGGCCACAGATGAAGCCTGATGTACCAACTCAGGTAATTTGTTCCAGGCATAAGGGAGAAGAAAGGTAGAAAAATCAAAGTCTGGAGTTGCCTTCAAAAAAATGTCTTATATGGCATAATGATCACCATGTTGCATCTTGGGACAGTTGACCCTGTATTGTGCATACCAGGATGCAACACGGGGGGTGGGTGCATCACTGCCATATAAGGCATCTTTTGCTTAATATGGAAGTCTGACCCCACCCAGTGCATCCCACAATGCACCGAGCGGGGCCGGGTGCTGCCATTTTTCAAGACCTGTTCCTGGCAAAATCCAAGGGCCCTTACTCAATCCTTATCCTTCTTGACCTTTCTGCTCCTTTTGACACTGTTGACCACAACCTTCTCCTTGATACCTTGCCCTCACTTGGTTTTAAGGGCTCTGTGCTATCCTGGTTCTCTTATCTCTTCCATTGCTCTTTCAATGTTTGTTCTGGTGGATCCTCCTCTACTGCTATCCCACTCTCAGTGTACCCCAAGGATCTGTCTTGGGTCCAACTCCTTTTCTCTCTATACTTTTGGTGCACTCAACTCTCCCCATGGCTTTCAGTACTATTTTTACACTGACGACTCTCAGATCTACCTCTCTACACCTGAAATCTCTCCGGCAATACAGACCATGATCTCTGCCTGCCTTTCTGACATTGCTGCTTAGATGTCTCACCGCCACTTGAAACTGAACATGGCCAAAACTGAGCTTCTTATTTTTCCTCTCTAAACCCTTCTCTCCACCCTACCTCCTCTTTCAATCTCTTGTGGATAACTCTCTACTCCTGTCTCCTCAGCTCGCAACCCTGGGGGTCGTCTGACTCCTCTCTCTCTCTCCACGTACATCCAACGTATAGCTAGAACCTGCCGTTTCTTTCTCTACATCAACAAAATTCGCCCATTCTTTTATGAACACAGTACTAAGACACTTACCCACTCCTTAGTCACCTCCCATTTAAACTATTGTAACCTACTCCTTGCTGGTCTCCCTCTGAATCATCTCTTTCCCCTTCAATCTATTCAACACTGCTGCATAGCTAATCTTCTGCCAGAATCATCATGCTCATATTACCCCTCTTCTCAAATCACTTCATTGGCTCCCTATCCATTTCTGTATCCAGTTCAAAATTCTCCTGCTGACCTATAAGTGCATTCACTCTGCAACTCCTCACTATCTTCCCTTTCTTATCTCTCCCTACACCCCCCTCCTCGGGAACTGCACTCTTCTGGCAAATCACTTCTATTTGTGCCCTTCTTTGCTATTGCTAACTCCAGACTTCGCTCCTTTTACCTTACTGCTCCTTATGCCTGGAACAAACTACCTGAGTCTGTATGTCAGGTGCCATCTCTGACCCTTTTTAAATCCAGGCTAAAAACTTACCTCTTCGCTGGCGTTTTCGAATCTTGACTCACCTGATCTCCTTCGTGTTTCCTTACCATTCCCCCTTGATGTATCCCATGTCTACAGCTACTGTGTTGTCTGTTTTGATTAGATTTTAAGCTCTGATGAGCAGGGACCGTCTTTTACATGTATCTGGGCAGTGCTGCATAGGTCTTGTAGTGCTATACAAATGTTCAGTAGTAGTAATAAGATAGCAGTACAGGAGTGTGTGGGCAATGTTCTCAACCACAACATTTAAGATACTGGGAAGGGTTTTGGGAGGGGGGCGGGGGGGAGGTTGATGTTAGGGTCCATTGGATCAACAGATTCTTTGTTGGTTAGGTGGGTGGGGAGAAATCGGGGCCCACTGGGCCACCATAGATTTTATTTCTGTCTGGGGAGGGGGGGAGCATCAGCCCCCCAACACTGTGCTGATGGCATTGGTGGGCTTTCCTTAAAGTCTGAATCTTTTGAGGTGAAGTGTTAAACTTCAACTCAGATGATCTTTTTGCTCTTGGCTGGATCTTTACACCTGCCCGAAACTGGCGTACAGATCTAGCATTAAAAATAATGTAAAAAAGTTGCAGTGCAGTGCAGTATTTTTTTATACTTGGACACAATATACAGAAATCTGTATGTGATTTACATGCCCACTGTGCTGCAATTTAGCGTGATTGTTTCTCTGCCATTTTTCCAGTGCTAGCTTGCTTTGTGCATTGGAGAGCAAGCCTAGCATGGGAAAGTGCCAGAAAAATGCCACGTTAAAGTTTTCTGCATCAGCCCTAAATTTGTACCTGAGGAAATGGGCAAGTCACTTAAAACTAAGATCACAAAGAGAAGCAGTGACATTTCAACCCTGGCTTCTCTATTTTTCAGCCTGCTTCTCTAACCTACTCCTCCACGTCACTCCAAACTTTCGTACCACTGTAAGTCTGCTGCTAAATGGAAAAGTAAAAAAAAAAAAAAAGCTGCTATACAGACACTTCAAAACACCTAAAGGATATGAATTAGAACAAAATCAAACCTTCCAGAAGAAAAAACGTTTCGTATTTATAAGATGGCCCACAAAGGGTTATTTCCTTTAGTTGACATGTACATTAATACCACCATAATGATTACTTACCGAGTACTCTTTGTAATGATCTGCTAGTCGCTGACGCTCTTTTTCTTGTAATATAACCGAATACTCTGCATGTTTGTTTGGATATTCTTTAATCATTAAATCAATTACTTCATCACTTCGCAAAGCTGTTAGACCTAGATGGTAACAATATGAAACAGAAAAATCTTTAGCTTTCTACAAGATTCACAGCATCTTTTCAGAGGGGACCATATTAAATCAAAGAAAACCAGGATTTGAATTACTGATTTAAGTCTAGTTTTCCACTGATACATCTTCAACTATTCCTTAAATTACAGCGAAAAAGATCCAAATTACTATAACATGTTAATTTACAACTCAATAGAACGTGTGGCCATCTGACATCTTGAAAGCAGGTGATGTGAATACTGCTGTCCCCCAATTACTGATCATCAGCTACAGCATGCAATTCTTTCCTCTGAAAACAGGCGTATGTGTGCTGCCTGCCTTAACTCACCACTCTTGCAGATGGCAATCTGCCCCCTTCTTAACAGCCAGTCTATAGATGCAAATTGAATGAATTAATATTTCTGCCCAGCAGCAGTGAAAGTTCTAATGAGCCCCACCCCCCAAAGCAAAATTTTGCTGAGGCTTCTCCAATGCTGTCCCTCCCCCCCCCCCCCCACGGCACATCCACTCTCACCCTCCCTCCCCCCGCACATGGCAATCCTACTTTGTTTGCCATGCTGCCTCCACTTCAGGTATGGGACACTATCTTCCAAAGTCTTGCAGTACAGCTGTTATCGTGGGACTTTGGCTCGGGAGGTAACAGCTGCTGGGATTGGAACAGAGTCAGCATGGCTATCAAATTGAACAAAGTTGCCATGCTACCATATAGGTACCTCCTTGCAGCCCAGCCCCTCTCCCCCTCCCCCCACACACACATTGCAGGGGCTGCTTGGGCAGAATTTGCACCACTGCTGCCCAGGCACTAACTGCTGAAAAGGTGAAATTTGTTATACGCTAATTTCCTTTCCCCAAGTCTGGCTAGACCAGTCCAGATCAGTAGGTTGTGCTCTCCAACCAGCAGATAAAGACAAATACCACCAAATTTCAGTGACATTATCACTCCTTGACTGGTGCACTCCTGGAACTTGCCAGTATACTTTTGTCAAGCTGAAAAAAATCCCCAGACAGGAATCTGAATTTCCTTGGATCCCATTATGATTAGAACAGAAGAATTAAGTACCAGAAGAGATAAAAAGATAAGAGACAGAGTCAACCTGCTGAGAAAGGTTCAGAGTCTTCTAGGTGGGTCATTGGACTGGTCTAGCAGGATTGTTGTTTTCTAATTTCCTTTTCTTGATTCCTGCTAGACCAGTCCCGTCCAGTGAGATGTACCAAAGCACTATTGTTCCAGAAGCAAGAAAACAAGGACCCACTAAGAACATTGTCAAAAGATCAGACACATCCTGGTCTGCACACCAACTATGTAATGCTTGATGAAAGAATACAGCGATTACCAGGTAATCGCCTTACAAAATTTCAAGAGACCCCTCCGGGGCATCTGCCCAGAACATAGCTTACAACCTGGTTGAATGAGCTTGCAGGCCCATAGGTACTTCTTTGATTCCCATAATTGTAAATGGCTTCCTTGATCCAGAAGGCTATATCTTTTTTTCAGACATCCAAACAAGATAAAAAGGTGGTCAGAATTCCAAAAAGGATTTCTCACCTCCAGATACCAAATCTAAACCATGCACATGTCCAGTACATAGACATAATTTATTTATTTATTTATTTTATTTATTTAGCTGCATTTATATCCCGCTTTTCACCGGGTCAAAGCGGTTGGGGGATACATTTAACACGAGAGGATTTGAGACACGTACACTAATACTTACAGGGAACATGGGCAATGGAGGGTTAAGTGGCTTGCCCAAGACCACAAGGAGCACCTGTGGGACTAGAAACCCCAGTCCTTCCGGCCCAAGGTTGCTGTCCTCTACTGGGATTTGAACCACCGACCTTCCAGCCTGTGGCACCTTGCCCCAACCACTAGGCCACTCCTCCCTCATAAGTGACCTTTCCAGTCCTTCAAAGAGGCGGCTGGAAGGCACACCATTTGATTCATATGGAAAGCAGAGATCCCCTTTGGGAGAATAGCTGGGACCAGTTGCAAATAAACCATATCATCCAAAAAGGACAGATAAAGGTACCAAGAGAGGGCCTGCAAACTCAGACATTCACCTGACTAAAGCGATGGACACCAGGAATGCTACCTTCAGTGTCAGATCCTTAACAGAGGTGTACAGCAAGTGTTCAAAAGGTGGATCCCACCAAGACCCACAGAACTAGCAGAAGTCCCACTAAGCCACTACAGATCAGTGGTGTAGACAGAACTGCTTCATCTCCTTGAAAAAAAAACCACAGACAACATTGAGATGAGATGCAAGAGTACCACCACTCGCCTTTCTCTGAAAACAAGCTACAGCTGCAACTTGGACCTTCAAGGAACAGACACAAATCCCTCGTGAGGTCCTGCTGCAGAAAGTCAAGAATCGGAGCAATTCCTGTAGGTCTCTATCAGAAGCATTGGCTGTGGCACCAAGGCTCAAAGAGGCATCACACCTAGATGCAGGCCAAGGAAATAAGAGCAGCATGCCTTCCACAGGGTAGCCATGCCACCAGAGAGTAGTGCTTGCCTATTAATCTACGCCTTTCAATAGCCAGAAGGTTCAATATCCTCCATGAGGATTGGACTCTGTTGCAGAAGACCCCTGAGCTTGTAAGTAATGGTAAAGAACCCCTGTGCAGGAGCCATACCAGATCTGCAAACCATGGTCTATAAGGCCAGTCCGAAGCTACCAGAATCACTAGGAACAGATAGATACCGGGGGATTCTCCGGGAGTATCTAGCTGATATCAGCCAGGGAGGGAACACAGAAGATCTCCTCGGTAACTCTGAAGCAAAGTGTCGATGCTCTCAGAACCATGTTCCTTTCTGCAGCTGAAAAAAAAGATGGATGTATTGCCTTGACATTCCTGGTAGATGCCATCAAGTTCAACACTGGTGAACCCTAGCGCTCCATTATTAAAGTGAACACCAGGTCCTCAACTCTTATTCTCCTGGGTCCAGCTGTTGATGACTGAGGAAGTTGGCCTGCTCATTGTCGATGTCAGTTGCTGACAGAGCCTGAATGTGAAGTTCTGTCACTGACAGATCAATGTGATCTTGTCATCATCACACAATTTGTTCCTCCCCAACTGATTACATAAGTCACTCATCACATTGTCATACATTATTGGCAGGCACTGTGTGGTTGATCACCTGACTTGCCTGGGTGATTTGACTAGCCTTGGTGAGCTTCAAGTGATCAAAGATGCCTCCTGCCCCTAACCAATGTGTTCCCCAGCCCATCAGACTGGCATCAGTAGTTACTACCACCCAGTTGGAAGGCTCCAAAGACATCTCCTTGAGCAGATACAAAGGAACAAGTTACCACTCCAGGTCCCTCTGGACAAAGTGAGAAAGAAGCAAATGCACATCATACTCCTGCAACCTCAGGGACTAGAAGGAGAGAAGTAATTTCTGCAAGGACCTCATATAAGCAGCGGAGGGACTACTTGTGCTATAAGCTTGGGATGATCAAACACTTGTATTGTTTGACAAATAGCCACTCTGGTCTTCTCTGCCAAACCCTTCGTTAAGGTGTGGGGGAGCTGCCACCAGCCCAAATAGAAGGGCTCAAAACTGGTAATGCTCCCCTAAGACACAAAAACACAGGAGTCACTAGGGAGACTCCCAAAGGGGATATGAAGGTATGACTCAGACAAGTCAAGAGAGATGAGAAACTTCCCTGGATGCACAGAAGCAATAACTGACCACAGGGTCTCCATGCAGAACTCTGGCACACAAAGTCCAAGATGGGATGAAAAGCAACCCCCTTATTAGGCACCACAAAATAGATGCATTAACATCCCCTGCTACACTCTGATGCTCGAACTGGGACAATAACCCCCCCAAACCCATAAGCGGCCGAGCATCTCTCAAACCATGAACCTCTTTGCCACAGACCTGCAGGGAGACACCATGAAAACTTTAGGGAGGTGTTCCATCAGCTCTAATGCATAGGCATCTTGAACTACCTTAAGAAATCCAAGGTTCCAAGGTAATACAGGCCCATTCCGAAGAAAACTGCCAAAGCCAACATCCTATCTGTGGCTCCCCAGAACAGCTCGAGCCTTCACTGCTGCCCCTTGGCTCCTCCAAAAGAGGAGCATATTGCCTCTCAAGATCTTCAAGCCCCCTTTCGGAAAGAGCTGATATGGATGAAAACCAAGCATGGTCATAAGGCTAAAAATGCCCCCAAACAAGAGTGGGATTTACTGGAAGCACTTTTCCTGAAAGAACAACTCAATCCTTTAGTAGCAACTGGTGCCATGGTTCCCCCAGGTCCTTCACCAGCTTTTCTAAATCTTCGCCAAAAATGGTTGGGACTGCAGAAGGGCAATTTACTATGATCCATCTTAAAAGTAGAATCTCCTGCCCAGTTCCCCAATCAAAGCCAGTGCCTAGCTACAACAGCAGAAGCCAAGGACCATATCGGAGTGTAATCAGTCAAAAATGCCACCTCTGATTCCAAATTGGCTGTCTTCTCAGCCTTGGACATCTGTTGGCCCAGCAAAGAAGTGCTTGAGCCACATATCCCCCAAAAATACATGCCTAGACACCCAATGTGGAGGAAACAAAATACTTACTTCAGGAAAGCTTCCACCCTCCTATCCTTAGTGTCCTTCAAAGCCACACTCCCCTTCACTGTGATGATGCTCTTTTTAGTGACTACCATGACCGGCATATCCATCTTAGGGAGCAAGAACAAATGGCCCAGATCTACCTGCAACAATGGATAAAGCTTCTCCATTTGGTAAGTTCCACTTCACTAAAATTATGTACTGTAATGCCTTATGGAGTGAAAAATCCTGAACAGGTTTGTGCAAACCTTACAAAATAGTCCACCTCCTGAGGTGGATGCTTCAACATATGCAAAGCCTCGCCCTTTTCAGGGCAGAGCCTCCTCAAGAGAGACAAAATCTCCCTCATCCATGCCTAAGAACTTCCAGTGGGAGGGGGAAGGGCCTTTGGACCCCACCCTCTCCTCTCCACTCAGGGCCTCTGGTACCCCTTAGGCCCAGACACACCTCCCTGGCCCCTCCCCCAGGGTATCTTGAGAAAGTAAGCATCTGGCAAGACATCCAGCACCCCCAAAAACCACAAGGGCTGAAAACAGCCAGTGATGTGTATACCTGGTGTGAGAACCTCTAGCTGCAAACCTGGGCTAAAATTTGGCTCACCTTGCCCCAAAGCCACCATCTGCCTCAGGCCTGAAGTCCCTTTAGGCCTGACATTAGCCACTTTGCAGGAGAAACACAGCTCTACAGCAACATGGCCACATTGCCCATTGGTGGGAAAACAGGCTCCAGCACCTTCTATGCTGCTGCTACCTCTGTTGCTACCATGGGGCATGCTACCATCAAACCCAGGTTTGGTCAGAGTCCCACTTCATCACAGGCAGAACTATAGGAGCCAGCACAGCAGCTCATGCAACCAGTGCCACAGAGATCACAGCTTTGCTTGCAATCAGGCATGTGGTTGATAGATCCTACCAGAACCAAAAACAATAAAACTGCTGTCCAAGAGCACAAAAAACCTCCCAGAACATGCTCCCTTTTCAAGAGGGATTCACTCTCTTTTTTGCTAAAGAAAACTTTAAACAGGCTGACTGCTGCAAGCAGAAAGGGAACAAAAGTAGAAAAATGACAGAAAGACCAGGAAGAAAGGAGAGGGAACAAAAAGAAGAATCCAACTCCACTTACTCCTCTCCCAGCAGAGACGCCTTAGGACCAAGGAGAGACCAGAAGAGCCTTGCAGATACAAGACACATAGATCAAGACCTGGACAGAGGAATTAGCCATGCTCAATGAGGGAAAGATCCTATAATTGATCCATGAGAAGAGAGGCCATGCAAATCAGGCACTCAGAGTATGCAGGCCCTAACCATAACCCCAGGCAGTCAAGTCTCAGAATCCTGCTGGGGGCAGAAAATACTGGCAAGTTCCAGGAGTCACCAGCCTTTAGGGAGTGATGTTATTGAAACTTGAGTGTTCTTTGCCTCCATACGTTGGTTGAGGAGTACAATCCACTGGTTTGGACGAGTCTAAGGATAAGGAAGTTTGCCATATACAAAGGCTGCGAGCTCCAGATCTGCCTGCCCACCACTGCAGGAGTCAGACCTGGAATTCCCACTGCCAGCTCTCATCCATGCTGCAGATGAACTCTGTCAGATACTGTTAGGGTAGAGGGAATTTTTAAATTTCTATCGGGAGGACAATGGAAGTTAGAGGATGGATTAAAAAAAGGGAGCATGAAAGGAGAAGAGTTAGAGTATTAGAAGGAGGATATATTCTGGAATGGCTATAGTCTCTCCACCCCAGGCACATTCCTTAATTTATAATTCATTATCCCAATTGAGTGCGTGAAATTTGACACCAATTAATTTTCATCAATGAGTGATTAATCTGCAAAAAAATAATTTTCGAGAGCTGTTTTGGTTATTCCACGTAATCTTTATGTTTTTTGGTGCGCTGAATCCGAAAATGACCTCCATTTTGTCATAGGACATCATGTTTCCTGATAATTTAGGTAACTATGTTAAATAAGGCAATACCTCAAAATAAATGGAAATAGACTTATAAATGCCTTTGAATTATGGTGCTGGCGGCGAATACTGTGTATACCATGGACTGCCCGAAGAACAAACCAGTCGGTACTAGAGGAGATCAAACCTAAGCTTTCTTTAGAAGCTCAGATGACAAGACTTCGACTTTCATACTTTGGACACATCATGCGAAGAGAGAGATCATTAGAGAAAGACATCATGCTTGGCAAGATAGGTCAACGCAAAAGAGGAAGGCCAGCAATGAGATGGATTGATACAATAACAACAGCTACGGGTACCAGTCTGTCAACAATGAGCCGCCTGACTGAAGACCGAACACAATTTAGGATAGCTATCCAGAGTGTCTCCATGAATCGACTCCAACTCGACGGCACTTAACAACAACAACAACAACAGACTTATAAAATTAAAGTTTTATTACAATATTTTCATTAAAATCCTTTTTTGAACTGAAATGAGCTCACCTACACACACTAAACTCGAGTCTTCTTCCTTGTGAGGCTCCTCTTGGTGCATTTACACTTGTAAGTAGCATCTGGAATGTCTCTCTGAAGCATCCAGCAGTAGTCTGCCATCATTGTAATGCTCCATTTTCCCTGGTATCTCCTTACATCTCTTTAATGTCTTGGTGGAATCATTCACCTTGTTCCTCACTCACAGCTCCCAAATTTTCAGGAAAGTAGTCAAGGTGGGACTAGAAGAAATGCACTTTCAAACTCATCAGGCAACCTAAAGCTTGAAATGCTTTCAGCATTCGTCCGACGATCTTTTTGTAGTGAGGATCTTTGTTATTGCCTAAAAATTTCTGTACGACTTCTTTAAATGCAATCCACCCTTCTTTTTGAGGATCCGTCATAGTATTGACAAACACTTGATCAACTATAAGCCTTCTAATGTCTGGTCCGACGAACACACCTTCCTTCAATTTTGCCTCCGACAGGCCTGAAAACTTGGTGACCAAGTATTTGATGCATTCTCCATCTCTTGGAAGTAATTTTACGAATTGCTTCATTAATCCCAATTTCATATGGAGAGGTGGTAGAAGAACTTTATGGGAAGGTACCAAAGTTTCTCGGAGGACATTTTTTTCACCGACTGTTAGCACCCTCGGCTGCCAACTCTTCTTGGTCCAGTGATTTTGTCGGTCTCGACTGTCCCATAGACACAGAAAACAAGGATATTTGGTATACCCAGCTTGTTGCCCGAGCAGCATGCACAAGACCTTCAAGTCCCCACACACTTGCCAACCATGGTCTTCATATTTAAGTTTACGAAGAACCAATTCCAAGTTCTCGTAGGTTTCCTTCAAGTATACGGAATGACCTACAGGTATGGAAGCGTAAAAACCGTTGTGGAGTAAAACTGCTTTGAGACTTTTTTGAAGAATCTATAAAAAGACGCCATTGCTCTGAATCATATTGGATTTTAAATTGACCCATCAGACCTTCGACATCGATGCAATAAACCAACTTGTCTTCCTGGGCGAAGTAAGGAACGAACTCCTTTTCACGATGTCTGAACCATGAAGATGACACTCCTGGCAACAATAAATTCCTGCTTTTCAGCCTTGATCCGAGTAACTCAGCGGCATCTATGGGAAGATTCAAGTCTCTTACCAAATCATTCATCTCCTCTTGAGAAAACAATTTTGGTCTTGTATCATCTTCAAAGTCAGAACTTGATTCGTCATCTGGTTCAGGTATGACTTCACCTTCATCGGAGCTAGGTATCTCTTCCAAGGTAGCAGGGGGCTTGGGTACTGGTATATCTGTGCCATGGGGGATGGGACGAATTGCCGAGTGAAGATTGGGGTATGAAATGGAATGCTTCCATTTGGAATTAAACCCTTTCACTATGGTTCTTTTGCTCTCGCCATACCATAGGAATCCCATAACAAAGATTTTTTCTTACCCTTGAACCAATTTCGGAGGTCCTCAACACACCGTTTGCACACTTTATGAGGCGCCCAGACTTTATCTTGATCTCCAATTTTTAGTCCAAAGTATGCAAAGTATACTTTTTTCACAAAGTCTGTAATATTCTGCTGTTGCTTCAACACTGTATATTCACCACAGATGAAACAGAAACTGTCTGGCGAATTAATACACTTTCGCGGAGCCATAACATAACGGTTGAAGAATGACGAGCTAACATGAATTGCGATGAAAAAGTGTGAACAGCCTAGAACCAAGAAACTGATGATGATTCGTGCACAAGTGTGGCATGCAGGAAAGAGCAGCTCTGTGTCTGTACACGAGATGTCACAGTGCTGGCCACGCCCCCCTGCACTGACCGGAGCTGCTGCTGTCTGCCCTGTGTCTCCCTCCCACTGGATTCTTCAGGAAAGATTAACCCCTTCTACCATTAGAAGCATGGACTTAAAACTTGCTTAGCTTATGTATATATTGCTGACCATCAGATTTACAGTGCTATGTTCCCTGTAAAATAGTTATCTCCAAGTTATAATGCCCTGTTCAATGTAATTTCAGTTTGTTCAATGTAAACCGCACTGATGCAGAATAGCGCGGTATATAAGAGAATATAAATAAATAAATAAATAAAATATTTTTTTTTACATAACTCGGACAACCCCTTTAAGGTTTTTTTGGCATTTTATATCTTAAATGCACTTATGTGAATTAATTAATAGTAATTTGAATTTATTAATAGTAATTTGAAAAAATTTGATAAATTTGAAGACAATTTTGCATATTGTGGCAAATCATGACGTCTAGGAGTTTTTTCAATATTTTGTTTTCAGCACACCAAAATACATGGAAATTAGATGAAAATATTCAAACAGCTTTTTAGTCGCAGACCTGTGTTATTAACAACCGATTGGGAAGCAAACAAAAAAATAGAATAAAATATACCTAATAAGCCCATAGGCCTTTTAGTTTAGGTATCCCTACTCCCTTAATAACTTTAAATAACAAAGCTCACTAATACAAAGATGCAGCAACAGTCTAGGGTGGAGTGGAACAGGTAAACGTAGATCGATTGTTTACGCCATCAAAAAGTAGAAAGACTAGGGGACATGCAATGAAGCTACAGTGTAACCCGTTGACATAAAATGTTTTTTCACTCAATGTGTAATCAAACTCTGGAATTAGTCTCCGGAGGATGTAGTAAAAACTGTTAGTGTAGCTGGGTTTAAAAAAAAAAAAAGGTTTGGACAAGTTCCTGGAGGAAAGGTCCATAAACCATCATTAAAGAGGACCCAGTACAAGCATTATGGAACCTGTCTCTTTTTGGGAAACTGCTAGGTACTTGTGACATGGACTGGCCACTGTTGGAAACGGGATATTGGGCTTGATGGACCTTGGTCTGACCCAGTATGGCATTTTCTTATGTTCTTAAGATGGTTATCCAGTCTTTTGCCCAGAGTGCCATATGTACAATTATCTCCCAGATGGTGAGATGTCTCAATGCAGAGAGCTCCTGACTCTGAGAACAAGTGATCTCTGAAGGCTAGAGTAGCAGACTCTGAAGAGTTGAGGTATAGAGACAGATCTACACAGATATAGGAGAAAAATCCCACTTCCATTCTGGCAACCTCAGTGCTGCCTTGGAGGAGAAAAGTCACCTGGAAGAACAGCATCACCTTGGTGTGTCAGGAAATGTTCCTGTAGCCAGGACCTATCTTCCAGGGGGTGCAATATCCTCCTGCACTGAAGTTTCTGCCCAGGAGGGAAGGGTTAGGACGGTCATCTTAGTCGGTGATTAAATCATTAAGCATCTAGTGGACAGGAGGATCGCTTGATAACTTGCCTGCCTGGTGTGAGTCACGGATCTCACATCATCTAGATAGGATTCTAGACAGTGTTGAGAAGGAGCTACCTGTCTTGGTACATGTGGGTATCAATGACATAGGAAAATGTAGAAGGATGGTTCTAGAAGCCAAAATGTAGGCATTTAGATAGACAGTTGAAATCTAGGACTTCTAAGGTAGCCTTCTTAGAAATACTCCCACATGCAGGAACCAAGAGGCAAGCAGAGCTCCCGAGTCTCAATACATGGATAAAATGGAGGTACAGGGAAAAGCGCTTCAGATTTGTCAGGGCAACACTGAGGAAGAGGTGGCATTTTCAATAAGGATGGGCCGCATCTTAACCTGTGTGGAACCAGGCTGCTGGCACTAACCTTTAAGAAGGAGAGAAAGAGCATTTGCTAAACTAGATAATGGGAGAAAGCTGGCAGTTGCCCAGGAGTACACAGTTCAGAATAATTCATCTTTGAAGGTTACTACCAATACAGTCAGATTAGGACATCCTGACAGAGAGGTTGTTATATAGGTAAAAGTAGCTCAGGTGCCTTTAAGTAAAAGCAGAGTTTAAAAAATTCTATATTACCCCTGGCAACTGAGAAGCAGGTTCTCAATATGAACAAAGAACAATTTGAAATGCCTGTAGACAAATGCTAGAAGCCAAAAAATAAGATAGTCAAGTATGAATACAGAACACAAATAAAAAGTAGATTTTTTTTTTAAAGTGCCGTCAATGCTGACTCCTAGTGACCCAGCAGCCCCTGGGTTTTCTTGACAAGGTATGACCAGAAGTAGATCGTCAGGCCTTTTCTTCTAAGGCAATGGAGGGTAAAGTGACTTGCCCAAGGTCACAAGGAGTGCTAGTGGGAATCAAACCCAGATCTTCTGGGTGCTAGGTTGTTGCTCTAACTAGGGTACTTCTCCACACTCCTAGATATAATTAGTATAGTAGAAATCTGGTGGAAGGAGAATAACCAATGGAACACTAATACAAGGGTACAAATTATACTACAATGATAGAGTAGATCAAAATAGTTGAGAGATGGTGCTATATGTTAAAGGGGACACCAAGTCAAACAAGAAAGTTTTATGGAAAAGTAAATGAACTGTGGCATCTTTATGGATAGAAATTCCATGTGAAAGGGGAAGGAAATAGTAGTGGCAATACAGTAATAAGTGACTTCAATTACCCCAGAAAGGATTCTGGGGGGAAGGGGGGTAGAGTTAGATTAATGCCCCAAAATGATTCTGCAGCATTGACTGGCAGAATTTGCGGTCACGTCTAGAATACCCATCCAAACAGTAGTGGGAGGTGAAGGAGTGAAACGAAGTCCCTCCTCATCCCTTATTACCTTGCATTTTTCCACAACCTTTTTCTTTTGGAGATGAGAATCACCACCCCTCCCTTTCTTGGGGTTTACCTTATTTGCAGCCAGATACACCCTTGGATACTTTTCGGACTTCAACCACCCTTCCCAATTCCTTTTCAAATGTGTTTCTTGTATTAAGATTAATGTCCACCCTCATTCTTGACCCTTCTGTCACCAGGCTTTTCCTCTTCTGCCACAAATTTAACTTTTTAAACATTAAGGGACAAAATCACAGTTCCACCATCATTACCCTTAACCCTTCCCCCCCCCCCCATTCACCATCTGTATCCCCCTTTCCCCCCAGGACACCACCCTTCTACCTTCACCATCCCACCCTCCCCTTCTCCCCATCAACAGGTTATCCACTCTCCAGCCTTCATAGAGAAGGGATCCCACCAAACCCCCAGACACCTGAATCCCTATTTCCCAAATTCCTCTCCCCTGTCCACCTGAACTCTATTTTCAATCCAGTCACCATCATACTCCATCCCTACTCTCAAAGCCCATATACCACCATCATACCCATCACACTCCCTCCATCATACTACCTCCTGCCATTCACACCTTACCCTAATAAAGTAACTTCTTTCAACCACTACCCATCCAGCCCATGTTTTACTAAAAATGGACCTAAAGGCATAGTTACAGTCTTCAAGTATAGAAGGTCCTTCAAGTATCCACTCTGCTCCCACATGACTTTTTTCTTGCTCATCCACTCAGCTCTTTGCCATTTGTTTCTTCCCAGCAAGCACCGGCTATCCACTGTCCATGCTCCACTTCTGGAATGTCCTTCGGTCCTGCCTCACGTATTGCCTCTTTCAGGTCCTTTGGTGTTGCTGCTCTTGTGACACCATTTATTGTAAAAGCCAGCCCTCATGGATAAATGTACGAGGGTTGCTCAGAAAGTAATGCCCCGCATGTTTTTTTTCTCAGTCCAGAATGAAGATAGAGGTGTGAAATTGAAAGGGCAGTAACTTGGAACTTCAAAGGACACGTGTGTAATTTTACAGTCGTCCGACAAATAGCGAGGAGGTAGTGATCCTTCAAATGGTGTCTGTGAGTGACACATGGTACAAACAATGAGATGTAATTGAATTCTTGGTGAAGGAGAAAGAAAGTGCGAGAAACATTCATAAACGATTGTGTGCTGTGTATGGAAGTTCTGCGGTAGATAGGAGCACTGTTGGATGATGGGGGAAGAGAGTAAAGGCTTCAGGAAGTGGTAAAAAGGAACCAGAAGATCGGCCGCGGTCTGGGTGTCCTGCCTCAGCCACCAGTCCAGACAAGTTGCAGCGCGTTGATGACATTATTCGTGCGGATCGGCGCATCACGAGTCGGGAATTGTCTGTACAGCTTTCCAGCAGTAGAGGTAGTGCAATGGCAATTGACTCTCTGGGATAAAGGCCTCTCCCTCAGCTTCAAAGCGCTCCAACAAATCAGAGCAGATGTCTTTCCTTTGGCATTTGTGTTCGGTTGTGAGACTTTGCAGAACCCATCTTGCACACACCTTTGAATATCCCAAAAAGAGTCAATAATTGCCATTGCACTACCTCTACTGACAGAAAGCTGTACGGACAATTCCCGACTCATGATGTGCCGATCTGGATTGGTGGCTGAAGCAGGACTTTCTTTCTCCTCTACCAAGAATTCAATTACAGCTCGTTGTTTATGCCGTGTGTCACTCACAGACACCATTTGAAGGATCACTACCGCCTCGCTATTTGTCGGAGGACTGTAAAATTACACACGTGTCCTTTAAAGTTCCAAGTTACTACCCTTTCAATTTCATACCTCTATCTTCATTCTGGACTGAGAAAAAACATGTGGGGTATTACTTTCTGAGCAACCCTTGTATTTATAACTAATCTTAACCTTTCTCAATCTCTGTGAGGCAATGAAATTCTCCTCAATATTGTTGCCTTTGTAGGATCTGTGAAGACTGCAATTTTGTGCCCATGCCATCCAGCCATTCATTTACGCTATTTGCTCTTTCACTCGGAATTCATGCAAACATACCACAATATCACAAGGTATCTGATCCGTTGCACCCTATGCGCTCTCCATTTTTATCTCTTTAAGAACTGCCTCTCCACCACCTCTCTCCAGTAAGGACTGGAAAATCTCTTGGGCTACAATTATACAGTCTTTGAATTCATTTATTTCAGGTACCCCTTTGATCTGCAAATAAATTTTTTTATCGATCTATTCTCTAGATCTTCTATTTTGAAAGCCATTTCCTCATCTTCCACAAAGGCCTGCGCATGCCTCTGCCTGCGCTTTATTTCCTCAGAGGCAGTCTCCACCTGACATCATCCACGCTCTGCACTACCTCGAGTACCCCTGATCAGAGCTCTGCCACTACCTCTCCAACCTGACTTCACCCTTGCTACTCCATGCAAATCTGAACCATGCATGCAGCTCTTCCTTCATGAACTAGATCACCATCCTTTTACCAGTGAGGGAATGATTCACCTTCAGCACTGCAGCATTCTCCTCTTGCTCTGGCCGTTCTTCCACCAATTTTTCCACATCCCGTCCTTTGGCCTTATATGCCTGTGAAAGGAGAATTCCTTTAGAGCAGCAGTTTTCTGTTGATTTTTGCCGTGGCTGAAGTAATAGATCACGATCAACAGAATTTTCTTCAGTAGTTTGTGTGTTGCCATTTTCAGTTAAAGCGCCAATCACTGCGTCTTTCATTTATAAACATTGGTGATTGTTGCAATCTCACACTAGTTTTTATTAAGTATCCATTGTAGCTTATTGTAGGGGGAAAAATATAGCCAATTATGCTGGCATTTCTGGTAATCACAAAGTAATAGATTTACCATCTATGGATATGCCTGGGCATTATTCATGTGGCCAATGTGAATTTTGTCAGTACACTATTGAAGGTAATAATTTTACTTCCTTATCTACTGTTCACTTTTTACAATCTTATTGGACCACTACCTATTCTCTCTCTTATGTGGTGTGCGTTCTGAAATGCCCCTGTGGGAAATTATATGTGGGCAGAACCAAGCGTACCATGACTCAAATATTATGGGAACATCATTCTAGACTACATACAAAGAATAAATTAGCCCCCATTGTTGATCACCGTTTAAATCATAATCATGAGTTTACAGATCTTCAGTGGCAAATAGATCATATATCAGAACACTGGAGAGTGGCGATCAAGAAGCCTGCTTAAATTATAGGGAACAGTAATGGATTTTCACTTTGCAAACAACGCATCCTAATGGACTCAAACAAGTCGACTAGCACAAGTTATTGTAATTAGCTCTCTAAATGGGGAAATGGTTTAAAGGAATTTTGAAGCCCTCTTTTTACAGATAAGAACCACAAAGGGCGAGGGGCGTATGGAGGTCACGGGTGCTTTTTATTATAAGAAACCCCTACGTGTTTCGGCTGCTGCCTTCTTCAGGGGGTATACAACTTAAAAAGAAAAACAATACAATTAAAAGTAAACTCACACATAGTAATCAAAATAAGTGAGGTACACAAATAAATAATCAAAATAAAAAATAAAGTAACAAAATATATTGAAATCCTGAACCGTTAAAATCATAGAGCTAAGGGCAGAGGAAATGTGAAAACACGTAATACACCAGATACCTTGTCTAAGACCCAAATGTGGAGAGAGAGAAGAGGTATATAGGTATCAAATGCTAAGGAACATACTCACTCCTACACACTGTGGATATCCTTTGGAAATGAATATTATATAAGAACACTCCTATTCTAAAATAGAAATAATGTGTCATCATGACATGGTTATATTCAGATACTGAAATGATAAAAATGGGGGGAGGGTGTAGAGGGGGAAGCAAAGGGAGTTAAACGTTTCCTTCCTTTTCAAAATAAGGTAACACTGTTAACGAGGAATTCTTTGTAAAGGGCATGCTGCATAAATATATTTGTGAAAAGGACAGAGCCAGGAGAATCATGTCGGACCCAGACCACACTCTCGGGGAATATGTAAAACCAAGTACAACATATATAAAAGCCATGAGAACCAAGAGTAACAGGTACGTTTAAAACCCACCCGAAAGTATATGTAAATCTGCTAGGGTTATATCATGAAGAAAAAACATCTATCAAAGACAAAGGAACCTTAAAATAAATGTATAATACATTTGATTAAAAACTATATGGAATATCGGCGGAGTAATCACATTATTCCAAATAGAATTATTTAATACAGCGTCAAAACTCAAACAAAATAAAAGATAAAATGTAGCAGGCTTACTGATAAGAATCTAAGCTTTATAAAAATTGCCATGCATTAAATGTAAACTATAAGATTTCGGCTGTGGCGTTAGTGGGAACAGATCAAACCTTTGAATTTGCGCTAAAAGGAGGTCAAAAGGCAAGGGGTGATCCCTGCTGCAAATTATAGAAAGAACACAGATCAAAGCCTTATTCGAAATAGTGGGACCAATATGTATATATTACATGCCAAAATTAGGAGCCTTCTGAACTGGTGGCAATGAGAGCAGTGAAACCAGAAACAGCATTTCCATCATAAGGAGGCTGACCTGAGGCAAACTGGAACAGAAGGGAGAAGGGGGAGGGGGGAAAGAAGAGGAAAGGAAAGGGGAGAGGGGAGAGAGACAAAAAGATCATATAAAAAAATCATTGTAGCTCTGATGCAGAAACGTATGTAGACTTTTCGAAACATGACAGCCGTAGTCTGCTTTATTTTTGATCATCCAAGGGTGGAATTATTGATGAATTGATTTAACTTAACCAAATGAATGAGTAGAGACTTCCAAGATATTTTTTAATCTGATCACTATCAATAAAGATTAAAAGGACTAATACTGAGAGAAACAGCCATTTTATATCAGCTTTTAGAAGAAATTAAGTCCAACAAAAAATAATGGAGGAGATTGAGTGACTTGAACTACAAGATTATATTATTTAACACATTTCTGCTGCTTTTCAGAAGACTTCCTAAGCAGGTACTGTAAAACAGTCGGCAATAAAAAAGCCAAGCACAGATAAAACCAAAAATGTAGTTTACAGATGGAATGCTTTCTAAAAAAAAACAGACTTAAGACGCTTATGGAATGTTAAACAAGCAGCCATATTATGAAAGGTGTAAGGAAATGTATTCTAAAGAATCAGCCCTCGCACTAAAAAGGGTGATTTCTTTGCGTGCCAGGGTTGTAGAGGAAATACTAAGCAACGTTTGAGAAGCAGAGTACAAAATATACCCTGGAAAATAATGGTTCAAGGAGGAAGACAGATCAGCACAAAGATCAAAGTATAACATCATATAGACCACAAAATGATACGGGCAGCCAATGAAGCCAAAGTTTGGACTATTTACAGTACACATGCAAGTAACTCTCTGACTGGGAGCTCTTATTTTTGTACAGTTTTAAAGCAAAGTTATTTTCTTTTTGGTGTTTTAGTGGGACTTTCCTTGAGCACAGTAGGTGGTTGAACTCCAGTAACCTCTTCAGCTTTGGGAACTGCTAACACCTAATCAGCAGTTAGTGGGCCTGATTACCTGAGAGCAGCTGAGGGCCTGCATAAAAGGCTCCAGTGCCCTGCCCTGTTCAGGCTTTCCTACAGGAGCTCTCCAGATCAACCAACAGTAATGATTTAAGGGTTTGTTTTATTATATTAAATTGTTAGCTCTCTGACTGGGAGCTCTTAAAAGGGTTTTTTGTACATTTTTAAAGCAAGGTTACTTTCTTTTTGGTGCTTTAGTGGGACTGTCCTTGAGCACAGTAGGTGGTTGAACTCCAGTAACCTCCTCAGGTGTTAGTTCCCTCCCTACCTACCCCGACTCCCACCCACCCCTAGTGAGTAGTCTTGCTTTATAGGGCACCTCCCCATTTGACAAAGCACGGAGAATTGGACCAGCACATTTTGAATATAATTAAGGAGATTTAACTGCTTTTTCTCTGAAAGGACAGCTGGGAAACCAGCTGGTACTTGGTAGATCTCTCTCTTTTGCTTTAACAGATACCTAAGCTCCACGAACAGAACAATGGCTAGGAAAAATCGTATCGCTGAAGCTGTTGCCCCCGTTACAGCTTCTGCCTCGGTCCAGACAGAGGTCCTAATACCAGTTGAAGGACCAGTTCCAAGTGCAGGGTGCCTGCATGCTGAAGCTCTGAGGAAAGAAGTGGAGGAACTCAGAGAGGAGGTGGCGAGGCTGAGGAGCATTCAAGAAAGTGAGAAGTACATTGATGAGATGCTTCTTGCAGCAACCAAGCTCTCCAGCAGAGGAGAAGATGGGTGCCAACAGAATGTCGATGGTTGGACACAAGTCACCAGGGCCTGCAAAATCACCAATCCAACTTCTCCAGCCCTTGAATTGAAGAACCATTATGCAGCCCTGGAAGTGGAGGAGGTGAAAGCATCCCTGGAAAGGGAAGAACCAGAGCTCAAGTACCCCAAAGTTGCAGAATCAGTGACCACAAGGAAACGAAGGGTAGTGGTGGTTGGAGACTCTCTTCTGAAGGGTACTGAGGCGTCCATCTGCCGACCAGACTTGATGTCCAGAGAGGTATGCTGTCTGCCTGGTGCCAAAATCCAAGATGTTACGGAGAGTTTGCTGAGACTCATCAAGCCCACTGACTATTACCCAATGTTGCTAATCCATGTTGGAACAAATGATACTGCCAGGTATACCTCGGAACGTATCAAAAGTGACTCCATGGCTCTGGGACAGAGGGTGAAGCAGTTAGGTGCACAGGTGGTGTTCTCTTCAATCCTTCCTGTTGAGGGTAAAGGCCAAGGCAGAGAGGCTCGCATCCTGGAGATGAATGCATGGCTGCGTGGATGGTGTAATCGAGAGCGTTTTGGTTTCCTAGACCATGGGATGCTGTTCCAAGGGTTGCAGAGCAGAGATGGCATCCATCTGTCCAAGAAAGGTCAACGTGTCTTCAGTAGTAGACTGGCTAATCTACTGAAGAGGGCTTTAAACTAGATTCCTTGGGGATGGGTGAAGAAAGCCCCCAGGTAAGTGAAAGCCGCCAGGTAGGTGATACATTAAATAACTTTATGGAAATGGGTAACAGGGGTAACATATGGAAAGCAGTGTGTATAAATGCCGGTAGCATGGGAAATAAGATCCCTGATGTTGAAGCTTTGGTGGGAGTGGCTGACTTGGATTTAGTGGCAGTTACAGAAACATGGTTCACAGAAAACCATGACTGGGATGTAACTATAACTGGTTATACTTTATTCAGAAAGGAAAGGGTAGGAAGTAGGGGAGGAGGAGTGGCACTATATGTAAAAACTACTATTAAAGCTTTGGAATTACAGGGCTTAGAAGGGAGAGGGGAGGCATTGTGGGTTAAACTAGAAAGAGGGGAAGAGAAATCTATTTACATTGGTGTGATATACAGACCTCCCTCACAAGACGAAGAGGTGGACAGAGAGTTAATTGAAGACATGCGCAGCATTGCTAGGAAAGGGGAAATGCTACTGATAGGAGATTTCAATATGCCAGATGTTGATTGGCACATTCCTGCTGCAGTATCATCTAGAAGTAAGGAGATCTTGGATTCTCTACAGGGAGAACTATTCAGGCAATTGGTAAGAGACCCCACATGTGAAGGGGCCATACTGGACTTGGTGCTTACCAATGGTGAAAGTGTTTCTGATGTTGTAGTGGGAGATCATTTTTCATCCAGTAATCACCAGATGGTGTGGTTCAGTATTAGGACTAGGGCTGTTAGGATCCATTCAAAGGCGAGGATCTTAGACTTTAGGAAGACTAACTTTGCGAAGATGGGCCAATACCTCAGAGAGTCGTTAGTTGGATGGGAACAGCTGAGGGGTGTAGAAAAACAGTGGGCAAAACTAAAAGGGGATATTTTAAGGGCAACCAACCTTTTTGTTAAAATGGTAAATAAAGGTAAAAGGAAAAGGAGACCGCTATGGTTTTCAAAAGAAGTAGCTGAAAAAGTGAAGAAAAAGAGGGAGGCCTTCATGAAATACAAGAGATCACAGAGAGAGGAAGACAGGCATCTGTATTTGGAAAAACTTAGAGAAGCTAGCAAAGTAGTCAAGAAGGCAAAGATTCAAAAGGAGGAGGAAATAGCCAATGCAATAAAATGGGGGGATAAGACATTTTTCAGATATATTAGTGAGAAGAGGAAGGGCAAGGTGGTATTGTCAGACTCAAGGGTGCAGGGGAGGAATATGTAGAAGCTGATAAGGATAAAGTGGAATTGCTTAACAAATATTTTTGTTCTGTGTTCACAGATGAAGAACCAGGAGCAGGACCTCAGAAAACACCCACAAATAGGAACAGAAGCAAAGGACATCTTGAACAATTTTCAAAAGACTGTTCGTGAGAAACTCTCTCAACTTAAAGTAGACAAAGCGATGGGACCGGATGGGATACTCCCGAGAATACTGAAGGAACTTGGGGACGTTCTAGCAGCTCCACTGACCTTTTCAATGCCTCGTTGGAGTCGGGAGTGGTGCCAAAGGACTGGAGAGAGGCTCATGTGGTGCCTTTACACAAAAGCAGAAGTAAGGATGTGGTTGAAAACTACAGGCCGGTTAGTTTAACTTCGGTGGTGAGTAAATTATTGTAAACACTTCTGAAAGAGAAAATAGTGAGGTTTCTGGAGTCCAGCGGATTACAGGATCCAAGGCAGCATGGATTCACCAGAGGCAGGTCTTGTCAGACAAATCTGATTGATTTCTTTGACTGGGTGACCAGGGAGTTGGACCGAGGGAGAGCCCTAGATGTGGTGTATTTAGATTTCAGTAAAGCCTTTTTGACATATTCATAAATGACCTGGAAAAGGGAATAACTAGTGAGGTTATCAAATTCGCAGATGACACAAAACTGTTTAAAGTTGTTAAAACCCAAGAGGATTGTGGAAAACTGCAGGAGGATCTGGATAAATTGGAAGACTGGGCATCCAAATGGCAGATGAAATTTAATGTGGACAAGTGCAAAGTTATGCACCTAGGAAAGAACAACCCACACTATAGTTACACGATGCAAGGCTCCACATTACCACCCAGGAAAAAGATTTAGGAGTCATCGTGGATAACATGTTAAAACCCTCCGCCCAGTGTGCAGCGGCGGCCAAGAAAGCAAATAGAATGCTAGGTATCATAAGGAAAGGGATGGAGAATAAAACAAAGGATATTATAATGCCTCTGTATCGCTCCATGGTACGACCTCACCTTGAATATTGTGTGCAATTCTGGTCACCGTATCTTAAAAAGGACATAGCGTTATTAGAAAAAGTACAGAGAAGAGCCACCAAATTGGTGAAGGGGATGGAAGGCTATTCCTATGAAGAGAGGCTAAAAAGGTTAGGGCTCTTTAACCTGGAAAAGAGATGGCTGAGGGGAGATATGATAGAGGTCTATAAATTAATGAATGGAGTGGAACGGATAAACGTGGATCAATTGTTTACGTTATCAGAATATAGAAAGACTAGGGGACATGTAATGAAGCTACAGGGTAAACTATTTAAGACAAATGAGTGAAAAAATATTTTCTCTTAACGTGTAATCAAACTCTGGAATCTGTTACCGGAGGATGTAGTAAGGGCTGTTAATATAGCTGGGTTTAAAAAAGGTTTGGACAAGTTCCTGGAGGAAAGGTCCATAAACCACTATTAAAAAGGGATCCAGGATATCAATGCTTGACCCAGTACAAGCATTGTGGAACCTGTGTCTTTTGGGGGATATTGCTAGGTACGCATGACCTAGATTGGCCACTGTTGGAAACAGGATACTGGGCTTGATGGACCTCGGTCTGACCCAGTATGGCATGTCTTATGTTCTTATGACACTGTTCCTCACAGGCGACTTAAACAAACTGAGCACCCTAGGGATGGATACTAAAGTTACTGCTTGGGTTAGAAATTGGTTGGGTGGGAGGCAACAAAGAGTACAAGTAAATGGAGCTCACTCTGAGGAGAAGGATGTTATCAGTGGTGTGCCCCAGGGATCTGTCCTTGGTCCGATTCTTTTTAACATCTTTGTTAGTGATATAGTGGAAGGGCTTTCAGGTAAGGTTTTGCCTCTTTGCAGATGATACCAAAATCTGCAATAGAGTAGACACCCAGGAAGGGGTAGATAACATGAGGAGGGATCTAGCTAAGCTTGAAGAATGGTCTAGAATTTGGCAGCTGGGATTTAATGTTAAAAAATGTAAGGTCATGCATTTGGGCTGCAGCAATCCAAGGGAGCAATATAGTATAGGGGGTGAAGTTACTTTTGTCCACTAAAGAAGAACAGGACCTAGGCGTGGTTGTGTCTGATGATCTTAAAGTAGCTAAACAGGTAGAAAAGGCGACGGCAAAAGCTAGAAGGATGCTTGGGTGCATACGGAGAGGAATGGCTAGCAGAAAAAAGGAGGTGATAATGCCTCTGTATAAGTCTTTGTTGCGACCTCATTTGCAGTATAGTGTGCAATTCTGGAGACCACACCTTCAAAAGGATGTGAACAGGATGGAGACGGTGCAGAGGGTGGCTACTAAAATGATTAGTGGTCTTCATTATAAAGCATATGAGGACAGACTGAAGGATCTTAATATGTACACCTTAGAGGAAAGGCGGGATAGAGGTGATATGATTGAGATGTTTAAATACCTCCGTGGCATAAATGTTCAGGGAGAGAGCCTCTTTCAATTGAAAGCAAGTTCTGCTATGAGGGGACAGGGGATGAGGGTGAAGGGAGATAGATTCAGGAGTGATATGCGGAAATATTTCTTTACGGAAAGAGTAGTGGATCAGTGGAATAGTCTCCCAGTGGAGGTGGTAGAGATGAGGACAGTAACTGAATTCAAAAAAGCATGGGACAAACACAGAGGATCTCTAAAGGTAAAAAGGGGACTGTTGCAGTTGTTATGGAAGGACAGACTAGATAGGCCATGTGGTCTTTTTCTGTCGTCATATTTCTATGTTTCTATGTAACCCTAAAAACATCATGCTGCAATATTCAAGATAATACAGGACCAACATCTATACCACTGTCCAGAAACTGGACAGGTACTGCTTCAAACAGCGGACCATATATAACTTAAAATACATGCCCTAGGTCACCTTTCTAACATGTGCCTGAAAGGAAAAATTCCAATGAAGGATCCCCAAAATAACTGACCACCTCCCTGATAGGGTTGGATGATATGGATGGGGCAGAAGTAGCAGTGGGGTCTATGAAAGAAATCACTTTCAGTTTTACTAAAATTTACCACCAGCCCATTTTGCTCCAAGTATTCCAGAATTCCAGGAAAATGGCAAACAATATTTAAGGATGTAATTTTCAGAAAGCCTTTGACAAGGTCCCTCATGAGAGACTTGCCAAAATTAAAGAGTCATGGGATAGGAGGCAGTGTACTATTGTGGATCAGGAACTGGTTAAAAGACAAAGCAAAGGGGATGCTAAATGGCCAATTTTCCCAATGGAGAAAGGTGAATAGTGGAGTACCCCTGGGATCTGAGCTGGGTCCGCTGCTTTTTAACATATTCACATTTCCAGGTCATTTATGAACAACGAGTGAGGTAATCAAATTTACGGATGACACAAAATTATTCTGAGTGGTCGGAACTGCTTAACCGTCCTCAGGAAACTAATCACATCTGGATGCGTTCCCAAAGAGACCCACTGGATCCTGCCTTGATAACATGCCAGCGCAGCCACTTGCACCCTCAGAGAGCCATATGCCAACCCTTTACTGAGTCCTGCCTGAAGGAACTCTAGCATCTCCGGAACAAATGCCGACAATGGCCTGTTCCTCTTTATCAGCACACCAGCCCTCAAATATTCTCCACACTCGAATGTAGGACAATGATGTGGACCTCTTTCTAGCCCTAAGAAGCATGGAGATTACCCGGGCAGAATAACCTCACTTCCTTAACCGAGCCCTCTCAAGAGTCATGCCTTAAGTGAGAACCAATCCACCTGGGGCATTAAGACTGGACCCTGAACCACAGTTCTGGCTTGCTTGGACATCTCCACGGTTCAGCCCCCATCAGCTGAATTAGGTCCGTGTACCACGGGTGCCTCAGCCAATCAAGACAATTAGTCCGCGGTGCGCCTCCACTCTGAAATCACTCATCCTATAAGCACTCATGGAGGGAAGACGTAGGGAAGCCCCTGGCTGGGCCAACGCTGCACGAGTGCATCCAGGCCTTCTGACATTCTCTCTCTCCCCATCTGTTGAAGAACTGGCTCGCTTTGGCCGATGCAAATGTCACCATCAAATCCATGACAGATGCCACCCCCCCCCCCCCCCGGCACATGACTTGTTCGAAGACTGCCTGGTTCAGTTGCCATTCCCCTGGGTCCAAGCGCACTCAGAGGTAGTCTGCTGTGACGTTCTGTGCTGGCCATGTGCACTGTCAAAATCACCTGCAGATGGTTCTCTGCCCAACTCAGCAACATCTTCGCTTTGCTCTTCAGTCTGGCACTGCCTGGGCCCCCTTGTCGACTGAGGTATGCTACCATGGTGGTGTTGTCAAAAGGAGACTCACCCAGCCTTTCCGTGCAGTAGAGGGTGAAACTCCTGTAAGGAACAGATTGATAGACCACATCAGCTCTTCAGTGGTCCACTGACCTTGGGTAATGTGACTCTTGCAGTGGGCTCCTCTGCCTGAAAGGCTGGCATCTGTTAGGGGAACCCAGAGCGGCGACTCCAACGGGACTCCTGTCACCAGTTTCTCCTCACGGAGCCACCACTTGAGTGCGGCCCGAACCTGCTGCAGACAGGTCAACGGGTGCGACAAGAGATGTAGCTGGTGTGTCCACCGGCACAGCAGAGCTCTCTGCAATAGTCTCATGCGGATCCATGCACACAGGACCAGTTCTATCATTGCGCCATGGTCCCCAACAGTTGAAGATAATGTCATACTGTCGGTTCCGCCATGCGGAGGAACTGTTGAACTAGCAGCCTCAGCGCCTTTGCCCTCCTTTGCAGCAGAAAGACTCTACTGCCACGGGTGTCAAAGCGAGCCCCGAGATACTTGAGGTCCTGTGAGGGGGGTCAAATGACTCTGAGACAATGACCCAGCCAAGACTCCGCAAGAATTCAACCACCCGAGCTGTGGCTCAAGTGCTTTCCTTCTCAGATTTTGCTTAAATAAGCCAATCGTCGAGGTATGGATGCACTAATATGCCTTTGTGATGTAAAGCCGCTGCCACCACCACAACCATTACCTTGGTGAAATTCCAGGGGGCCATCGTAAGACCGAACAGCAAGGCTTGAAATTGAAAATGTCTCATGTGCACCACGAAGCAGAGAAACTGGTGATCATCTGGATGGAAGGGGACATGCAAGTATGCTTCCGTAAGGTCCAGAGAGGTCAGGAACTCCCCCTCTTATGGCCATGATTACTGACCTGAGGGTCTCCATATGAAACCACGGTACCTGCAGGAACCTGTTCACCTGCTTGAAGTCGAGAATAGGGCGAAGGGAACCTTTTTCCTTTGGGACTATGAAATAAATGGTATACTGATCTGTGCTGCATTGTTCCGTGGGAAAGCACAGTTACTTACCTGTAACAGGTGATCTCTGGGAACAGCAGGAATTAGTCCTCACATATGGGGTATCGTCGGTACCGACGGAGCCCGTGCGGGAAAGCTCCCCAGCTTCTTAGAATAGAAGCTTTTGGGACCTCCCACTGCACATGCGCACTGCCTTCCCGCCTTCCTGAACAGCTCTCCTCAGTTTCGAGTTTATAGCTGAGTCAACAGAGAGAGGACAGGAAGATAGATAGATAAAAGATACAACTCCTAGGGGAGGTGGGTGGGTTGTGAGGACTAATTCCTGCTGTTCCCAGAGATCACCTGTTACAGGTAAGTAACTGTGCTATCTCCAGGAACAAGCAGGAATAAGTCCTCACATATGGGGACTCCCTAGCTTAGATGCATGGGATCCCCTGTAAAGGTTCGCCATCTTCGTATGGATCTCAGGCATCCATTCTGGGAAGGTGGGCAGGAGTTGTTTAGGAATGGAACAGGTGCTTGAGGACAGCCTGGCCAAACAAGGCATCCCGGCGGGAGTCCTTGTCCAAACAGTAATGGGCTGTGAAGGTATGAACCGAGGCCCAGGTAGCGGCTCGACAGATCTGATCTATGGAAACAGAGTGCAGATGAGCCATAGAAGTTGCCATGGCCCTCACATTGTGAGCAGTGACATGGCCTTCCAGAGAAATGTTTTTGCTCTGGTAAGCAAAAGAAATACACTGAGCAATCCAATTGGAAAGTGTACGCTTGGAGACTGGAAGTCCCAAATGGGAAGGATCAAAGGCCACAAAAAGTTGAGAAGACTTTCGATGTGGCTGAGTCCTATTAAGGTAAAAAGCGAGAGCTCTTTTACAATCCAGAGTATGAAGGTTCCTCTCTGCATTGGATGCATGAGGAGCTGGAAAAAAGACAGGTAGATATACCTCTTGATTAAGATGAAAAGGCGAGACCACTTTAGGCATAAAGTGGGGATTCGTCCTAAGGACCACCTTATCATGATGAAATCTTGTGTAAGGTGGATTAGCCACTAAAGCCTGCAGCTCACTGATGCGGCGAGCCGAAGTGACTGCAATGAGGAAGATGACCTTCCAGGAAAGAAATTTCAAGGAGGTGGAAAACATTGGCTCAAAAGGTGGCTTCATAAGTTGACCGAGCACTAGATTCAAATCCCATGCGACCGGGGGTGGTCTGATGGGAGGTTTAGTGAGAGTCAGGCCTCTCATGAATCTTGCAACAAGAGGATGAGAGGAGATAGGTTGTCCATTTATATGTTTCAAGGATGCTGCAATAGCACTTAAATGGACTCTTACCGAATTCGTCTTGAGGCCTGCATTGGATAGATGCAGGAGATAATCAAGAAGAGAATTCAAAGGAAGTGCCAGAGGGTCAAGACCCTGCTGAGCACACCAAATGGAAAAACGTTTCCATTTGAAAGCATAGGAACGCCTGGTAGAGGGTTTCCTAGAGGCAGAAAGGATATCTTTCACTGGTTGGGAAAGATGAAAGTCTTGAAGGCTTAAGCCTTCAGTAACCAAGCACTGAGGTGAAGGGATTTGGGGTTTGGGTGCCACAAAGTCCCCTCCTCCTGAGACAGGAGGTCTGGCGCAGCTCCCAGATCCAAGTAGGATCCCTGGGAGAGCTGTAGAAGTAGAGGGAACCACACTTGGCGTGGCCAGCGTGGAGCTATGAGGATCATAGTTCCATGATCCCTCTGGAGTTTGAACAGAGTCTTGGGAATCAAAGGAATGGGTGGAAAGGCATATAGGAATGCCTGATTCCAATTCAGGAGAAAGGCGTCCGTAGCCTGAGCTCCCTGACACGGAGTTCTGGAACAGAACCGGGGAAGTTTGGCATTCCACGGACTTGCAAAGAGGTCTATGTCCGGGGTCCCCCATTCCTGAAAGATTCGGTTTATTTGGTCCAAATGTAGGGACCATTCGTGTGGCAGCAGAACTCGACTGAGCCTGTCTGCCCGAGAGTTTTGAACTCCTGGGAGATACACTGCTAGCAGGTGAATCTGATGCTCTCTGGCGAAGGCCCATAGTCTTAGAGCTTCGTTGCAAAGCGACAGAGAGCCCGTCCCTCCTTGTTTGTTTATGTAAAACATGGCCACCTGATTGTCCGTCTGAACTAGGACAGTGAGGTTGGCTAGGAGGGAGTGGAAGACCTTGAGGGCAAGGTAAATTGCTCGCAGTTCCAGAAGATTGATATGAAGGGTGGTCTCCTGTAGAGACCAAGTGCCCTGAGTGGAGAGAGTTTGCAGATGGGCTCCCCACCCTGTTTGGGAGGCATCTGTTGTGAGGGTTGCTTGGGGTAGCAATGGTTGAAATGGAGCCCCCAACAACAGATTCTTGGTGGAAGTCCACCAGTGGAGGGACCAAAACAGACGATCGGAGGTTTGTATTTGGTCTGAGAGCGCTCCTGACGCCTGAGTCCACTGAGTGGCCAGGGTCCATTGAGCTGCTCTCATATGAAGACGAGCATAGGGCACCACATGCACTGTGGAGGCCATATGACCCAGTAGGCGTAGCATTTCCCTGGCTGTCAAGTGAGTGCTGGACTGAGCTTGGGAGGCCAAACTCAGGAGGCGCTGGCCTCGAACCTGTGGAAGGTAGGCCCTTGCAGTGATGGTGTCCAACTGGGCCCCTATGAATTCTAGAGATTGAGTAGGGATGAGTTGGGACTTGGGAAGGTTTACTACCAGTCCCAGATACTGCAAAAGGCTCCTTGTGTGGTCCAGGGAAATCTGGGCCTGTGACTGAGTTGGAGCTCGGATGAGCCAGTCGTCCAGATATGGGAAGACAAAGATTCCCATGCCTCTTAGAAATGCGGCTACGACTGCCATGCATTTTGTGAATACTCTTGGAGCAGAGGCTAGACCGAAGGGGAGTACTCTGTATTGGAAATGTTTTCCCTGAAACAGAAAGCGAAGATACTTTCTGTGGGATGGATGGATGAGTATATGTGTATACGCATCCTGTAGGTCTAGAGAACAAAGCCAGTCCTGACCCTGGAGGTAAGGAAGGAGAATGCCGAGAGACAGCATTTTGAATTTCTCCTTGAAGAGAAATTTGTTCAATTCTCTCAGATCTAGGATTGGTCTGAATCCCCCTGTCTTCTTTGGAATGAGAAAATAAGGGGAGTAGAAACCGGACCCTTGTTGAGGAAGAGGAACCTCTTCTATGGCCCCTTGGGCAAGAAGAGAGGAAACCTCTTGACCCAACAGGGTTAGGAGAGATGGGGGAGAATTGAATGGTCTCACCATATGATGGGGAGGAAGGCTGGAGAAATGAAGTTTGTAACCCTCTCGAATGATAGAGAGGGTCCATTGTTCTGTTGTGATTTGTTCCCATCTGGGAGCAAAGTGAACCAACCTTCCGGGTATGGTGAGAGGTTCTGGTTGTGTTAGAACCAGAAGTGGCAAGTTCCCTAGGAGCAAGTCAAAACCCCTGAGGGGTTGGAGCCTGCTGAGCTACAGTAGCTGCTGCAGGCTTAGCTCGTGCTTGTTTGGATTGCTGACGCTTAGCAGTATAGCGAGGTTGAGAAGACTGCTGGCCAGTATTTGAAGCAACTCTGGCCTTCTTATAGTAAGGCCTTTTAAAAGACTTTTTCTTAGTAGGAATTGAAGTGGACTTTGAAAGTCTTTCCAAGGTGGCATTTTCAGCATCCATCTGGGTGGCTTTGATTTGCCACTCTTCCCCAAATAAGTTCTCACCTGTACAGGGCAGATTCCGTAAGCCATCTAGAACCCAAGGTTCCAGATCAGAGGCCTGGAGCCAAGCAAGACGTCGGGCTGCAATAGCAATGCCCGAAGCCCTACTGGCTCCCTCAAAGGAATCATATGCTGCCCTATTAGAGAACTTAGAAACCTCTAAGAGTTGTTTCACTAGGGAAAGGAATCCCTGCTTTTTATCCTCAGGGATAAAGGGGGCAAAATGCCGCACCTTTTTGGCAAGTTCCTCCAGGAACATGCCCATATAGAGACTGTAGGAATTAATCCTGGCTATAAGCATACTAGCCTGGAAAATTTTCCTACCAAAAGAGTCCAAAGTCTTACATTCCCGTCCTGGAGGGGTGGAAGAGTGCCTTTTGGTACTCCTAATCTTCTTCATTGCAGACTTCACCACAATAGAGTGGTGGGGCAATTGAGTCTTTTGGAAACCAGGAGAAGGAGGGACCCTATACATGGTGTCCAACCTACGGGAATAAGGAGACAAAGTCAAAGGATTTTCCCAGAAATCCATCAGTTGTTCTTGAAGGATTTCATGGATAGGCAGGGTAACTGCCTCCTTAGGGGCCTTTGAGTATCCCAAAATATCCAGTTTTTGGATCTGGGTTCCTTTTCAGAGGATGTGGTAATAGAAAGGGCTGTAGCCATATCTAAAACAAAGTCCTGGAAGGACAAATCCTCTGGAGGGGACATTCTCCTTTTAGGAGAAGAGGGCTCCTCAGGTAAGTTGAGTGAAAACTCAGCAGAATCATCAGAGGAGTGAAAATCCTCAGAGGAATCGGTGCTTTCCTCTAACGCACGATACGCGTACCGATCGGTATCGATATCGGGCGTATCGGGTATGGAACCGGTATGGAGCGAAAGCCCATACGGTACCGACTTGCGTTTAGAGGTGGACGGCCTCGATACCGGCATGGCGGACGATACCGGTATCGGGCCCGGAACCGCTGAAAGCGGAACCGATGGCGTTGCAGCTTTAATGAAAGCCATGACGGCCTGCTGCATGGACTGTACAGTATCGCCCATGGACGCCATAGCTGCCTGGATGTCGGTACCGGAGTGACCCGGTACCCCAGAGCAGGCTAACAGGTGATCTGTCGAGGCCGTAGCATCGATATCAACCTGAGACCCCTGAATTGGCGTTTTTGGAAGTTGGACTTCCCGCCGGGGTTGTTTGGCTGGGGCAGGGTCCTCAAGTTCTAAGCTAAGAGCCTCTCGATGCTTTGAAGGAGATTTGCTCTTTGAGGACTTGCCCACAGAAGGTTTGGTTACCTGAGATCCATCCGGAGAAGAAGACCTGGATGACTGTGATGCTGTATTCTCTGAAGCAAACAGCACATGGAATTTGTTGGCCCGGTTCTGCAGCCCACGTTTGGACATGTGGGAGCAAGATGGGCAGTCCGGTATGGAATGGTCAGGCCCCAAACATTTCAGACACCATTCATGGGTGTCTGTGACTGAAATAACAGCATTACATTTGGTACACTTCTTAAATCCAGGGGCTGGCTTCTCCATGAGGAGAAATTGAGTAGGCCGAGAGGCCTCTCAGAAGTGACCAAAAAGCTAAAAAATAAGAAAAAAGAATTATAATTTTTAAAGAAAGAAAGAAAAGACCGGCGATACCGGTATCGGTATGGGGAAGGCAGGTACGCGGTCTAAAGAAACAAATAAAATAACAATTTCTTCAGCGGTGACAGGAACACGACCTGCTGGCTCCGCGGAAAAAGAGAAACTGAGGAGAGCTGTTCAGGAAGGCGGGAAGGCAGTGCGCATGTGCAGTGGGAGGTCCCAAAAGCTTCTATTCTAAGAAGCTGGGGAGCTTTCCCGCACGGGCTCCGTCGGTACCGACGATACCCCATATGTGAGGACTTATTCCTGCTTGTTCCTGGAGATTCGGTACTATCGCCTCCAACCTCAGGATCTTTTCAAATGCTTCCCACACGCCCTGCGCCCTTCAGTGCGCCTTGCAGGGGGAGCACATGAAGGCTGGCGCGAGCAGTCTGGCGAACTCCAGCGCATAGCCATCCTGTACAACCTGTAGGACCCACTGCTCAAACGTAATTAGGGCCCAGGCAGGGTAGAAGTCTTGCAACCAACCTCCCACAGGCTGCACCCCTGCCTGGGCCCCCCTCTCTTTACTGCAGTTTCTTTTGGGCTGCAAAGGAGGCAGAGGCCAAGTAACAGCCTCTATCTACCCCACGAAACCCCTGAAATGGTTGTCCCCCAAGGAGGTGAACCGCCCGTTTTGGTACGGCATAAAGTGCACCATCTGAAAACACTTAAACTCACGGGACTGCCCTCTGCCCAAACCAGAGTTACACCCCTGCTTCGGCTTATCTTTGGGAAGATGTCCTCTTTTGGACTCCCAAGTCCTTTACCAATTTTTCTAGTTCCTCCCCGAACAACTGCTTCCCCTTGAAAGGCAGTTTACTCAAACGGGCCTTCAAGGAAACATCTGCCGACCAGTTGAAGTCAGAGGTAGCGGCGAGCCGCCACCACTGAGGCCATGCTGTTGGAAAGCCCCCTAACAAGATCATAGAAGGCGTCTGCCACGTAGGTCACTCCAGACTCAAGTCTCGCTGTGGCCCCCTGTTCCTGGGACTCCTCTGCCGACTCAGGGATGCTTTGTGCACAACACAAACATGCGCATGTCACCAATGCCCCACAAGCTGAGGCTTGTAAGGACAGCGCACTTCCATCAAAGGCCTGCTTCAGCAGGGTATCCAGTTTTCTATCCTGTAAGTCTTTGAGTACCCTACTGCCCTCTACGGGAATCATGGTCTTCTTAGTTACCACTGACATCACAGTGTTGACCTTCGGAGAATGGAACATCTTTCTCCTGCTCAGACAACGGATACAACTGGGTCATGGTTTGAGACCCTCTGAGCCCAGCCTCCGGAAGGTCCCATTCATCCAGGATCATCTGCTTAATGACCCTATGCAGGGGGAACATCTCTGAGGTTTGCGTATGGCCTGGAGAATCAGATCCTCCAGGGTCTCCTCTTTTGTGGCCCCCCCCCCCCCCCCGTGGGCATGTTGAGTCTTAAGGGACTCAGCAATAAGGACTGCCAGCTCCTCCCTCTGGAAGACTCTGACAATGTGAGATTCCTCCTCCTGTCGTATCCCCCCCCCTCTAACTCCTCTGGTTCCAATCTGGTCTCCGGCTTCCCTTCTGAGAAAAGGGACCCGGTCTCGTCAGCAGCCTCACAGCCAAGGCATATTTTAGCAGGAGGCTGCACCGGATCTGGCTCAGCACTCTGCATGTCTCCAGGAGCCCCCCTCTTTCTGGCATTGCTCATCTTGCCCTTGCCCTGCCGCTTTAAGCGAAAACGCCTTATGGAGCAATAACAAATTTGGTGGAAATTTTTCCCGGGACCTCTCAGGTGCAGGGGGAAGGGGGGGAGGGGTAAGAGGGGCCCGGAGAGACCAAGCCCTGCTGAAAATGTTGCAGCAATGGCAGAGACAGCCCAGGTCCTCTTCTCTATCCTTCTGCTGCAAGGAGCCCGAAGTCTGTGGGACGGCCTCCTTGATGGCCCCCACTTCATCCTGCATGGTCTATTCAGCTGTGCGTGCCTCAGCAGCGCACCCGTGGCAAATTCCTCTGTGGAGAGCATGCTCCTATGTGCTCCACAAGCTACGCACTGGGGCCTCACCGGCATAGCCCCCTGGTCCACCACTGGGGAGGATCTGGTCCCCTACCGGACAAGCTAACTTGTCTCCCTGCATTCTGATCCTTATGCTTTGCTTTTTTTTTTTTTTTTTAAACAAAGGCAAAGCCCACAACTGCCAAGGAAAACAGACACGAAATTACAGGAAAAGGCAAAAAAAAAAAAAAACTAAAGAAAAATGAAAGAAAGAAAAATGAAACTAAAAGAAGAGAGACGCAAGAGAAAACATCTGCAAGCCTCCCCCTCCCTGGTACTCAGCCTATCCGCAGCTTCAGCACAGAGGCAAGGGATGAAAAAAGGGAAACCGACTTGCCTGTTCCTGCACCTTTGCCTGTCCCCCCCCCCCCTCCTTCACCACAGCTCCTCACCTGCTGCACGGGTTTGGGAGCTGTGACCGCCTCACTTGCTTGATCTCCGGCAACCCTGCAGAACTCACCCCAGCTCTATCTGCAACTCTTGTTTTTTTTTGTAACCGAGCAATCAGCCCCAAAAGCGCTGCACTCCCGGTGGTTGGGGGGAGCTTAACCACAGAAATAAGTAAACAGGATGGCCTAAGAGTATGGGGGCTAAGTCAGGCACTAAGGATTTGCCTGTAACCCATGTTGCTCGAGATTTAAGGGGACTGAGCTTCAACCTATTGAGCGAATGGCCAACTGGTTCCAGACAAGAACAGAGTGCTGAGAAGTCAGGATCAAAAGAGATCCATACTAACTGTACGTCACCTGCAAGAACAGAAGCCCTTAATACCGTAAGTTTGAACCAATGTGATGAAGACTGAGATATTAAAGAGGGAAGGAGTGAGAATTAACTCCTGAGAAACACAATTAAGATAAAGTGGTAAAAGATGATATTTTACTTATCAGATAATGCCCTTTCACGGAGTCCTGCCAGCCTGTCCAGACAAGTGAGTAGTGTTCCCCTACCAGCAGAAGTGGGAGTCAGAAGAAAAATCCAAAGGTTTATGACCTCATCTTGCTATTATAGCTGATGTAGCTAGGGGCACAATCCAGCACTCATACCCAAACTATGCCAACAACCCGACTGCACACTACCTCAATGTGGATAACAAGGATCAACAGAACAAGTAACCATAACTATGTACAGAACAGTCTGCCAAGAGGGATATGGGCCCACAAGGCCAAACTGCAAAGAACATAGCAGGTCATAGGGCAGGTCCTGGACTGGTATGGCAGGACTCCAGGAAAGGACGTTATCTGGTAAGTAAACTGTCACCTTACATATCAGACTTCTAGACCAATCCAGACAAGTAGGATGTACCAAAGTTACAACTCCACTGGGCAAGACGACGACATGGCAGCCTTTAAGATCTGTGCACCAAAGGCAATGTCTGCCCCAGCGTGGGCATCCAAGTAATAATGCTGGCAAAAGTGGAAAATGAAGACCATGTCACCACCTGATAAAATGTCCAAGGGAGCAACCGAGCCACGCTCTGCCCAGGAGGAAGCCTATGCCCAGGTGAAATACATACGCAAACCTTCCAGGTCTGGATGGTTTTATAACAGATCAGCCAAGGCTATAGACTCTCTTATCCTGTGACCCAGAAAGACTTCATGGCTGTGTTACCTTTCCATGGGCCTGCAGAAAAGACAAAAAGTCTGTCCGATTTTTGGAAGGTGTTTGTGACCTTAAGGACGGAGGAAGCACTCCCATGACATCCACCAGGTGAAGGTCCTTATCCTTAACCTGGCACTGTACCTTCGGAAGGAAGGCAAATAGACCAACTGATTGACATGGAGAAAAAAAACAACACCCCAACCACCCCATGATACTACTTTGGACAAGAAGGGACAACATAGGGAACTCAGCATGATGAAGCCTGCAACTCAGATATGTGTCACTGAAAAGATCCCAACTAAGATGATGCATTCTTAGAAAGACAAATCCTTAAGCATTGCCCTCCAAGGGCTCAAAAGGTCTTGACACTAAAGCCTGAAGAACTAAACTGAGATCCCACGATGGAACTCCCCGAAGGAAATTGTCCTCATCTGGGTGCAAGGTCACCAGCCCCCTAAAGCATGACAAGGCCACCACCCGAACCCTCAAGGAACTAAAAAGGAGAGCCCCCTGAAAAGTCCATCCTAAAAGGCGACAGGTCAGTTTCACAAGTCCACTGCACTAGGGAAGCTAATAAAAGTTACAGCACAGTAATAATGATGATTTCAATTACCCTTGTATTGACTAGACCTGTGTCACGGCAGGACATGCCGTAATACAGGTAAAGGGAGATAAGTTTCTAGATGAAATAAATGACTGCTTCTTGGAGTAGCTGGTTCATGAACCGACCAGAGGGGAAGCCATTTTGGACATAGTCCTTAGTGGAACACAAGATCTGGTGCATGAGATAAGGGTGATGGGGCCACTTGGCAATAGTGATCATAGCATGATCGCATTTGATTTAATAAATGGAGGAAGGATGGTAAGAAAATCCACAGTACTACCTTTTAACTTTCAAAATGGGAGATTATAATCAAATGAGGAAAGAAAAAAAACTAAAATGGAACAGTTGCAAAAGTTAAAAGATTTACATCAAGCATGGGTGTTTAAAAATACTATCTTGGAAGCTCAGACCAGCTGTATTCCACGCTTTAAGAAAAGTGGAAGGAAGTCCATAAAACTGCCAGCATGGTTTAAAGGCGAGGTCAGAGAGGCCGTTGCCAAAAAAATCAGAAAATGGAAAAAAGGAGCCAAATGATGAAAACTGGAAACATGAGCACTGGCAAGTTAGATGCAGGGCACTGATAAGCCAGGCAAAGAGAATTTGAGAAGAAGCTTGCTGTGGAAGCAAAAACACATAATAAAGACTTTTTCAAGTACATTCCTAGCAAAAAACCTGTGAGTTTCAGTTGGACCATTAGATGATAGAGAGGTAAAAGGGGCATTAAGAGGGGACAAGGCCATAGAGAGACTGAATGAATTCTTTGCTTCGGTCTTTACTGAGGAAGATGTAGGGATGTTACCCATGTCTGAAATGGTATTTAAAGGTGATGACACAGAGAATTGAAAGAAATAGTGATACACCAGGAAAATGTATTACACGTATTTGATAAAATGAACAGCAGCAAACCACCTGGACCGGATGGTATACAGGTGGTTTGCTGCTTTTTAGTTGAAGGATGTTGAAAGAATTGAAGTAGTTCACAGATTACTAATAGCAGATCTGGAATCTATCATTAAAATCATCTATAGTACCTGAAGATTGGAGAACGGCCAATGTAATGCCAATTTGTAAAAAGGTTCCAGGGGTGATCTGGGAAACTACAGACTGGTGAGCCTGATGTCAGTACCGGGCAAAATGGTAGAAACCACTATAAAGAATAAAATGACTGAACATGTAGATAATCATGGTTTAATGGCAGAAAGCCAACACGGATTTAGCCAAGGAAAGTCATCTTACTGAAATGTCATATTTTTTGAAGGTGTGAACAAACAGGTAGACCTGAAGGTGAGCTGACTGATTGTACATCTGGATTTTCAGAAACCCTTTGACAAGGTCCCTCATGAAAGACTTTTGGTGAAATTAATAAGTCATGGATTGGAGGCATTGTACTATTGTGGATCAGGAACTGGTTAAAAGATAGTAAGCAGAGAGTAGCACTGTTGTTGTTAAGTGCCGTTGAGTCGGAGTCGACTCATGGCGACCCTCTGGATAGCTATCCTAAATTGTGTTCGGTCTTCAGTCAGGCGGTTCATTGTTGACAGACTGGTACCCGTAGCTGCTGTTATTGTATCGATCCATCTCATTGCTGGCCTTCCTCTTTTGCGCTGATCTTCTATCTTGCCAAGCATGACGTCTTTCTCTAATGATCTCTTGCTTCGCATGATATGTCCAAAGAATGAAAGTCGAAGTCTTGTCATCTGAGCTTCTAAAGAAACCTTAGGTTTGATCTCCTCTAGTACCGACTGGTTTGTTCTTCGGGCAGTCCATGGTAAACACAGTATTCGCCGCCAGCACAATAACTCAAAGGCATCAATTTTCTTCCTGTCTCAATTTTTCACTGTCCAGCTTTCACATCCATATGATGTTATTGAAAATACCATGGCTTGAACAAGTCAAATCTTTGTATGGAGAGAGGCATCTCTGCTCTTGAGAATCTTATCTAGGTCTTTCATAGCCATTCTGCCAAGAGCAATGCGTTGTCTGATTTCTTGACTGCTTGTTGCTTCTTTATTGATAGTTGATCCAAGTAGGTTAAAGTTGTTCACAATTTCAATTTCTTCTCCTTCAACGATGAACCTGTTGATTATGCCAGTTGTCATGATTTTTGTCTTCTTTACATTAAGGTGCAGCCCCATTTTGAGACTATGTTCTTTGATTGTGAGAAGTAAATGTTTGAGATCATCTTCACTTTCAGCCAGTAATGTAGTATCATCAGCACAGCGAAGGTTGTTGATGAGTCTTCCACCAATCTTCACACCTCTGTTGTCTTCATACAGTCCTGCTTCTCTGATGATTTGTTCTGCATATAAATTAAACAGGTAGGGGGAAAGTATGCAGCCTTGTCTTACACCTTTGCTTATTTTAAACCAATCTGTTTCTCCTTGTTCCGTTTGAACTGTTGCTTCTTGATCAATGTACAGATTGCGCAAGAGAACGATCAGGTGTTCTGGTATACCCATGCTTCTTAATGTGGCCCAGAGTTTCTCATGGTTTACACAGTCAAAAGCCTTGCTATAGTCAAAGCACAAATAGATATCTTTTTGGTATTCTTTAGTCTTTTCAAGGATCCATCTCATCGGCAATGTTTCTCGTTCCTCGCTCTTTCCTGAACCCTGCTTGCACTTCAGGTAGTTCTTGTTCCAGGTATGGTTGTAGTCTCTTTTGAATAGTCTTCAGTAGAATCTTGCTGGCATGTGGGATCAGAGCGATTGTGCGATAATTTCCACAGTCAGTTGGATCACCTTTCTTTAGTATTGGTATAAACACAGATCTTTTCCAGTCAGTTGGCCATGATGTCTTCCATATTTCTTGGCAGAGCCTTTAAGTACAGTAACAGCTGCATCAGATTGCTGCAATACATCTATGGGAATGCTATCAATGCCCGGTGCTTTGTTCTTTGATAAGGCTTTCAATGCTGCTTCAACTTCTTCTTTCATCACCAATGGTTCCCGATCATAAGGTACAGGTTGAAACGGCTGTTGGTCCACTTGATCTTTATCATATAAAACTCTGTATATTCCTTCCACTTTTTCTTGATCTTCTCAGCATCATTCAACATAGAACCTTGAGCATCTTCTAACATTCCAATTCGAGGCTAGAACTTTTGCTTTAACTCTCGTAGCTTTAGGAAAGCTGATCTTGTTCTTCCTCTAATAGTTTCTGCTTCTATTTCCTTTCAAGTGTCAATGTAGTACTTTTCCTTGTCCTGTCTTGCTGCACGTTGGAAATCTCTGTTGAATTCTTTCTTTCTCCTCCGGCTTTAGCTTCTCTGCGTTTCTGGGCAATTTTCAGAGTTTCTTCTGTCATCCATTTTGGCCGTTTTTGCTTTTTCACCTTTTATAGAGACTTCTCGCTTTCTTCCAACACAACCTTCTTGATGTCATTCCATAACTCTTCCGGAGCTCTGTCATTTGTATCTAAAGCAGCAAATCGATTTTGCAGGCAGTCTTTAAATTCCAGTGATATATTCTCAAGGTCACATTTTGCTGCATTCATGAGTGGTTTGCTCTTTTTCAACTTTAGCTTGAGTTTGCATACTAGTAGTTGATCTGTACCACAGTCAGCTCCAGGTTTTGTCTTTGTTGATGTTACAGAGCTTTCCCTTCGTTGACTTCCACAGATGCAGTCAATTTGATTTTTATACAATCCATTGGGTGAAGTCCATGTGTACAGTCACCGCTTGTGTTGCTGGAAGAAGGTGTTTAAGATGAATAGATCATTGGTCTTGCAGAATTCTATCAGTCTGTCTTTCTCCAGCTTCATTTCTGTTGCCAAGTCCATATTTTCCAACTACTTTGCCTTCTTCTTTGTTGCCAACGTTTGCGTTCCAGTCACCCATGACTATCAGGATATCCTGTTTGCATGTTCTGTCAATTTCAGCTTGTACTTGTTCATAGAACTCTTCAATTTCATTCTTTTCTGCAGCTGTTGTTGGGGCATATACTTGAATTATAGTTGTGTTGATAGGCAATCCTCGTAGACGAATAGAGATTAAGTGTTCACTGACTGCATTGTATTTCATTACAGTTCTTGCAAGTTTCTTCTTTATTATAAATGCAACACCATTTCTTCTTTGTCTTTCATTTCCAGCATAGTAGACCATGTGATCTGATGCAAAGTGCCCGATGCCCGTCCATTTCAGTTCACCGACACCCAACAGATCAAATTGTACACGTTCCATTTCATTCTTGACCACCTCCAACTTCCCTTGGTTCATGCTTCGTACGTTCCATGTTCCAATGTGTAAGACATCTTTACAGCTTCTGACTCTCATTTCATGCGCAGCTACATCAGCAGTCAGACATCCCGAGGGCTTTGATCCAACCATATCATAAATGCTGGCTTTACTCTGAAAAGTCTTCAGCTCTTCCCCAGTAGCTAGTTGAGTGCCTTCCGACCTGGGGGTCTCATCTTCCAGCACCATAGCACAATTTCTTTTGTTGTAACTATCCATTGGGTTTTCATGGCAAGATACAGAAGTAGATTGCCGGGCCTTTCTTCCGCGCAGTTTAAGTTTGGTGGTGTTGCCATTGTCACAAAAATGTGATCCTCCGCCGTCAACACTGTCCCATTCTGCTTCCGCCCAGATGGGTGGTTTGTCTTGGTCTGGCACCTCAGCTGAGACCTGTCCATCTTGGGAGACCCTGCCAGTAGTTAAACTACCGATAGTTTAGCTCTCAGCATCACTGATGCACGCAAGCCCTCACAGCACGACAAGCTGCAAACCAAGTGAGAGAGAGAGAGAGTAGCACTAAAGGGCCAATTTTCTCAATGGAGAAAGATGAATAGTGGAGTACCCCAGGGATCTGTGCTGGGCTCGCTGATTTTTAACTACTTCATAAATGTCCTGGAAATGGGAATAACGAGTTAGATAATCAAATTTGCAGATGAGAAAATTATTCAAAGCTGTTCAAATGCAAGAGGATTGTGAAAAATTGCAACAGGACCTTGATAAATTGGAAGACGGGATGTCCAAATGGCAGATGAAATTTAATGTGGACAAGCGCAAATGTATGCACCTAGGAAAGACCAACCGAAACTACGGTTAAATGATGCAATGTTTCACATTAGGAACCACCACCCAGGAAAAAAGATGTAGGTGTCGATGTGACTAATACTTTGAAACCCTCCACCCAGTGTGTTGCGTCAGCCAAGAAAGCAAATAGAATGCTAGAAGTCATAAGAAAGGAATGGAGAACAAACTAAGGATATTCTAATGCCTCTGTACCGTTCCATGGTGCGACCACACCATGAATATTGTGTGCAATTCTGATAACCATAACTTAAAAAGCATATAGCAGAACTAGAAAAGGTATAGAGAAAAGCCACCAAAATGGTAAAGGGGATGGAAGGATACCCCTATGAGGAAAGGATTTAAAGGTTAGCTCTCTTCAACCTGGCTGAGGGAAGATAGGACAGGGGTCTTTAAATGAATGAATAGAATGGAACAGGTAAACATAGATCGATTGTTTATAACATCAAAAGACTAGGGGACACACAATGAAGCTACATTGTAACCCATTTAAGACTAATAAGAGAAAATAATTTTTCACTCAATGCATAATCAAACTCTGGAATTAGTTATCGGAAGACGTAGTAAAAGCTGTTAGTATAGATGGGTTTAAAAAAAGGTTTGGACAAGTTCCTGGAGAAAAAGTCCATAAACCATTATTAAGAGGACCCAGAAAATCCACTGCTTGCCCCGGGACGGAGGAGGGAGTAGGCACTGAGACTGTACGAGGCAGTTTAAATCCAATCCTTCCAATTTTCTGGCTGATCAACAGGCCTTTAACAAGATAAGAACATGTAATTGAACCAATTATCTTTCCTCCTATGGCTATCAAAAAGACCGTAGTCTAGTGGAGCTTTCTACATCATGCTCAAGTCAGTCACCTGCAGATGGTCATTTAAAGCAAATTTAAATCTTTCCTCTCAATCAAATCCTTGTTCAGATTCTATCAGAGCTGAAAAAAATCCAACCACCATCTGCTGGAGACAGAAAAATACTGTTTTGTCCCTAGTGGCTCAGGCTGATAAAGGCATGGGAGTGATGTCATTGAAACCTGAACATTTCATTGGCTCTGTCTCCACACATCTGTTAAGTAGGGGAATGCAACCCACTTGACTGGTCTGGTCTAGCAAGTCTATATGGAAAAAGTAGTTACTCACCTGTAACAGGTGTTCTCCAGGAGCAGCAGGAATCAGTCCTCACATATGGGTGACATCGATGTCGATTGAGCCCTTGCGGAGCATTTCCCCAGCTTTCTATGAAAGCCTTTGGGAATACTGCACGCATGCGCGGTCCCCTTCCAGCCTAAGGATGCCATCTTGCTCAGTCAAATGACATAGCTAAAAACAGCACACAAAATGTAAAAATAAACTATGTACAACTGCAACTCCCAGAGGAGGAGGGAGGGTTGTGAGGACTGATTCCTGCTGCTCCTGGAGAACACCTGTTACAGGTGAGTAACTACTCTTTCTCCAGGACCAAGCAGGAAGTCAGTCCTCACATATGGATGACTCCCTAGCTCTGGGCTACCAGGAACCCAGGCTGAACAAGAGAACTCCCTCTAGTCCCAGCATCAAAGAAAGGTTTTTCACTGAAAGAACCTCCACCAGTAGCCCCACGGAGGGCTGGAGGGCAGGAGTTGCCTAAACCTCAAAGATATTCCAGAGTACTGCCTGGCCAAAAGCACTGTCCCTACAGGACTCCCTCTCCAGGCAGTAATGGGCTGCAAAAGTCTGGCTTGAGGACCAAGTTGCAGCCCTGCAGATGTCTGCCAACGGTACAGAGCGGAGATGAGCTACTGAGGCAGCCATTGCCCTGACATGATGGGCCGTGACCCGACCCTGCAAGGGAAGGTCAGCCGCCCTGTAAGCCCAGGTGATACAGTCAGCCACCCAGATGGACAAGGTACGCTTGGACACAGCTAACCCCAAATTATTAGGGTCAAAAGATATGAAGAGCTCAGTAGCCCTTCTATGCCCCTGCGTACGGTCAAGGTAGAAGGATAAGGCCCTTCTACAGTTCAGGGTATGCAGGACCACGTCAGCCTGGCTTGCATGAGACCTAGGGAAGAATGTTGGAAGAACCACCTCCTGGTTGAGGTGGAAAGAGGAGACAACCTTTGGGAGGAACTTTGGATGAGTCCTAAGGACTACCCTGTTCCTATAGAAGCGCGTGTAAGGCCTGTCACAGACCAGGGCCTGAAGCTCACTCACTCGCCTGGCCGAGGTGAGGGCTACCAGGAAGAGTGTCTTCCAGGAAAGGAAGCGGAGAGGACAAGTAGCCATCGGCTCAAAAGGTGGGCGAGTCAGTTGCTGCAAGACCACATTCAACTCCCACTCAGGGGCTGGAGGATGGACAGGAGGTTTGAGCAAGAGCAAACCTCTGAGGAACCGGGACACCAAGGGGTGAACCGACAAAGAGTGTCCATCCACCAGTGAGTGGTGAGCAGCTAGGGCTGAGAGGTGGACCCGAACAGAATTGGACTTAAGTCCCTGATTGGATATGTGCAGCAGGTACTGAAGCACCACTGGTACAGCACAGGAGAAAGGATCCTCTGTATACAGCTGACACCATACAGAAAACCTTTTCCATTTCAGGGCATAGGTTTTTCTGGTGGACTGCTTCCTAGAGGCCAGGACGACCTCTTCAACTTCCTGAGGTAGGCCCCAGGGAGCCAAAACTACCCTTGCATGCAGCCTCCAGGCCATCAAATTGAGATATTTGAGATTGGGGTGTAGAAGAGACCCCTGATCCTGAGAGAGAAGGTCAGGCTGGAACCCCAGAGGTAGTGGGGTGTCCACTGCCAGTTGAAGCAGAAGTGGGAACCAAGGCTGCCTCGGCCACCTGGGAGCTACCAGAAGGACCGAGGCCCTGTCCTGTAGAATCTTGAACAGGGTTCGGGCCACCAGAGGCGTGGGAGGAAACGCATACAGGAGGCCCTGGGACCAGGAGATCAGAAAAGCATCTGCTGCTAGCCGCAGAGGATGCGGTTGCCTGGAGCAGAACCTTGGCAGCTGTCTGTTGAGGGGGCTGGCAAACAGATCTATGTAGGGAAGTCCCCATTTCAGGAAAATCTTCTGCACCACCAAAGGATGGAGCTGCCATTCATGGGGCTGCAGAAGCCTGCTCAACCTGTCTGCCAGGTAATTTTCCTGGCCAGGAAGATAAACAGCCTTCAGAAACATGTTGCGCCTGAGCGCAAACAAGCAAAGGTCCTGTGCCTCCTGACAAAGGAGTCTGGACCCAGTGCCGCCCTGTTTGTTCACATAAAACATGGCTACCTGATTGTCTGTTTGTACTAAGACAGACTGGCAGGCCAGGGTTTGAGAGAAAGTCTTGAGGGCTAAGCGAATAGCCCGCAGTTCCAGTAGATTGATTTGCTGCTTGGCCTCCCAGGGAGACCACAGACCCTGGGTGCACTTGCCCAGATAGTGTGCTCCCCAGCCCTGCAGGGAGGCATCGGTGGTCAACACCACTGTGAACCCAGGTGGCTCAAAAAGGCATTCCCTTCAGTAAGTTGGGGGGATGCAGCCACCAACGTAGGGAGTGCAGGAATGGTCTGGACACCCTTACTCTGTCGCTGAGGCGCCCTGTGGCCTGCGACCACTGAGTCCTGAGGCACCATTGCGCAGGCCTCATATGAAGCCTGGCATTGGGGGTCACATGTACTGTCGAAGCCATGTGGCCAAGAAGCCCCAGGCAGAGCCTGGCGGAGACCAGTGACCTGCTGAGAAACTGGTTTGCCAAGGCTATCAGACGCTGGGCTCTGTCCTCTGGCAAGAAAGCCTTTGCCTGCAGAGAGTCTAGTCTTGCCCCTATGAACTCCAAGTTTTGGGAGGGGAGCAAGTGGACTTTACGAAGTTTATGACAAACCCTAGGTGTTGGAGTAGAGAAATCGTTCGGAGGGTGGCTTGCCTGGCCTCCTGGCACGTCTGACCCGATGAGCCAGTCGTCCAGATAGGGGAAGACAAAGATACCCTGATTCCTTAAGTAGGCCGCCACCACTGCCAGGCATTTGGTAAAGACCCTGGGAGCAGAGGTGAGGCCAAATGATAGCACTCGGTACTGATAATGGTTTCCTCCCACAATGAACCTGAGGTACTTTCTGTGGTCTGGATGAATGAGGATGTGAGTGTACGCATCCTTTAGATCTAAAGAGCATAGCCAATCTCCCTGCTGTAGGTAGGGCAGACGTGTTCCAAGAGTAAACATCTTGAACTTTTCCTTCTCTAGGAACTTGTTGAGATTTCTGAGGTCGAGAATAGGCCTGAGGTCCCCTGTTCTCTTTGGTACTAGGAAGTACCTGGAGTAGAAACCGTGACCCTGTAGGTGGGGAGGCACAGGCTCCACTGCCTTGTCTCGCAACAAACCTTGAAGCTCCTGCAGGAGAAGGGCTGTATGAACAAGAGGCCATGGAGGCTCTCCTGGAAAGTAGGGAGGAGGCAACTGATGAAAATGAAGCATGTAGCCCTTGTGGATTATGCTTAATACCCAATTGTCTCCTGTAATGGGTGGCCACCGGTGGGCAAACAGGGCTAGTTGACCTCCTGTACAGGAATGGGACAGCAGAGACGGAGAGGCTATGCCTTGGGAGTCAAAAACCCCCACCCTGCTGAGTAGGAGCAGGAGCCGGAGGCTTGGGGGCCTTGTAAGGTGGGAACTGTTTGTAGGCAGTCGCCTTCCTCGGGTAAAAGGATTTTTTACCCAAGCCCTTCTTCTTGTGTGAAGGGGCAGAAGTCTTTCGAGACAGCCTTGTCCTCGTGAGGTGCTCGGTCTCGAGCTCAGCAGCCTTTTCGGCCATGGGCTTGCCAAAAAGGTTCTCACCTTGGCAAGGGACATCGACCAACTTGTCTTGAACCCATGGCTCGAGGTCCGATGACTGCAGCCATGCCTGGAGTCGAGCCGCGATGCCGGCTGCCGCAACACGGGCCGAGGCCTCGAAGCCATCGTAGGCCGCTCGGGACATGAACTTAGAGCATTCCCGGATCCCCGAAGACAAGGACTTGAACCTATGCAAAGGTTCCCCGGAGAGGCCAGCAGAGAATCCGGCATGCTCCTTTGCCAGGTCCCGCAAGTCGATGCCCATGTACAGCTGGTAAGACTGGACACGGCAAGCAAGCATCAAGCCCTGGAAGCACTTTCTACCAAACGCATCCAGGTTCCGGGCCTCCCTGCCAGGGGGCACCGCGGAGTGCATCTTCTGACTTTTCAGACGATGCATGGCCGATTCCACCACCATGGAATGGTGTGGTAGCTGCGCCTTCTGAAAACCAGGGCTTTTACGGAGTCGATAAATGGAATCGACCCGCTTGCTGAGAACCGGCGCCGAGGCCGGTGCCTCCCACATGCGGAAGAGGAGCCGTTCCAGCATCGGAGGAACCGGCACAGTAAAGGCCTCATTCGGAGGAGAGTCATACTGGAGTGCCTCAAGCTCTTCGGCTCGAGGCTCCTCCTCGGGGTCTGCCGGGATCGCCAAAGCAGTGGCCATATCCCTAACGAACTCCGAGAACCGGGTATCCTCCGGAGGGGACCTACTCCGGGGCTCAGACTGCGGTGAGTCCGATGGGATGCACCGAGTCTTGAAGGTATCGGGGGAGTCCTCGTCCTCCGTCTCCCAGGCGGACTCGTCCGAAGAGGAGTTGGGCTCCGACCGCACGAGGCCCGGCAGCACCCGCCCCGACGTCGAAGGCACCGGCGTCGACGCCCTCGGTCCCGACTGGGAGGTCGAGGGTGACCGTGACCGAGGACGACCTCGAGCCTTCATGGTCTCGAGTATCGGTTCGGTCTCCGTGGTCGACTTGGACGTCGATGTCCCGGTGGTCGGGGTAGATGCGCCAGCGAGGCTGGCCAACAGCACCCGCTGCTGATCCATGAAGGCAGACAGTCTGCACTCCAAGGCTGTCAGCCTGAGACCCAGCTCAGGAGACTCAGCAGCCACCGACTCGGGCCCCGACAGCGCCGGGCCCGACGTCGGCTCCCTGGGAGGAGAGTCCTCGAGGACAACAGGACTTACGTGTCTAGCAGACTCCGGCTCCACTCGAGGTACTTTTGACGGCTTCTCCTGTTCCACGGGCCCGGGACGGCGGTTGGGGGTCCGAGACCTAGCCCTCAAGGGGCCAGGGACCTCCTCCTCCGACGCCCTCGCAAGCCACTTCTTCCTCTTTCGCTCCTGCTCGGGGGACCCCCTCTCCGAGGAGCCCCGACGATGCTCGGGGTCAGACTCCAGAGACGTCGAGGCCTCAGATGAGGTACGGGCCCGGCCGGAGGCCGAATCAGAGAAAAGCCTTTCCTTTTGGTGCTGACCACTTCGCAGTGCCTTAGTGGACATTTTTCCACACGGTCCATAGATCTTAGGATCATGATCCGGACCGAGGCACCGAAGGCAGCAGTCGTGTGTGTCGGTGAGAGACATTAGTTTCTTGCACCGATCACACTTCTTAAAACCACTGGAAGCCATCGGGGAAAAAAAGAGTCCCCATGAGGTCAAAGGACCGGCCTTCCAGGGAAAAGGAAAAAAAAGGGCGTGAATGCCAGCCACGAAGGGCAAAAACAAAAAAAAGAAGATCGGGCTCGATACCGGTGTACCGAACCCGGCGAGAAGGTGAACCGGCGTCGAACCGGAGAAAAATCCGCGAAGAAATCGCAAGAATTTGAAGAAAAAATCTAACTGTTTTCCGGGTGAACTAGGACAAACGTCCGACGGGCTCCACGGAAAAAGAGAGACTGAGCAAGATGGCACCTTTAGGCGGGAAGGGGACTGCGCATGCGTGCAGTATTCCCAAAGGCTTTCATAGAAAGCTGGGGAAATGCTCCGCAAGGGCTCCATCGACGTCGATGTCACCCATATGTGAGGACTGACTTCCTGCTTGGTCCTGGAGAAAGTGTAGTTGCTTACCTGTAATGAGAGTTCTCCATATACAGCAGGGGTATGCAGTCACACTATGGTAATGTCTGCTGCCAGTTCTCCCTGAGCTCAGAAAAGTCTTTTGGACTTCTAAGCATGCGCATGCCTTTCCACCTCAGCGTCCCGCTTTCCTTCCTTTAGTCAATTCCAGAGAAGGCTAGTGCAGCACTAGGAGCACAGAGTCAGATGCAGAGCAGACACAGGACAGTAACAATGGATGACCGGAGAGGACTGGCAGAGGTGAGGAAGCTAATGTCCTATGAGATGGTGTAGGTTTTATGCATTGGCTGTTTGGATGTACTATGACCAGTGGGATTAGTTGTCATAGATTTATATTTCCTGTTGAGAGGACAGTGGGCAGGTGGCTGTGATTGCATGCTCCTGCTGAATACAGAGAACCCCTGTTACAGGTAAGCAACTATGCTTTCTCCAGATATGAAAAGGGGGATGCAGGCACGTTATGACGAGTCCAGAGCTGAGGGCCGCCTGCAAGTCTGATAGTGTCGTGGCCCAGTGAAAACTGGGAGTTGGAGGAATTCAGGCAAAGAGGTTTCACAGGACAGCCTGGTCAAAGACAAGGGTCATGGCTGAAGAGCAATCCAAGCTGTAGTGCTTTGTGAAAGTGTGAACAGATGACCATGTAGCAGCTTTGCAGATCTCTTAAAGAGGAAAAGCTGCCAAATTAGCAACAGTAGGTGCTGTAGCATGAAGGCAGTGGGGTCCCAACCTGTCCATGGGGGGGGGGGGGGGAGGTGGTGAGACCCATCTGAAGATAACAAAAAGAAGAAATACAGTCTGCAATCCAGGAAGAAATGGTCTGTGACAAACAGCTAGGAGGACTGACAGAGCAGTTTGGTAGCTTGCAAATAGAAAGCAGAGTTTGTCAGCAATCTAAAGAGTGCAGTGCTTGCTCAGGTAAGTCCAGCTGAGCTGCTGGGAAGAACATTGGAAGCACAATGGATTGGTTAAGGTGGAAACTGGGAGACAATCTTAAGAAAAAAAAAAAAACAACAACTTAGGATTGGTACGCAACAGTACCTTCTCATGAAGGAACTGGGTGCAAGGGGGATAGTGGACAAGAGCCTGGAGCTCACTAACACGTCTTGTAGAGGTATCTGTGCCAAAAAAAAGAAAAGAAAAAGGGTTTTCCCAAGTGAGATGCTTCAGTGACGCAGACCTCCGAGGCTCAAAAGGGGGCTTCATGAGTTCTGAGAGAACAACACTGAGATCCCATGTTGGAGCAGGAGACTTCAGTGGAGGCTTGGTGTTTATTAATGCTCTCATGAAGCGAGAGACTAGTGGATGCATAGAAATAGGTTTGCCATCCTCTTTATGATGGGTTGCTGCTATGGCAGAGCGATGGTAATGAACGGATGAAGTCTGTAGTCCAGAGTCAGATAAGTGAAGTAGATAGGTGAGAATATGGCTGATGAAGCACGAGACAGGGTCCAAACCCCATAGTGAAGCCCAGTGGGAGAAACAAGTCCATTTAAGATATGACTGCTGCATGGAAGGGACAGGAAGATGCCTGGAGTATAGCTTGAACATCAGCTAGCCAGTCAGCTTCCAAGCAGCTAATGCAAGATTGCAGGTTTGGATGCAGGAGATATCTGTTCTGCTGCGTAAGGAGGAAGGGATGAAGTGGTAATGGCCAGGGGCCATGCTGAGCCATGGAAAGGATACATGGACATCACATCAGTCTGGGTCACAGAGGCAATAAGGATTATAGTCACCCCGTCTACATGGACCTTAAGGAGGGTCTGGGGAATGAGAGGAAATGGTGGAAAGGCATAGAGGAGGAGATCTCTCCAGGAGATGAAGAAGTCATCCGCTGCCCATCTGCACAAGCTGGGATGAAGAGAACAGACTAGGCACTTGGCATTGTTGTCTGATGCAAGGTAGTCCACTTCAGGCATCCCCTAAGCTTGAAAGATGGGGGTGGGGGAGGATAGTACCGTGGGGTCCAGAGATCACTCACGAGGGTCCAAGCGATGACAGTACAGGCTCAATTGCATGGCTGTGGAACAAAGACATTATCTCTTCTGCTCAAATGGGTAGGTGAAGAGGAGAAATCTTGCTTGGTGGGAGTAAGCCCCAAGGAGGGGTGGTCACAAAACTGAGCTTGTAACCAGATGAAATGATGGTGATGGATTGCCAGACCTTTTGAAAGTGTTGGACTCTCCCTTCTACAGGTAGATAGTCAAAAACTTGGGGTCGCCTTGGTTGATTGTGCTGAGATGACAGGTAGTTGTTTTTTTTTAATCTGACTGGGGCGTTGGGTATAAGCAGACAAAGCAGAGGATAAGGCTGAAAACGCCACAGAGGATAATACTGCTGAAGTATTGGTAATTGTATACTCTCCTATATTGAGGATGGTGGAACTGCTGGGCTGACTCCTGTGGTTGGGCTGAGAGTTCCCACACTGTGGAAGAGTGGTCTGACTTACAATGCAGCGTCCTGCACTTTAGGACCAAAAAGGCTATCTCCTTGGCAGGGTGTGTCTGCCAAACGGTCATGAAGATCCTCCCCAAGACCAGAAACCTGGAACCAAGCTGTACAACAGGCAAAAATGGATGTAGCTGTGGACCAGGTAACTGAGTGAAAAGCATCAAAAGTAGCGCGAATTATATGAGAGAGGGACTCTTGTAGATTGTCCTGAAGAGTCTGAGGATCTATCACTGGAGATGTAGCGGGGTCTGGCATTTATAAGAGGTCATGATGATATTGTAGTACCTGAAGTTGGTGGGCTAGGATTTTCATAGATAGTTGGGAAAAAAAAGAGTCCAAAGTCTGCTGGTCTTTCCCTGGTGGGATAAGGGCATGAGATTTTTAGAACTTAGCCTTTTTTAGGACCACCTCAGACTACTGACTGATGAGGAATTTGTTGATGTTAAAACTCCGGTGCAGGCAGGACTTTGTATTTGAGGTCGAGGCAACGAGCTGTGGCGTGTACCATTGCAGACATGCTCCAAACTGATGCAAGAAGATTCTGCAAGACCTGAGAGAACTGGCATGGCCAAAGCTTCTTTAGGGGTGCTACAAGCCCACAAGATGGATTGGAAATCTCTTATTTATGGGGGTCAGAGTCACTAAAGGCCAATGCTCTAGAGACCTTTTGGAGAAATTTAGGGTAGGAAAAATCCTCAGAAGATTCATGCTCCACTGGGTTACCGAAAGACAGTGTGACAAACATCCCCCAAAAGGGGGAAAGTCGTATCCCACTGGTGGAAGTATGGGGGACTTGCACTGGAGTAAGGGTCATCACCCACACCCCCAGGATCTCAGCAATCCAGAAGGGGTGGGGGGTCTTCTTGGAGAAATCTGTGGAGGTTGGTATGAAAGAACCTCTAAAGATGGTAATCTGTCTACCTGAGGAGCAGCACCAAGAAATGCAGTTTTGTCCAGGACAGTGCAGCCTAATAACTGTAGAAGAGGGTCACTTGAGAAAGACCGATCATCCAGCAGAAGAGCTAAAGGAGACATGGTCGGAATGGGGTCAGAGTATTTATTTATTTATTTAAACAGTTTTGTATACCGCCTTATCCTTCAATCAAAGCGGTCACAACACAATTGGGGGATACATTTAACACGCGGGGATATGAGACACATACACTAATACTTACAGGGAACATGGGCAATGGAGGGTTAAGTGGCTTGCCAAGACCACAAGGAGCATCTGTGGGACTAGAAACCCCAGTCCTTCCGGCCCAAGGTTGCTGTCCTCTAGTGGGATTTGAACCCCCGACCTTCCGGCCTGAAGTACCTTGCCCCAACCACTAGGCTACTCCTCCGTCTCCGTCTCAGACATACAGTATTGTCTCCGTCTCACATACAGCAGGAAGTCTCTCATGAATCACCCTTGGACTTACATTTGTGAGGGTGCGAGTCCTTAGAGTTATGAGCTTTGTCACTTTTGTGGATTGATTGCTTAGACTTAGATCTGTGTTTCCCATCTACCGGAGGCTGGCTTCGGAGACTGAACTGCAGAGGTCGGGTTAGGTAGTGATGAGTTGGATCTCTGGCCTGATTTGAGGCTCTGGGTCATCTTTTCCAATGCTGGTGCCTGAAGGAGGTCTGCTTCCGAATGCAAAGCAGCCCCTTCAATTCCTGATCATGCCTTGTCTGGGTCAGATGGGACTGGGGTAGAAAGAGTAGACACCATGCTGTACATTGAGAAGAGGGCTGCCTCAATTAATCAGACTAATACCGCTGGAAACTGGATAAAGACTTCCTTTCTTCTAGTTTCCTTTGTTTTACTTTTTTTTTTTTTTTTAACTCACAGCACTGCCATTGCACCTCAGACTCAAGACTGTACGTGTTTTGTTTTATTTATATTTTTGAAGAAGTGCTGTGGAAATTAATAGGTTCAACGGACTTCCTCTGCTGACGTGATGGACTAAATTGTGAGGAGAAAGAACATGGAGGAACCCCACAGAAACGGAGCCGACATTTTTTTTTTTTAAATGAGCCGGAGCTGCCCTGCCGCAGAGTGACCACCACCCACACAGTGAAAAACAAAAACAAAGAAATAAATAGAAATACCAGTGAACTCAAACTGAGGAGGAGAGAGCCGCACCGCGCAGACTGAGCAGAAATTGAAGACTGAAGGAAGGAAACAGGACACTGAGGTGGGAAGGCGCACACGTGCTCTGACTTCTCTGAGCTCGGGGAGAGCCAGTACTGGCGCTGTTAGCAGACAGCACCATAGAGCATGCCTACATCCCCCTGCTTGTATCCAGAGAACTGTGTTTTCCTGGAGCCAATGAACTTGGAAAAGGTTTTGCTTGATCATAAGACTGTTTAAACATCAGGAAGCAGTAAGGGCCCAAAAAAAGGAAATCTAAACACAGGATCACATCCATAAACTTTCAATCTTCTACCCTTGATGTGGGTTCTAAGTGAGCTGTACTTTGTGTTTATAGTTTGTCTGTACTGAGAATTTCCTTTCCTTTTTGGATTGTAATAATTTGAAAATCTTGAGAGAAAAAATAAACAGTAGGATCCAAGGAAGGTTTCTTGGTTACACAACTGCTTGCTATTAGAGAGCAGGTACCAGACTAGCAGATAAGACTAGAATAAACCCTAGTTAAGATGAAGGGAAGGTTGATGAACTAAAGGTTTTCACAAAATTTAAATGGAAGAGGATCCAGTCCTGATGTAGATGGACACAGACTTTCTTCTGAGCTAAAGTAAATGGGAAGGTGAAGAGGAACAGGATGGAAATGTCAAGTTTTGAGGGGGGTAGCATTAATGTGAAAATCTGCTGTATCAAGGGTAGAGATTACAGAATGCGCAGAGCAGGTAAAGTGTTATTAATCTGTAACAGATGATCTCCAAGAACAGCAGGAATCAGTCTTCACATATGGGTATTGTCGGTACTGACTGAGCCCACATGGGAACACTCTCCAGCATCCCAATGGAAAGCTTTTGGGGAGCAATCCACTGCACCTGCCTTCCCAAGTCCTCTCCTCAGTTGAGTTGGTAGCCGAGAGAAAGAGGAAAAAAATACCCTACAACTCATAGGGGAGGAGAGTGGATTGTGAAGACTTATTCTTGCTGTTCCCAGGAGATCACTTGTTACAAGTAAGTAACACCGCTATCTCCAAGAACAAGTAGGAATGCAGTCTTCACATAAGGGACTCAGTAGCTCCCAGGTAGCAGACTGGAAGTGGTAACAGTGGTATCCCAGAGGCTAAAGAACTTTAGCCGAGATGATGTGGATACAAAGTGGTCCCACTGGACTTGACTACAAGTTGGCAAGACCATCACCAGGGAAGTCTGGGACAGAGGGTAGGATTTGCAGTTAAGTCCCAAAAGGTGCTGGAGGAAAGGCTGGCCAAAGTCAGCATCCCAATGGGAGTCCCTGTCTAGGCAGTAGTGTGCGGCAAAGGTATGAATGAAGGACCAGGTAGCTGCTCGACAGTTTTCATCAATGGAGACGGAACAAAGGTTGGCAACTGAGGTTGCCATGGCTCGCATGCTGTGAGCGGTGACATGACAATCAAGGGAGAGACCCACTTGAGCATAGGCAAAGGAAATGTAGTCCACAATCCAGCTGGATAGGGTGCACTTTATTACTGGCAGTCCAAGGTGACATGGATCAAAGGAAACAAACAACAGAGGATTTCCTGTGATTCTTGGTTCTGTCCAAGTAGAAAGCCAATGTGCACTTGCAATCTAAAGTGTGTAGTGCTGCTTCAGCCCTAGAGGCATGCAGTCTGGGGAAGAAGACCAGTAATATTGATAAACAAATGTGATATGTTATTTTTACAATGTAATATAAAATTCTTGTATTCCATTCATTCACCATTCTGTAATATCATTTTGTATGTAATGACTGACTCCCTTTGTTGTATGCCTGCATCCTGGAAGGAGATTCTACGTGGCTAGTAACACGTAGCCTGTCAGATGTGGAAGTACAAAGAAGTGGAGTGAGACGGTATTAACCAATGAGTAATTGACATGCTGGAAGAAGGCGAGGACATAGTGTAGTATGTAATGATTTTCTGACTTCTTTTACTGTATGTCTGCATCCTGGGAAGAGAGACTATGTGGCTAACACGTAGCCCGACACAGGTGCAAAAGTATTAACCAATGAGTTATGGACATGCTGGAAGAGGGTGAGGACAGTGTACTATAAAAGAAATGTGAAACAGAGGATAGGTGTGAATACTCAGTTAAACGTTCACCCTTTTCTTGCAAGAAATGGAATGTAATTAAATTAACTCTTTGCTTTACTGAGGAGTCTGTTATTGTGTAAAAAGTTATGTTTTATTACAGTATCACAGATTGGCTGAGGTGGAATGGCGAGACCATCTTCGGGAAGGAAGCGTGGATGAGTACAGAGAACCACCTTGTCATGGTGGAAACGGGTGTATGGAGGATCAGACACTAAAGCCTGCAGTTTGCTGATGCGGTGAGCTGAGGTGAGAGCGATAAGGAAGATTATCTTCCAAGATAAGAATTTTAAAGAAATGGTGGCTAAAGGCTCAAAAGGAGGCTTTAGAAAAAAAGTTACACTAGAACAATGTTGAGGTCCCAGGCCACCGGTGGTGGTTTGATCAGTGGCTTGGACTGCAGAGAGCCCACAAAAATCTTTGCATCAAGGGGTGCGAAGAATTAGGATGCCTGTCCACTGGCCTATGATCGACTGAGATGGCATTCCGATAAACTCTGAGTTAGTCTTGAGACCTGTTGAGGACAAGTGGAGAAGATATTGTAAAAGGAATTCCACCGGGCAGGCAGAGGGGTCAATATGTTTCGGGGTACACCAGAGAATGAACCTTCCCATTTGAAGGCATAAGAACGTCTGGTAGAGTGCTTGCTAGATGCAAGTAGGTATCTCTGACCTTTTGTGGATGGTCAAGGTCAGCAAAGATTATGCTTTCAGCAACCACGCCATGAGACGGAGGGCTCGTGGATTAGGTTGGAGAAGTGTCCCATGATCCTGAGAGAGGAGGTTGGGCGCATGTCCCAGGCTGAGAGGTGGAGTCTGCGCCAAACATGACAGCAAAGGAAACCATGGCTGTAAGGGGCTATTAGGATCATGGAGTCTATCAGCCTGCAGCTTGAACAGGGTCTTGGGTATTAAGGGGATGGGCAAGAATGCATAAAATAAGTCCTTTCCCCAATGGAAAAGGAAGGCATCCATTGCCTGGCTGTGCCAGGAGTTCTGGAGTCTTTGTCCAAAGGCATGGAAGAATGATTTTTAGAACTTTTGATGCGATGCATCGCCTATTCCACCACCATGGAGTAGTGTGGTAGTTGAGGGTTATGGAAGTCAGGGCATGGTGGAACTCTGTACATGGTATAGAGTCGTTTGCTGATAGGCAGACAGTTAGTGTGACCTCCTACATACATAGCATTAGATCCTGCAGATGCAATGCACCGGTAACATGGCCACCTCTTTGGGTGCTGAGGGGTATTACAGGATTTCCAATTCCTCTGCCGTAGGTTCAGTCTCAGATGCCACGGTAATCTGCAGGCCTAATGCTATATCCTGAATGAAGTCTTGAAAAGACAGGTCCCTCTGGCAGGAAATGACGCCGCTTATGAGGAGGGGGATTGGAAGGGAAATCCTGGGTTACCCTGGAGTCCTCCAATGGTTGGTGTGGCAGCGGGAACCTGCTGTGTACCAATGATGTCTGTTACAAAGGAAGCGCCGGAGGGAGAGGATAACCCAATGCAGGTCTGAGACCTGAATTGGCCCTGGAGGTAATTGGCAGTGGGCTGGATGCCGACACCTGCACCAGGGGAGCTATCAATACAGACAATACTGAGGCAGAGAGAAATGCTACCAAACTCTTCTTGATAGCCAGAATGTGCTGGTCGAGGGAGGAGGCGGATGCCTGGGTGGAATCCAGTACGGGGCTCTGAGCCACCATCTTAGAGCATGGAACCAGTAGCTCTCTGGAGGTCAAGGACTCAGGAGCGTCCTGGAGCTCATTGTGTTTTGAAGGACTGGTCCTCCCACCAGGGTTGTTTGGCAGGCTTGTCTACATCAGATGCACCTTTCGGTGAATCTCAATGACAATGAAGGGACTTGCCTCAAGGAGTTTTGATGCTGATAACTTAGACTTAGTCTTATGTTTGAACTCTGAGGAGACTTGTGAACCAAGAGAGAAGCCAGTGTTCCTTCTGCAAATCTGGAAAGGAGTAAAAAAAATTGTGGATGCCTTCCAAGATGTGTTACTTAAACAAATGGTGATGGAACAGACCAGGGAGAGCTCCGTGCTGGATTTAGTGCTCACCAACAGAGATAGCATGTCGAATATCCAGGTGGGTGCCCATGTGAGCAGCAGTGATCATCACACAGTGTGGTTTGAGATAAAAGCCAAGGTGGAATCTAATCACAGCAAACAAAGTGTTAGACTTCAAAAACACTGACTTCAGTAAAATGGCCAAGTACCTGAAGGACGAGTTGGTAAGGTGGGAGGGGTTAAAGGAAGTGGAATTGCAATGGGCTAAACTAAAGAAAGCGATAAAAGGTGCAAAAGATACATACGTAAGAAAAGTAAATAAAAACAAGAGGAAAAGGAAACCTATTTGGTTCTCCAAAGAAGTGGCTGAACAAATAAAAGCAAAAAAACACAGCTTTCACAAAATTAAGAAGCTTGTAAGTAGAGCAACACAGAAAAGAATACACGATCAAACTAAGAGAGACAAAAGAGAAATAAGGATAGCTAAATCAAAGGCAGAAGACAATATGGCTAAATATGTGAAGTGTGGCGACAAGACTTTTTTCAGGTATATTTGGGAAAGGAGGAAAATCAGAGGTGGAATTGCAGGACTCAAAAGTGCTGGGAACGGATTTGTGGAAAGCGACAACAAACAAATACGTCTGCTCTTTCACTAGAGAAAATCCTGGAGAAGGACCACCTGTGATTGACAAATATACAAATGGGAATGGAGTAGATATCACACTATTCACAAAAGATGTGCTAGAACAGCTTGCAAAACTGAAAGTGGACAAGTCTATGGGACCAGATGGGATACACCCCAGGATACTGAAAAAGCTCAGAGTTCTTGCAGGGCCTTCAAAGGATGTTTTTAATAGATCCTTGGAGACAGAAGTTCCACAGGACTGGAGAAGGGCTAATGTGGTACCTCTCCACAAAAGTGGTAATAGGAAAGAAGTGACAAACTACAGGCCAGTCAGCCTTACCTCCGTGGCGGAAAAAGTAATGGAGGTGCTCCTGAAAGAGCAAATAGTGGACTTTCTCGAAGCCAACAGGTTGCATGATCCGAGACATGGTTTTACCAAAGGACGATCTTGCCAAACAAATTTGATTGAGTTCTTTGAGTGGGTGACCAGAGAACTAGATCAAGGGCATGCGATGGCTGTCATCTACCTGGATTTCAGCAAAGCCTTTGATACTGTTCCTCATAGGAGGCTTATCAATAAACTCAACAGCTTGGGGATGTGTCCCAAGATGGTGAACTGGATCAGAAATTGGTTGACTGAGACGACAGAAGATGGTAAACGGAAGGTGATTAGCAGTGTGCACCAGGGTTCAATCTTGGGACCAGTACTGTTCAATATATTTGTGAGTGATATTGCCGAAGGGCTGAATGGAAAAGTCTGTCTTTTTGCAGATGACACCAAAATTTGCAACAGAGTGGACTCCCCTGAGGGAGTGGGGAACATGAGGAAAGATCTACAAAAGCTGGAATAAATCTTAACTGCCAAGCATTAGACCAATGTGAAAAAGTGCAGTGTCATGCACTTGGGAAGCAGAAATCAAAGGGAATTGTATGTGATAGGGGGCGAGAGATCGGTGTGCATGGACCAGAAGGACCTCGGTGTGATTGTTTCTGACGATCTCAAAGTGGCAAAACAGTGTGACAAGGCGGTGGCGAAAGCCAGAAGGATGCTGGGTTGCATACAGAGAGGAATTACCAGCAGAAAGGAAAAGGTACTAATGGCAGTGTACAAGTCACTGGTGAGGCCTCACTTGGAATAGTGTGTGCAGTTTTGGAGACCGTATCTCGCAAAGGATAAAAAAAGGCTGGAAGCGTTTCAAAGGAAGACAACCAAAATGATTTGGAGCCTGCGTCAGAAGACTTATGAGAAGAGACTTGAAGACATAAATATGTACACGCTGGAGGAGAGGAGGGACAGGGGAGATATGATTCAGACCTTTAAATACTTAAAAGAGTATTAATGGACAAACAAACCTCTTCCAAAGATGGGGAGGCTGTAAAACTAAAGGGCATAACATGAAGCTGCAAGGGAGTAAACTAAAAGGCAATGTCAGGAAATACTTTTTCACTGAAAGGGTGGTGGCTGCTTGGAATGCCCTCCCGATGGAAGTGGTGGGGGCAAATACACTGACAGAATTCAAAATGGCATGGGACAGACACAGTGGATCCCTTTCTAGCAACAGGATAAAATAAAAAAACATACATAACTATCTCTTATATCTGAACAAATAGGGGTGTCCTACATGGAGCAGTGGGTACACCCCTAAACAAAGGTATGGGGAGGGGTGACCTGCATGGAACAGCAGGTGCACCTGGCTCTTGCCGCCTTGCTTGGCAGACTAGATGGACCATACTGGTCTTTATCTGCCATCATATACTATGGGGCTTGTTTACAAAGCCGCGGTAGCGGTTTCCGATTATCATCGGAGCCACAGCCCCATTGAAATCAATGGGGCCGCGGCTCCGATAATGTTACTATCCTTGATGATGTGGAAGCCACTGAAAGAGTCCAGGGCAAACAGAGAACCATGCTGTTTGGCTCTGTTCTTTAGGCCTCTTTGTCATTTGTTGGCAAAATGGACAATCAGTCAGTATATGGTCTGGACCCAAACATTTTAAACACCAGTCATATTTATCTGTAACTGATATTGTACCAGAACACTTGGTACATTTTTTTGAAGCCGATGTGTTTTTCCATCGTGGCAGAACAAAAGTAGGCCAAGGCCTAATTTGGCAGTAGAAACCACCAAAATTGGAAAAAAAAAAGAAAGAAATTTTTGAAAAAGAAAAGAAATAATCATGGCCAGTATCAGGGAAGGTACCAGCATCAGCAGAAAGGCTGAGCACAGATTAAACAAATAAAGATGACGTTTTTCAGCAGTGACAGGACAACGACAATCTGCTGGCTCCGCAGAAAATGAAGAACTGAGGAGAGGACTTGGGAAGGCTGATGCCCAGGGTTCAGTGGATTGTTCCCAAAAGCTTTCCAAATGGACGCTGGGGAGAGTTCCCGTGCGGGCTCCGCCAGTACTGACGATATCCATATGTGAAGACTGCATGCATGCTTGTTCAAGATCAGCTTTTAGAGCAGTAAGGAAAAGCTTTCCTGATTTCAATTTTGTTAGCAAAAATAGATGCCTTTTTGACCGACAACTTCCAATTGATAGCTATAGTGGTGTTGCATGCATAAAAAAAATTATAATCAGTCTTATCCTGTGCCACATTCATTCTGCCCATCGAGCTTGCTGCTTGAGATAAAACCCAGGATGGTAGAGGACTGCTACAACAGGTATAATGATGGAAGACACTAAGTGGGGCAATTTCATCTACAGCAGTATTCAAATAATTTCTTGGAATATCAATCTGATCTGCTAGTAAACTAAGAAAATCAGCTAGAAAAGGAACATTCAATCTGTAACAAATCCACATTAATCTTTACTAAAATTACGAGTGCGGAAGGCATTCGAGAAGGAACTACTGCACAAATCATTAATTGGAAATTGTTTTTGTTGTTGTTGATGTTGGTACTTTTCTCTTCACGTCTTCATGACTAAAGATAGCACCAAGATACTACCACTGACAACTCTTGCCCCTGATCAGCAGTTACATCAATCAACTCAAAGCTGATCATGTGAACTGATTAACTCAGGTGCAAGATCTTTTTGGCACCACAATCATAGGTCCAGCTCAAAAAATGTCTTGCTCTCAGCTCAGCTTCAGAGACTTTCCTTTCACTGCAGTCACTGCTCTGCCTCAGATAACTTCAATTCTGGTCCTAGTTATGGAAAATGAATCGTCTCCATCTCTGTTTCATTTCTCCTTCCAGAGCAACCTCATTCATTCCTGCAAAAGATATTAGATTAATTTGTATAAGGATACTGTTAAGAATCTGCCAAATATCTATTATTGCCAAAAGTCAAAACATATGAAAAGACCTGGGAATTAGTAGCATGAAACTACATAAGTATACCTGTAAACCAAAAATCACCATTTTAACAAACACTCTTTTTTTTTTTGTCGGGATCCGCTGACTTGAGATGGAGAGAGGAAAAAGCTCCCCACTCGTTGTCAGCAGAGGCCTTTTGTTTGTATTTTCAAAAACCGTAACTTAAATAGTACAATTTACTTATCTGAAAATGTATCAATAGGGCAGCAGAAAATCCTGACAGCGACATGCATGTTTCAAGCCAAGGAAGACTCTGTATCAAGCTGTTTCCAAAATGTACGCTGTCAGGATTTTCTGCTGCCCTATTGATACATTTTCAGATAAGTAAATTGTACTATTTAAGTTACGGTTTTTGAAAATACAAACAAAAGGCCTCTGCTGACAACGAGTGGGGAGCTTTTTCCTCTCTCCATCTCAAGTCAGCGGATCCAGACAAAAAAAAAAAAAAAGAGTGTTTGTTAAAATGGTGATTTTTGGTTTACAGGTATACTTATGTAGTTTCATGCTACTAATTCCCAGGTCTTTTCATATGTTTTGACTTTTGGCAATGATATTCAGGGTGTCATCACATTTTTGAGGGTTTGGTTTTTATTATAAATATCTATTATTAGCAATCCAGTCCATGGGTGTAACTCCTATGCACACACTTGCTCTTCTTGAGTTCTAAACAGCCTCTCTACTTCAGATCCAGAGTCTCAAAAGAAGGCTATGTATTACCACCCACCCCCAATACTCTGAAATCTCACCAAGTGCCCTGGAGAACTACCTAGATACAGATTTCATTCATCCAAAATCCTCCCTAGAAGCAGAATACACCTCTACAGACTGTCCACCTGGGACGGGGCAAATATCCCAAAGCCTTATCCCTCACTGCTGCCTCGGCTGTTCTTTCACACTCCTCGCCTCTACGTCGCCCTAACCCCGCTATCCCTGGTCTGCTATCGACCGCTGTTTTCCGTAACCATCAATCTTTGGCTTCCTTTGGAGTTCTGTTGTTCTTTATCTTATCTATGTCTACTATTTCTTTCTGTGCACTGGGGCTGGCGGCCCGCTATGCCCAGTACTGTTCCCCTTGGTCACCTTGCCCGTCAACTTTCTAACCTGGTCCATTGCTCGTCTATGTCTTCTTGCCCTCCCCCTTCTTCCCCTTCTCTTGTGTTTCTACAACTTGCTCTACTAAACTGTCGTTCTGTTTGTTTGAAGACTCTTTTGGTCAACGACCTTATTACACAACACGGCCTAGATCTCTTTTTCCTGACTGAGACATGGTTGAGGGAGGGCGACAAGTCCTTCCTCAATCGCTGTCTCCCGCCAGATTATTCTTTTCTGTCTAGTCCTGTCGGGGAAGGAGCGGCGGAGGTGTAGCTGTTTATCGCTCCTCCCTCCCCCTTTCTGAGCTCCCTACCTCTTCTTCTCTGCTCTATCCAGAATCTTTGCTTCTACGCTTAGACTCTCATACTTCCCCCTCTTACTTTCTTCTTGTCTACGCTCCTCCTTCTCTCTCTGCCTCTGCATGGGATTCTCTTCTCGCTACCGTTTCGGAAGCCTCCCTTCTCTACCCGCACCTCTTAATTTTGGGGGACTTTAATATTCACATCGATTCCCCCTCCTCTGCGCGGGATCTCTCCTTCCTCACTTTTCTGTCCGATTTGTCTCTTCATCAATTTCCTTCCCCACCCACGTTGCTGGTCACACACTTGATCTCCTTATTACCTCTAGCTCCTCTTTTGTCTCGCCCTCTTCCATTTCCTCCCTTCCCCTCCCCTGGTCGGATCACTTCTGCCTCCTCTTCTCCATCCCTGCTTTGTCGTCCCCCCCCTCTGCCTCCCCGACAACCGCAGGTGTATCTTCCACCCCCAGTTCTAGCCCTCCATTATTCTCCCGTAGGCTCTCTGCTGATGTCATTCATGGATTCCCTCCCTCTGCCTCGATTTTTCCTGAGGACTTCACCTCTCTCTCCGTTGACGTCCAAGCTCTCCAATGGCAATCTGTACTTTCTTCTGCTCTTGACTCCGTTGCCCCCCTTTGCCCTCGTCTGTTCCCCCGTTGTCACCCTCACCAAACCTGGTTTCACCCTGGTCTTCTCCTGCATCGGAAATATCTTCGACGTTCAGAACGCATATGGCGGAAGCATCCATCCCCCTATAACTTGCAAAGCTTCCACCTATGCCACCAACACTATCGCGTTCTTCTTCATTCTGCAAAACGTGACTACTATTCGAATCTTATCTCCTCCTCGTCAAATTCTTCCCGTCAGCTTTATTCTATTTTTTGCTCTCTTACTGCATCTCACTCTGCCTCTTCCCACTCGTCTCCCTCCTCGTCTTCTACTCCAGATCCCTCCTCCCTTGCTTCCTTTTTTGTTTCTAAAGTTCATACTCTTCGCCAATCCTTTATCACCTGCCCCCCTCCTCTTTCCCCTCCTGTCACCTCTTCTCCCCCTTCCCCTCCCTCCCCTAGTGTTCCGTCCCCTGCGTTGTCTCATGTTTGGTCCTCCTTTACGGCAATCACGCCGGCCATTCTCCAGAAAACCTTTTTGTCTCTCCGTAAAACCACTTGTTCAGCTGATCCTATTCCCTCCCATTGGCTCCTAGAGCCCCCCCCTATCCCTTTCACCCTACATTCTCTCTCTTTTTAATTCTAGCTTGTCTTCTGGTCACTTTCCCTCACACCCTGGAAGCACACTATCGTTCGTCCCATACTGAAATCCCACTCCTCTGACCCCTCTGTTCTTTCTAGTTGGCGCCCCATTTCTAATCTTCCTTTTCTTTCTAAATTCCTTGAGAAACTGGTTTTCCTCCAACTTTCCTCTCACCTTGCATCTTCCCTCACTCTTCACCCCCGTCAAGCCGGTTTTCGTCCTGGCCACAGCACAGAAACAGTTCTTCTTTCTCTTCTCAATGAACTTCACACTGCTCACGATCACGGTCTTTACACTTTGGCTGTCTCTCTCGATCTTTCTGCAGCGTTTGATCTGGTGGACCATCACACACTCCTTACTTGTCTTCAGGATGCCGGTCTTTCTGGTGTGGTTCTTCAATGGTTTCACTCTTTTCTTTCCTGTCGCTCTTTTTCGGTCGTAACCGGGTCCTCTTCCTCAGCTTCCACTCCTTTCTCCTGTGGTGTACCCCAAGGGTCTGTTCTTGCCCCTCTGCTCTTTAATATTTTTCTAGCCCCTCTTGCCCTTATAATCCAGCAGTTTGGTATCTCGGCATATTATTATGCCGATGACATCATTTTATTACATCATACCAACTCTCTTACGCCTGATCTTTCCCCTCTTAATCTTTGCCTTTCCGCCGTTGCCTCCTGGTTCTCCTCCAATTTTCTTCATGTAAACCCGGCTAAGTCTTTTTCTATCTGGTTCACATTGGGAAGCCCCTCCCCCACCTGTGCTCCCTCTTTTTCTACCCAACCTATTCCTCTTGTTTCCTCTATTCGTTACCTTGGTGTTGTTCTTGATTCTGCACTTTCTTTCAAGGAGCATATCTCCTCAGTAGTCCAGCGTTCTTTTCTTTCCCTTAAACAGCTCCGGGCTGTGCGTCCCTTTCTCTCTTCTTCTGCCCTGGCTACACTTCTCCTTTCCTTTGTGATGTCTCGTCTTGATTATTGTAATGTTTCCCTAGCTGGTCTCCCTCAGTCCCAACTCTCTCGTCTTCAGCGTGTCCAGAATACTGCCGTTCGTCTTCTCACCTACGCTTCTCGCTATGATCATGTCACCCCTCTTCTTCTCCAACAGCACTGGCTACCCATCCCATTTTGTGTCCAGTATAAAATTCTCACTACTGCACATAGGGTGGTTCGCATGGGTACCCCTCTCTACCTTGCTGACCAGATCCATTTCCGCACTTCTCATCGTTTGCTCCGCTCCATTCACACAAACCGGTTGTCCCTCCCTTCTCCCTCCCAAGCTCACCTTGAATCTACCCGTTCCTCTGCTTTTTACTTCCTAGGCCCTAAACTTTGGAATTCGCTCCCCCCTTTCCTCCGTGCAGAAGAGTCTTTCCAGTCTTTCAAAGCGCAACTCAAAACCCATCTCTTTTGTCTGGCGTTTAACCTCTCACCCACAGTCATGTCTCCCTCTCCCTCCTCCTGCTGATGTGTGTTCTGTCATTTTTCTCTGCCTTTTCTCTAGTCTTTTCTGTTTTTAATGGCGTTCCTTTCCTCCTTAGCAGTCTATTTTTAAGGTTTTTAAATTATTTTAATTTTATTGTAAACCGCTCAGATACCTTTGGTCTTGGGCGGTATAATAAATCTTTTAATAAACATAAACAAACAAACACCTACGCTACAACAGGCCATCCTGTTCCAGGAGGCTGTCTTTGTACTGCTTCTGCATCCAAGTAGACACTGCCCACGAAGTCTGAACGGCCATCCCTTTCCAGGAAGCAGGTGATTGTCCTGGATGCAAGAACTGAAATGAAAACTTTGCAGTGTTTTGCATCATAGTGGCACATATCCAAGAGGCAAGTGGAGCAAGAGTGCTCTTTGGGTGGGCTCCTCAGGGCTTCTTGTGGTGCTGGCTTTGCTTTTTTGTTTGTTTTTTAAACTGTGCTTATCTATTCAGGGATCATACAGCCTTTTGCATGTGGGACTATCTAGGTCCATTAAAGAAGTCTTCACTTTCATCTCCTCCGGAAAGACATCTAGTTTATTGTTCTAGTTCCAATTTGGATTCCAACTCCATTTCACCTCATTGTTTAGCTCATTTTAAAAAAAAAAGTAGGATTGCTTAATTCCAAATCATTGCAAACTAAATCCAGGCACATATATGGAGAAACTGTAATCACCTTATAATTCCATTTCCTTGAATCCTGGTAGACCAGTCCAGATAGCGTAGTTACTCACCTGTAACAGGTGATCTCTGGGAACAGCAGGAATTTAGTCTTCACATATAGGCGACGTTTAGTACTGATGGAGCCCACATGGGAACCCTACCCAGTATCCTATAGGAAGTCTTTGGGGGCCCTCAACTACACCTGCGTGACTGCCTTCCCGCTCCAATTCCCTCTCCTCAATTGGGTCTGTAGCTGAGAACGAAGAGTAAAAATAATCCTACAACTCCATGGGGAGGAGGGTGGGTTGTGAAGACAATGCCTGCTGTTCTCAAAGATCACCTGTTACAGGTGAGTAGCTATGCTATCTCCAGGAACAAGCAGGAATGTAATCTTCACATATGGGACTCCCTAGCTTCCAGTTCTTCAGGAGACTTGGAAAGCAGGTCAGAGTGGACTGACTGCATTCAGTTGGACATAGACATCCCGCCACGGAAATCTAGACTAAACAGTGTGGGTGGGGGGAAGGAGTTGTAGCTATGTTCCAAAGAGATGTTGGAGGACTGCCTGGCCGCAGGCCACTTCCCAGCTGGAGCCTTGTCCAAACAGAAGTGGGCAGCAAAGGTGTGGATGGAGGACCAGGTTGCTGCCCGGCATATTTCGTCAATGGGTACTGAGCGAAAATTAGCTACAGAAGTTGCCATGGTTCGGACACAGTAAACAGTGACGTACCCTGTAAGGATAAGTCCTGTGTTATCATAAGCAAATGTGATGCAGTCTGCTAACCATCTACAGAGCATACGCTTTGTTACAGGACGTCCCAAATGAGTGGGGTCAAAGGAAACTAACAATTGTGAGGATTTGCAGAGATCCTGAGTCCTCTGCAGATAGAAGGCCAGGATTCATTTGCAATCTAAAGAGTGTGCAGGGTTGCTTCTGCAGGGGAAGGGTGAGGTCTTGGGAAGAAGATCGGAAGTATTACAGATTGATATGGAAGGGTGACACCACTTTTGGTAGAAAGTGAAGGTGTGTCCGAGAACAACCTTGTCATGATGGAATCTGGGTTATGGCGGATGGGCCACCAAAGCTTGTAATTCACTAATGCGCCTGGCCAAGGACAGTGTGACTAGGAATATGACCTTCCAGGACAAGCACCACAGGTGAGCGGTTGCTAGGAGTGGAGACTAGAGAAACTGAGCCAAGACCATGTTGAGATCAGACGCCACTGGCAGTAGTCAAAGAGGTGGCTTAGAGAGAAGGCAGCCTCTCATAAAGTACACCACTAGGGAGTGCACAGAAATGGAATGACCATCAATTGGCTTGTGAAAAGCCACAATGGCACTGAGGTGAACTTGTTCTCAGGACTAAAGCGTAGTTACTCACCTGTAACAGGTGATCTCCGGGAACAGCAGGAATTTAGTCCTCACATATAGGTATCGTTGGTACCGACGGAGCCTGCGCGGGAACGCTCCCCAGCGTTCAATTGGAACGCTTTTGGGAGCATCCCTCAGCACATGCGCGCTGCCTTCCCACCTTTCCAACTGTCCCTCTTCAGTTAAGTTTGTAGCTGAGTGAAAGGATAGAGGGAGAGAGGAAAGAGACAAAGAGAGAGAGAGAGACAACTCCTAGGGGAGGTGGGTGGGTTGTGAGGACTAAATTCCTGCTGTTCCCGGAGATCACCTGTTACAGGTGAGAAACTACGCTATCTCCAGGAACAAGCAGGAATGTAGTCTTCACATATGGGGGCTCCCTAGCTGAAGATGCCAGAGAGACAGCCCCAGGAAGGTGCCACCCTAGAAGGTGGGAATCCTTCCTCCCATGGATCTCTGGCATCCAACCAGGGTTGGTGGGTAGGAGTTGGTTTAGGTTTGAAAGAGATTTTGAAGAACAGCATGGCCAAAGAAGGCATCCCGACGGGAGGCTTTATCCAGGCAGTAGTGGGCTGTGAAGGTGTGTACCGAAGCCCAGGTGTCTGCTTGACAAATGTCATCCATAGACACAGACTGGAGATTAGCCATAGAAGCTGCCATGGCTCTCACATTATGAGCTGTGACATGGTCCTGAAGAGGAAGCCCCTTACTCTCAAAAGCAAAGGATATGCATTGGGCAATCCATTTAGATAAAGTTGTTTTGGAGACTGGAAGTCCCAAATGACTAGGGTCAAAAGCTATAAAAAGTTGTGAGGACTTTCTATGTTGCTGTGTTCTTTGTATGTAAAAGGCTAAGGCCCTTTTACAATCCAAAGTATGAAGGTTTCTTTCTGCATTAGAGGCATGAGGCCTCGGAAAAAATACAGGAAGATAAATTGATTGATTTAAATGAAAAGGTGAAACCACCTTTGGCATAAAGTGTGGGTGAGTTTGAAGAACAACCTTATGATGAAACCTAGTATAAGGAGGATCAGCCACTAAAGCTTGCAATTCACTAATGCGACGGGCAGAGGTGATTGCAATTAGGAAGATGACCTTCCAGGTCAAAAACATATGGGCTGTAGTGGCCAAAGGTTCAAAAGGCGGCCTCATGAGCTGACTGAGAACTAGATTTAGATCCCATGGGAGGTTTAGTTAATAAAAGGCCTCTCATAAATCTTGATAGGCGTGGATGAGAGAAAATTGGTTGTCCATTCAGAGGCTTATAAGAAGCTGCAATAGCACTAAGATGGACTCTTACCAAATTGGTCTTTAGACCAGAATTCGATAAGTGAAGGAGATACTCTAGTATCGATTCTAAGGGTATGACCAGGGGGTTTAATCCCTTCTTGGATAACCATATAGTAAAACGTTTCCACTTGAATGCATAAGATCTTCTTGTGGAAAGTTTCCTAGAAGCCTGAAGGATATCTTTTACATGTTGGGACAGGTTGAAATCCTGGAGGTCTAAGCCTTCAGCAACCAGGCCGTGAGGTGCAGGGACTGGGGATTCGGGTGCCATAGCATCCCGTTCTCCTGGGACAGGAGATCTGGAGCATGCCTTAACTCCAGAGGTGCCACTTGAGAGAGATGTAGAAGCAGGGAATACCACATTTGGCGTGGCCATCGTGGTGCTATGAGAATCATGCAACCCCTCTCTCTCTGAAGCTTGAAGAGTGTTTTGGGGATGAGAGGAATAGGTGGGAAGGCATAAAGGAAGTCCTTGACCCCAGTGAAGGAGGAAGGCATCCCTTGCCTGACAGTTGTGAGCCGGAATTCTGGAAAAGAACCGGGGGAAGTTTGGCATTCAGTAGACTTGCAAAGAGGTCTATGTCTGGAGTGCCCCAGAGATGAAAAATCTTTGCCACCTGGTCTAGGTGGAGGGACCACTCGTGAGGCAGCAGTACGCGACTGAGTTTGTCTGCCCAAAGGTTTTGAATGCCTGGAAGATATACCACTAGAAGGTGAATTTGATGCTCTCTGGCGAGGGCCCACAGTCGTAAAGCTTCGTTGCATAACGACAGAGAGCCTGTTCCGCCCTGCTTGTTCACATAGAATATGGCTACTTGATTGTCCGTCTGGACTAGGATTGTCTTGTAGCTGAGCTGGGCGTGGAATACTCGAAGAGCTAAATAGATTGCTCTTAATTCCAGGTGGTTTATGTGTAAACCAACCTCCTGTGGAGTCCAGGAGCACTGGGTAGAGAGATGATTCAGGTGTGCTCTCCAACCCACCTGTGATGCATCTGTTGTTAAGGTGGCCTGAAAGAGGGGTTGATGGAAAGGAGACCCAACTGTCAGGTTTTCTAGTGATTGCCACCACTGGAGGGACAAAATTAGTTATTGAGAGATTATTTTGTCCGACAAATGACCTGTGGCCTGTATCTACTGTGTGGAGAGGGTCCACTGAGCTGCTCGCATGTGGAGGCGAGCATATGGGACTACATGAACTGTGGATGCCATATGTCCCAGTAACTGCAGTAGCTCTCAAGCAGTGAGGGAGGATTTGCCTGCTGCTTGAAAAGCTAGTTGCATTTTGCGAAGACACCGGGCTTGTGGAAGGAAAGGTATCTAGACAGGCTCCTATGAATTCTAGGCATTGGGAAGTAACTAGTTGAGATTTTGGGAAGTTTATTACCAATCCCAAGTATTGGAGGATCCGCATTGTATGGGACAGTGCAGTGCTGGCCTCTGCAACTGTAGGGGCTTGAATGAGCCAGTTGTCTAAGTAAGGGAAGACGAAAATCCCCAGGGTTCATAGAAATGCAGCTACTACTGCCATACATTTCGTAAATACCCTTGGTGCTGAAGCCAGACCAAAGGGAAGAACCCTGTACTGGAAATGTTTTCCCCTGAAAAGGAAACGTAAGAATTTCCTGTGATCTGGATGGATGAGAATGTGAGTGTATGCATCCTTTAAGTCTAGAGAGCAAAGCCAATCCTGGCTTTGAAGGTATGGCAGAAGAGTTCCTAGAGAAATCATTTTGAATTTCTCTCGAAACAGATATTTGTTCAATTCTCTGGGGTCTAGAATGGGTCTGTGTCCCCCTGTTTTCTTTGGAATAAGAAAATAGGGGGGAGTAGAACCCTGTACCCCGTTGAAGAATGGGTACTTCTTCTATTGCCCCTTGGGCAAGAAGTGTGGAGACCTCGTGATCCAGCAGATTGTCTGCAGAGGTTTGTGAATTGAATTGCTTTAGAATTGTAGGAGGGGGCATGCTGTGAAAATGAAGCTTGTACCCCTCTCCTACAATGGACAAAGTCCAATCTTCTGCTGTTATCCGATGTCATCTGTTGACAAAGTGGCATAACCTGCCTGGAATACTGGGGGGTTGGGGACCCCTCAGAGGCAGGGAGGCAAAGCTCTCTAGGAAGGAGTCAAAGCCCTTGAGGGGGCTGAACCTGGTTGGGCTCTCAGGCCTTTTGGCTTCTTTTGCTGTCTAGTTTGTCCCTTTTGGGCAACCTGACCTGGAGTTTGACTCTGCTGGGTATAGGAAGGATAAAATTTCCTCTTTTTGCTAAAAGAGGGTTTTCTGTAAGGCTTCCTTTTGGCTGGAGTGGCTGTAGACTTTGACAATCTATCTAAGGTAGAACTGTCAGCATCTAACTTGTCAGCCTTTTCCTGCCAGTTCTTGCCGAAGAGATTCTCCCCCGTGTAAGGAATGTTGCCTAACTTGTCCTGTACCCAAGTCTCCAAGTCTGATGCCTGAAGCCAGGCAATCCGTCGTGCGCCAATGGCAATAGCAGAGGTTCTGCTGATGTATTCGAAGCAGTCAAAGGCTGCACGATTAACTAACTTGGAGACATCCTGAGCATGCTTAACTAGAGCAAGAAAATCTTGTCTCTTGTCATCTGGGAGAAATGGGCTCATAAGTTCCAAGTCTCCTGTGACTTCCTTGAGGAACATTCCCATATATAGGATATATGAAGTGATCCTAGCTGAAAGCATGGAAACTTGAAAAGTTCTGCGCCCAAAAGCATCGAGTCCTGCATTCACAACCTGGAAGGATTGGATGCATGCCTCTTTGCACTTTTCATCCTACGCATGGCTGATTCCACTACCATTGAATGGTGTGGCAGCTGAGTTTTCTGAAATCCAGGACATGGTGGAACTCGATACATAGTATCAAGTCTCCTAGAGTGAGGAGAAGTAATCAGAGGTGTCTCCCACATTCTCAGCATCAAACTATGCAGAATTTCATGGGTAGGCAGAGTGGCTGCCTCCTTAGGAGCTTTAGGATATTGGAGAATTTCCAATTCCTTTGCTCTGGGTTCCTCCTCAGGAGCTACTGTGATTGAAAGACCTTTGGCCATATCACGGATGAAATCCTGAAATGACATGTCCTCTGGAGGTGACATTCTGCGTTGGGGAGAAGAGTGATCTTCTAGGAGAAACCCTCTAGTGCCAGCAAAATTGTCAGAGTCTTCGCAATCAGAGGAATCGAAGTATTCCTGACCCCGATGCTCCTGCAAAGCACGATCCCGGTACCGATCGAAGTCGGTACCGAGCTGACCTGGTACCGCTTTGTCAATTCCTGCCAGAGATGGCATGGGAAGAGTTCCCACCGGAGCCGGTACCATCGGTACCAGCATCGGTGTCGATGTCAGTACCAGTGCCTGTGGGCCCACCGGTACCATAGCTAAAAGAAGAGCTGCGATGCTGCGCTCGATATCAAGGAACCTCTGGTCTATCGACGCTGCCGATGCCTGGGTGTCGGTACCGGTAAGGACGGCCGGAACCCCTGAGCATGGCACAGGTAGTTCTTGCGAGGCTGAGGCCTTGAGAACATCCTGAAGCCCCATCGATGCTTTGGAAGCCGAAGCCTCCCGCCGGGGCTGTTTTGCTGGTGTGGTTCCCTCAAGGGCAATGCCAATGGCCTCTCAATGCTTAGCAGGAGAGCCTTTGAGGACCGGCTTTTATGTTTAGTTACCTGAGATCCATGGGAGGAAGAAGAGGCCCTTGACGATGTTGATGTAATGGATCTGACATCTGAATAAAAGAGAGTACCGAGTTTTGCAGCCCGGTTCTGTCTTCCTCTTTTAGTCATCCCCATACAGGAGAGACATTCAGTTGGAGAATGTTCAGGTCCTAAACATTTCAGACACCAATCATGAGTGTCAGTGACGGAAATGGTACCGCCACACTTAGTACATTTTTTAAAACCACTAGTTGGCTTTTCCATGTTTTAGGAAGATGGGGCCTAGTGCCCAAAATGGTGCCTAGCACCAAAGAGAAAATTTTCTGAAAAGAAAACAGTCTAAAGCCTAAGTTGTTTTTTTGGGGGGTTTTTATGAAAAGAAAAGAACCGGCGGTATCGGTAGGCGTCGTGCGGTAGGCAAACGTGACCACAAGAATAGACATTTAAAGACGGAATTTTCTGCGGTGACAGGGAATAGATCCTGTCGGCTCCACGGAAAACAAAGAACTGAAGAGGGACAGTTGGAAAGGCGGGAAGGCAGCACGCATGTGCTGAGGGATGCTCCCAAAAGCGTTCCTATTGGACGCTGGGGAGCGTTCCCGCACAGGCTCCGTCGGTACCGACGATACCCATATGTGGGGACTACATTCCTGCTTGTTCCTGGAGATAAGACTAATTCAGTTCAAGTACAATAGATAAAGAAGTGCAGACACTAGTGCATCAATGGGATTGAGGTTAGCTCGTGAGCACCATGATCCAAATCTGCACCATTTGAATGAGTAGGCCTCTCTGGTGGAAGGTTTCCTGGAAGCTAGGAGAATTTTTTTTACTTCTTGAGGAAGGTAGATATGCTGGAGCATCACCCCTTCAGCAGCCAGTCGGACAGAGATTTCAGATCGGGATGCAAAACTGTCCCTTTGTCCTGGGATAGAAGAGCCGGATTGCAACCCAGACGGATTGGTTGCGTCTGTTGCAGTCAAAGTAGAAGGGGAAACCAGGGTTGACAGGGCCAGAAGGGGGCTACGAGAATCATAGTGCCTCCGTCGAGCTGGAGCTTGAAAAGGGTCTTCAGTATTAGGGGTGTGGGGGGGAAAATGCATAAAGCAGTCTCTGACCCCAATGTAGGTGAAAAGCATAGTTTGCTTGGCTTAGCCTGGACAAAACTCTGGAACAGAACTGCAGGAGTTTGCTGTTCTGTGGAGTGGCAAAGAGGTCAATGACTGGTGTTCCCCAGGCTTTGAAGATCTGTGCCACTGTGCAAGGGTTTAGACTCCACTTGTGTGGATGGAGGATCTGACTGAGTTTGTCCACACAGTGATTTTGATCGCCAGGAATATACACTGCACAAAGGTGTATGTGGTGAGAGATGGCAAAGTTCCACAGGCAACAGGCAGAGAGAAGTGAGTCTGTTCTGCCTTGCTTGTTCACATAGAACATTGCCACCTGGTTGTCTGTCCTGATGAGCACCTGGCTGATTGCAAGGTGGTGCTGAAACACCTGCAGAGCCATTCATGATTGCCCAAAGTTCCAACAAAAGTTAATCTGTAAGGATGACTCCCGAGTCATCCACAGGCCTTGTGTAGACACAGACTCCAGGTGAGTTCCCCAACCAGATTTGGATGCATCCATGGTCAGGGTGTGTTGAGGTTGAAGCATCTGAAAAGGTGACCCTCTCAGCAGGTTTGCTAAGGTGCACCATCATAGGAGGGATTGGACTAGTGAGTGGGTGATCTGAATGTTGTCACGTAGGTGTCCTGTGGATTGTGTCCATTGGGATACTAGGGTCCTTTGTGCTAGGCGCATATGTAGTCTTGCATATGGCACCATGTTCACTGTGGATGCCATGTGGCCTAAGAGACGAGCTGTTGAGCTCGTCTGTTGACGCATGTGGGTGACTAGAGTTATTAGTCAGTGCATATGGTCTAGTGGTAGAAAGGCTCTGGATAGCTGAGTGTCTAGCACTGCTCCCATGAACTCCAATCTTTGAGTTGGGGTTAGTTGGAATTTTGGGAAAATTTACAAATCCCAGGTGTTGCGGTGTTGCAGTGTTGCGAGGGTGGTTTGGAGTGAAGTGCAGAGTTCTCCTGGAGAGTCTGCCTTTATCAACCAATCATCTAAGTAAGGGAAGACAAAGATCCCCTTGCCTCGCAGGTATGCTGCTACTACTAACATGCATTTTGTGTACACCCTAGGAACTGATGCTAGGCCGAAGGGGAGGGACTCTATACTGGTACTGGGTCCCTTGAAAGGCAAAGCAAAGGTATTTCCTAGTGTGTCCTGGATATATCAGGATATTGGTGTATGCATCTTTGAGATCCAGGGAACATAGCCAGTCTTGTTCCTGCAAATAGGGTAGGAGAGTTCTGAGGGAAATCATTTTGAACTTCTCCTTGACCAGGAATTTGTTGAGATTTCAGAGGTTGAGGATAGGCCTGTATTCTCCTTCGATATGAGGAAGTAAGAAGAGTAGAAGCCCTTGTGAAGTTCTGGTTGAGGAACCTCCTCTATGAGACCTTGGGTGAGCAGGTTGGAGATTTGCTCTTTGAGTAGAGACCTGTGGATAGGCTGAAGAGGATATTTGCCTCTGAAGTGAGGTGGAGGGAGTTGTTTGAAGTTTAATTGATACCCTTCCTGAACGATGTTTAGGGTCCACTGATCTGAGGTGATCATTTGCCACTGGTTGGCAAAGAAAGCAGACCTGCTATTTTTTGTTGGATTGGGCCTTTGCAGGGGCAAAATGACCATGCTCCCCAGGACGAAGTCAAAAGCTGGGTGTTGCTTGTGGCTAAGCTGCTGGCTGTTTAGCAGTTCTGGGCTTCTTAGCAGGCTTAGGCCTCTGTTGCTTGCCCTGGGGCTGGTAAGATGGTTGTGAATAAGAGGGGTAGAACCTCTTCTTTTTAGAATAGAAAGGCTTTTTTGTTGCTGGTTTCTTCTTTGAGAGGTCAGCAGTCTTTCTGGAGAGCCTCTTCAGAGTGATATCATCAGTTTCAAGCTCTCCAGTCTTTTCTCTCCAGTTTTTACCAAAGAGATTTTCCCCAGTGCAGGGGATGTTTCCCAGTTTGTCCTGGATCCATTGTTCTAGGTCCAAGACCTGTAACCATGCTAATCTTCGAGCATTGATTGCAATAGCTAATGCTCTGCTGGTGGATTTGAATGCATCAAAGGCTGCTCTGTTCACAAACAGACATTCTGGCTGTTTCTGAGGACTATCTCAAAAGCTGCCTTCTCCTCTGGTATGAAGGAAAGGAAGGCTTCCCAATCCTTATTGATTTCCTTAAGGAACGTTCCCATATATAAAAAAGTGGATGAATTAATTCTACTTGCCAGCATGGAGACTTAAAAGGAACGTCGAGCAAAGGAATAGAGGCTTGATTCCGTGCCTGGGGGTATCAACATATGTGTTTTACCATTTGATGCAGCACATCATTGATTCTACTACCACTGAGTGATGTTGTAGCTGTCTCTTTCGAAAGCTTGGGACCTCTGGCACTCTATAAATGGTATCAAGGCATTTGCTCATCTGTTGATCTGGGCGAGACAGTAAGCGGGGTCTCCCACATGCGAAGCTTCAGGTTATGTAGGATCTTATGAATTGGTAAGATCATTGCCTCTTTCGGGGCCGTGGAGTACTGGAGAATCTCCAGTCCTCCACCCAGGGCTCTGGTTCTGCTGTGGCTGGCATTGATAGACCTGCCACCATATCCCAAATAAATTCCTGGAAGGACATGTCTTGGGGGGGGGGGTTTCAGCAGGAGGTGGTACTTGGAGGAGACTGCTCTGATGCCAATGCCATATCCAGCAGGTCCTCAGAATAGAGGGGCCGATGGTATGAATCTGAGGCCTCAGAATCTGAACTCAGTGAGTGTTGTCTGTGCCAATGACCATGTGAATGGTCCTCCTGGTACCGGTCCAGCTCAATGTCCTCCCCTTGCTGCCTTAGCAATGGTGCCATATCTGGTATCAACCAAGTTGACAGGGCTCCCAACACTGGTCCCAGCAGTGGAGCGAAGGTATGGGGAATGGGGACATCAGATAGATATCCCGGTTCAGATATCGAATGTCCGATACCGCTTCCACCCTTGGTACTAATGTAGATACCGATGAAAGTGGTCCTGGAGTCATCGGTGTTTGGGGCACAGAAGCTGCTAGGAGAGCTGCTAAGGTTTTCTCGATGGATAGCATACACTGATCCAATGAGACTGCCGGTGTCTGGATCAGAGACAGAATGGGGCTTGCAGCCACCATACCAGAACACGGCACCAGGGCTCTACCAAGGTCGATGCCTCAGAGGCCTCCCGGTTCCCCACAGAGGATTTGGAGGATACGTTCTTCCACTGGTGACAATCGGCTTGACGGCCAGTGTCAGAGGATGTCTTCGGGGAGTCTCTGTATTTGGAACAGGACCTCTCCCTCTATGTCTCTTTGGAATCGTTGGATGAATCTTGAGGCCCCTTGGGATCCCGTGGGGATCCCAAAATTTTCTTCCTCAGAGTCTGAACTATGTTTTGAGGTCTTGGATACCTTTGAAGCTGAAAACATCTGGGAGGATGTCGATGCCAAAGAGACTGAATCCAATGGAAAAGGTTCCAACAGCTTTCTGTTGTGGTTTCCTCAACCTCTCTTGGTCATTTGCTTATAGAGGGAACAAGTATCTGGTCATGTTCAGGACAGAGATGACACTTGAGGCACCAGTCTTGTGTGTTAGTTACTGAAATTGTGTGGAAGCACTTGGTGCATTTTTTAAAACTGCTAGGGTTTTTCTCCATGGAGAGGATAGGCCTGAGGCCTGCGAGAGGCATGAGGACCTTGGAGAAAAAATAAAAAAAACAAAAGGAGGGTACCATCTAAAAACCTATCTGTTCTCCTCTGCTTTTGACCTCCCTGCTGCCTCCCTCCCATGTGACCCGTTCGGTGTTGTCCATCTCTCTCGTCTGGTCTGTTTGAACGCGCTGCTTCCTGTCCTGTCTCATATTGTAATTTCTTTTCCCTTTAAGAACAGAAGATATGCCATACTGGGTCAGACCAAGGTCCATCAAGCCCAGTATCCTGTTTCCAACAGTGGCCAATCTAGGTCATACATACCTAGCAGTTTCCCCAAAAGACACAGGTTCCACAATGCTTGTACTGGGTCAAGCATTGATATCCTGGGTCCCTTCTTAATAATGGTTTATGGACCTTTCCTCCAGGAACTTGTCCAAACCTTTTTTAAACCCAGCTACACTAACAGCCTTTACTACATCCTCCGGTAACAAATTCCAGAGTTTGATTACACGTTAAGTGAAGAAATATTTTCTTTTATTAGTCTTAAATAGTTTACCCTGTAGCTTCATTGCATGTCCCCTAGTCTTTCTATATTCGGGTAACGTAAACAATCGATCTACATTTACCCGTTCCACTCCGTTCATTAATTTATAGACTTCTATCATATCTCCCCTCGGCCGTCTCTTTTCCAGGTTAAAGAGCCCTAACCTTTTTACCCTTTCTTCATAGGAGTATCCTTCCATCCACTTTACCATTTTGGTGGCTCTTCTCTGAACCTTTTCTAATAACGCTATATCCTTTTTAAGATAAGGCGACCAGAATTGCACACAATATTCAAGGTGCGGTCTCACCATGGAACGATATAGAGGCATTATAATATCTTTTGTTTTATTTTCCATTCCTTTCCTTATGATACCTAGCATTCTATTTACTCTCTTGGCCGCTGCACACTGGGCCGAGGTTTTTAACATGCTATCCACAATGACGCCTAAATCTTTTTCCTGGGTGGTGGTTCCTAATGTGGAACCCTGCATTGTGTAACCGTAGTTTGGGTTGTTCTTCCCTAGGTGCATAACTTTGCACTTGTCCACATTAAATTTCATCTGCCATTTTGATGCCCAGTCTTCCAAATTATCAAGATCCTCTTGCAATTTTCCACAATCCTCTTGGGTTTTAACAACTTTAAATAGTTTTGTGTCGTCTGCAAATTTGATAACCTCATTCGTTATTCCACTTTCCAGGTCATTTATGAATATGTCAAAAAGCAGCAGACCCAGCACAGATCCCTGGGTACACCACTATTCACCTTTCTCCATTGGAAAAATTGGCCATTTAGCCCAACCCTCTGCTTTCTATCTTTTAACCAGTTCCTGATCCACAGTAGTACACTGCCTCCTATCCCATGACTCTTTAGTTTTGCCAAAAGTCTCTGATGAGGGACCTTGTCAAAGGCTTTCTGAAAGTCCAGATACACTATATCAACCGACTCACCTTTGTCCACCTGTTTATTCACACTTTCAAAAAAACCTAACATATTAGTAAGACAAGATCTTCCTTGTCTAAAGCCATGTTGGCTGTCTCCCATTAGGCCATGACTATCTACATGCTGAGTAATTTTATTCTTTATGATGGTTTCTACCATTTTTCCCAGTACTGATGTCAGGCTCACCGGTCTGTAGTTTCCCGGATCACCCCTGGAACCCTTTTTAAAAAGTGGTGTTACAATGGCGATCCTCCAATCTTCAGGTATTACAGATGATTTTAATGATAGTTCACAGATTACTAATAGCAAGTCTGCAATCTCATATTTCAGTTCTTTCAACACCCTTGGATGTATACCATCCGGCCCAGGTGATTTGCTACTCTTCAGTTTATCTAATAGTTGTAATACATCTTCCCAATGTATCGATATTTCCTTCAATTCTTCCACACCTTTAAATACCACTTCAGTCATGGGTAACATCCCTACATCTTCCTCAGTAAAGACCGAAGCAAAGAATTCATTCAGTCTCTCCGCTATCGCCTTGTCGCCTCTTAGTGCCCCTTTAACTCCTCTATCATCTAATGGTCCAACTGACTCTCACAGGTTTTTTGCTACGAATTTACTTGAAAAAAATCTTTATTTTGCGTTTTTGCTTCCGCAGCTAGCTTCTTCTCAAATTCTCCCTTTGCCTGCTTTATCAATGCCTTGCATTTGACTTGCCAGTGCTTGTGCCGTTTCCAGGTTTCGTCGTTTGGCTCTTTTTTCCATTTCCTGAAAGATGCTTTTTTGGCAACAGCCTCTCTGACCTCACCTTTAAACCATGCTGGCAGTTTTTTGGACTTCCTTCCACTTTTCTTAAAGCATGGAATACAGCTGGTCTGGGCTTCCAAGATAGTATTTTTCAACACTCAAGCTTGATGTAAGTCTTTAACCGTTGCAACTGCTCCTTTTAGTTTTTTCTTAACTATTTTCCTCATTTTATCATAGTCTCCCTTTCGAAAGTTAAAAGGTAGTACTTGTGGATTTCCTTACTATCCCTCCTCCACTAATTAAATCAAAGGCGATCATGCTATGATCATTATTGCCAAGTGGCCCCAACACCCTTATCTCTTGCACTAGATCTGGTGTTCCACTAAGGACTAGGTCTAATATGGCTTCCCCTCTTGTCGGTTCTTGAACCAGCTGCTCCAAGAAGCAGTCATTTATGTCATCTAGGAACTTTATCTCCCTAGCATGTCCTGCCGCGACACTGACGCAGTCGATACCGGTGTAATTGAAATCACCCATTATTATTACTGCGCTGTAACTTCTGTTAGCTTCCTTGATTTCTTTGAGCATTTCATCATCCATTTGTTCATTCTGGCCAGGTGGTCGATAGTACACCCCCACTGCCATCGTCTTCCCCTTTTTACATGGAATTTCAATCCATAGAGATTCTACAGCAAATTTTGTTTCCTGCAAAACTTTAATCCTTTCTGACTCAATGCCCTCTCTAACATAGAGCGCAACCCCTCCACCAAATTTGATCAGCTCTATCATTATGATATAGTTTGTACCCAGGTATCAGTGTCCCACTGGTTGTCCCCTTTGCGGCCTTTGGCCCTCTGTTATATTGATTCTACACAGTTTTGACGTTATGAAGGGCGGTATATCAAATGTAACATACATACCGGAATCTGTTATGCCTTCCTGTCTTCACTCTGGAATTGTGTAAGTACTATTCCGAGAAAACGTTTTCTGCAGCGATAGGAAAAAGATCTTGATGGCTCCACAAAAGAGAACTGAGGAGAGGGAGTTAGAAGAGCGGGAAGGCAGTCATGCAGGCGCAGTGGAGTGCTTCCAAAGGCTTCTTTATAGGACACTGAGGAGCGTTCCTACGCAGGCTCCGTTGGTACCAATGTCACCATGTGAAGACTACATTCCTGCTTGTTCCTGGAGTGGGATCTCAAAAAGTTGGAGAAAGACCTGGGCGAGTCCCATCCTCAGAGTGTGCCATTTTTTCTTGAAAGGAAGGTTGCTCTTGGAATAAGCGATCACCAGCACCAACCATTTCAGTCACTGAATCACAAGAGTTCTTCTCTAGCATAGGAAATCATACCAGATCAGCCAATCATTCAGGAAAGTGTGAACTCTGATCCCCTGCTTGCACAGGATCACCACCATTACCACCAATACTAATTTCTTGTAAACGTTTTATATTCTTCTATGAAAGGCGGTAAAGCAAGTTCTGCAATAACACATCTGCCTTCTCCATTATAAATGAATCTCCTTACAAGAGCATCTCCTACTCAAGATTCATACAATACATGGCAAGAGGCTCTCTTCCTTCCTCAGCAGAAAATAAAACCACATACAAATGCCTTTGGATGCCTGATGCTTATGGAGGCCTCAAAAGCTACCACAGCTACACCATTTCATTACCTCCTAAAAAAGAAGAACAGCAGCTTCCTATGTGACAGATTCCAATTACCATTTAGCCTATATCCAGAAAAACTGATGAGGTATAAAGTCCAAATAGCATGAGGTTTCAATAAGGTCTAGAGCAGGGGTGTCCAACCCTGTCCTGGAGGGCCGCAATCCTGGCAGGTTTTTGGGATAGCCCTAATGAATATGCATGAGATATATATATGCATTAGAGATATCCTGCCAACCTGACTGGTTTGTGGCCCTCCAGGACTGGATTTGGAGACCCCTGCCTTACACCTCTGTCTGTTAAGATTGTGAGTGGGCAAGGTACAGATGTCCTAGACATCAAAAGGGTAGACAGAGTTTGTCACATCCCTCCTCGATTCTCACTACCACCAAAACATTGTCTAATAGAATCCTTTGTTTTATTTTCTATTCCTTTCCTTATAATACCTAGCATTCTATTTGCTCTCTTGTCTTTCTTCCATTTTCTGGCAAACTGTATCATCTAATCAAATATATCCTTTGTGGCATAATAGCAGCAGTGCATTATCTATTTTCTTTCCCTTCAGGAGTCCACCTAACGTATTTTAGTCCTCAGCTTTTTTTTTTTTTTTTTTTAAATTAGTTTGTGGTTTGGTGAAGAGATGTTAACTGTTTGACCTGCTGCAATGGATCCATAAACAAGTTCACCATGGCCCTATAGCTGCATCAGGGATGCTATCTTCTCCTTAAAGTATTGAACTCTTACCATGGTTAGCCCTAGAACATAAGCTATGGGTAGGCACATTTTTATTTTAACGGTTGTGCAGCCAGTGTGTATCCTTTTTCCTTCCTACCATACTTTTTATCGTAGTTTTACCTTGCTGAGATTTGGTATAGACTTTATACAAAGGGTCACCATGTGAGGGTACTCAGCAAGACGCGACAAGCAAAATTCCCTCCCCCTCCAATCTCTCCTGTATACTCTTTCATATAGACATTAATAAAACAAGATATTACAAGGAAAGACATGTGTGTGTGTGTGTGTGTGTGTGTAGGACATCCATACAGGAAAGAACCTTGTAAACATAAGGAGAGGCCTGACAATCATCCAGCAATCACTATCATAGCTCACAGTCTTTAGAATTTCAATAGGACATGTCTAGAGTAATAGATCAATAGCTAGGTAGCTAAATCTCTTCTGTACAGGTCAGCAATGTGCAAACTACAACCTGGGAGCCACATATGACCAACCTGATCTTTAATCTGATCTTCAAACAATTTCTAAAAACATCAAAAGATCCAGACAGCACATTGGATTGAAGGAGACTTCCACATTGAGGATAGCAGCACAATTTCTCTGTTCCAGCTCTTACTAAATCTGGAATAGGAGGGCAGAAATGTATATGTGAAGCCCCAATTTTCCAGTGCTAACAAAGCCAACCATGTCACCATTATTCAGCACCCCTAGCTTCCCTGGTCTTATACCACATCAGTCACAAGCTCCTTACTTTTACTCATGAAGCACTCCATAATAAATTTAAAAAAAACCCACCACAAATACACACCACACACTCTCACCACCTTTCAGCTCTCATTATTTTATAGAGCTACACTACTACTGTTAATTTGCATAGCCTTATAAGGAGTATACAGTGCTATACAGCAGAGTGTGGTATGATATGGAGTCAAAAGCAGCACTGATGTCCAGGAATATCATAAGGAATCCTTGATGAGGCTAATCCAAACCTCTGATTAGTGTGTCAGAGTGCTGGAGAGAGTGTCTACTCTATGCTGTGGGCAGAAGCCGTGTTTATGGGGATCTGGAGGGGCATGGATATCAACATGTTCTTGGAGTTGATGCTGTACTATCTTTTTGATTATTTTGGATAGGACTGGGATGCTGGCAATTGGTCGATAAGAACAGGGGTCGGCTGGATCCAAAGATGATTTCTTCAAAGTGAGCCATGGTCTATGGGTTGAGTTGATCTTGAGAGTTAGTGAAGTATGTTTATGTAGGGTCACTGGATAGGGAGGACACAATGGAGAATAATTCTCTGGGATGGTTGAGAGCTTTCATGTAGATATTGGAGTAGCATTCCTTTTGGCAATTTTTGATGATTGCTGTATTCGAGTTGCCTGGAGATGTATTGTTGCTTGATGGATGTATCTTCTTTCGTCCAATAGTAGTAAGATTGCAAGAGTATCAGGGCAGGTTTGGAGCATTACGAGGAGTCATCGTAGAGAATCATGGACTGAACATAGCTGCTTTGTTAATTAGTGTGTTCCAGGAGTGGATGAGATTGTCCAAGTCATTTATGCCACATTCAATAAGCAGGGAGACATTGTCAAGAAAGGTGTGCATGTTGAATGCTTTAAATATGCAATTTTGTTGCTGTTGTCAGGGGAGGTGTGGCATCTGGATACTGGCTGGTAGTATGAGTGAGATCATTGCATGGTCTGACCAGGGCACTGGGTCAATCTGGGTGTTAAGGTCAGTTGTGGGCAGACCTTTAGGTGCAAATACGAAGTCTAGGGTTGCACCTTTAGAGTTTATGGGTGCATTAATGATCTGTTTGTGTTAAAGGGCTTCCATAGTGTTCATGAATGCACTTGCTTGCTTCTTGGATGTGGATGGGAGGTTGGAGGTCTCCCCATAGGAAGATGAGTTTATTAGATGTATGTGTGCAAGCTTCCTCCAGTAGGTCTCTGCGATATGTCAAGCAGATGGTGTGGTCATGATTGGAGATAGTGAGGAAGTCTGTTTGTAGGGATTGTGAGTTAACCATGGTAAAATTTAGATGCTCCTTTGCTAATATTAAAAGCTGTCCTCTTCTTTTGTCAGCTTTGGGGCAGCTGAAAAGCTTGTAGTTTGGGGGGGGGGGCACGCAGCAGCAATTGATTGAGGAGTACATTGTCGGTGTTTCAGATCCAGCTTTCTGTAATGCACTTAAGGTCAGTGTTGGTGAGTTGCATGTAGTCTGCTATTGTTTGAGTGTTGTTGCGGATTGAGTGGGGTTTATCAGAGAACATTTGATTGGGTGACGAGGGCACTTCTGTCTGATATCTGGATTCTGAAGCTGAGTGGTGTTGATTTGTAGAAATCTGCATGTTAGTTTTGTGTGCTGCACTTTGAGGCATGAGATTGTGGTTAGGGGCTTTGTTCTGTAAAGAATTGGCATGCTGGTGCTGTGTATAGTTATCACATGTGCGGTCATTAGCAGAAAAATCAGTATATCACCACCATCTAGGGTAAGAGATTTTGTGGTATGTTGAGCTAGGCAGTTGTTGGTTTACCAGGGAGGATTTTGTTGTAGATGTTCCTGTGTTGTTTGGTTTAACTTGGGGTGTTTAGCATGCTTGGCGTAGGTTGGAGAGGCAGGTTCAGTGTTTGACACAATTTGTGAATAGTTTGCTTACTTGTGTATTCTTTTGACGGTTGAGAAGTGATATATGCTGTCTCACACCTGGTTCATGCCAAAAGGCCCTCAGGCACAGGCTCGCATTGAGTGTGCTGGAAAGTTGAGTGTGCTGGAAAGTTGCGTGTGCTGGTCCAGACCCTGCCTGGTCTCTGCGATGGGGAAGGAGACTCCTGTGTCCCACACTCCTTGCTGTTGATGCCGATTGGGCTTTGTCTGGTTGCACATTGATCTACCTTGGGAGTGTGAAAAAAAGTCTAGAGGGGGCCATATCTAGGATCAATATCTCCAGATGATAGGAGGCAGTACAACTAGGGCAAGGTTCTCTCAGTGAGAAGAGATGGCCAAATATGAGGAAGAAAAATGGTGAAGCTTGAGGGTAAATAAAAGGTAGAAGATAAAATGGTAGGGGAGATGGGAATGGCAAGGAGTGGGTGATAAGGAGTAGGTGCGTGGAATTGTTGAAATGAGGGGAAAAGATCAGGAAGAGAGTTAACATCAGGAACAAAATGATATGGAGCCATAGGAATCTGAGAGGTGGAGAAGCAGGAGAGAAGTCCTAGTGGTTCAGGTGCACCCAAGTAATTATGTCAATGAGCAGAGGGCGGTTATGAAAGATAGGTAAGCCAGGGGTGGGTGGGTGGATATGAAAAGTGTTCAGAAGTGAGAGGCAGTAACGGAATTGTAGAGAGCAGAAGCTGGGTAAAAGGACAGACAGAATATTGACACACAGAAATATTTAAACAAATTAGCAAGCTATATTCTAAAAAGGCACAAGAAAATGTCTCAAAGCAGCATAAAAGTTAGAGGCGGCTTACAAGAATGGTGCTCTCACCAAGCAGGAAACCTCCAAATGGAAGATCAGGAGATTGTATGCTCAAGGAAGTAAACTTCTGAACAAAGCCCCACCAGGAGAGAGGGGTTGGTCAAGTACAGAAGGGCCTCCCCACGCTGTCTATGTTGCCTTCATGTTAAGATTGTTCATAACACCTCCCAACAAAGCTAAATTTGAATCCATCCTAAATTCAGCTCTTTTTTGTAGTCCCTTCCTTGTGCAATGGTCTTCCTTCTCACATTCATCTGGAGCCCACTTACACAAAATGTAACCTTTCTGAAAACCTTTGTTTGAGCAAGCATTTGGAATCAAGCTGTGCCCTGGGACTACCCCGATGTGCCTACATGAAAACTTTTCTATTTACTTTTATTTTGAAAATTGGAGTTCTCTGCTTCACACCTATTATTTTAATTGAATTTATGAACTGCTCTATGAGGTTCTCACCTACCCAGATGAACATAGTCACAGCCACCATGGACTTCTGGTGACATCATTGAAATAGATGGCTTCCTAATCTTGTAGCTCAAGAGCCCCATGCATAGCCAGATCAGCTGTGAAAGAGTGTAGCTGAGGGGTTATGGCTAACAGTGAAATACCAGAAATTCTAACATTTCTTCTTGCTTGATTTTCAAGTTCTTCTACTTATTTAACTGTGGTTTTATTTTTCTTTATACTGCCTTATCTGGTAATCAAGGTGGCTTACAAAGAACAGGAACTTAACAGGTTTACATAGAACTTTGAGATATTTAACAGCAATAGCGTAGTAATAGTTACAACTTATATACCAAAGGTCCAGATTCTCCACCTGCAATTCCTCCATAGTTTAACCATAGTCAAAGTCACGGACTCCCATACGCCAACCACTGTTCAGTTTTCTTCAAAGATGCACCTAGCTCTGTTATCTCCATTTAATTTCCTTTACAGCATCTTTAATTTTCCCTTTTACTTATATTTCTATTAAGTTCTGTTATCCAGTGCAGCATGTCAGTCTTTGTAAGGTGTATTCTCTTCCAACCCAAGTAGGTCACCATTCTCCTCCTTGGATGTGCCGTCAAAGGTTTGAAAGCACATGGAAGGCCGAGCTTTGTGGCATCTTCACTACTGCCTTCCTCCTGGCTGGTGCTCCAGACCAGTGCTTGGAACTCTTGTTATGCCATTTGAAGAAAACTGAACAGTGGTTGGCGTATGTGAGTCCGTGACTTTGACTATGGTTAAACTATGGAGGAATTGCAGGTGGAGAATCTGGACCTTTGGTATATAAGTTGTAACTATTACTACGCTATTGCTGTTAACAGGTTTACATAGAACATTGAGATATTTAAGTTCCTGTTCTTTGTAAGCCACCTTGATTCCCAGATAAGGCAGTATAAAGAAAAATAAAACCACAGTTAAAAGGTAGAAGAACTTGAAAATCAAGCAAGAAGAAATGTTAGAATTAGGGGTGTACCAGAGAGCAGCAAGTACACCAATACAGCAGCAATGGTGCTAAAAATTCATAAAAAGATGTTTATAGTGGAGGGAGCCTGGACTATGTTTGCTAAGGAGGGATTTCAACATGGTGAGTGTCAAAGCCTGACTATGCAGCAAAGACTGACAGAATTTTGCTGGCAACAGGAGAAGGGGAAACATTACAGATTGACAAATCAAGAGGAGCTGGCATGTGGAGAGGAAAAAAGTCAGGGGATGCCACAAAGAAGAATGGAACAAGAGTCTATGATGCTAGACTTAGAGAGAAGTAGTTTTTGATTAGGTTTTGACTTATGGCTCCATAATCAGCAAGCAATGTTTCAATTCTACTGGTTTTGGCTATAGACTAATGAGAAGGGGTGATTTGAAAGGGGTAGAGAGTTTGAGATAAGGCTAAGGAAAGCCCCTTTGGTGTTTTTCTTTCCACAATTTTGGAGGGGAGAGGGTGACGACTATAAGGGTATTGTGAAGTGGGTGGATGTGAGAGGTGACAATGGCAAGGTATGGCTGAAAGCGTAGGAAGATGAGGGCAAAGGGATGCAGAGCCGTGGAAGGGGAGGATGGAGTTCCGAAAAGGTGGAAATCTGGTATGATGTTGGGTGGTGGAAGTTGAGGTTGTGATTGTGGGTGATATGGAGAACGACTAAGACAAGAAGCAGAGTAGTTGTGCTTGGTTGAGGAGGGTAGCTGGCTCTGTTGGTTGGTCTGGAAGGCCTTGGGGAGAGAGAATGCAGCTGGGATTGGAAGGGCCATCAAGGCGGGAAAGTATGTGGCAGAATGGAGGGATGGGGTTTCGTTTGGCTATGTGTATGTGGACTTTGGTTCTTAATGCAGAGTTTCATGCTAGAGTTAGTTAGGGGACATGGGAAAGTTAAGAATTTTAAGTCTCAGTGTGACAGGTTTAAAATTTGCATTAATTTTTTTTTTAAACTTTAATAAAATTCTGTGGTTAAATGTGGATATAGGATTTATACAGGAAACATTTTTTGATTAAACATGAAGGGTCACTGAATCATCCCAAATTCAGAAGAGTGCTTTTGACTTCAAATGGACTGGAGCAGAAAAAGGGAGAGGTAGAAGTGATTCTATCAAAAGATTTGGGGGGGGGGAGGGGGAGGGGGCGAGAACATATGCAGGTTATGCTAAAGCAGAAGTACTCAAATCCAGTCCTGGAGGGCCGCAAACCAGTCAGGTTTTCGGGATATCCCTAATGAATATGCATGAAACAGATTCAAATACAATGGAGGCAGTGCATGCACTAATCACCTTTTTTTTTCTACTGGCTAGTCTCCTCCCTGTGCATCCAAGCATCCTTCTGGCTTTAGCCCCCCCCCCCCCCCCTCAACGTCTTCAAAAACAATCAACCCCCAGGTCATGCTCTTCTTTGGTTACCAGCCTTTGATAGGGTGCTCTGGACCTACATGTTTGCTGCCTTGAAACAAATGGGGATTAATGAGAAAATATTGCAGGTGATTCAAGGATCTATACAGCTCACCAGAGGCTTGTTAAAATGTAAATACGCACTGCACAGAAGTTTGAATTAAGGAGAGGGTTCTATCAATGTTGCCCCATTATCTCCATTGTGTGTATTAGCAATGGAGCCATTGGCCTGTAGGGTCAGAGAACCAGAAAACTGAGGGGGCTCTAGTTGGGCATAAGCAGTATAAAAAGTATTTTATGTTCAAACATTCTGTTCACCTTGGAACTGGAAAGATTTGTGGGGTTGTGTTGCAGGGTTTAGGGCTAATATGGGAAAACTGGACCTCAAATATTTGCAGGCTGTAACAGTAAGGAATAGTGTGAATATTACTGTGGACCAGACTAGATTGAAGTAAACTGAATCCTTCTCTGAGTGCACCTTTAAGGAGTTGGATCATTGGTCAAATTGCAGGTGTCTTGTATAGGTAGAATAGTGACCGTTAAGATGATCCTGTAGGGATTCCTATAGCTGTTTGTTGCATTGCCAATCCAATTACCATGGTAGTTCTTTAAGAAGCTTCAAAGAAGGGAACTGTTTGAATTATATATGGGGGTACAGGGGGGGGGGGGACCAAGAACAAGAGTGGCCAGACAGGTAACGCACCAATGTAAATAGTATTATGAAGCTGCCCAATTAAAAGCTATCCTGAATTGGGCCATTGGTATGGATAAGCCATGGGTACAGATAGAATAGGAAAGTGTTAGACGTGCTCCTCTATGGTACCAGTTATGGATTTATAAGCCCCGAGGTGGGGGGACAGATGGGAGGAGTGGGTGGTGAAAAAGGATAGTGATAGATGCCACTACATTAAAACAAGGAATTTGCCCCAGGTATGTTGGTGATACATTTGCAAGATGGGAATAGATGGGGCTGTGATGTGTAGGGGACGTTTTTGGAGGATGGGGCTTATGTCAGATCAAAAGCTTCAGGCAGAATATGAGATTGGGGATGGGGCTTACTACCAGTATTTTCAGGTAAAGCACTTGTTTGCTTCTCAGGCAGCCCACTCAGAGGTTATTACCAGTGAAAGATTCAGTAGAAATACAAGGTGGTGGTTGCTAAGTGCTGTCGAGTCTGTCGACTCGTGGTGACCTTCTGGATAGCTGTCCTAAACTGTGTTCAGTCTTCAGTCAGGTGGCTCATCGGGTGACTATATTTAATCATTAACTGATGAGAGTGTAGGTAAAATAAGTGGGGTTACCAAGTGAGATGGGAGAGAATCTGGAGACACAGTGGGGGAAGGAATAGTGGAAGGAATAGTGGAAGGGACTGCATCATAGAAGGCAGGCTGGCATGTGATAATACTGCAAACCCATTCTCAACCTTATCAGTGGTATTACACTCTGGAACACCTGTGGCATATGTTGTGGTATATGTATAGAAAAAAGATCCATGCTAAAAACGCTTGGGGGAGGGGGTATCTTTGTATATATGGTGGCAATGCCCAAATATCCAGAGGTTCTGGGAGAAAATTAAGAGGTTTATGAGGGATATTTTAGGGCAGTGTGTCCACTTATCTGTGGAAGTAGCTTTATTGAATGAGAGGGTGGGTAATTTGAAAGCTGGAGAAGAAAAGTGGATACAAGGTTGAGTATAATGACAGTGCAACTGCCAATTGCAAAAGCATGGAAGCAGTTGGAGGCTCCAGCATGGGAAGAATGGCCAAACAGACCAAGCACAAACCCACTGCATAGAGACAAGGTACGACTCCCTTTATTTAGCTAGGCTTGCATTCCACTTAGTCTAAAAGTCAAAAGCGGTTTACAATGGAAAAAAGGAGCCAATGTGGCTTTACATGGAACAGGGGCTTGAATAAAGCGAGAACAAATCATTTAAAAAGGGAGAATAAAAGATTAAACAGTATGAGAACATGAAAAGTTGCTATGTTTTGTCTTGATTAGACTATAAGCTCTGATGAGCAGGGACTGTGTCTTACATCTATATGTACAGCACAGCATATTCCTATACAAATGATTAGCAGCAATAGTAAGAATGGCACTAAGGGTGTATGTTAATGCTGGGGTGGCTAACGTATGTTGGACAAGGAGATGGGGAGCTGGAAATCACCACACACTCCCATGATGCTGATTTCTAGGTTGATGGGAGGGAGTATTCCGGGAAGCTTGAAGGACTGATTTCTTGAGAGGGGGATGTGGGAATGGTTATGTATGATATGGTGGCTAATAATGTGAAGTGACCATTACTGTGTTCATTATCAGTTGTCAAGTTCAAGAAATTTAAAAAAACACAAACACAAACAAAAAGTAAGAGTCACCACTTCCACCATGCACAGCAGCTGACTTCCCATCCTCCATTCTTCTAGTATTACACTCACATCACAGCTGTCTGGAGTCTCACTCCCATACAATATAGCAGGCTTAGCTCAGTCCTGATGGCAGTGCCATATCTCTATGCTGCCTTATGAAGGAATGGGATGAGGGTGGGGACCAGGTAAGGCAGGGCTCAACACACACCAGGCGCCAGTTTGCCATGGCAACTAAAATATTGAACCAGACACCTGCAGCTCAGAACATCTGTGCAGCATAAAAATCGCTGGCCACCCAAAGGCATCCCATCCCCCGCTGGTAGAATCACAGCCAGTACCAGTGCTGGCTGCTACAGGGATCCCATACCCAATGGGCAGCCAGCACCCTACCTCTGCACCACACACACAGTGAAGGTCGTGGGAGAGAGGGAGGGAGGAGTAGTGGGGGCCACTGCCTTCTGTTGGCACTGTGCAGTGGTCCATTAAGAGTCTGATTTATTAAGCTTTTCCCCATAGACAAGGGGAACATAGTCTTAGTAACTGATATATCTTTGTAAGGGATGGTGGTGTGCACTATGACCCAGGTTTCAATGGTCAGCTCCTAGACTTTTAAGCTGGCTCTTGATTGCAAGAAAATTTGTCAATGCCTGAGGAACACCTTTCCTCTGCCTTGGTGAAATCATGTGTGTGAGTAATATCTGGGAGTGTCTGACCTATGGTGACCCTGAGTTTTGGTGTAGATTAGTGGAGCATGCCCATCAAATTTTCTCTATTCCACTCCTTATACCTGACAACAACATTTTATCTTCCCCCTTCCCCCAGGGCCAACCCCAACTCAGTCCACTTCACCTCTCCCTAAACCTTTTGCTATGAACCAGCACACAGAGCTCAGGCAACCTCTCACTCAGTGTACAGAGAAGGGGGGGGACAGAGGAGGATGAAACTGGAACCTGCTGGTTCTCCTCCCTCCCAAACAGCTTGCTGGAAGCAGAACAGGAGGCAAGGAACCAGCATTTAGACCGCCCAGATATATCTGGAGACCAAGAGATTTCACTACTATTACTACTTTATTAGTGCTACAAGGTATACGCAGCATTTCACTGAAATCCAAGTCTCCACATCAAAACTGTGGAGTTCCTAGGTATGCTGGGAACCAGTTTATTTGAAAGGGAAAGACAAAAATGTTTCCCTACCCTTGCTATATAGATTTTAGCAATTACAGAATTACTCAAACTAAATAATACTTGTAGTTACCAGCAGAAATTAGGAGGTACACATCCTATACACATTTAGAGCGTAACTATCATTTTTTGCCAAATGGACTAGTAGAGCATAAAAACTGCCAAAAGAAAATTCTAATAAGTGATCAAACCTTTCTTTTTTTTAAATAAACAGTCTCCTCCTGTTTGCTTGGGCTTCCAGCTTACCAGACCCGGGGCTAGGATTTGGCACCATAAGTATTTGCAACCATCTGATTTTCCCTCTTTTTATATCCCCTTCTCAACTCACATAGCCCAGTCATTCCAGTGCTAGGAGTCAAGCACCAAGATTCCTTCTGAAACCCTATAATCAAGCGCCCTAAATGAAACCACTAGTCCTGTGCAATGACTAGGACAAGCTTTCCACCACAGTTGCTGTAAAGATCTGCCTCCTCAGCATCCACAGTCCCAACCTAACAGAAGGCTTAACCTAATTATGAAACCCAGGTCCCAGTTGCCCGATAATGCAAAGCACTGCCATTAAGCCACCCAAAAAACATACATCAAAAAGCACCATTTCCAAACATCAAGCATATTTTATTATTTCTGATGCAAAACCACCTTTTAAACACCTGTGGAATTTAATTTTAAAATAATCTGTATTATGTTATATCACACTTATTTATGTATCATTTCCAAGCAGGCAACTTCATTGCACCCTGAGTTTTCTTAAACCAAAAGCTTTTATTGAAAGCCGTTTAATCCCCGAGTCTATGGTCATCACCGATCAGTCTTTTGCATTGACAAGATTAAAAAAAATAATACCATAGCTTCATGTGTTTAAGTGTTTTCCAAGCCAGTTCTGGTGTTACATCCCCCCCAAGCAAGTCTGTTTTATTAGGACATCCACAATGAATACGCATTAAACAGATTTGTATGCATAGTCACTTTGAGGATCCTGAAAGCCAGACTGGCTAAGAGGTACACAAGGACTGGCTTGAGAAACACCAATGTATGCAATACTTGTAACAGATATCCATCAAAAATCAGATAAACAGCGTTTCTATCTAAAATAAAGGAAAAACATGACTAGTGACCAGTAGGCTCTGAAATGTTGCTACTCCAATCAGAAAACAATTTAATGTTAATAACTAAAATCATCCTTTATTACATATACACATATGCATAATTATACACAAATATCTACATTCAGTTATTTGTTAGAACTTTACAAAAAAAAACCCATTTCACTTCTAAGTAAAAAGACTAAGGACTATAGAAAACAAAACGAGCATTTTTTTTTTTTTACCTAAAGTACATTGAGTCTCTGTGATGACATTTAGCTCTCTTAGGTAAAGTTTCTCCTTGTGAGACAGATCCCGTCGCTCTAAATCTTCATAGGAACAAAAAAAAAAACAAAGTGCTACTTCAAAAATGGAGTAATAAGAATGCAATTTACAGAAATTTTACAAAGACTTCAATCAAATACACTTCTATATCCACCCACCCCTCGCCTCCCTTTTTCAATTAAGTCTTCCTCTCCAGCCCCCACACCAAAACAAGATTAAGATCGTTGTTGAAATGTAAGGCCAACTCAAATGCCAAATCATAATATTACATTCCTAATGAATTACTTACTGAAATCTTTCTTGAACACAATTTACACTATTAATATCTTTGGTATGAATTGCCGCAAAGTATGTTCTTTTTGACAGCATAAAAATGCTAGTTTTGAAACTCGTCAACACTGGGCCTTGACCTTCCAAAAGTGATCTAGCCCTTCATAGTAAGATGCTTTTGTACCTCTCCTACTCCCAATAAAAACGAACAATGTCCAATGAATATAAGTTTGAAAGTACTGCACAAACATTTGCTTTCATCAAATGACCATGTTATTACTACTTAGTGTATCTGTTAATTTTAGGAGGAAAGTGTAGAAAAAGACAACAAAAAAATTAATGGACATTTTCTAACTATTAACTGGGTATCTCAGTCTTTATAATCAAGGGGCATGGAAACTATCCATTACATCAAGCCAAAGCTCAATATACTGTAGGTCTTATCACATAACTAGTCTCACACCATCTCCCCTGATTCATTTGTGACTTATTTTCTGAGGAAAGCTAAGAGCAGACAAAGCCTCTGTGGATAAGTGATTACTTTGCTGGCATACCTGGCGACTTAAAGGTTGGGACAGAGGAGAGAAGACGGGTTTATTGGAAAAGCCCATTTCAGACTTCATTAAAGCAACACTAGCTTACAGCTTGCTTTAGAAGTTTTAAATTAACTTCTGCTGGATTTAAGTAGACCTTCATTAGTCTATTTTTTCCCCCAGGTGCATCCCTCAATTCAGAACTAGTTAGCCCAATTAAGAGAAAGAAATTTGACCAGAAAGTATTTTTCATCAAGAAATGATTTAACAGACAGTTAGCAGTTCACTGGCAGCAAACAAAAATAGCATAAAATGTATCAAATAATCTTAAAGACCTTTATATTAAAAATTAGGTGCTCCTTAACAACCTAACATCTAAATTCGCTAATACAAGCAAGCAGATAGCCCCCATCTTGCTGCTGGACTTTTTCACTTACTAATATTAATCATTCGACAATCATACAAGTGACACTATATACAGTGCTATCTCTCCCCAGTTGGTGAGAAGTCATGTGTGCAAAACATTCCTATTTCTCAGAACGAGCTTAGCTCTGGAGGAGCTGAGGAAGACAGTAGTATATTGAGGAGACTTACAGAGGCATAGTAGAAAAGTCTCACCTCTATGCTGGCAGCCTCAGTGCTGTCCTAGAGGAAAGCATCACCATAGTGATGCTGCAGGAAATGCTGCTGTAGCCAGGACATGCCCTCCAGGGGATAATATCCTCACACCAAGGATCTCTCTCCAGAGGCTTCTGCCCAGGAGAGAAGGGTTAGGATGGCTGTTTTAGTAGGCGATTCAGTCATTAGGTATGTAGATAGCTGAGTGGCTATGATGGGAGCAAGGATTACTTGGTCACTTACCTGTTTTGTATGAAGGTGACAGACCTCATGCGTCACCTAGACAGGATTCCAGACAGTGCTGATGAGGAGTCTGTTTCTTGATACATGTGGGCAACAACCACAAAAGTGTGGGAGAGAGGTTATGGAAGCCAAATTTAGGCTTTTATTTGGAAAGTTGAAATACAGGACCTCCAGGGTAGCATTCTCAGAAAATGCTCCCCATTTCATATGCAGGACAAGCTTCTGAGTTAATGTGTGGATGACATGATGGTGCGGGGAAGAGGGCTTTAGATTTCTCAGGAGCTGGGAAACATTCTGGGGAAGAGCTAGTCTTTTCTGGAAGGATAGGCTCCACCTTAACCAGTGTGGGACAAGACTTCTAGAACCAACCTTTATAAAAGTGCAGCTTTTAAATTAAAATACTGGGGGAAAGCAAACAATCAACCAGGAACGCATGGTTCAGAATAATGTATCTTGGAAGGCTACCACCAAAACAGCGAGGTTAAAGCATCCCAAAGTAGAGGTTGCAACAAAAAGGTAAAAGTATTCCAAGTGCCTTTTAGTAAAAAGCAAACAAAGTTGAAAGATTCTAAATTACCCCTGTCAACTGATAAGCAGATTGTCAATATGAACAACAAAGAAAGAATCATACTTTGAAATGGCCTGCCTACAAATGTTAGGAGTTTTAATATATAGCACCGAATGAAGAGGAAGAACCACCACCAACTGACAACGATACAAAAGATACAAATTGTATTGCGATGTCAGGGCAGATTAAAATATAGCACCACCCCTCTACTAATTTGAAGAGGACATTGGATCAAAACTGATAAAAAATTCAGAACACAAAATGCACTGTAGAATCATTATAGACAGAAATTCCATGTGAAAAGGGGAACGGAATAGCAGTGGAGTGTGCTACCATCTGCCTAGCCAGAATGAACAGATGAAATGCTAACCAAAATTAGGGACGCTAACAACTTCTATCAACTGGGTGAATATCACATCAGGACATGCTAAGATGAACTTTTCTAAATAAAATGACTGCTGGTTCAGGAACAGACAAGGGGCAGTTATTTTGGACCTAATCCTTAGTGGAACACAGGATCTGGTATGAGAGGTAATGGTGTTAGGACCACTTGGCAACAGTGGTCAAACCATAATCAAATTTGATTTAATAAATGGAGGGAGACCAGCAAGGAAATCTACTACACTAGCATTTAACTTAAAAGGGAGAATACTAAACAGGAGAAGCTGCAAATGTTAAGCGATTACATGAGGCATAGTGTTTTTAAACAATCTTGTAAGACCAGACCAGTTGTATTCCATGCTTTTAAAAAGGTAGGAGAGCCAAAGAACTGCAGGCATGGTTTAAAGGCGAGACAAGAGACTGTTACAGCCAAAACAACATCTTTGAAAAAATTGAAAACAAAGGATCAGAATGAAGAAAACAGGAAGCAACATAACCACTAGCAAGTTAGATGCAAAGCGTTGATAAGGTAGGCACAGAATTTGAAAAGAAGGTTGTCATGGAAACAAAAACTCATATCAGTCTGTTCAGGTACATCGGAAGCAAAAAGCCTATGAGGGAATCAACTGGACCATTAGATGACAGACAAGTAAAGGGCACTAAGGGAGGACATGGCCATAGTAGAGAAACTAAAAGAATTTTCTACTTCATACTTTTACAGGAGTTGACAAAAACGTTAGTGGAGGAACTGAAACAAATCTCGGTGAACCTGGAAGATGTAATAGGGCACTCTGATAGACTCAAGAATAGCAAATCACCTGGACTGGATGGCATACATCCCATACTGAGAGAATTTAAAAAAGAAATTGCAGATATCAGTAATAACTGGTAAACTATTAAAATAGTCTAACACCTGAAGATTGGAGAGAAAGCACAGTTACTTACCTGTAACAGGTGATCTCTGGGAACAGCAGGAATAAGTCTTCACATATGGGTACGTCGGTACCAACGGAGCCTGCGCGGATTCTAGATCAGAAGCTCGGAGCCAAGCAATTCTGCGTGCAGCTATGGCAATGGCTGAAGCTCTGCTGGCACCCTCAAAGGAGTCAAAAGCTGCACGGTTGGAAACCTTTGAAATATCTTGAGTATGCTTAAGCCAAATAAGAAATTCTTCCCTTTTATCCTCTGGAAGAAAAGGGAGGAAAGTGTGTAGCTTATCTGCAACTTCTTTCAGAAACATCCCCATATAAAGACTATAGGAGTTGATTCTGGCAATGAGCATACTGGCTTGGAAGATTTTCCTACCAAAAGCATCCAAGGTCCTGCATTCTCTTCCTGGAGGAGCAGAGGAGTGTCTTTTTGCACTCTTTATCTTTTTCATAGCTGACTCCACCACGATAGAAAGGTGAGAAAGCTGTGTTTTATGAAAACCAGGACAAGGAGGGACACGGTACATGGTGTCCAACCTACGAGAATGAGGAGAGATAGTGAGAGGAGTCTCCCATAAGTCAATCATGTGATCATAAAGAATCTCATGAATTGGCAAGGTGACTGCCTCTTTAGGAGCCTTGGGATAACCTAAAATATCTAATTTTTTAGCTCTAGGCCAGCGATGGCGAACCTATGGCACGCGTGCCAGCTGTGGCACGCGAAGGCCTTGCAGCTGGCACGCGGGAAGGTCGCACATTTAAAAAAAAAAAAAAAAGCTGCCCGCTGCCGCCGCCGCCGCGGCATGGAGTGTCCCGCGGGGCTCCCTCTGCCCGGCGGGACTCTCCTGGCGCTGCTCAGCCCCTCTCTGCCGGCTTGCAGAGACGCGAAGGGAGAGTCTCCCTCGGGTCTCTGTTAAGCCCGCAGGGGCTGATGGGAAATTTCCCATCTGCCCCTGCGGGCTTAAGAGAGACGCGAGGGAGACTCTCTCCCTTCGCGTCTCTGCAAGCCGGCAGAGAGGGGCTGAGCAGCGCCGGGAGAGTCCCGCCGGGCAGAGGGAGCCCCGCGGGACACTCCATGCCGCCGCCGCGGCTGCGGGCTGCTTTTTTTTTTTTTTTTTCTTGCCATGAGCCGAGGGTGGGGTATTAAGACTGGCAAGGGGCTAGGTAGGGTGAGAGGGGGGTTGAGACTGGCAATGGGCTAGGGAGGGAGGGGGGTTGAGACTGGCAATGGGCTAGGGAGGGAGGGGGGTTGAGACTGGCAATGGGCTAGGGAGGGAGGGGGTTGAGACTGGCAATGGGCTAGGGAGGGAGGGAGGGAGGGAGGTTAAGACTGGCAATGGGCTAGGGAGGGAGGGGGGTTGAGACTGGCAATGGGCTAGGGAGGGGGGGTTAAGACGCAGTGGGCTATGGGGGGGAGTTAAGACTAGCAATGGGCTGTGGGCTGATGAGGGCTGGCAATGGGCTATGAGCTGATGAGGGCTGTCTGGAAATGGGGTGATGGGGGGGTTAGGACTGGTAATGGGCTATGGGGGGGGTTAAGACTGGTAGTGGGCTGATGGGGGGGTTAGGACTGGTAATGGGCTATGGGGGGGTTAAGACTGGTAGTGGGCTGATGGGGATGTAGGACTGATAATGGGTTATGGGGGGGGCTAGGACAGGAAATGGGCTGATGGGGAGGGGTTAGGACTTGAGGTGGGCTGATGTGGTTAGGACTGGTAATGGGCTGTGGGCTGATGGGGGGGTTTAGGACTGGCAATGGGCTATGGGGGGCTGACTGGAAATGGGCTGATGGGGGGTTAGGACTGGTAAAGGGTTATGGGGGGGGCTTAAACTGAAAATGGGGTGATGGGGGTTAGGACTGGAAGTTGATTGACGGGGGGCTAGGACTGGTAATGGGTTGGGGTGTTGCTAGGACTGGAAATGGGCTGAGTGGAAGGGGAGGCTTGAACTGCAAATAGCTGATGGGGAGGGGGCTTGGAATGGAAATGGGCTGTGAGGGAAGGGAGCTAGGACTGAAAATGGGCTGATGGAACAGCTAGGATAGGACTGGAAATGGGCTGTTGGGGGGAGCTAAGATTGGAAATGGGCTGTGGTGGGGGCTTGAATTGAAATGGACTCATGGAGGGGCTAGAACTGGAAGTAGGCTCATGGGGGGGGCTTGGACTGGAATTGGGCTGAGTGGAGGGGAGCTATGATTTGACATGGGCTGATGGTGGGGCTAGGAAATGAGTAGAAATGGGCTGATGGGGGGGCTAGGATTGAAAATGAGCTGATGAAGGGACTTGGACTGGAAATGGGCTGATGCAGGGACTAGAAGGGAATGGATGCTGGGTGAGACTGGAACTAGAAGGGAGCTGATGTTGGGGAGGATTAGAATGGGATGGGGCTGGGAGAGTAAAATGGAGAGGGGAAAAATATTTTGTGTAGGAGGGATGAAAAATCTACAATTGGCCAGGTATTGGGAGAGTAATTGGGGATTGAGGATGGAGGGGTAAAATTTGTGTGGATGAAATAGGAATGAGGAAAGAGCAAAAGGAGAAAGATTAGTATGTTAAAGCAGATGTAGAGAGAATGGAAAAAAAACTAGAAGAGAGAAGAAAGGACAAATGGACAGCAGACGATGGAGAGTTAGCAGAAAACATGAAGAAACCAGAAGAAGGTGGCTGGACCAATTGCAACTGAAAAAAAAATGCACAAAAGGTAGAAAGATATCTCTTTATTTTGAATTTATTAACTGGTATTTGTCAGCTCTGGGAAATGTGCATCATTAACATCTGCGCTTTGTTTGGTACAAGAGGAAATTCCTATTTGACGTTGCCACTTGTTCTCTTTCCCCAGTATTCTCTGAAATGTATTGGTTTAATATTTGCAGTGTTGCCTTTTGATAGGTAGGGTATGGTGCTTTGTGAGTCCTGGTAATGCTGTCAGGATACGGCGGGTTTGCTATGGGTTCTAAATGGGCAGCGTTTGTAGTAGTTCCTAATGTGCCTGGTGGTTGGCACTGGATTATAGTAATGTAGAAATCTTTTAGTCTTTCTTTATCCATACACTCATTAAGAGACATGTTTACTAAAAGTTAGTGTATGGTAACATTATGCAAATATTTATGCAAATAAGACCACTTATGCAAATGACGTGCTGGCACTTTGAGGAAATTCTTTGGTTTTGTGCGGCAGTTTGGGCACTCGGGCTCAAAAAGGTTAGCCATCACTGCTCTAGGCTCTGATTCAGAGGTTACTGAAAAAGAAAGCCCTTTAGCCACTTCTCTTATGAAGTCTTGAAAGGACAAGTCTTCTGGAGGAGACATTCTTCTTTTTGGAGAAGAAGGCTCTTCAGGAAGGGCTATGGATACTTCAGCAGACGCCTACAATGCATCAGAATCTTCGGAGGAATCAAAGTACCGACTGTCAGGGTGCTCTTTCAAAGCTCGATACGCGTACCGAGCCGTATCGACATCGGGCGTTATCGGTACAGGTTCGGTACCGATGGGCACCCCTGGGCAGGGAACCGCTGCAGTCGACACTATGGCCGATGTCGATGCAGTCACCAGCATTGGTGCCAGTACCTGAGCTGATACCAACAACGGAGTTTGTTGTGGTATCAGCGGCGTCGCAGCTTGAATGAAGGCCGTGATAGCCTGCTGCATGGATAGAACATTCTGATCCATCGACGCCATGAATGCCTGGAATTCAGTACCGGAAGATTGTGCCGGTACCCCAGAGCATTCTAACAGGTGATCGGTCGAGGCCGTGCCATCGATGTCAACCTGTAACCCCATAGGTGGAGCTTTGGAAGCCGGAGCTTCCCGCCGGGGTAGTTTTGCCGGTGCAGGATCCTCGAGGGCAAGCCCGGAGGCATCTCGATGCTTGGAAGGAGATCTACCCTTCGAGGACCGGCTGGTTTTATGTTAGGTTACCTGAGATCCATGGGAGGAAGAAGCAGCCCTGGAAGACGTCGATGCCACTGAAGCTGCATCAGAGGGAAACAGAACATGGAGCTTGGCTGCTCGGTTCTGTAAACCTCGTTTGGACATCAAGGAGCAGGACGAACAATCCAAAATGGAGTGGTCAGGACCCAAACATTTGAGACACCATTCATGGGTGTCGGTAACAGAAATAGTACCACTGCACTTAGTGCATTTTTTAAACCCGGAGGCTGTTTTTTCCATGAGGAAAAGGTTTTGTGAGGCCTAAGGCCCAAAAAAGGAAAAACACACTAAGTGAGGGAAAAATATGTTTTGTTTTGTTTTGTTTTTTTTAAGAAAAGAAAGAAAGACCGGCGGTACCGGTTCGACGTCGGAGAAGGCAGACGTGCGACCAAAGAAATAAAATAATACAAAGAACTTCTTCAGCGGTGACAGGAACACGACCTGCTGGCTCCGCAGAAAAGAAGAACTGGAGAGAGGCGATTGGAAAGGCGGGAAGGCAGCGCGCAGGCGCTGTGGGATGCTCCCAAAAGCTTTCCTTTTTTGGAAAGCTGGGGAGCGTTCCCGCGCAGGCTCCGTCGGTACCGACGTACCCATATGTGAGGACTCATTCCTGCTTGTTCCTGGAGATTGGCCAATGTAATAATTTTTAAAAAGGGCTCCAGGGAGATCTGGTAAACTACAGACCCGGTGAACCAGACACTAATGCCAGGCAACATGGTAGAAATCATTATGAAGAGCAAAATTACTGAACATATATATTAGTGAGACAAGATTTCCCTTGGCTAAATCAATCTGCTACATTTTTCTGAAGGTGTGAATAAAAGGGGAGATAAAAGTGAGCCAGTTAATATAACTGGATTTTCAGAAAGCCTTTGATTAGGTCCCTCAAGACAGACTCGAGGAAATTAATAAGTCATGAGATAAGGAGACCATCCTATTGTGTAATGGGAACTGGTTAAAAGATAGAAAACAGTAGGGCTAACTGGTCAATTTTCTCAATGGAGAAAGGTAAATAGCAAAGTATCCTAAAGATCTGTACCAGGCCCACTACTTAACATTTATAAACTGATCTGGAAATGGGAACTAAAGGCAATGGGATCAAATGCTCAGACATAATTATTCAAAGTTGTTATATCTTAAGTGTATTGTAAAAAATTGCAACAGGATCTTGAGTAATTGGAAGACTGAGCATCCAAATGGCAGATGAAATTTAATGTGGATAAGTGCAAAGTGCACTTAGGGAAGAATAGCCCAAACTACAGCCACACTGGGCAAGGTTTCACATTAGGAGTCACCACCCAGGAAAAGAATGTAGGAGTTTTCATGGACAATGTTCAAAATCCTGTTTGATGTGCAGCAGCAGCCAAACAAATAGAATGCTAGGAATGTATAAGGAATGGAATGGAGCATAAAACAAAGGATATCATAATGCCTCTATCGCTCCATAGTGTGACAGCACCTCAAGTACTGCATGCAGTTCTGGTTGCTGCACCCAAGATATAGTTGAGAACATGGCGACCAAAATGATAAAGGGGATAGACTAATACTCCTATAAAGGAAAGGCTTAAAAGGTTAGAGCTCTAGCTTAGAAAAGAGATTGAGGGGGGAGAAATAAGAACATGAGATATGCCATACTAGGTCAGACCAAGGTCCATCAAGCCCAGTAGCCTGTTTCCAACAGTGGCCAATCTAGGTCATACGTACCTAGCAGTTTCCCCAAAAGACACAGGTTCCACAATGCTTGTATTGCGTCAAGCAGTGATATCCTGGGTCCCTTTTAATAATTTTATTTATTTAGGCTTTATACTGCACTATTCAAGATCAGCACGGTTTACAAAAAAATCAAACATGGAACAGTTGGCCCTTTCCTCCAGGAACTTGTCCAAACCTTTTTTAAACCCAGCTACACTAACAGCTTTTATTACATCCTCTGGTAACAAATTCCAGAGTTTGATTACACATTGAGTGAAAAAATATTTCTTATTAGTCTTAAATAGGGTTACCCTGTAGCTTCATTGCACGTCCCCTAGTCTTTCTATATTCTGATGACGTAAACAATCAATCTACATTCACCCGTTCCATTCCATTCATTAATTTATAGACCTCTATCGTATCTCCCCTCAGCCATCTCTTTTCCAGAGTGAAGAGCCCTAACCTTTTTAGCCTCTCTTCATAGGCGTATCCTTCCATTCCCTTTACCATTTTGGCGACTTCTCTGTACGTTTTCTATATCCTTTTTAAGAAAACAGCAACCAGAATTGCACACAATACTCAATGTGTGGTCACACAATGGAACGATACAGAGGCATTATAAAATCCTTTGTTTTATTTTCCATTCCTCTCCTTATGATACCTAGCATTTTATTTGCTCTCTTTGCCGCTACTGCACACTGGGCGGAGAGTTTTAACATGTTATCCAAGATGATGCCTAAATCCTTTTCCTGGGTAGTGGTTCCTAATGTGGAACCTTGCATCGTGTAACTATGTTTGGTGTTCTTTCCCAGGTGCATAACTTTACACTTGTCCACATTAAATTTAATCTGCCAACTGTATGCCCAGTCTTCCAAATTAGCAAGATCCTCTTGCAATTTTCCACAATCCTCATGTATTTTAACAACTTTTAAGTAGTTTTGTATTAGCTGCAAATTTGATAACCTCACTCGTTATTCCCATTTCCAGGGCATTTATGAATAAGTCAAAAAGTAGAAGACCCAATACAGATCCCTGGGGTACTCCACTATTCTCCTTTCTCCATTGGGAAAATTGGCCATTTAGCCCTACCCTCTTCTTTCTATCTTTTAACCAGTTCCTGATCCACAATAGTACACTGCCTCCTATCCCATCACTTTTTAGTTTTGCCAAAAGTCTCTGATAAGGGACCTTGTCAAAGACTTTCTGAAAGTCCAGAGACTATGTCAACTGACTCACCTTGGTCTACACCTGTTTATTCACACCTTCAAAAAAAAAAAACAAAACATAACATATTAGTAAGACAAAGACCTTCCTTGTCTAAAGCCATGTTGGCTGTCTCCCATTAAGCAATGACTATCTACATGATCAGTAATTTTGTTGTTTATGATGGTTTCTACCATTTTTCCCGGTACTGATGTCAGGCTCACTGGTCTGTAGTTTCCCAGATCACCCCTGGAACCCTTTTTAAAAATTGACGTTACATTGGCCATACTCCAATCTTCAGGTATTACAGATAGTAATCTGTGAACTATTAAAATTAACAGGTCTTCAATCTCATATATCAGTTCTTTCAACACCCTTGGATGTATACCATCCAGTCCAGGTGATTTTCTACTCTTCAGTTTATCAAATAGTTGTAATACATCTTCCCGGTGTATTGATATTTCTTTCAATTCTTCCATAGTATCACATTTAAATACCACGTCAGTCATGGGTAATATCTCTACATCTTCCTCAGTAAAGACCCAAGCAAAGAATTCATCCAGTCTCTCCGCTATGCCTTGTCTCCTCTTAGTGCCCCTTTTACCCCTCTATCATCTAATGGTCAACTGACTCTCTCACAGGTTTTTTTTTGCTATGAATGTACTTGAAAAGTCTATTACGCATTTTTGCTTACACGGCAAGCTTCTCAAATTCTCTCTTTGCCTGCCTTATCAATGCCTTACATCTAACTTGCCAGTGCTTGTGCTGTTTCCAGTTTTTCATTTGGCTCTTTTTTCCATTTTCTGAAAGATGCTTTTTTGGCAACAGCCTCTCTGGCCTCACCTTTAAACCATGCTTGCAGTTTTTTGGACTTCCTTCCATTTTTCTTAAAGCATGGAATACAGCTGCTCTGGGCTTCCAAGATAGTATTTTTAAAACCCCTAAGCTTAATGTAAATCTTTAACATTTGCAACTGTTCCTTTTAGTTTTTTCCTATTTTCCTCATTTTATCATAGTTTCCCTTTCGAAAGTTAAAAGGTAGTACTGTAGATTTCCTTACCATCAGTCTTCCATTAATTAAATCATACGCAATCATGCTATGATCACTATTGCCAAGTGGCCCTAACACCCTTATCTCTTGCACCAGATCTGGTGTTCCACTAAGAACAAGGTCCAAAATGGCTTCCCCCTCTGGTGGGTTCATGAACCAGCTGCTCCAAGAAGCAATCATTTATTTCATCTAGAAACTTTATCTCCCTAGCATATCCTGCCGTAACACTGACCCAGTCAATACTGGAGTAATTGAAATCAACATTATTACTGTGCTGATAGCGGTGCATAAAATAAGTGGAATAGAATAAGTAAATTCTAATCTGCTGCTTATCCCTGGAATAAGCAGCATGGTATTAGTCTACCTTTTGGGATCCTGCCAGATACCTGTGCCCTGGATCTGCCACTGCTGAAAACAGAATACTTGGCTTGATGAACCATTGCTCTGACCCAGTATGGCAAATCTTATGTTCTCTTGCTCAGTTTATAAAACAGCGCCTTACATTTTAATTAAGATGTCCAATAAAATTCAAGCATTCAATACGCTAGTTTTTATAAGTTAACCCCCTACCCCCCACACACACACACAAACCTACATTCTTACTTAGAAACACTTATCATAAAGGCAAATATAATTTAGGTTGAGCTAGATGAAATAAATATTAAGTTCTCAAAAACAATTAACAGATAAGAAATGTGTCTTAGACATTCCACCTATGCTAACCCAAACTGCAGGTTTCTAATACTGATAAGATATCTAGATGCTAGAGGAATAACCATGTAGCATACTTACCTGTAACAGATGTTCTCCAGGGAGAACGGGAATCAGGCATCACATATGGATGACATCTGCGCTAACAGAGCCCCATGGAAGCACCTCCATGGCTTTCAAATAAAGCCTTTGGGAGATGCCACCACACGTGTGGCCCCTTCCTGCCCAAAGGTGCCATCTTGATTAGTCGGGTGCCATAGCTAAAGCCCAACCAAGAATATGGCCAAAAATGAACAGCAACTCCAAGGGCAGGAGGGAGGATTGTGAGGACCAATTCCTGCTATCCCTGACCACCACCTGTTACAGGTGAGTTACTATGCTTTCTCCAGGAACAAGCCGGACGTCAGTCCTCACATATGGGACTCCTGAGGGGCTGTGGAATCAAGTAATTTAGGGTGGGTGCGAAGCACGACCCTATACTTGTAGAACCTGGTGTAAGGTGACTCAGCCACCAAGGTCTGAAGCTCACTGACTCTGTGAGCAGAGGTGAGAGTGTGCCACCAGGAAGATGACCTTCTAGGATAGGTAATGCAGATGACAGGTAGCCAGAGGTTCGAAAGGCAGTTTGGTGAGCTGCATCAGAACCACGCTGAGATCCCATTCCACCAGTAGGCGGCGGATGGGAGGCTTAGAAAGCAGCAAGCCCCACATAAATCAGGTAATAAGGGGGCTGCGCAGAAAGGTTTTCCCTCTACAGAGTGATGGTGTGCCAACAGCGTGCTCAGGTGCACCCTGACGGAGTTGGACTTGAATCCGGTCTGCGAAAGGTGGGCAAGTACTGCAGCACTGCGTGCACCTGGCAAGAGAATGGGTCTACCTGCTGTTCTATATACCATACTGAGAATCTGCACCACTTGAAGGCATAGGCCCATCTCGTGGAGTTCTTACAAGAGGCCAGGAGGACTTCCTACACCTCCCATTGAAGGTTGAAGACTGCTAAGATGACCCGCTCAGCAGTCATGCTGTTTAACAGGGACCCCAGGTTGGGGTGAAGTGAGGCCTCCTCCTGGGTCAGTAGCCCCAGGGCATTCCCCAGGGGGACTGGGAGCTCAGTTGAGAGGCGAAAACAGGGGGAACCAAGGCTGCCTGGGCCACTGTGGGGCCACCAGGATCATGGAAGCCTTGTCCCTCAGGACCTCGAAGAGAGTCTGGGAGATTAATGGCATGGGCAGAAGGCCTTCCAACCACAAGACGAGGATGGCATCTGCCGTTATCCGGGACAGATGTGGTTGGGATAGCAGAAGTGGAGGAAGCTGAGCATTGACTGGGCTGGCAAAGAGGTCAAGACTTGGGCTCCCCAGAATCGGAAGAGCCACTGTGCCACCCTGGGGTCTAGATGCTATTCATGTGGCTGGAGGACCCTGCTCAGCCTGTCTGCTCGGGCATTGTCTTGGCCCAGAAGATATACTGCCCTGAGGAGCATTCCTGACCAATCACGTAAAAGCAGAGGGCTACTGCCTCCTGGCAGAGGCGCCGAGACCCTGTGCCCCCCTGCTTGTTCAGGTAGAACATCGCAAACTAGTTGTTCGTTTGGACTAGCACCAACTGGTTTTGCAGGCAGTGGTGGAAGACTGATCGCCAGAAAAATGGCCCTGAGCTCCAGCATGTTGATCTGCTGCTGGCTCTCTGCTAGGGACCAGTTGCATCCGTACTGAGCTGGGGTGCCCACTGCAAGGAACTGTGCATGTAGGGCATTTGTGGCAAGGATCTTCTGGGGAGTTTGGGGGCTGGAAGGGCATGCCCTTCTGCAGGTGCTGTGTGCCCTGCCACCAGTCAAGAGACTCTGCTAGTTGACAGGACACAGAGACCCTGTCCCGGAGTCTGCCCATGGCTTGTGTCCACTGTGAACGGAGGCACCACTAAGTTGCCTGCATGTGGAGGCAGGCGTTGGGAACCACATGAACTGTGGATGCCATGTGGCCTAATAGGAGACTGGGCCGACACTGTGATGGAGCTGCACCTCGGTGGCCAGGGCCCTGAGGCAATCTGCCCTGTCCTGGGGGAGGAAGGTCCTGGCCTGGAGAGTGTCCAGACGAGCTCCTATGAACTCCACATACTGTGTTGGAGTGAGATGAGATTTGGAGCGGTTCATCACAAACCCCAAATGCTGCAGGACCTTGATGGTGCGGGCCATGTCCCCTTTCACAAGCCAGTCATCCAGGCACAGGAAGACAAAGGCCCCTTGGAAACTGAGGTAGGCGGCCACCACTGCCAGGCATTTGGTGAAGACTCTTGGTGCGGAGGCTAGGCTGAAGGGTAGTATCCTGTACTACTCAGGTACTGCCTGTGTCTGGGATGAATAAGGATGTGTGTATAAGTATCCTTTGGGTCCAAGGAGCATAGCCAATTTCCCTGCTGGAGGTTGGGCAGCAATGTTCCAAAGGAGAGCATTTTGAACTTCTCCCACACCAGGAACTTGTTCAGGTTTCGCAAGTCCAAAATGGGCCGTGAGCCTCCTGTTCTTTTTGGGACCAGAAAGTACCTGGAGTAGAACCCCTTCCCTCTTAGGTGGCGGGGTACTGGTTCCACAGCCCTGTTCCTGAGAAGGCCTGTGAGTTCCTGCAGTAGCAGGGCTTGGTGCAGGGGAGTCCAAGGGAATTCTCCTGGAAAAAAAGGGGGGAGGAGACTGGTCCAAGTAAAGGAGGTAGCCTTCTGACCACTTGAAGTGCCCAGGTGTTAGTGGTGATGGCAGGCCACCAATTAGCAAAATAAACCAGACGTCCCCCTGTTAGCAGCTGCTCCCCCATGGGTCAAAACTCTGACCCAGCCTGGTAGGAGCTGGTGTTTGGGGCTTAGAATTCTTAGGGTTGTGCGGCCCTGGCCCACTCCTTTGCCCTGGTGACCCCACTGCAGGGTCTAGGGGGCTGGTAGTGGGGATAGGGCTGGCCATTCCTATGGAAGGGAGGTCTTTTCCCCGGTGTTTTTTTTTTCTTGGGAAGGATGGAGGTCCTCCTGGAGAGCAGAGTCCTAATGATGAACTCTGTCTCGATCTCCACCGCCATATCCTCCATCAGTTTGCCAAAGAGGTTTTTGCTGAGGAAAGGGACATAGAGGAGTTTTTCCTAGACCCATTGTTCAAGGTCCAATGCTTGGAGCCAAGCCTGGCGTCAAGCACTGATGCCTGAGGCAGCCACCCTCATGTTAGACTAAGCCATCGTAGGAGGCTTAAGACATACTTCGAGCACTCCCCAACATACTTTGTGAGGGTCTGGAATCGCTGGAGGTGATCTCCACAGAGACCCGCTGAGAAACCTGCACATTCTTTTGCTAGGTCCCTGAGATAAATGCTGATATACAGCTGAAATGCTTGTATTTGGCAACCCAGCATTGAGCCCTGGTAATGTTTGCATCCAAGGGCGGAGAGGGCACAGGACTCCCTGCCTGGAGGCATGGAAGAGTGCATCTTCGGGCTTTTCTGCTGGTGCATGGTAGACTCCACCACCATAGAGGTGTGAGGAAGTTTTGCCTTCTGGAAGCCAGGGCACCGCTGGGCCCAGTACATGGTGTCCACACATCTGCTATCAGCACAGATGCTGGTGTCTCCCACATCCAAAGGGTTCGTCGTCTGATGACGATGGTGACCAGGACCTTAGGTGGAGCCTCACAATGTAGGATTCAAGCTCTTCCATGCGAGGGTCCTCCTCAGACTCAGTCATGAGAGACAAGGCCTTTGCTATGTCCCAAACTCAAGGAATCAGGTGTTCTTGGGAGGGGTTCCAGCATTGACACCAGGGGAGATGGATCTGAGGGGAGATTGCAGTTTACACATTTCCGGGGAAGTCTCATCCTCAGACTCCCAGTCCAAGTAATTTGTTGAGGACTCAGCAACATAGTAAATGACAGCAGATAAAGACCAGTATGGTCCATCTTGTCTGCCCAGTAAGATGGCAAGAGTAGGTGCACCTGCCGCTCTGCGCAGGCCACCCCTCCCCATGTCTTTGTTTAGGGGTGAACCCACCACTCCATGTAGGACATCCCTATTTGTTGAGAAGTTAGATGGTTCATTTTGTTTTTATCCTGTTGCTGTAAAGGGATCCACTGTGTCTGTCCCATGCCATTTTGAATTCCGCCACCATGTTTGCCTCCACCACTTTCATCGGGAGGGCAAGGCCTGACAGCTCCTGAGGCATCTGGCTCGGATTGGATCTTCGAAGACCCATGTCTGTTGCTTGGCCGGAGCCACAAGTGCATGCCAGGGAGGATCTCTCTCCCAAGGAACAGGAGCAAGATTGAGACCGAGACCCTTGCTGACAATTGGCTCAAGGCCCAGGGCTTCCGAGGATCATATCGGCGGCACGGGGAGTCCAACATCAAGGTCCCTGCAGTCTCTGCACAAGCACCAGTGGAGTTGGGCATCAACACTTGCTGCAAGGCAAGGAAGGCAGTGACACTGCGTTCCAACACCATCATTCTGGCTTCCCACTCAGGAGTTGCAGCCTTTGAAGCAGACACTGGGGTGACCAGGTCTGGATTCAGTGAGGAGAGGGAGTCTCTGATGGGATGGGCCTCAGGGGTCTGTGATCCATCGCCGGAGGCCTTGGTGTCTGTTCTGGGCACCTTTGCCGGCTGCTCCTGCTCCAACTCCTCGGATACCCTCCAGGGACTGTGGGACCTTGCACAGTACTTGCCGTGTGTCCCCGATTCTCAGAATGAGGTCCGAGGATTATTTCTTCTTGCGCTCCTGCTCCAGAGAACCCTTTTCTGAGTGTCCGTTGACCCAGTCAAGTACCACAGGGGCTTTATATGGCTCCAAAGATTCATGCAGGGCCTTAGAGGGCGAGGTTACCAGGGACACCAGGGCTGAATCTGACTTGTGGAAGATGTTGTCCTGCTTCTGCTGACAGCTTTGGATGGCCTTAGCGGACATCTTTCTTTGCACAGGGTGCAAACCTCTGGTGATGGTTGGCAACTAGACAGACATCGGAGGCAGCAGTAGTGTGTATCTATTAGGGACATGATCTTTGCTCACCGATCACTCTTTTTAAACCCACTTGCCATTGGGGCAAAAAGGACCCCTGCAAGGTTGAAGACCCTCAACGCAGCCAGCAGTTAGAAGAAACTGCACTGGAGAGAAAAATAAAATAAAAAAACTGTTTCGAGACTCGACACAGAGGTGATAGGGCTCAGAGGACGGAAAGAGAGAAGTAAAATGCACTTAATACACAAGAAAATCAATTTTTTTCTGAGGGGAATAAGATGGACGTCTGTAGAGCTCTGCGGAAAAAGGGAGACTAATTAAGATAGCACCCTTGGGTGGGAAGGGGACCACACATGTATGGTGGCATCTCCCAAAGGTTTTCTTTGAAAGCTGGGGAGATGCTTCCACAGGGCTCCATCTACGCTGTCACCCATATGCAAGGACCATTCTCAATACCTATAGGAAAAGTGGAGTAGCCGCCCAGTGGTTAAAGCAACAGCCTAGTCCCCAAGAGATCAGGGCTCGATTCGCACTGGCACTCCTTGTGATCTTGGGCAAGTCACTTCACCCTCCACTTGCCCATGAAATGGTCTGGCAATCTACTTCTAGTCATACCTTGCCACGAAAGCCCAGGGGCTGCTGGGTCACCAGGAGTCAGCATTAACTTGACGGTAATTACAAATAGGAAAAGACCTTGATTTCAAACAGAATATTGAAAAATTCATATCTATTCTGGTAATTTATTCAGGTAAGCCCAGTATGCCTTATTACATCTGTCCACAGTGTCGCTGTAGCAGCGAAGTGCAGACAATGAATAAATCCAGGAGTCAATTTACAGGGTCCAAACCAATTTATTGTGCACAAGGCCCAGCTAGTCAAAGCTTCAAAAAGAACTGAGCAAAGTTCTTACAGAGACATACTCATTTATACATTTATTTTCAGTCTGATACATGCAAACTTTCTATTGGTCCCAACGCCCCCTGCACCTGTCCAATCAGAGATCCCTCCTGGGCCTAGCACCCAGCTCCCTCCTTAGGACTGTTCTAACAATGGTGCAGTTTCTAGGTTTGGATACTTCTCTACTGCAAGGTCGTTTCTGGCTCTAGGAATGCAAGTATTGAAACATTTCTATTTTCACAGCACAAGAGAATAATGAAAGATTTATGCATTCATGAAAACTTATTAAGCAGTTTAAAACAGTTTCTCTCAAACTTTTACAGACTTTGGTTCTTTACTGAGATGGGGGTTGGAATCAGGGCCTAACTTACAGGCCTTTCACATTTGCAGACTATTATAGGCCATAGCCTGCCACATCGCACATGCGGTGTGCCTTGTAAAATAATTCATACCTTTGTATATTTTCCACATTCTGCTTTCTAAAAAATATAATGCAAAAAGCATTAAAGTAGGAGTTAGTTTCACCGATCTATACAACATATGCTACATTTTCATTTAAAAAATTTAAAGAAAAATTCAAAAATTATTAAGAAAGCTAAAGGTCCCAACTGCATGTCTTTACATCCCATGACTCAACATTTAAAGGAAGCCCCTTTTCCAATAAAGCACAGTTACTTACCTGTAACAGGTGATCTCTGGGAACAGCAGGAATTAGTCCTCACATATGGGTACGTCGGAACCGATGGAGCCTGCGCGGGAAAGCTCCCCAGCTTCCCAGAAGGAAGCTTTTGGGGCCTCCCACTGCACATGCGCGCTGCCTTCCCGCCTTCCTGACCAGCTCTCCTCAGTTCGAGTTTATAGCTGAGACAATAGAGAGAGGAAAGGAAGATAGATAGAAGATACAACTCCTAGGGGAGGTGGGTGGGTTGTGAGGACTAATTCCTGCTGTTCCCAGAGATCACCTGTTACAGGTAAGTAACTGTGCTACCTCCAGGAACAAGCAGGAATAAGTCCTCACATATGGGGACTCCCTAGCTAAGATGCCTGGGAGATCCCCTTCCAATGGTTCGCCATCTTCGTATGGATCTCAGGCATCCATCCTGGGAAGGTGGGCAGGAGTTGTTCAAGTATGGAACAGGTGTTTAAGGACAGCCTGAAAAACAAGGCATCCCGGCGGGAGTCCTTGTCCAAACAGTAATGGGCTGTGAAGGTATGAACCGAGGCCCATGTGGCGGCTCGACAGATCTGATCTATGGATACAGAGTGAAGATGAGCCATAGAAGTGGCCATGGCTCTCACATTGTGAGCTGTGACATGGCCTTCCAGAGAAATATTTTTACTCTGGTAAGCAAAGGAAATACACTGAGCAATCCAATTGGAAAGTGTACGTTTGGAGACTGGAAGTCCCAAATGAGAAGGATCAAAAGCCACAAAAAGTTGGGAAGACTTTCGATGTGGCTGAGTCCTGTTGAGGTAAAAGGCAAGAGCTCTTTTACAATCTAAAGTATGAAGGTTCCTCTCTGCACTGGATGCATGAGGAGCCGGGAAAAAAGACAGGTAGATATACCTCTTGATTAAGATGAAAAGGCGAGACCACTTTGGGCATAAAGTGGGGATTCGTCCTAAGGACCACCTTATCATGATGAAACCTGGTATAAGGTGGATGAGCCACCAAGGCCTGTAGTTCACTGATACGGCGAGCCGAAGTGACTGCAATAAGGAAAAGGACCTTCCAGGAAAGAAATTTCAAGGAGGTAGAAACCAACGGTTCAAAAGGTGGCTTCATAAGCTGACCCAGAACTAGGTTCAAGTCCCATGCTACCGGAGGAGGTCGGATGGGAGGCTTAGTTAGAGTCAGGCCTCTCATGAACCTTGCAACAAGCGGATGAGAGGAGACAGGTTGTCCATTTATAGGTTTTAAGGATGCTGCAATAGCACTCAAATGGACTCTTACTGAATTCGTCTTAAGGCCTGCATTGGAAAGATGCAGGAGATAGTCTAGTAGAGAATTCAAAGGAAGTGCTAGAGGGTCAAGACCCTGTTGAGCACACCAAATGGAAAAGCGTTTCCATTTGAAAGCATAGGAACGCCTCGTGGAGGGTTTCCTAGAGGCATGAACGATATCTTTCACTGGTTGAGAAAGATTGAAGTCATGAAGGCTTAGGCCTTCAGTAACCAAGCTCTGAGGTGTAGGGACTTGGGGTTTGGGTGCCACAAAGTCCCCTCCTCCTGAGAGAGAAGGTCTGGCGCAGCTCCCAGGTCCAGGGAGGGTCCCTGGGAGAGATGCAGAAGTAGAGGGAACCACACTTGGCGTGGCCAGCGTGGAGCTATGAGGATCATCAATCCGTGATCCCTCTGGAGTTTGAACAGAGTCTTGGGAATCAAAGGAATGGGTGGAAAGGCATATAGGAATTCCTGACCCCAATGTAGGAGAAAGGTGTCGTTGGCCTGAGCTCCCTGACACGGAGTCCTGGAACAGAATCGGGGAAGTTTGGCATTCCACGGACTTGCAAAGAGGTCTATGTCTGGGGTTCCCCATTCCTGAAAGATTCTGCTTATCTGGTCCATATGTAGGGACCATTCGTGTGGAAGCAGAACTCGACTGAGTCTGTCTGCCCAAGAGTTTTGAACCCCTGGAAGATACACTGCCAGAAGATGAATTTGATGCTCTCTGGCGAAGGCCCATAATCTGAGAGCTTCGTTGCAAAGCGACAGAGAGCCTGTCCCTCCTTGTTTGTTTATGTAGAACATGGCCACCTGATTGTCTGTATGGACTAGGACGGTCAGGTTGACTAGGAGGGTATGGAAGACTTTGAGGGCAAAGTAGATTGCTCGCAGTTCCAGGAGGTTGATGTGAAGGGTGGTCTCTTGTGGAGACCAAGCACCCTGAGTGGAGAGGTGTTGAAGATGGGCTCCCCACCCTGTTTGGGAGGCATCTGTTGTGAGGGTTGTTTGGGGCAACAAGGGTTGGAAGGGGGCCCCCAACAACAGATTCTTGGTGGACATCCACCATTGGAGGGACCAAAACAGACGCTTTGAGGTGAGTATTTGGTCGGAGAGCGCTCCTGATGCCTGAGTCCACTGGGTGGCCAAGGTCCATTGAGCTGCTCTCATATGAAGACGAGCGTAGGGCACCACGTGTACCGTGGAGGCCATGTGGCCCAGAAGTCGCAGCATTTCTCTGGCTGTCAAGTGACTGCTGGACTGAGCTTGGGAGGCCAACCACACCAGACGTTGGCCCCGGACTTGAGGTAGGTAGGCCCTTGCAGTGGTGGTGTCCAACTGGGCCCCTATGAATTCCAGAGACTGAGTAGGGGTAAGTTGAGACTTGGGAAGGTTTATCACCAGTCCCAGATACTGCAGAATGTGCCTTGTGCGGTCCAGGGAAATCTGGGCCTCTGACTGAGATGGAGCTCGGATGAGCCAGTCGTCCAGATATGGGAATACAAAAATATCCAGACCTCTTAGAAATGCGGCAACAACTGCCATGCATTTGGTGAACACTCTTGGAGCAGAGGCTAGACCGAAGGGAAGTACTCTGTACTGGAAATGTTTTCCCTGAAACAGAAATCTTAGATATTTTCTGTGGGATGGGTGGATGAGTATATGTGTGTACGCATCCTTGAGATCTAGAGAACAAAGCCAATCCTGACTCTGAAGGTATGGAAGGAGAATGCCTAGAGAAAGCATTTTGAATTTCTCCTTGTACAGAAATTTGTTCAATTCTCTCAGATCTAGGATAGGTCTGAATCCCCCTGTCTTCTTTGTTATGAGAAAATAAGGGGAATAGAATCCTGTCCCTTGTTGAAGAAGAGGAACCTCTTCTATTGCCCCTTGGGCAAGGAGAGAAGAGACTTCCTGACCCAACAGGGCCAGGAGAGATGGGGGAGAATTGAAGTGCCTCACCATGGTATATGGAGGAAGGTTGGAAAAATGAAGTTTGTAGCCCTCTCTGATGATAGAGAGGGTCCAGTGCTCTGATGTAATTTGCCCCCATCTGGGAGCAAAGTGAGCTAACCTTCCGGGAATGGTGAGGGGCTCTGGTTGTTCTAGAGCCAGAAGGGTTAAGTTCTCTAGGGGCAAGTCAAAACCTCTGAGGGGGTTGAGCCTGCTGAGGAGTGGCAGACACTGCAGGCTTTGACCTTGCCTGTTTAGGTTACTGACGTTTAGCAGCAAAGCGAGGCTGAGAAGATTGTTGGCCAGTATTTGTGGAAAATCTGGCCTTCTTGTAGTAAGGCCTCTTGAAAGACTTTTTCTTGGCAGGAGTAGAGGTAGACTTAGAAAGTCTATCTAATGTAGCATTTTCTGCGTCCATTTGAGTGGCTTTAATTTGCCAGTCCTTACCAAATAAGTTCTCACCTGTACAGGGCAGATTCCGTAAGCCATCCAGGACCCAGGGTTCTAGGTCAGAGGCCTGGAGCCAAGCAAGTCGTCGGGCTGCAATAGCAATGCCCGAAGCTCTACCGGCACCCTCAAAGGAATCAAAAGCTGCTCTGTTGGAGAACTTAGAAACATCTAGAAGCTGTTTCACCAGAGAAATGAACTCCTCCTTTCTATCCTCAGGGATAAAGGAGGCAAAATGCCGTACCTTTAGGGCAAGTTCCCTGAGAAACATGCCCATATACAGACTGTAAGAATTAATCCTGGCTATAAGCATACTAGCCTGGAAAATTTTCCTGCCAAAAGAGTCTAGGGTCTTACATTCTCGCCCTGGAGGGGTAGAAGAGTGCCTTTTGGTGCTCTTAATCTTTTTCAGCGCAGACTTCACCACAATGGAATGGTGAGGCAGCTGAGTCTTTTGAAACCCAGGAGGAGGGAGGACCCGGTACATGGTGTCCAACCTACGAGAGTAAGGAGACAACGTTAGAGGAGCCTCCCATAAGTCCATCAAGTGTTCTTGAAGGATTTCATGGATAGGCAGGGTGACTGCCTCTTTAGGAACCTTAGGGTATCCTAAAATATCCAATTTTTTTGACCTAGGTTCTTTTTCAGAGGATGTGGTAATAGAAAGTCCTTTAGCTAGCTCTATAATGAAGTCTTGAAAGGACAAATCCTCTGGTGGAGACATTCTCCTCTTTGGGGAAGAAGGGTCTTCATGAAGAACTAGAGACAGCTCATCAGAGTCCTCAGAGGAGTCAAAATCCTCAGAAGAATCAGAGTATTCTCTATTTGCTTCCAACGCACAATACACATACCGATCGGTATCGACATCGGGCGTACCGGGTATTGGATCGGTATCGGGTGAAAACCCGGATCCGGCATGCGGAACCGATCTGTGTTTGGAAGTCGATGGTCTCGGTTCCGGTATGGGATACGATACCGGAACCGGACCCGGTACCGCTGAACGCGGTACCGAGGGCGTCGCAGCTGTAATAAAAGCCAGCATGGCCTGCTGCATGGTCTGAACAGTATTGCTCATAGACGCCACTGCTGCCTGGATGTCGGTACCGGTATGGGCCGATACCCCAGAGCAGTCTAACAGGTGATCAGTCGAGGCCGTGCCATCGATGTCAACCTGTAACCCCATAGATGGTGCTTTGGAAGCCAGAGCTTCCCGCCGGGATTGTTTGGCTGGGGCAGGGTCCTCAGATTCAAAAGTGAGAGCCTCTCGATGCTTTGAAGGAGATTTGCTCTTTGAGGACCTGCCCGAAGAAGGTTTGGTTACCTGAGATCCATCCGGAGAGGAAGACCTGGATGACTGTGATGCTGGATTATCTGAAGCAAACAGCACATGGAATTTGTTGGCCCGGTTCTGCAAACCACGTTTAGACATCTGGGAGCAGGATGGGCAGTCCGGAATGGAGTGGTCAGGTCCCAAACATTTAAGACACCATTCATGGGTGTCTGTGACAGAAATAACAGCACTACACTTGGTACACTTCTTAAAACCAGGGGCTGGTTTCTCCATAAGGAGAATTTGTGTAGGCCTGAGGCCTAACCGAAGTCACCAAGTTGTGCAAAGATAAGATTTTTTATTTTTTTTTTTAAGAAAAGAAAAGAGAGACCGGCGGTACCGGTTTCGGTATGGGGAAGGCAGGTACGCGGTCTAAAGAAACAAACAAACAATTTCTTCAGCAGTGACAGGAACACGACCTGCTGGCTCCGTGGAAAAAGAGAAACTGAGGAGAGCTGGTCAGGAAGGCGGGAAGGCAGCGCGCATGTGCAGTGGGAGGCCCCAAAAGCTTCCTTCTGGGAAGCTGGGGAGCTTTCCCGCGCAGGCTCCGTCGGTTCCGACGTACCCATATGTGAGGACTTATTCCTGCTTGTTCCTGGAGATAAGCCATGAGTGACTTAGAAAAAGCATCTACTAACTTTGCAAGCAGGACAGGGCAGTTTTTGGTAACCACATAATGTACCACCCCTATGATTTACTGTAGGGATCGCATTAGCAGGGTGATGTGCTGTTTTATACCACATTGTTCTGCAATGAGACTAGAAAAGTTCCACTTAGAGCACTCAACCTCCTTATCCCCCCTTCCTATTGTTGATCCTTACCTATTGTAACTGTTACCTATTGTTCCTTCTTTTCTCCTCTATCCACTGTTTCTACTTCTTTCCTTCCTTTAGAGGTTTTTCATTGGCATTCATTTTCCTTTTCTGCAGCACCCTTTTTAAACTCCCAAATTTTATTGATTGTTAACCACCTAGGTACTTTTTGTAAGGGCGGTATATAAAGTTTTAAATAAAACAAACCTCCTCCTATATGTATGCCATGTCATCTAAGAATTTCTTTGCAAACAACCAAAACTATGGTTACACAATGCAAGATTCCACATTGGGAGCCACCACAAAACAAAAAGATTTAGGCGTCATTGTGGATAACATGTTAAAACCCTCTGCCCAGTGTGCAGTGGCGGCCAAGAGAGCAAAGAGAATGCTAGGTATCATAAGGAAAGAAAAAGAGAGAATAAAACAAAGGATATTATAATGCCTCTGTATTGTTCCATAGTGCGACCGCACCTTGAATATTGCGTGCAATTCTGGTCGCCGTATCTTAAAAAAAAGGATATAGCGTTATTAGAAAAGGTACAGAAGAGCCACCAAAATGGTAAAGGGGATAGAAAGATACCCCTATGAAGAGAGGCTAAAAAGATTAAGGCTCTTCAAGCTTCCTACCTTATCCAAAGACACAAAGGCAAAAAGAGCACCCCTTCAACAAAGAAGATTTAACAAACCAAATATGGAATGTCTCATTGAGACCATCAAATCCCACATAGACCTGGTTAAAACAGACCTCAACGATTTAACAAGCAGCTGGGATACCGGTATTCAGGCCATGGCGATCCCTAAAGAGAACCATACACCAAACGCAGCCAAACTAAAATCAGAACCTTGGTACAACATAACGCTGACCAGAATGAAAAGAGACCTTAGGAAACATGAAAGAAGGTGGAGACAAACCAAATCCATCGAGCTCAGATCTGTGTACCTCAACCTCCTATCAAAATACAAGGATGAAGTAAACACAGCAAAAAGGATACACCATACCAACATTCTAAGCAAAGCCATCAACAAACCACGTGAACTCTTTGCATTAGTTAAATCACTAACCAAAACAGCCACTCCGGAACATCCAGATAGCCTCATAAATCCACAAACGCTCGCAAACCACTACGCAAGCAAGCTGACTACCAACATCCCCAATCTCCCTATAGACACACAATGCCAAGGCACAGAGGTGGAGAGTAAACAAAAATGGAGTATCTTCCACAACATCGATGTGCAGCAGACCATCAACATACTAACCTCCATAAATACCACCACCTCCCCACTCGACCCCTGCCCAACAGCATGGATAAAAACAGCAAAAAAAAGAGATCAGCCAGCAAATATCCCACATCATAAACCAGTCACTAAATCAAGGAATAATGCCTGACCAACTGAAACAATCTATAATAAGGCCAATCCTAAAGAACAACTCGCTCAACAAGGAAGACCCGACATCATACCGCCCCATCTCCAGCATTGCATTCCTTGCAAAGATCATTGAAAAAGCTGTGCTAATACAGCTTCAAGAACATCTCGAGGACTGTGATACCCTAGATAAACAGCAATACGGGTTCAGAAGAAATCATGGAGTTGAGACGCTTTTGATAGCACTGATGAACAACCTCATCCAAGGCCTAGAGAACAGAGAGAAAATGTTTATACTCATTTTCATTGACATCTCTGCCGCCTTCGACACAGTGCACCATAAGATCCTCCTCAACAAACTAGAAGAAGATATAGGAATTGTGGGAACTCCCCTCAAATGGTTCTCCTCCTACATAACGAACAGAAGGCCGCAAGTACAATTTAATGGCGAAAAAGCTGAACCTTTCGCTCAAACGCAGGGCATACCCCAGGGTTCTGCCCTCTCGGCACTTCTGTTCAACATATACATGCGACCCCTCTGCGACATCTTCAAAAGACATAATATTAAATACCACATCTATGCGGATGATATTATGCTTTATACGCAACTAGATGCGGCCGACCCTCAATATACACTACTCGAAAAATGCCTGGATGAGATGTTAGGCTGGCTACAGAAAAACAACATGACAATAAACCATAAGAAAACAGAAGTCTTGTACATATCCAGCAAACCAAACTTCAACCCCCCCACTACAATCACACTGTGCAATAACACGTACAGCACGAAAAATGAAATAAAATATCTGGGAGTCACACTCGACTGCAACCTGAAAATGGAGACACACCTACGCAAAACGAATAAAGCCATCTTCCATAAACTTAGAGTGTTACAACCACTAAGGAAAATAATAGAACCCGGTGATTTTCGGTCGGTAGCACAAGCTCTAATTATACCGCACTTGGATTACTGTAATGCCATCTTACAAGGGCTACCTAAAAAATCTCTAAATATCCTGCAGATGGCCCAGAACGTAACAGCCAGGATCATAATGGGAACAAGCATTGCTGAACACATTACCCCCATTTTAATAGAGCTACACTGGCTACCAATTGCAGCCAGGATTCAATACAAGATATTAATGACCACCTTCAAGCTAATAACAACCTATCCCCATCATTCCTATCCTCACTTATCAGCATGCAACCCACAAATAGGGACAGAAGAACCATCAACTCAGGTACCCTGCAAGTCCCCATCAACATCAGGGCAGTGAAAACAATTACGAGTCATAGAGCCTTCTCTTTCTCTGCACCAACTATCTGGAATCAACTCCCCTGTGAGCTGCGCCTAACCAAGGACATCACCAAATTCAGAAAAGAGCTAAAAACACACTTATTCCGATGCCATTACAATCAAATAACCTTCTACTGCTAGTGATTTGTAAAAACTGATATATGTTTAAATATGTTTTAAATATGTAAATATGTATATATAAATGTAAAAACGTATGATTTGTCCCCGAAGACGCCAATCATGTGTGCTGTGACCTCAGATCTATGTATATTCCCCCCCCCCCCAAGTCTTGATTGACTACCCCACGAAGAATAATCAAACCGCCGCTGATCGCTGGAAGTAGCGGTATATAAATGTGTAGTAAATAAAATAAAATAAATAAACCTAGAAAAGTGATGGCCAAGGGAAAGATATGATAGAAGTCTATAAATTAATGAATGGAGTGGAACGGGTTAACATAGATTGATTGTTTACGCCATCAAAATATAGACAGACTAGGGGGCATGCAATGAATCTACAGGGTGACCTATTTAAGACTAATAAGAGAAAATATTTTTTCACTCAATACGTAATCAAACTCACATTTGTTACTGGAGAATGTAGTAAAAGCTAGTGTAGCTGGGTTTAAAATAAAAAATAAAAAAAAAAAAGAAGATTTGGACTAGTTCCTGGAGGAAAGGTCCATAAACCACCATTAAAGGGGACCCAGGAAATCCACTGCTTGACCCAATACAAGCACTGTGGAACCTGTGTCCTTTGGGGAAACTGCTATGTTCTTGTGACCTAGATTGCCCACTTTTGGAAACAGGATACTGGGCTTGATGGACCTTGGTATGACCCAGTATGGCATATCTTATGTTCTTACCTTCCTAAATTTTTCTTTTTTTTTAAATTGGTGTTGGGCGACTGTATGCCTAAAGATCATTCCAAAAAAGAGAACAAAAGGTAAGGTAACCCCTGTAGCAATTTGTACATCTGGAAGTGTTTACAAGGTGCTTATCCATTGAACCTTTTAAAAACAGTGCTCCTGAAACTGGAAATGCAGCTTGTTTATTAAGTCACTCTTCCACCTCACTATCTGGGGCATTGTTGAGACCCATTGACAGGACACCTTCTTCCCCACTTGGGGAAAGACTGGTTAACATGGTGGCTACTGATTTTCGAGTACAAATTACTATTTCTGGGGTCTCACATTCACTTTTGGATTCATTACAGGATGTGATGTCTAAGGTCATACAAGCTGTGGGCATCGAGAAGTTTGAGGCCATTGATCCTGTTAATATAACCACTGAAGATGTTTGGAGGATGGTCTCACAGAATAAATTGTCTTAAGGGTACTGTAGACCAGATAACCACTTTCTCAGTAATCAGTTGATAACATTTTAGATCCTGAATTTGAAATGTAACAAGTGGAAGAGAGGCTGGAGAAGACAGATGCTCTATTAACGACATGTCAAGCTTCTGGACTGATTTATGCTAAGGATAGTTCGTTTGTACATAATTACCTGGTGCGTTTAGAAAATCTTATGTGGTATTGTGAGAAATTTGAATTTTCCTAAAACTCATCATCTCTGACTCTCAATGTTGCTAAAACAATATTTCAAAGATGATATTACAAACATAATGACTCAGGATTTGCCAGTTTCAAAATAATTATGTACCTAATCTCACTGAAGGCTGCTGCAGAGGTGGCTTAGCAGGGGAGGGTTTCCTCTTGGAATACTGACTTATCCCAGTTCTTGTAGTCATCTAGGGATGAGATTTCCTCCAGAGCCACTCTGGCAGAGACACTGGTGACAGATGTGGATAAGCTTAAAGGTCTGAAGGCTTATTTCAGGAATAAGCAGGTTATGTTTTGGGGTCAGAAAGTTATTATACTTCCCGATGTGTCTCAGGCTACCAGCTATGTAAGAAATCTTTCTTTAAGCTGAAAGCCCGGGAGCTATCTTCTTTCTCAGATTCCCAAGTAAATGTCGTGTTATCCTGCAGAGTGTGGCAAATATGTCTTTTTGTATCCTATTTGTCTTGAGATTTTCCTGCAGGGGAAAGGGGGTTAAAGAGTAATCTAGTTTTCTGCTCTTTATTCTTTTCATGATTTTTTCCACCCCTTATTTTTTTTTTAATAAGTGAGGAGGTTTGGCACTTATATTGAGTACTTGAGGGCCTAGTTTACTTACATTTAAAACACAGAGGAGAGCTTTCTGATTAAATTTAGAACCCAAGACTACCTCTATCCAAGCAAGGGCTGTGGGACTCCCTCTGGAGATTGGTCACAGATTACCTTAGAAGCACAGGAGAGGGTACTGTGTAGCAGCCAGGTTTTGATAAGTCTTTTTTCCCTCCCTCCCCATCACCCACCCACGGGATAATCGTAGCTTTATAGGGGCTTAAACCTCTTAAAGGAAAGGAGGTGCCATATTCACTCAGTTGCAGCTGTTCATTCTTATCAGCATACATTAAGAGCCTGAGATTAATTAAATTTCAGGTGAACAAAGTACATTAAACTTATTAGGAATAGTTTTATTAGAGGGAGGAGTGGCTCAGTGGTTGGTACAGGTTACCTCAGGCCGGAGGGCCGGGGGTTCAATTCCCACATGGGGACAAGTAACCTCAGGCCGGAGGGACTGAGGTCTCTAGTCCCATGGCTGCTCCTTGTGGCCTTGGGCAAGCCACTTAACTCTCCATTGCCTCAGGTACACTTAGATTGTGAGCCCTTCGGGGACAAGGGAATAAAAAAGTACCTGTTAGTATATACGTGTAAACCGCTCTGATGCGTAAGTAAAGGGCGGTATATCAAATGCCTAAACCATAAACCATCCCCAGCAACCCTTAGTACATAAAGAACTTAAATATCTAAACAGAACCTTAAAATCAAGATGCAAACAGCAGCGAGATGGGGGCTTTCCAGTCTTTTGCATCAAGTGTCACATGTATGATTTCTCCCAGTTGGTTAGGGGTCTTATGTGTGCACAAGGTGCAAGGAACTCTTTGCTCTCAGGGAACGAGTCCGATCTCTAGAGACAAGAGTAGCAGACTTGGAAGACATAAAAGGAAGACAGAGAGGTACATAGATGCAGAGATATAGTCCTGAAGTCCCACCTCCAGTCTGACAGCATCCCTGCTGCCTTGGAGGAGGTCAGGTCACATGAAAGGAGAGCATCACCCTGGTGTGGCAGGAAGTGATCATATAGATAGGGCCTGTCCTCCAGGTGATATAAAACCCTCTCGCACCGAGGAAGTTTCTCCAGGGACAAGTGCTCATGAGGGAAAGGTTAGGACAGCCATTATAGTTGGTGATTCGATCATTAGGCAAGTAGATAGCTGGGTGGCTGGTGGATGTGAGGATCGCTTGGTGACATGCCTGCCTGGTGCAAAGGTAGTGGACCTCACGTGCAACCTAGACAAGGTCTAAGATAGTGCTGGGGAGGAGTCTGCTGTCTTGGTACATGTCGGTACCAATGACATAGGAAAATGTGGTAGGGAGGTTCTGGAGGCTAAATTTAGGCTCTTAGGTAGGAAGTTGAAATCCAGAACTTCCAGGGTAGCTTTCTCCAAAATGCTTCCCGTTCCACGTGCAGGACCCAAAAGGCAGGCAGAGCTCCGGAGTCTCAATACGTGGATGAGACAATGGTACAAGGATGAGGGGCTTGGATTTGTTAGGAACTGGGGAACATTCTGGGGAAAGGTGGGGCTCTTTTGAAGGGATGGGCTTCACCTTAACTGAGAAGGAACCAGGCTGCTGGCATTAACCTTTAAAAAGGAGATAGAGCAGCTTTTAAACTAGATAATAGGAGAAAGCCGACAGTCACCCAAGAGCACATGGTTCAGAACAATGTATCCTTAAAGGACACTACCAAAAGCAGTGAGGTTCCAAAAAAGAGTAAAAGTAGCTCAAATGCCCTTGAGTATGGAGCAGACAGAGCTTAAAGATGCCAAATTACCCATGCCTACCAATAGCCAGATTAATATGAATAAATTACAGTCTCTAAAATGCTTGTATGCAAATGCTGGAAGTCTAAAAACTAAGATGGGAGAGTAAGAATATATAGCACTAAATGAGAGGTTAGATAAAATTGGAATCTCAGAGACATAGTGGAAGGAGGACAACCAGTGGGACACTAATACCTGGGAACAAACTATATTGTAATGATAGAGCTGATCAAATTGGTGGAGGGGTTGTGCTCTGTTAGAGAGGGCATTGAGTCAGAAAGGATTAAAGTTTTGCAGGAAACAAAATTTGCTGTAGAATCTCTATGGACTGAAATTCAATGTAAAAAGGGGAAGGTGATTGCGGTGGTGGTGTACTATCGACCGCCTGGCCAGAATGAACAAATGGATGATGAAATACTCATAGAAATCAAGGAAGCTAACAAAAGTTACAGCACAGTAATAATAATGGGCTATTTCAATTACCCTGGTATTGAACTGGGTCAGTGTCAAGGCAGGACATGCTAGGGAGATAAAATGACTGCTTCTTGGAGCAGCTGGTTCATGAACCGACCAGAAGGGAAGCCATATTGGACCTAGTCCTTAGTGGAACACCAGATCTGGTGCAAGAGATAAGGGTGTTAGGGCCACTTGGCAATAGTGATCATAGCATGATCGCATTTGATTTAATTAATGGAGGAGGGATGGTAAGGAAATCCACAGTACTACCTTTTAACTTTTGAAAGGGAGACTATGATAAAATGAGGAAAATAGTTAAGAAAAAACTAAAAGGAGCAGTTGCAAAGGTTAAAGACTTACATCAAAGCTTGTGTGTTTAAAAAAACCTAATCTTGGAAGCCCAGACCAGCTGTATTCCACGCTTTAAGAAAAGTGGAAGGAAGTCCAAAAAACTGCCAACATGGTTTAAAGGTGAGGTCAGAGTGGCTGTTGCCAAAAAAACATCTTTCAGGAAATGGAAAAAAGAGCCAAATGACGAAAACAGGAAACAGCACAAGCACTGGCAAGTTAAATGCAAGGCATTGATAAGGCAGGCAAAGAGATTTTGAGAAGAAACTTGCTGTGGAAGCAAAAACGCATAGTAAAGACTTTTTCAAGTACATTCGTAGCAGAAAACCTGTAAGAGAGTCAGTTGGTCCATTAGATGATAGAGGGGTAAAAGGGGCAGTAAGAGGGGACAAGGCTGTAGTGGAGAGACTGAATGAATTCTTTGCTTCGGTCCTTACTGAGAAAGATATAGGGATGTTACCTATGACTGAAGTGGTATTTAAAAGGTGATACTGCAGAAGAATTGAAAGAAATAGCTACACCGGGAAGATGTATTACAACTATTAGATAAACTGAAGAATAGCAAATCACCTGGACCGGATGGTATACATCCAAGGGTGTTGAAGGAACTGAAATATGAGATTGCAGACCTGATATTAGTAATCTGTGAACTATCATTAAAATAATCTGTAAAACCTGAAGATTGGAGGATCGCCAATGTAACGCCAATTTTTAAAAAAGGGTGCCAGGGGTGATCCGGGAAACTACAGACCGGAGAGCCTGACGTCAGTACCAGGAAAAATGGTAGAAACCATCATAAAGAACAAAATTACTCAGCATGTAGATAGTCACAACCTAATGGGAGACAGCCAACATGGCTTTAGACAAGGAAGATCTTGTCTTACTAATCTGTTATGTTTTTTTGAAGGAGTGAATAAACAGGTGGACAAAGGTGAGTCGGTTGATATTGTGTATCTGGACTTTCAGAAAGCCTTTGACAAGGTCCCTCATCAGAGACTTTTGGCAAAACTAAAGAGTCATGGGATAGGAGGCAGTGTACTATTGTGGATCAGGAACTGGTTAAAAGATAGAAAGCAGAGGGTAGGGCTAAATGGCCAGTTTTCCCCAATGGAGAAAGGTGAATAGTGGTGTACCCCAGGGATCTGTGCTGGGTCCGCTCCTTTTTGACATATTCATAAATGACCTGGAAAAGGGAACAAGTAGTGAGGTTATCAAATTTGCAGATGACACAAAAAGCGTAGTTACTCACCTGTAACAGGTGTTCTCCAGGAGCAGCAGGAATCAGTCCTCACTTATGGGTGACGTCGGCGTCGACGGAGCCCTCGCGGAGCAATTTTCCCCAGCTTTCAAAGAAAGCCTTTGGGAATTGCAGCGCGCATGCGCGGTCGTCTTCCCGCCCGAGGGTGCCATCTTAGCCAGTCAGATGACATAGCTAAACAAGACAGCATAAAAATTTGCAAAAAGAACATAAGCAGACGATTGCAACTCCAAGGGGAGGAGGGAGGGTAGTGAGGACTGATTCCTGCTGCTCCTGGAGAACACCTGTTACAGGTGAGTAACTACGCTTTCTCCAGGACCAAGCAGGAAGTCAGTCCTCACTTATGGGACTCCCAAGCTCAAGGCTACCGGAGACCCTAAGCACAAAAATGAGCTCCCTCTAGCTCAGCAGCACAGAAGGATAGAATCTTCGCTGAATTAGCACCCACCGGTAGCCCACATCCGGGATGGAGGGTAGGAGTTGCTCAGACCTCAAAGAGATTACGGAGGACTGCCTGTCCGAAAGCACTGTCCCTACGGGACTCCCTCTCGAGACAGTAATGGACCGCAAAAGTCTGGCTCGAAGACCAAGTAGCGGCCCGGCAGATGTCTGCCAGCGGAACAGAGCGGAGGTAAGCCACTGACGTAGCCTTTGCCCGAACGCAATGAGCCGTGACTCGACTTTCTAAGGAGAGTCCGGCTGCCCCATAAGCCCAAGAGATACAGTCCGCAACCCAGATGGACAGAGTACGCTTGGAGACCGGGAGCCCCAATTTATTGGGGTCAAAAGACACAAAAAGCTGAGCAGCTTTACGGTGCTCCCGCGTACGGTCAAGGTAGAAGTTCAATGCCCTTCTACAGTCCAGGGTATGGAGGACCGTTTCAGCTCGGCTGGAGTGTGGTCTGGGAAAGAAGGTTGGAAGTACCACCTCCTGATTGATGTGAAAAGGGGAGACCACTTTAGGCAGAAATTTTGGGTGAGTCCGTAGGACTACCCTATTTTTGTAGAACCGAGTGTAAGGGGGATCAGACACGAGGGCCTGCAATTCACTTACGCGTCTAGCGGAAGTGAGGGCTATCAAGAACAGTGTTTTCCAAGACAGAAAACGGAGAGAACAGGTAGCCATAGGTTCAAAAGGCGGACAGGTGATCCGCTGCAAAACCACATTCAGGTCCCAGTCAGGCGCTGGCGGGCGCAGAGGTGGTTTAAGTAGAAGGAGACCTCGGAGAAACCTCGCTACGAGAGGGTCGCTGGAAAGAGGTCTGCCGTCCACCGGCACATGATGTGCTGAAAGAGCACTGAGGTGAACTTTGACGGAGTTGGACTTAAGTCCCAGATTAGAGAGGTGTAGCAAGTACTGCAAGATCACCGACACCGGGCAGGAGAAGGGATCCTGAGACTGTGGGGTACACCAGACGGCAAAGCGACGCCATTTAAGGGCGTAGCATTTGCGGGTAGAAGGCCGTCGCGAAGCCAAGACGACCTCCTCCACCTCTGCCGGCAGGAGAAGGGGAGCAAGGACTACCCTTTCAGCAGCCAGGCCATGAGGTTGAGAGACCTGAGGTTGGGGTGTAGTAGAGACCCCTGATCCTGAGTGAGGAGATCCGGTTGTACCCCCAGAGGGAATGGATCCTCCACCGCTAATTGCAGTAGGAGTGGAAACCACGGCTGCCTGGGCCAGCGAGGGGCCACCAGGATCATGAAGGCTTTGTCTCGGAGAACCTTGAAAAGAGTCCAAGAGACTAGCGGGATGGGAGGGAAAGCGTACAGAAGGCTCCCCGACCATGAGATCAGAAAAGCGTCCGCCGCAACCCGAAGGGGGTGTGGCTGACGAGAGCAGAAGCGAGGAAGCTGCCGGTTGTGAGGACTGGCAAAGAGATCCACCGTGGGGAGGCCCCACTTGAGGAAGAGCTTCTGAACTACCAAGGGATCCAGACGCCACTCGTGCGGCTGGAGGACCCTGCTGAGTTTGTCCGCCAGGCAATTTTCTTGGCCCGGGAGATAAACTGCCTTGAGGAGAATGCCGTGACTGACGGCCCAAGAGCAGAGCTTCTGTGCCTCCCGGCAGAGGAGGAAGGAGCCCGTGCCCCCCTGCTTGTTCACGTAGAACATGGCAACTTGATTGTCCGTCTGGACAAGGACGGACTGGTGGGAAGTCAGGTGGGAGAAGGCCTTGAGAGCTAGGCGGATCGCCCTGAGTTCCAGGAAGTTGATCTGCTGAGCAGACTCCCACGTGGTCCAGAGGCCCTGAGTACGTGCCTCTTGGCAATGTGCTCCCCAGCCCAGGAGGGATGCATCGGTGGTCAGCACCCGGGTCGGCTGAGGTGACTGGAAAGGCATTCCGAACATGAGGTTCGGCTGCCGGAGCCACCACCGGAGAGACGAGATCAGCGGCTCGGAGACGCGCACTAGGTCTGCTAGGCCGCCTGTGGCTTGACGCCACTGCTGGCGGAGACACCATTGAGCAGACCGCATATTCAGGCGGGCATTGGGGGTCACATGGACGGTGGAAGCCATATGGCCGAGTAGTCTCAGGAAGCGCCTGGCGGAGACCAGGGGCTGGCTGCGAAAACGGTCGGCTAGGTCCATGAGCCGTTGAGCCCTGTCGAGCAGCAGGTATGCTCGCGCCTGAGGAGTGTGCAGCCTTGCGCCGATGAACTCGAGATCCTGTGAGGGGAGCAAAGTGGACTTTGCGAAGTTTATAACAAAGCCCAAGTGCTGCAGAAGAGTCACCGTGCGGCGCGTGGCGTTGGTGACCTCCGAGCGGACGCTGCTCTGATGAGCCAGTCGTCGAGGTACGGAAAGACATAGAGGCCGTGAAGCCGGAGATGGGCCGCCACGACCGCGAGACATTTTGTGAAGACTCGCGGTGCGGAGGACAGGCCAAAGGGCAGTACTCTGTACTGGTAATGATTTCCTGCCACCACAAACCTTAGGTATTGGCGGTGGCTTGGGTGGATGAGGATGTGCGTGTAGGCATCCTTTAGATCCAAGGAGCATAGCCAATCTCCCTGCTGGAGGTAGGGCAGAAGGATTCCAAGGGTAAGCATTTTGAACTTCTCCCGCACAAGGAACTTGTTGAGGTTGCGCAAGTCCAGGATGGGTCTGAGGCCCCCTGTTCTCTTTGGTATCAGAAAATACCTTGAATAAAAGCCTTGACCTCTCAGGTGGTGTGGCACCGATTCCACCGCCTGTTCCTGCAGAAGACCTGCTAACTCCTGAAGGAGCAACTCCCTGTGCAGAGGGGGGCGCGGAGGTTCTCCCGGAAAATAGGAGGGAGGGACCTGATGGAAGTGGAGAAGGTAGCCTTCTCGCACGACCTGAAGCACCCAGGCATCTGCGGTGATGCTGGACCACCTGTGGGCGAAGTGAACCAGCCGGCCTCCGGTGCTGGGAGGAACCAGCGGGGGGGGGAGAGGCTATGCTGAGCGAGTCAAAAACCCCCACCCTGCTGAGCAGGGGCTGGTGGTGCAGGCTTGGGGGCTTGCTGCCTACGGGACCCGTTACCCCGTCCCTTGGCCTGCTGGCCCTGTTGGGGAGCTGCAGGGGCCTGATAATGGGGGTATTGTTTGTAGGCAGCCGCCTTCCTCGGGTAAAAGGACTTTTTCCCCGAGCCCTTCTTTTTCTGGGAAGGGGCGGAGGTCTTCCTAGAAAGCCTGGTCCTGGTGAGAGTCTCAGTCTCAATTTGTGCAGCCTTTTCCGCCATGGGCTTGCCAAAGAGGTTTTCGCCTCGGCAGGGGACATCGACCAACTTGTCCTGTACCCAGGGCTCAAGGTCTGACGACTGAAGCCAAGCCTGTCGGCGGGCACCGATGCCGGCTGCGGCCACTCGAGCCGAGGCTTCAAAGCCATCATAGGCTGCTCGGGACATGAACTTAGAGCATTCCCGAATGCCCGTGGACAAGGCTAGGAACCTCCGCAAGGGCTCCTCGGAGAGACCAGCGGAGAATCCGGCTAGCTCTTTAGCCAGATCCCGGAGATACATGCCCATGTATAGCTGGTAAGTCTGGACACGACATGCGAGCATAGAGCCCTGGAAGCACTTCTTGCCAAGGCCATCCAGGTTACGGGCCTCCCTTCCAGGAGGCACCGAGGAGTGCATCTTCTGGCTCTTAAGACGATGCATGGCCGATTCCACTACCATGGAATGGTGTGGCAGCTGTGCCTTTTGAAAGCCAGGGCTCTTGCGGACCCGATAGATAGAATCGACCCGCTTGCTCAGGACCGGCGAGGAGGCCGGACTCCCCCACATGCGGAAGAGTAGTCGTTCCAGCATAGGAGGAACCGGCACAGTAAAGTGCTCCCTCGCGGGAGAGTCATACTGGAGGGCGTCGAGCTCTTCGGCTCGAGGCTCCTCCTCGGGATCCGCAGGGAAGGCCAAAGCCTTGGCCATATCCCTAACGAAGTCCGAGAACCGGGCATCCTCCGGGGGGGACTGCTTCCGAGGCTCGGACTCCGGTGAGTCCGATGGGACACACCGAGTCCGGAAAGAATCAGGTGACTCTTCCTCCTCAGACTCCCAGACCGACTCCGACGAGGACTCGGCCCGGGCAGGGTGCGGCGCCAGCCGCCCCGACGCCGAGGGAGTCGGCGTCGGCGACCTCGGTCCCGAACGGGAGGCCGAGGGCGACCTCGACCGAGGATCGACTCGAGTTCTCATCGACTCGAGGATCGGCTCGGTCTCCGGGGTCGACTTGGACGTCGACGTCCCGGCGGTCGGGGCAGCGACGCCAGCGAAGCCAGCGAGCAGTGCCCTCTGCTGGTCCATGAAGGCAGACAGTCTGCTCTCCAAGGCCGTCAACCTGAGTCCGAGCTCAGGTGACCCAGCAGCCCCCGACTCGGGCCCCGACGGCATCGGGCCCGACGTCGGCTGTCGCGGAGGCGAGTCCAGAAGGACCACAGGACTTACCCGGGCAGGCATCTCCGACTCCAGGCGAGGTCGCTTCGGGACGTGTTCCTTCTCCAAGGACTCGGGGCGGCTGTCGGGGCTATGCGACCTGGCCCTCGCGGAACCAGGAGCGTCCACCGACGACGCCCTCGCGGGTTTTTCCTTCCGACGATGGTCCACGGAGGGAGAACCCCGGTCGGAGGAGCTCCGGCGACGGTCCGAGCTGGAGCCTTTCGACACGGAGGCCTCCGACGAGGTCCGGGTACGGCTGGGGTCAGCGAAGATTCTCTCACGCTGATGCCGCCCACTCCTCAACGCCTTTGAGGACAGTTTGCTGCAGGTCCCACAGATCAGTTCCTCATGATCCGGGCCCAGGCAGCGGAGGCAAAAGTCGTGTGTGTCGGTTAGTGACATATTTCGGTCACACCGACCACACCGCTTAAACCCACTGGCAGCCATCGGGGGAAAAAGGGCCCCTGCGAGGTCAAAGGACCGGGCTGCCAGGGAAAACGAAAACGAAAGCTGACTAAGTCAGAAAAACCGAAAAAAGTAAGAGGACTCGAGACGGCGTCGCGAGTCCGGGCGGGAAAACGATCGGCGTCGAACCGAAAGAAAAAAGGATAAAATAAAGAAGAAAATCAACTTTTTCGCGGGGACAAGACGGGGACGTCTGTAGGGCTCCGCGGAAAAAAGAAGACTGGCTAAGATGGCACCCTCGGGCGGGAAGACGACCGCGCATGCGCGCTGCAATTCCCAAAGGCTTTCTTTGAAAGCTGGGGAAAATTGCTCCGCGAGGGCTCCGTCGGCGCCGACGTCACCCATAAGTGAGGACTGACTTCCTGCTTGGTCCTGGAGAACTAAAGTTGTTAAAACACATGAGGACTGTGGAAATTTGCAAGAGAATCTTGATAAATTGGGAAGACTGGGCATCGAAATGGCAGATGAAATTTAATGTGGACAAGTGCAAAGTTATGCACCTAGGGAAGAACAACCCAAACTATGGTTCCACGATGCAAGGTTCCACACATTAGGAACTACCACCCAGGAAAAAGATTTAGGCATCATTGTGGATAACATGTTAAAACCCTCTGCCCAGTGTGCAGCAGCAGCCAAGAGAGCAAAAAGAATTCTAGGTATCATAAGGAAAGGAATGGAAAATAAAACAAAGGATATTATAATGCCTCTGTATCGTTCCATGGTGCGACCGCACCTTGAATATTGTGTGCAATTCTGGTCGCCGCATCTTAAAAAGGATATAGCGTTATTAGAAAAGGTTCAGAGAAGAGCCACCAAAATGGTAAAGGGGATGGAAGGATACCCCTATGAAGAAAGGCTAAAAAGGTTATGGCTCTTTAACCTGGAAAAGAAACAACTGAGGGGAGATATGATAGAAGTCTATAAATTAATGAACGGAGTGGAACGGGTAAACATAGATCGATTGTTTACGTTATCAGAATATAGGAAGACTAGGGGACATGCAATGAAGCTACAGGGTAAACTATTTAAGACTAATGAGAAAATATTTTTCCATTCAATGTGTAATCAAACTCTGGAATTTGTTATCAGAGGATGTAGTAAAAGCGGTTAGTGTAGCTGGGTTTAAAAAAGGTTTTGACAAGTTCCTGGAGGAAAGGTCCATGTTGTTGTTAAGTGCCGTCGAGTCGGAGTCGACTCATGGCCACCCTTAAAAAGGATATAGCGATATTAGAAAAAGTACAGAGAAGAGCCACCAAAATTGTAAAGGGGATGGAAGGATACTCCTATGAAGAGAGGCTAAAAAGATAAGGATTTTCAACCTGGAAAGGAGACGGCTGAGGGCAGATATGATGTTGTTGTTGTTGTTAAGTGCCGTCGAGTCGGAGTCGACTCATGGCGACCCTCTGGATAGCTATCCTAAATTGTGTTCGGTCTTCAGTCAGGCGGCTCATTGTTGACAGTCTGGTACCCGTAGCTGCTGTTATTGTATCGATCCATCTCATTGCTGGCCTTCCTCTTTTGCGTTGACCTTCTATCTTGCCAAGCATAATGTCTTTCTCTAATGATCTCTCTTCGCATGATGTGTCCAAAGTATGAAAGTCGAAGTCTTGTCATCTGAGCTTCTAAAGAAAGCTTAGGTTTGATCTCCTCTAGTACCGACTGGATTGTTCTTCGGGCAGTCCATGGTATACACAGTATTCGCCGCCAGCACCATAATTCAAAGGCATCAATTTTCTTCCTGTCTATCTTTTTCACTGTCCAGCTTTCACATCCATATGATGTTATTGAAAATACCATGGCCTGAACAAGTCGAATCTTTGTATGGAGAGAGACATCTCTGCTCTTGAGAATCTTATCTAGGTCTTTCATAGCCATTCTGCCAAGAGCAATACGTCGTCTAATTTCTTGACTGCTTGTTGCTTCTTTATTGATAGTTGATCCAAGTAGGTTAAAGTTGTTCACAATTTCAATTTCTTCTCCTTCAACGATGAACCTGTTGATTATGCCAGTTGTCATGATCTTTGTCTTCTTTACATTAAGGTGCAGGCCCATTTTGAGACTATGTTCTTTGATTGTGAGAAGCAAATGTTTCAGATCATCTTCACTTTCAGCCAGTAATGTGGTATCATCAGCATAGCGAAGGTTGTTGATGAGTCTTCCACCAATCTTCACACCTCTGTTGTCTTCATACAATCCTGCTTCTCTGATGATTTGTTCTGCATATAAATTAAACAGGTAGGGGGAAAGTATGCAGCCTTGTCTTACACCTTTGCTTATTTTAAACCATTCTGTTTCTCCTTGTTCCGTACGAACTGTTGCTTCTTGATCAATGTACAGATTGTGCAAGAGAATGATCAGGTGTTCTGGTATACCAATGCTTCTTAATGTGGCCCAGAGTTTCTCATGGTTTACACAGTCAAAAGCCTTGCTATAGTCGATAAAGCACAAATAGATATCCTTTTGGTATTCTTTAGTCTTTTCAAGGATCCATCTCACATCTGCAATGATGTCTCTCGTTCCTCACCCTTTCCTGAACCCTGCTTCCACTTCAGGTAGTTCTTGTTCCAGGTAGGGTTGTAGTCTCTTTTGAATAATCTTCAGTAGAATCTTGCTGGCATGTGGATCACAGCGATTGTGCGATAATTTCCACAGTCAGTTGAATCACCTTTCTTTAGTATTGGTATAAACACAGATCTTTTCCAGTCAGTTGGCCATGATGTTGTCTTCCATATTTCTTGGCAGAGCATTGTGAGTACGGTAACAGCTGCATCAGATTGCTGCCATACTTCTATGGGAATGCTATCAATGCCTGGTGCTTTGTTCTTTGATAAGGCTTTCAATGCTGCTTCAACTTCTTCTTTCATCACCAATGGTTCCCGATCATAAGGTACAGGTTGAAATGGCTGTTGGTCCACTTGATCTTTATCATATAAAAACACTGTATATTCCTTCCACCTTTTCTTGATCTTCTCAGCATCATTCAACATGGAATGTTACAAGATGCTCAAGGTTCTAATTTGAGGTTGGAACTTTTGCTTTAACTCTCGTAGCTTTGGGAAAGCTGATCTTGTTCTTCCTCTAATAGTTTCTGCTTCTATTTCCTTGCAAGTGTCATTGTAGTACTTTTCCTTGTCCTGTTTTGCTGCATGTTGGAAATCTCTGTTAAGTTCTGCGACTGTATTTCTTTCTCCTCTGGCTTTAGGTTCTCTGCGTTTCTGGGCAATTTTCAGAGTTTCTTCAGTCATCCATTTTGGCCGTTTTTGCTTTTTCACCTTTTGTAGAGACTTCTCGCTTTCTTCCAACACAACCTTCTTGATGTCATTCCATAACTCTTCCGGAGCTCTGTCATTTGTATCTAAAGCAGCAAATTGATTTTGCAGGCAGTCTTTAAATTCCAGTGGTATATTCTCAAGGTCATATTTTGCTGCATTCATGAGTGGTTTGCTCTTTTTCAACGTTAGCTTGAGTTTGCATACTAGTAGTTGATGATCTGTACCATAGTCAGCTCCAGGTTTTGTCTTTGTTGATGTTACAGAGCTTTTCCATCGTTGACTTCCACAGATGTAGTCAATTTGATTTTTATACAATCCATTGGGTGAAGTCCATGTGTACAGTCACCGCTTGTGTTGCTGGAAGAAGGTGTTTGAGATGAATAGATCATTGGTCTTGCAAAATTCTATCAGTCTTTCTCCAGCTTCATTTCTGTTGCCAAGTCCATATTTTCCAACTACTTTGCCGCCTTCTTTGTTGCCAACTTTTGCATTCCAGGTCCATATACCATTATTAAAAAGGGACCCAGGATATCACTGCTTGACCCAATACAAGCATTGTGGAACCTGTGTCTTTTGGGGAAACTGCTAGGTATGTATGACCTAGATTGGCCACGGTTGGAAACAGGATACTGGGCTCGATGGACCTTGGTCTGGCCCAGTACGGCATATCTTATGTTCTTACTTGTAACCAGCTCCAAGAGTGAAATCTGGTTCCTCTCCCCAAGATGTGGTCTATTTTGTTGATATTTATATTTACTTAGAATCTTCAGAAGCCTGAGTAGAACTATTTCAATTATTGCTTTGCACTTGTTTTATATAATCATGAAAATAAAAAATAAAAAGGAGAGTCAACATTTTCTCCAGTCTCAAGGACCTCTGCGGTTTATTTTTTTTTAACGATTTGATATATCACCTTTCAAGTTTGCAAGGAGTAAGGCACCAAGTATGAACTCCCAATTAGCATGGGGTATCTGAAAAATGTACCACCTTTGAGCAGAACTCAGGTTTACTAAATCTCAGTGTTGTACTAAAAGCGGGTTACTTGTAGTTTTTATTCAGGTAAACAGTTACTTAGGCAAGAAAATATATTTTTCAGAAAGGCAAAATAAGTTCCAGGTTCCACCACTTCATCACTCATTAGGCTTGCACACAAAATAAAATATGTCCCTACCTAGCCAAACACCACCCACCCCAAAGGGGAATAAATATAACTTTAGGTAATTTGAGACAGCAGTCACAGAGGTGAGAAAGCAAAGTAGTGCCCAGTGCAGTCTTGTGCTACTTTTTTCACTCCAGTATTTGATGCAGAATGTATTATACTGCTCCAAGCTCTGCAGAAGAACCATGAGTTCAGCAGGGTCTGTTGATAGACACATATGATATACAGAGCAGGAGAGAAAGGAACACAAAACTCAGAACAGTCTAGCAGTGTCATACAAGCAGGCTGGTAGCTAGAAAACCTAAGAGGAGGAGTAGCCTAGTGGTTGGGGCAAGGTACTTCAGGCCAGAAGGTCGGGGGTTCAAATCCCACTGGAGGACAGGAACCTTGGGCTGGAAGGACTGGGGTTTCTAGTCCCACAGATGCTCCTTGTGGTCTTGGGCAAGCCACTTAACCCTCCATTGCCCATGTTCCCTGTAAGTATTAGTGTATGTGTCTCATATCCCCACATGTTAAATGTATCCCCCAATTGTGTTGTGACCGCTTTGATTGAAGGATAAGGCGGTATACAAAAACTGTCTAAATAAATAAATAAATAAATAAAATGTCAAAAAATATGGCAGCAAAAACCCTTGAGCGCAAAAGGCAAAAAAGCCAGAGCAAAAAGCTGTGGAAAGAATTTTTTTTTAAATGACTGCAAAGCCAAACAACTATGTCCTTATCAGACAAATTCAAATCTCTCAGCCAGGGTTCAAATCCCACTGCTGCTTTGTATTATCTTGGACAAATCACTGAACCCTCCACTGTCTCAGGTGCAAACTTATGAACTGATGCAGAAGGCTGGAGCTGAAGTCACATGCTATCAACTCTATACACCTCTTTGCAGCACACAGATAGCATGCAACTTCAGCGCTGGCATGCAGAAAGGGGTATATATGTCAATTAGCCACGAGTTAAACTTGGTGCAAATGGCAGCGTTAAACTGGGAGAGCAAGCCAAACACATACACACGGAAGTCAGCACAAGTTTGCATGCTCTCCCAGAGAAACAGGGGCATCACAAAGCTAATTTACAATGCGCCCTGACAATATGTTGATGGCATCGGGGGCTTTCCCCAATGCTTGGACCATTTGAGTGGAAGTGTCAAAGGCAGCTTCTGACTTCCATTTCCAGTGCAGATGTGATCGGATGGACCCTGCTCTGCTCCAAGCCATCTCATTATTAAACCTGCATTTTTCAGCCTGATATTCCAGATACTGGAGAATACTTGAATTAGTAGGATGCTAAAGTGCAAAACCACATCCTGATTAAACTAATAAAGAAATGTATGTTGAAGTGAAAAAATCTCTCCCGCCTGACTCGGGACCCAGCGCAGAGGTGGAGGCTGATGAACCGCCTGAGGGCAGGAACTCCAACCCCAAAGAGACCGACAATCTAGCATGGCTCCTGCAGGAAATCCGTAGCTCTAAAGCTGAAATCATAGCTACAGTCACTGCCAGTTTTGCAGAGCGTTTTCATTCTGTGACTTCCCAGATAGTGAGAGGTAGAAGAGCATGTTAGCACGGTAGAGGATAGAGAAACCCGGTCAGCAGAGGAGATCACTGCTAAAAAACGAAGTGCAGTGGCTTGAAGATAAAGCCGAAGATCATGAAAACAGTCGCCAAAATATCTGGATCTTCAGTGTGCCCGAAGGAGAAGAGCGCCCTGATGTACAGGGTTTTGTGAAAGATCTGCTTGATGCTCTGTTTGCGTGCTACACTTTTACAGCTTATGGCTGTTTCTGGACTTCCCAATGTTAAGCACAAAGTATTTTCTTCGCAGCTACAATATATTTTCCAAGGTGAGGAGCAGCGCTTTCTTCGTTCTTCATGTGTGCTCGTGTAGATGGTAAGGGGGAGGGGCAGGGAGATGCAATTGTGTGAATTAAGCTCTGGGATTTTCTGTGGGAGGTTCTGGTTTATCTTTTTTTTCATCTTTATTATTTCTTGATATACTGCCCGTGGCACCAGAACAGTGTACAATCAGAATAATATACAGCATAACTAGGAAAGGAAAGTAACGTCATTCAATTGACAGGAGAGATCAGTAGACAGTGGAAGGCTGAAGACAGAAGAGCGTACCAGGTAAGGGAAAGAGCAGAGGGCAGTGACAGACAGAAAGACAGAAAGGGTTAGGGAAAAGAGGTGGGCAGATCATAGGCCAATTGAAAAAGATACGTTTTGAGGAGGGACTTGAACCGAGGAAATGAGGGCTTGGCATGTAGGACCACGGGCAGTGAATTCCACAATGCAAGGGTAAGAAAGAAGAAGACGGAGTGACATATCTACTCCAGATGTGCTTGGGAAACTGATGGGAGAGCCAGGCGATGAGTGTGAAGAGACCATAGAAGGCGGCGATTGTGAAAGTGAAAGATCAGCTAAATACTGCGGGCTGCCGGAGTGAACTGCTCGGTATGTTTGTCAGTCTTGCTTCTCTGCCTCATCTCATGTTAGCAGGCTTTCGTACAGGGCCTTTTGGAGGGGTTATTTCTGCCAGAGGTGGACTTGGTGGACCGGGAGGAGGAAGAGTTTGCCCTCTCCAGGAGTCTTTTACCCTTATATGGTGGCTTATCTGCTGAGCTTAGCTGGTGCTGATTTTTGCTCATCTCTTCTGAATGCATCTTAGGTCTCCCCTTGCCCTGGGTCTGGTTTGATACTGTGAGTCGATCAGCAGTGACTGATTGCAGATGCGATTGTCTCCCCGATGGGTGAGTGGGGATTTCTAAAGACTGATTGGTTAGGACTGGATTTGATCTGTTGCTGGGACCAGGCATCTGGACAGTGGATGTGTATTTTGCTTAGTGGCTGCCCACCCCCCCCCCACCCACCCCCCCTCCACCCCCCCTCCACCCCCCCCCCTCCACCCCACCGCCAAGGTGCTGTGCTGGCCCAGAGAGGTAAACTGCCCGCAGGAGAATCCCATTGCTGCTGGCATATGAGCAGAGGCTCACCGCTTCCTGGCAGAGCAGGTTTGAACCAGCACTGCCTGGTGCTGCAGGTGGTGGCGAAAAGCCCGGAGAACTAAGGCTATGCCTTGGAGCTCCAGGAGGTTGATTTGCTGGAGACCAGCTGTCCTGTGTGCAGAGATTGTTGCTATGTGCGCCCCAGCTTAAAGGTATCTGTTGTAAGGATCCTTGGGGATGTGGTGGGCTGAAAGGGCATCCTGGCCAGTAGACACTAGAGGTTTTGCCACCAGTTGAGAGAGCATCAGGGAACAGATGAGCACCCTGTCACACAAGCATCCCATGGCCTGGGACCACTGTGAGCAGAGGGCCCACTGGGCCACCTGCAGGCGAACGTCTGGAGTGACATGCACCATGGGTGCCATATGCCCCAGCAGGCAGAGCATGAGGTGGGCCGATGCTGAGCAACGGCACTGTGTGCTTGCAGCAAGTGCTTGGAAACATAGGGCCCGGTCCCAAGGAAGAAAGGCCCTGGCTTGGACAGTGTCCAGCCAAGCCCTTATGAACTCCAGGTCCTGGGTTGGCTGGAGATGGGACTTTGGGTAGTTTATGACCAAGCAGAGCACTCCAGCAGAGGGATGGTGCATGCCGTCAGCTGACTAGCCTCAATAGCCACGCTGCTCTTTACGAGCCAATCATCTAGATAGGGGAAGACGAATACTCCCTGCAGTGTAAGATGGGCTGCAACCACTGCCAGGAACTTGGTAAATACTCTTGGGGCAGAGGCCAGGCTGAAAGGCAGCACTCTGTACTGATGTTTTCCCCGACCACGAAGCAGAGGTACTACCCATTTAGGGGGCTGATAAAGATGTGTGTGTGTATGCATTATTTAGATCCAAGGAGCATAGAGAGTATCCCTGCTGGAGGTATGGCAACAATGTTCCAAGACAGCATTTTGAACTTCTCCCTCACCAGGAATCTCTTGAGGTTCTGCAGGTCGAAGATGGGTTGGAACACTCCAGTCGCAGGAAGTAGTGGAAGTAGAACACTGGCCCCTAAGGTGGGCTGGGACGGGTTGCACTGCGTGGTCCTCCAGAAGCCTGGAATGCTTCCCCGGGAAAAATGGTGAGGGTGTCTGGTGGAGGTGGAGTAGGTAACCATCTCACCACCCGAAGGGCCCATATGTTTGTGGTAATAGAGGGCCACCTGTGGGCAAAAAGCATCAGATGCTCCCCTGTGTGCTGCACGGCAGAGAAAAGACACTATGCCCAAGGAGTCAAAAGCCTCCTCCAGGTTGCACCGGTGGCACAGCCTGGGGTATGTGGGTCTTTGACTTAGGTGGGCCATGCCCTTGTCCCTTAGCCTGCTGGCCCTGTTGGGGAGCTAGGAAGGCCTGGTATTGAGAGTTGTTTAAGTAAGCCTTCCTCTTCGGATATGAGGGCTTTCTACCCGAAGCTTTCCTCTGGGAAGGGTCAGCGGTCTTCTTGGAGAGCCTGGTCCTAGTCAGGAACTCAGACTCCAGCTTGGCAGCCTTGTCTGTCATGGGTTTGCTGAAAAGATTCTCTCCATGACAAGAGACACTGACAAATTTTTCCTGGACCCACTGCTCCACATTGGAGGAGGACTATAGCCAAGCCTGGAACTGGGCACTAATGCCCGCCACAGCTACTCTAGCGGCTGACTCAAAGTCATCGTAGGCTGCTTGAGTGAAACTTGGAGCACTCCTTGACTGCTAAAGCCAGGGTCTGGAACTGCTGAAAGGGTTCCTTCGACAGACCTGCTGAGAACATAACGAGCTCTTTCGCCAGGTCTCAAAGGTACATGCCCATGTACAACTGGTAAGCCTGGATCTGGCCAATAAGCATCGAGCCCTGGAAGCACAATCTACCCATGGCATGCCTCCCTGCCCGGGGACATAGAGGAAGTACATTTTCTTGTTTTTGAACCTCTGCGTGGCCAACTCCACCACCATGGACCTAAGAGGCAATTGGGCTTTTTAGAAGCCAGGGCTCCGGCGGACCTGGTACATTGAGTCCAGCCACCTGCTAACAATGGGCATCGATGAAGGGGTTTCCCACATGCAGAGGAGCAGCCATTCCAGGATGGCTGGGAAGGGGGGTAATGGGCACCATGAGCACCTCTTTCGGAGGGGCCTCATACTGGAGGATCTCAAGGTCCTCTGTGCGAAGGTCTTCCTCCAACTCTGTGGTGAAGGCCAGAGCCTTGGCCATATCCCTCAAAGTCGAGGAAAACACACAGGGCAAGAGATATTGTGGTCACTGCGCTTTTATTATTAAAGAAACGCCCCAACGCGTTTTGGCAAACGCCTTCCTCAGGGGGCTGAGAACTGCAAATACACACATTAAAATGAGTAAACCATGCAAAAAAATTAAACACATAAATAAACCTGTACATAATTAAAAATATAAATATATCGATATGAATATGAACATAAAAAATCATATGTACATGTCTTCATAAATTATAAAGAATAAAACAAGTATAAAAAATACCATATGCAACTAAACCAAATTAAGAACAGGAAATATAAACATGAAAAGATACTCACTATTTGATATATCTGATAGCGATTAAGGCGCACAGCGATAATGTATAACATAGGATCGCTCTGGATAAAAAGTATATATAAATAAATATAAATATAAATTGTCCAATAATGTATAAAACTACATATAAATGAGAAACGTCGAAACATAGAAAAATGACGACAGAAAAAGACCACATGGCCTATCTAGTCTGTCCTTCCATATCAACAACTACAACAGTCCCCTTTTTTCCTTTAGAGATCCTCTGTGTTTGTCCCATGCTTTTTTGAATTCAGATACTGTCCTCATCTCTACCACCTCCACAGGAAGGCCATGTCATTGGGTGGGGACCGGTCTGAGGGCATTTCGCAGTTACGGCAGGTATCCAGGGACTCGTCGTCCTCAGTCTCGCAATCTGAATCTGGCTCGGAGGAGTTGGGTATACTCCGGGACTCTGTGTGCTCGATCGACCCAGAGGACCTTGAGGCCATAGAGGCCCTATGCTCAGACCGGGACCAGGTCCACGGCTGAGGTGTCTCAAAGCTGGTGGTGCTTGAGGATTGGCTCAACCTCCAAGGAGTTCCTTGTGGGGGAAGGCCCAGTGGCTGGGAATGACCCCCGGTAAGAACTGGGCATCAGAGCTTGCTGCTGGGCTATGAAGGCAGACAAACTGGGCTCCAAGGCCATCATCCTAGCCTCAAGGTCAGATGGCTCCACAGCCTTTGGTGCAGGAAACTTCGGGCTCAGAGCTGGATCTATCGAGGGGGAGGCCTTGACCAGGATAGCCGCGAGAGCGTGAAAGTGAAAGAACGCGAAAGCAATACAGTTTTTCCCCAAAGAGAGAAAGCGAAAAAAAGAGAAAGCATGAAAATGAAAGCAAAAGCGTGAAAGCAAAAAAGACTTAAAGTGTGAAAATGAAAGCGCGAGAGAGCAAAAGCGTGAAAATAAACATGAAAGTTAAAGTGTGAAAGAGAAAGAAAGCGAAAGTGTGAAAATGAAAGTGACATTTCCTGAGGGCCTTAGGGGTCATCTGTTTACAGAGACTACAGACCAAGGTATCATGGTTCGCACGGATCTGTGCACGACATTATAAGCACAACGGTGACACAGCTTGAAGCCACTGGCCGAGGCTGAGGCCAAGGCAACGAAGACAGCCCCCACGAAGTCAAATTCACCAAGCCCGGCCAGGAAGAAAAGGCACAAACCTACACCAAATGGAAAAGTAGAAAGGAAAAAATACACCCCACAAAAACCAGAGGACGCAATGCCAAGGTAAGCGGGCTCGGGGGCAGGAAAAGCACTGGCATGCTACCGGAGAAAGCAGATACACATTTGATGGGCACCACAGAAAAAAGGGAGACTGTGGCAAAGATGGCACCCTTGGAAAGGAAGGGATGGTACATCTCCCAAAGGCTTTTTTTGAAAGCTGGGGAGAGGCTACCGCACGAGATCCGTCAGCGCCACCCATATGAGAGGACTGACTTCCTGCTTGTTCCTGAAGAATACCTATTGTATCAGAATATAATTTGCCTTGAACTTCTGAGAAAAAGGCATGAGCTAAATCCAAAATTCCCTATGTAAAAAAAGTCATGGTTCTAGAAATGATCACTTGGATCGGCCAGTACCAGAGCTTATAGGCACCTGCTGTTTTTTCACAGTCCAATCACATTAATGACAGAATGGTGTGATGAGACAGGTTCTGAGGGAAAAGAATTTGATATTTAAGCCTTTTTGTAGAAACGGTTCAAGATCTCTACAACTTATATCTGCACATCTTAAAGGGCAAAGTCTTCTTTGGCAGCAGCATTATCAGTTCTACTACTTATTTATATAACGTTACAAGGTGTACATGGCGCTGCACAGGGCCATGTGAAAACTGTCCCTGCTCATAAGGGCTTACAATCATGTCAAGACAGAAAACAGAACTGCTGAGGACAAGGATGCATCCAAGGACTAGTAAGGAGATTGTTACACTGCTGAATTAGGAGACCAAGCAGAACAGGATCCAATGTGCAGAAATCTTGTGTAATCCACAACCTAGGTGCCGTCCATTACAGCACCCCTACACTGCTTGGGAGGCTGGGAATATATGGTTCCAAAGATTTTTAATGCCTTCAGTCTTTACTCTTGGAAATCAATTTCTGGATTCTTTGAATGGTGACCAGAATATGCTGGGAAGCCCTTGACACAGACTCTCATCCCTTTCTCTAGGGTCACTGATACAATATTTATAGTTCTGGTCAATATTGGCACCCTTGCATTTTAGGTATAATCGGAATATTTTCTAAATTTCTCATCATATGTTAATAGTATGTTCAAAGGTACATAAAAACTAAAGAAAAAAAAAAGATAGCTGTGCAACTCAGATGTAATAATTGCTGAGAACAAAATATTACCTGGATAGGATTAATGGCACCCTTCACTAATAGTTGGTTGCACAACTCTTGGCAGTGATGACAGTCTCCAAGTGTTTCTTGTAGCAATCTATAAATTTCATACATCTGTCTGCTAGTAGTTTCTCCCACTCTTCAACTGCAATTTGTTCCAGCTCATGAATATTTCCAGCATTCAATTTACCAATGGCAGATTTCAGTTCTTTCCAAAGGTTCTTGATTGGACCGAGGTCAGGACTAATTGCTGGCCAGTTTAAAACAGTCCATTTGTTCTTTTAACCAACCATTTTGTACTTTTGGATGTATGTTTTGGGTCATTGGCCCTTTGACCCAGACCTAGCTTTGACACTAGGTAGTGCATTTTGCTCCAAAATACCTTGGTAGTTCTGACTTCATGATTCCTTTAAACACATTCCAAGCCTCCAGCCTTCTATTAAATCTTTATCCACTCCTCCTGTGAAGGAGATCTGTATATCACACCAATGCAAATGGATTTCCCTTTCCCTCTTTCTAGTTTAACCCACAGTGCCTCCTCATTTCTGTTTAAGCCCTATAATTCAATAGCTTTAATTATTTTTTTTTAATATACAGGTACAACAACTCCTCCTCTTCTTACCCTGTCCTTCCTGAACAAAGTATAGAGCACAGTTACTTACCTGTAACAGGTGATCTCTGGGAACAGCAGGAATTAGTCCTCACATATGGGTACGTCGGTACCAACGGAGCCTGAGCGGGAAAGCTCCCCAGCTTCCCAGAAGGAAAGCTTTTGGGGCCTCCCACTGCGCATGCGCGCTGCCTTCCCGCCTTCCTGACCAACTCTCCTCAGTTCGAGTTTATAGCTGAGACAATAGAGAGAGGAAAGGAAGAGAGAGAGAGATACAACTCCTAGGGGAGGTGGGCGGGTTGTGAGGACTAATTCCTGCTGTTCCCAGAGATCACCTGTTACAGGTAAGTAACTGTGCTATCTCCAGGAACAAGCAGGAATAAGTCCTCACATATGGGGCCCTAGCTAAGATGCCCAGGAGATCCCCTGAAGGGTATGAGACCCTGAAAGGTTCTTCATCTTCCTATGGATCTCAGGCATCCATTCAGGGAAGGTGGGCTGGAGTTGTTCAAGAATGGAACAGGTGTCTGAGGACAGCCTGACCAAACAAGGCATCCTGGCGGGAGTCCTTGTCCAAACAGTAATGGGCTGTAAAGGTATGAACCGAGGCCCAGGTGGCTGCTCGACAGATCTGGTCAATGGACACAAAGTTTAAATGAGCCATAGAGGTGGCCATGGCCCTCATGTTGTGAGCGGTGACATGGCCCTCCAGAGAAAGGTTCTTACTCTGGTAAGCAAAAGAGATACACTGAGCAATCCAATTGGAGAGTGTTCTTTTGGAGACTGGAAGTCCTAAATGAGAAGGATCAAAAGCAACAAAAAGCTGAGAAGAATTTCGATGTTGCTGTGTCCTGTGGAGGTAAAAGGCAAGAGCTCTTTTACAGTCTAGAGTATGAAGGTTCCTCTCTGCATTGGATGCATGAGGAGCTGGAAAAAAGACAGGTAAATATACCTCTTGATTAAGATGAAAAGGTGAGACCACTTTAGGCATAAAGTGAGGATTTGTCCGAAGGACTACCTTATCATGATGGAACCTTGTATAAGGTGGATTAGCCACTAAGGCCTGCAGTTCACTGATGCGGCGAGCTGAAGTGACTGCAATGAGGAAAATAACCTTCCAGGAAAGAAATTTCAAGGAGGTAGTGGCTAAGGGTTCAAAAGGTGGCTTCATAAGCTGACCAAGAACCAAGTTTAAGTCCCATGCCACCGGAGGAGGTCGAATGGGAGGTTTAGTTAAAGTTAAGCCTCTCATGAATCTTGCAATAAGAGGATGAGAGGAAACAGGTTGTCCATTGATGGGCTTAAGTGATGCCGCAATAACACTCAAATGGACTTACTGAATTCGTTTTGAGACCTGCATTGGAGAGATGCAGGAGATATTCCAAAAGAGAATTCAATGGGAGTGCCAGAGGGTTAAGACCCTTTTGAGCACACCAAATGGAAAATCTTTTCCATTTAAAAGCGTAAGAACGCCTAGTGGAAGGTTTCCTAGAGGCATGTAGGATATCCTTCACTTGCTGCGAAAGATTGAAGTGTTGAAGGTCTAGGCCTTCAGTAACCAAGCTCCGAGGTGAAGGGACTTGGGGTTTGGGTGCCACAAAGTCCCCTCCTCCTGAGACAGAAGGTCTGGAGCCGCTCCCAAGTCCAGGGAGGGGGCTTGGGAGAGATGCAGAAGTAGAGGGTACCACACTTGGCGTGGCCAGCGTGGAGCTATGAGGATCATAGACCCTTGATCCCTTTGAAGTTTGAACAGAGTCTTGGGAATCAAAGGAATGGGTGGAAAGGCATACAGGAAACCCTGACCCCAATGCAGGAGGAAGGCATCCTTGGTCTGAACTCCCTGACACGGAATTCTGGAACAGAACCGGGGAAGTTTGGCATTCCACGGACTTGCAAAGAGGTCTATGTCCGGGGTTCCCCATTTCTGGAAGACTCTGAGTACCTGATCCATGTGCAGGGACCATTCGTGTGGAAGCAGAACTCGACTGAGTCTGTCTGCCCAAGAGTTTTGGATTCCTGGAAGATATACTGCCAGGCGATGGATTTGATGCTCTCTGGCGAAGGCCCATAATCTTAGAGCTTCGTTGCAAAGCGACAGAGAGACAGTCCCTCCTTGTTTGTTTATGTAAAACATGGCTACTTGATTGTCCGTGTGAATAAGGACTGTCATGTTGCTGAGGAGGGTATGAAAATCTTTGAGAGCTAGAAAGATTGCTCGAAGTTCCAAGTGGTTGATATGAAGGGTGGTCTCCTGTGGAGACCAAGTGCCCTGAGTGGAGAGATCTTGGAGATGAGCCCCCCAACCTGTTTGGGAGGCATCTGTTGTGAGGGTTGCTTGGGGCAACAATGGTTGAAAGGGGGCCCCCAACAACAGATTTTGAGTGGATATCCACCATTGGAGAGACCAAAAGAGACGATTGGAGTTTGCTATTCGGTCTGAGAGAGCTCCTGATGCTTGAGTTCACTGGGTGGATAAAGTCCATTGAGCTGCTCTCATATGTAGGCGAGCATAAGGCACCACATGCACTGTGGAGGCCATGTGGCCTAATAGTTGTAGCATCTCTCTGGCAGTCAAGTGGCTTCTGGACTGAGTCTGAGAGGCTAAGTGCACTAGACGTTGGCAAAGGGCCTGAGGTAGATAGGCCCTTGCGGTGGTTGTATCCAACCAGGCCCCTATGAATTCTAGGGATTGAGTAGGGGTGAGTTGGGACTTTGGCAGATTGATCACAAGTCCCAGATACTGTAGAATTCGCCTGGTGCGATCCAGGGAAGTCTGAGCCTCGGACTGAGACGGAGCTCGGATGAGCCAGTCGTCCAGGTATGGGAAGACAAAAATTCCCAGGGCGCGTAGAAATGCAGCTACTATTGCCATGCATTTGGTAAATACCCTTGGAGCAGAGCCTAGACCGAAGGGAAGTACTCTGTATTGGAAATGTTTTCCCTGGAACAGAAACCGTAGGAATTTTCTGTGGGATGGATGGATGAGTATATGTGTGTACGCATCCTTGAGATCTAGAGAACAAAGCCAGTCCTGACTCTGTAGGTATGGAAGGAGAGTGCCTAGAGAAAGCATCTTGAATTTCTCCCTGTATAGAAATTTGTTCAATTCTCTGAGATCCAGAATGGGTCTGTACGCCCCTGTTTTCTTGGGAATGAGAAAATAAGGGGAGTAAAAACCTGACCCTTGTTGAGGAAGAGGAACCTCTTCTATTGCCCTTTGGGTGAGAAGAGTGGTCACCTCCTGACCCAACAGGTCTAGGAGAGATGGGGGAGAATTGAAACTTCTCACCATGGTATGGGGGAGGAAGGTTGGAGAAATGTAGTTTGTAGCCCCCTCTGATGATAGAGAGGGTCCATTGCTCTGATGTGATTTGCTCCCATCTGGGAGCAAAATGAGTTAACCTTCCTGGAATGGTGAGAGGTTCTGGATGTTTCAGAGCCAGAAAGGTTAAGTTCTCTAGTTTTAAATCAAAAGCCCTGAGGGGGTGGGACTGTTGGGCTGTAGCAGCCCCTGCAGGTTTTGCCCTGGCCTGTTTAGGCTGCCGACGCTTAGGAGCAAAGCGAGCTGCAGAAGATTGTTGGCCAGTATTTGTGGCAAATCTGGCCTTCTTGTAGAAAGGCTTTTTGAAAGATTTCTTCTTGACAGGGGTAGAGGTAGACTTAGAAAGTCTATCTAAAGCAGCATTTTCTGCATCCATTTGAATGGCTTTGATTTGCCACTCCTTACCAAACAGATTCTCACGTGTACAGGGCAAATTTCCCAACCCATCCTGGACCCAGGGTTCAAGGTTAGAGGCCTGGAGCCAAGCAATTCTGCGAGCCGCTATGGCAATACCTGAGGCTCTGCTAGCACCCTCAAAGGAGTCAAAGGCTGCTCTGTTGGAGAACTTTGAAATATCTTGGGTATGCTTCAGCAGAAGAAGGAACTCCTCCTTTCTATCCTCTGGGATAAAGGGGAGAAAATGGCGTATTTTTAATGCAATTTCCTTCAGAAACATGCCCATATAGAGGCTGTATGAGTTGATTCTGGCAATAAGCATACTTGCTTGGAAGATTTTTCTTCCAAAAGCATCCAGAGTCCTACATTCTCTTCCTGGGGGAGTAGAAGAGTGTCTTTTAGTACTCTTGATCCTTTTCATAGCTGACTGCACCACAATGGAGTGGTGCGGGAGCTGAGTTTTTTGAAACCCAGGAGAAGGGGGGACACGATACATGGTGTCCAGACGACGAGAATGTGGAGATAGGGTGAGAGGAGTCTCCCATAAGTCCATCATGTGATCTTGAAGAATTTCATGGATGGGCAAGGTGACTGCCTCTTTAGAGTATCCTAAAATGTCTAAATTTTTTGCTCTAGGTTCTTTTTCAGAGGATACAGAAATAGAAAGACCTTTAGCTACTTCAATGATGAAGTCTTGAAAGGATAAATCCTCTGGAGGAGACATTCTCCTCTTTGGAGAAGAGGGCTCCTCAGGTAGAGTAAGGGATACTTCAGCAGAGTCATCTGATGAATCAGAATCATCAGAAGACTCAAAGTATCGTCTGTTTGCTTCCAGGAATCGATAAGCGTATCGACCGGTATCGACATCGGGGGTACCCGGAACCGGATCGGTATCGGGAAAAATCCCGGAACCGGGAACCGGAATCGGTATCCTGGTCGATGTGGAAGGCATGGGTACCGGTATCGGTTGTGGTACCGGAACCGGAGTCAGTACCGCAGGGTGCGGTACCGAGGGCGTCGCAGCCTTAATAAAAGCCAAAATGGCCTGCTGCATGGATTGAACTGTATGATCCATGGACGCCACGACTGTCTGGATGTCGGTACCGGATGATTGAGCCGGTACCCCAGAACAGTCTAACAGGTGATCGGTCGAGGCCGTGCCATCGATGTCAACCTGTAACCCCATAGGAGCAGCTTTGGAAGCCGGAGCTTCCCGCCGGGGCTGTTTGGCTGGGGCAGGGTCAAGCCCAGGGGTATCTTGATACTTAGAGGGAGATTCGCCCTTTGAGGACCTGCCAGAGAAATGTTTGGTTACCTGAGATCCATCAGGAGAGGAAGACCTGGAAGATGTCGATGCTGGATTATCTGTAGAAAACAGCATGTGAAACTTGGCTGCCCGGTTCTGTAAGCCACGTTTAGACATCAAAGAACAGGATGGGCAATCCGGAATGGAATGGTCAGGCCCCAAACATTTAAAGACACCATTCATGGGTGTCTGTGACTGAAATAGTACCGCTGCACTTGGTGCATTTTTTAAACCCAGAGGCTTGTTTCTCCATGAGGGAGAATTAGTGAAGGCCTAAAGGCCTCACAGAACTAACACACCAAGTGAGGGAAAAAAAAGATGATTTTTTTTTTTTTTTTAAATAAAGGAAAAAAGACCGGCGGTACCGGTCTGGAATCGGGGAAGGCAGACACGCGGCCAAAGAAATAAATTAAAATAACAACTTCTTCAGCGGTGACAGGAACACGACCTGCTGGCTCCGCGGAAAAAGAAGAACTGAGGAGAGTTGGTCAGGAAGGCGGGAAGGCAGCGCGCATGCGCAGTGGGAGGCCCCAAAAGCTTTCCCTTCTGGGAAGCTGGGGAGCTTTCCCGCTCAGGCTCCGTCGGTACCGACGTACCCATATGTGAGGACTTATTCCTGCTTGTTCCTGGAGATCGCAATATAATTACATCCAAGTCATGGTTGCCTGTGAACCATGTCTCTAACTGCCACTAAATCCAAGTCGGCCTCTTCCATTAAAGCCTCAACATTTGGGATCTTATTTCTCATGCTATGGGCATTTATACACACCGCTTTCCAGAAGATGCCCTTCTTACCCATTTCTACAGAGGTATTTAAATGTCTCAGTTATCTGGGGGCTTTCACTACCCTTCCTCAACGAGCCTAGTTTGATGCCCTCTTCAGTAGGTTAGCCAGTCTGTGGAAGACATTTCAACCCTTCTTGGACAGATGGACACTATTTCACCTCGGCAGCCCTTGGAAAAATATCATCTCATGGTCTAGGAAACCAAAACACTCCTGATGACACCATCCATGCATTAGTCTCTATAATGTGAGCTTCTCTGCCTCAGCCTTTACCCTCAGAGAGAACTGAAGAGGACACCACCTGCACACCTAACTGCTTCACCCGCTGTCCAGAGGCATAAAGGCACTTTTGATAAGCTCAGAGGGATACCTAGCTGTATCATTTGTGCCGACATGGACTAGCATCATCAGATAGTAGTCAGTAGGCTTGATGAGTCTCAGCAAGCTTTGTAACATCTTTGATTTTGGCACCTGGCACACAACACACCTCTCTGGACATCAAGTCTGGTTAGTAGATGTATGCCTCAGTACCCCTCAGATGAGTCACCAACCACCACTACCTTGTGATCACCAATTCTGCAACTTTGGGGTGCCTGAGCTCTGGTTCTTCCCTTTCCTGGGATGCTTTCACCTCCTCCACTTACAGGGCTGCATACTGGTTCTTCAAATCAAGGGCTGGAGGAGTTGGATTGTCGATTCTGCAGGCTCTAGTGACTCATATCCAGCTCTCTTCATTCTGTAGCCTCCCATTTTCACCTCCGTTGGAGAGCTTGGATGTTTCAAGCATCATCTCCATGCACTTCTCACCGTCTCAAATGCTTTTCAGCCATACCTGCTCTTCTCTGAGCTCCTCCACTTGTTTAATGAGAGCTTCAACTTGCAGGCAATCCTGCACATGGAACCAGTCCTTCAACTAGTATCGGACTGTCTGAACTGAGGCTGAAGCTTTAGAATGAAGGCAACCGCTTCAGCAATATGGATTTTCCCGAGAGAGGGAAAGCGAAAGGAGAAAAAGCGAAAGCGAAAGCAAGCAAGCGAAAGCGAAAGCTTAAGAGAGTGAGAGGGAGGAGAAAGAGTGAAAATGAGAAAAAGAGGGAGTGAAAGCGAGAAAGAAAAAGAGCGAAAGCAAAAGTGAAAGCGAGACAGAAAGGGGTTGAACTGCAATAATGTTGACCACAACTGTAAATGGGTTATATTGTAGCTTCATTGCATGTCCCCTAGCCTTTCTACTTTTTGAAACAGTAAACCAATCTACATTTACCCATTCGACTCCATTTTTTTTGTTTTCAAATGCATAACAAAAGCATAAACAATAATTAAATCAAACGCGATCATGCTATGATCACTCTTGCCTAGTGGCCCCAACACCCTTATCTCTTGCACCAGATCTGGTGTTCCACTAAGGACTAGGTCCAAAATGGCTTCCCCTCTGGTCGGTTCATGAACCAGCTGCTCCAAGAAGCAAAGTTTCTAGATGAAATAAATGATTATCTTCCTAATATGTCCTGCAGTGACACTGACCCAGTCAATACCGGGGTAATTGAAATCACCCATTATTATTACTGTGCTGTAACTTTTGTTAGCTTCCCTGATTTCTTTGAGCATTTTGTCGTCATTTCATCTATTTTTGTCTCTGCTGATATGCCCTAACTTCATTCTTTTGGTAGTATTCTTCAAGGATACCTTGTTCCAAACCATGTGCTCTTGGGCGACTGTCGGCTCTCCCCTATGATCTAGTTTAAAAGCTGCTCTCTCTCCTTTTTAAAGGTTAATGCCAGCAGCCTGGTTCCATCCTGATTAAGGTGAAGCCCATCCCTTCGGAAGAGCCCCTCCTTTCTCCAGAATGTTCCCCAGTTCCTAACAAATACAAAACCCTTGCACCATAGTCTCCTCTATCACTCCCCAGTTTTTTGCCAACTTCCTCCTCTTGCTCCCTCGGTCTCTCTAACATTTCATTCCAAACCTAACAGTTTTGCTTGGCTGTATATGGGTCTGGGTGATAAGTCGTCAAGCAGTTGCTCTGCTGCATCCTGCCTGAGCTACTGGAAAAGGATTCCCTAGGCTTTGTGCTGCTTCTCTTTAGCGTCATCTATTCTCTGCACATGATGTATAGAATCGACAATCTGCACTGACACTATCGATGCAGTTCTCATGTTTCTCTCTTTGACCTATGCCCAGTTTCCATCCTGTTGGTTAAAAAGGTGAAATTAGACTTACCTGCTAATTGTTGTTCCTTGAGGAACTCCAGTCTAGTTCCGAACTCTGGAATTTATGCTCCTCTTCCAGCAGCTTGGAGACTGAGAAACATTTCTGTCATGTCATGGGTACATAAGTACAGACCCCTCCTTCACACTCCAGTAACCTATTGACAAAGCAGGCTCCCCGGAGCAACAATTAAGTAACCAACAACAATGTATTAAACATACTAAGCAAACCTCAACATGACTTAAGAGAACACTATGTATACTTAACTCTTCACTTACCTACAGTGCCTAACAGGTGATGAGGCCCGTCCCCCCCCTTGCATGAACGACGTGGAGCCCCACCCACACATTCCCCAGACCGCATCCTACCGTGAAGAACCATCTCATTCCATTTCAATAACCGTAGCTTACCTGTAAGATTCCTACACTTCAGGCTATAGTCCACCAGACACACTAGGGTGGGATACGGGACTAGGCTGGAGTTCAAGGAACAACAATTAGCATGTAAGTCTAATTTCACCTTCCTTTTCGTCCCTCCAGTCTAGTCCCGAACTCTGGAGATGTAACAGAGCAGTGAAAGCACTTATTGGGAGGGACCTAGTAGACCAGCCTGAAGCACTGCCGATCCATAACAGGTATCCCTGCCCGCCTGAACATCCAGACGGTAATGCTTAACAAAAGGAATTGAGCGAAGACCACATAGCCGCCTTACAGATCTCCGCCGTCAGTACCAAACCACACTCTGCCCACGAAGTTGCCTGAGCTCTGATAGAGTGGGCCCTAAGCCCTTCTGGCACCAACTTTCCTTTAAGAAGATAAGCCGACGCTATGGCTTCCTTCACCCATCAGACAATGGAGGTTTTCGATGCTGCTTCTCCTTTGCGAGGCCCTGCAAAAATAACAAACCACCAATCCACTTACGAAAACCGGCTGTCTGACGCAAATAGCTCTTCAACGCTCGACGAACGTCCAAGAGATGCAACTGCTCCGAAGGCTGTTCTCCCCTGCGTGCGCTAAACACTGGCAAGGAAACCACCTGATTCACATGAAACGCTGAGACCACCTTCAGCAAAAGGACAGCACGGGTCTCAAAACCACCTTAGACTCCGAAAAGAAAAGAAAAGGCCTCCGACAGAATAAAGCTTGCAACTCTGAAATTTGCCTAGCAGAACAGATAGCTCCTAAAAAGCTCCTAAAAACACAACCTTAAAGCCTAAGATCCTTCAATGATGCCCTTGACAGCAGCTCAAATGGCTCTTTTACCAGCGCCTGTAAGACCAAAGGAAGATCCCAAGCTGGCACTACTTGCATGCGAGGAGGCCTCAAGAGACACCGCTCTCAAAAAAACGCTTTATATGCGGATGCCCCCCAAGTGCTACCCCTCCAACTTTGCCTCGATAACAGGACAACGCTGCCAGCTGCACCCGCAATGACGAAGCCGTTAAGCCTTTTTGAAAGCCTTCCTGCAAGAAAGACAAAACCTGCGGGAGAGAAACCTTCAGCACCACAATCTGCCTGTTCATACACCAATCCTCAAAAATTCGCCAAACTCGTATATAAGCCAACGAAGTCTATCTACGACGAGCCTTCAGCAAGATGGAAATCACTGCCACCGAATACCCCTTCATTGTCATCCTCGCCCTTTCAAGAGCCAAGCCGTAAGCGAGAATCGAGCTACCTGAGGCATGAGTAAGGGGCCCCGAGACAGAAGGTTGTCCGCAGGGGAAGCTGCCATGGGTCCACAATTACAAGCCTCATGAGGTCCGCATGCCACGGCCTCCTCGGCCAATCCAGCGCGATTAAGACTATCTGCCCTTTGTACTTTTCTATGCGCTGCAACACTCGACCGATTAGCACCCACGGAGGGAACACGTATAGGAGGTGCCCCTTTGGCCAGGTTTGAATGAGCGCATCCAGGCCTTCCGACATCTGCTCTTTCCTTCTGCTGAAGAAACGATCTACCTGAGCCGACTGAAACGTCACCATCAGATCCATGACCGGCGTCCCCCAGCACCACACCAGCATCGCAAACACCTCCGGGTGAAGAACCCACTCCCCCGGGTCTACCTTTACGTGGCTCAAGAAGTCGGCCTGCACACTGTCTACCCCCGCTACATGCGCTGCCGACAACGCTTCCAGGTTTTCTTTGGCCGGGTCGAAATCTGGGCCTCCGTCTCGAGCTGCACACTGCTCGTGCCTCCTTGATGGTCGATGTAAGCCACTGCCGTTCCATTGTCGGAAAATACCCAAATGGCTTTCCCGTGAAGATAAGGCTGAAAGTTGAAGCGCTAGAGCTACCGCCCTTAACTCTAACCTGTTGATAGACCAACTCCTTTCCAGTTCGGTCCATTGATCTTGAGCGAACCTTCCTTGAAAGTGGGCCCCCCCCCCCAGCCGTAGAGACTGGCATCAGTTGTCAGCGACAGCCACACCGGCGCCTCCAATGGCATTCCTTTCCCGAGACATCAGGGACGCAACCTCCACTGAAGGGCCTTGCACGTTTCCTGGGGGGCAAGAGAGACATTTTGATAAGAGATCGTTCTGGTGCGACCACCTCCTCAACAATGCTCTCTGCAACGGCCGCATGTGGGCCCACGACCAGGGGACCGTCGAGAGTTGCTGCCATCGTTCCGAGCAACTGTAGATAATGCCACGCTGTGGGGCGCCCCCTGTGGAGAAACTCGCGGACCAATTTTCTTAGTGCTACTGCCCGCTTCCGCGGAAGAACTCTCCCCGCACTGGTGTCGAGTTGCGCTCCCAGATGCTCTAGACTGAGACGGCGTCAACTTGCTCTTTACCCTGTTGACTACCCAACCGAGACTTTCCAGGAACGCCACCACCTTGGCTGTAGCCGCCTCGCTCTCCTCCTTGGACTTTGCCCTGATTAACCAATCATCTATTTAAGGGTGAACCAATACACCCTCCTTCTGCAAGGCCGCCGCCACGACGACCATAACCTTGGTGAACACCCATGGCGCAGTAGCCAGACCGAACGGCAACGCTTGAAATTGAAAAAGCCCCCTCGGAAGTGCGAATTTGAGAAACCTCTGATGCTGCTGCTGTATCGGAATGTGAAGATATGCTTCCACCAGATCCAGGGACGTAAGAAACTCCCCCTTCCGTACTGCCACGATGACGAACCGCAGGGTTTCCATTCGAAAATGAGACACGTGGAGACAGCGATTCACCTTTTTGAGATCCAAAATTGGTTGATATGCCCCTTCCTTCTTTGGGAATATGAAGTAAATGGAGTAATCGACCGCAGCCTAATTGGTCGGGAGGCACCGGCACTATGGCCTTGAGAGACAACAACCTTTGTACGGTCTCCGTCACCGCCCTGCGTTTGATTCGGGCATTGCATGGAGACTGCACAAAGGAATCTGTCACTGGGTGTCGCAACTCCAAGGCATAACCTTCTCGAATAACCTCCAGCACCCACTGATCTGAGGTAACGTGGACCCAGGCAGGGTAAAATTCCCGCAAACGACCCCCCACGGGAACGCACTCCTCCCAGGCCCCCTGGCTTCATTGGGACTTAAGGAGATTGTGGGAGGAGGAGGCCGAGGACGCCGCAAATCCTCTCCCCGCTCCTTGGAAGCCTCGAAACCCCTGGTTTCTATAGGGAAAAAAACACGCCCTCTGACTTTGCCAAACCTTGGGGAGTGAAAACGACAAAACTCCCTCTGCTGTCCTTTAGGCAGCGAAGGCGCTCGCCCCTGCTTCTGCCTGTCCTCTGGTAGCCTACCGCCTTTGGATTCTCCCAAATCCTTTACAATTTTATCCAAATCCTCTCCAAACAGAAGCTTCCCCCGGAAAGGGAGCTTACTAAGCCTAGCCTCAGACGAGCTGTCTGCCGCCCAATTGCGCAGCCAAAGATAACGTCTCGCCGCTACTGCCGAGGACATACTCTTGGACAGGCCTCTAATAAGGTCATAGTGAATATCCGCCAGATAGGCTGCTCCTGACTCCAGTCTCGCCGCTTCCTCCACTGTCTCTTCTGCCTGATCACCTTGAATACGCTGCACCCAGCGAAGAGACACTCTCGCCACCCATGCCCCACAAATGGACACTTGCAAGAAGAGCGCATTCACCTCAAAGACCTGCTTTAACAAGGTCTCCAGTTTCCGGTCCTGTCCATCCTTGAGGGCCGCACTACCCTCTACCGGAATGGTAGTCTTCTTGGTGACCGCCGAGACAGCTGCATCCACTCTGGGAGACTTAAACAACTCCCGATCCTGGTCCATGAGAGGGTACAGCTGCACCATAACTCTGGACCCCTTGAGTGCTGTCTCGGGTAGGTTCCACTCCTCCTGAATCGTTTCTCGAAACACCCTGTGTACCGGAAATGCCCGTTGAGTCTTTCGAAAGGCCTGCAGCAACGGGTCCTCCAGGGCTGTCTCATCCGCCTGAACTCAGGAGGGCATATTAAGAGCTTTGAGAGTCTCTGAAATGAGCACGGGCAACTCCTCTCTTCGAAATACGCGAACCACTCTCGCCTGATCTTCCTGTTCTGCAATCTCGCCTTCCTCCAACTCTTCATCCAAATCCAGGTCAGGATCTTCCGACCGGTCCCCCTCCGAGAAGATCGAGTCCTTCTCACTTCTGGGCCTCTTCGCCGCCGAACCTGACCCTCCCGCGGGCAGAGGTGGTCCCTGTCTCTTTACTCCCAGTAGAGACCCCGTGGTCCCTGGCAGAGCCACCCCTGAGGCAGAGCCGAATGCCCGCTGGATTATTGCCACAAACTCTGGCGAAAAAATGGCTGCCAGCCCTCCAGCTAACAGGGGCTGTGGACCCTGTACATCCGGAGCAGAGGAAGTGCCAGGCATCGGCTCTGGAGATGGAGGACGAGGGGACCCTGGCTCCATCACAATAGCTGGCCCTCCTCTGTGTGCCTCTGCTACCACCTCCGAGCCCTGGCCCAGCACCGCAGACTCCACTGTGCAGCTCCTGCACACCCCAGCTTCAGACACCACGCTCTTCTTTGCCCCGCACAGCAAACAGAGCATTTTTGAAGGCATTTTACCCTCGCGGGTGCTCCCCAACCCTCCTGAGGGCTCCAGCACAGCAGACGCCTTAGCCACCTTCAAATGCAATAAAAAAATCCCTCTCTTTTTTTTCTTCCTTCTTCACCTTATTCCACTAGCAAGGGGGCCCCCCCAGGCACCCCTTGAGAAAAGGGAGTGAAAACGAGCTTTCCCATTGGACTCCCACGGCAATCTGTAGCTGCTGACTGAACTCGGCGTTTTCACGCACAACTGACACGCGGCACGGCCTGAACTCCCCGGCCACGTCTCAGTGCGCTGCCAGCTCCCACTCTAACAAATAAATTGTACCTGCTTAGGGAAGCCCTTCTCTTGCAGCGCTCAATCGCCAAGTGAGAGCTGCCACGTCAAGTGACACGGGAGCCCAACGCTGCCAAAATCCTCCTGTGAGCAGCGCCGCTGGAACACACTGACAGGCCCGCCGACGCCTGCAACCCTATAGCTCTGGCAGGCAGAGACTTCTGCGCTGCCTATGGGCCGCACTCACTGCCGGCTCTTCCGTCCCGGCCTAGGCTCCTGTCCCCGGAGGTGACTGCTCCAAAATTCTTCTGTGCCCTGCACCCCACCGAAATCAGCAGGGGGAGGGGAGGGGAGGGGCTCAGCCGCAACTCTTAAGATTAGAAGGCTAACTCTTCCTTTAGTTTCGGCTTTTTCTTTAAAAAAATAAATCAAATAAATCAAATCAAATTCAATTAAACCAATCCACTCCTAATTCCTTAGTTTCTCCTCCAGTGAGCCCCGTACCGGGCTCACTAATCCTCCAGTTGCTTGGAGACAGAGAACTGGAGTGTGAAGGAGGGGTCTGTACTTATGTACCCGTGACATCACAGAAATTATGTTTCTCAGTCTCTAAGCTGCTGGAAGAGGAGCATAAACTCCAGAGTTTGGGACTAGACTGGAGGGACGATAAGGAATGGAATGTTGTGATTCTCTGCAGACAGAAGATACGAAGAGAAGGGTTAACAAAAAATGGTAACTCCAATGCCGGCCACCTCCCTTCTACCTCAATCTACAGCTACTGCCCTACTACCCAATCCTAAACACTACCTTGAGCCAAAATTAAAAAGGGACTCATGTCCTGTACTATTATACATACTTAGCTATGGTTAAAATTAGATCATTAAAAATTCACTTTTCGCTCTAAGAGAAAAGATAGCCAGTATTTTTCACAAAACATTTCAACAGCAGACAATAGAAAGTGGCAGTCTTCACAAAGAAAATTTGAATTCGTATTCATGCCAGACTAGCCTGAAATGTTACAGTAAAGCAAAACATTCATGACTAGATTAAAAAAGTGTGCTAATGCCATCAAATGTGGAGTAGCCTAGTGGTTACAGCACTGGTTTGGTAAGCAAGAAACCAGGGTTTGATTTCCTTGGGCAAGTCACTTAACCCTCAACTGCCTTGGAAGAAAGGCCTGGCAATCTATTTCTGGTCACACTGCTAAAAAAAATCCAGGAGTTGCTGGGTCACCAGGAGTCAGCACTGACTCTAAGGCACACATTGCATCATGCACTATTAGTAACTAGGTCTCATAGCATAAAGTACAATTTGTGGTAAATATATTAAGGAAAAATTCTCCATACCTTACCCTGAATCCTGCTAGACCTATCCAGATGCGTGGGCTATGCAAGCAAGTGGAGCCAGACCAGAGCAACTTTCAGTGATGTCATCACTTATACTATATACACAGGGTGGCCCAAAAAAGTGAGAACATCTCGTAGGATATAAGTTATTTAAAAATTCAAAAAGACAGATGTAAACAACTGACAAATTTAAAAAAAAAAAACACAAAAAAAAACAGCAACCGGAAATGGTCAAAATAAAGACGTTATATAGCTAAAAAAGGTAAATAAGTAACTTATTTAAGCTTTTAATTTACGAGATGTTCTTACTTTATTTGGGCCACCCTGCATACACACACACACACACACACACACAGGTACAGTACTGAAAAAGCACCAGTGGATATTTCCCAAGCAGCAAGCTAGACTGAAAATCTCAGAGTATTAAAACTATAACCTGTTTCCAACACTACCTTTGGCTCTTCTCATACATGTCTCTGCATCAGACACAGACAGAGAAAATACAGAAGAAAAAAAAAACAAAACAAAAAAAAAAAAAACACGACAGCAAGGCTTCCTAGCCTCTAGGAAATAGAAATTACACTTGCCTGGTAATTGTTGTTCCTTGATGAACTCCAGCTCAGTCCTCCACCTCTGGGTAGTGTACCTCCTCCTGCAGCTAGGAGACTGGGCATGTCAAATCTGTGACATCACTGGATATATCCTGCTGGTCTCTCCCATCAGCCCCAGTTAACTATTGACAAAGCAAACTCAAAAGGAGCAACAAATAAGTTTAAAATGTTTAATATTTTAACTACTTAACAATTAAAAAAAAAACCAAACACACAAAAGTTACACACAACTAAATCCCTGAAATAAACAGGGGAAACAGCCACCTCCTTCCTGTCCTCTCTCTTTCCACCCAGATCATAGTAAGAGACAGGAAGCAGGCAAAATGCCATAGAAAGATCAGAGAAAAGAAGCACTGCAAATTCTGTCTTATCGAAAACCATTACTCTGTTAGAATCGAGGAAAAAAACACTCCCCCCCCCCCCCAACTGCTGGTCAGCTGCTGAAATGAACACCCCCGGGCGGGATTGAGGGCTGAACTGGAGTTCCTCAAGGAACAACAATTACCAGGTAAGTGTAATTTCTATTTCCTTATTGTTCCTCCAGTTCAGTCCTCCACCTCTGGGATGTAACAGAGCAGTAATCATTGGGAGGGACCTTTCCATCCGGACTGTAAAACCGTGGCTCCGAAACAGGCATCACCCGTCGCCTGCACATCCAAGCGATAATGCTTGCTGAAAGTATGGAGCGACGACCAAGTCGCTGCCCTGCAAATCTCCACAGGTGAAATCAAACTATGCTCCGCCCTAGAGGTCGCTTGCGCCCTAGTAGAATGAGCCCGTAAGCCAACCAGCACAGGCCAGCCTTGCAAAATATATGCTGAGCCTATGGCTTCCTGGACCCATCTTGAAATTGAAGCTTTCGTAGCTGCCTCACCCTTACGGGGATCTCCGAACGAAAAGCCGTTCCGACTTACGAAAAACGACTCAGAAGTCTTCAAATATTGACGCAGAACTCTTAACATCCAACAGACGCAGACTACGGTCAGATATGCTTTCTCCTGAAGCCGCCAATACTGGTAATGACACTGTGATTCACATGAAAATGCAAAACTACTTTGGGCAAAACCGACGGGACAGGACGCAACACGACCTTTTCCCTTGAAAGACAAAAAACGGCTCCCGGCAAGACAACGCCTGCAGCTCCGAAATTCGCCTGGCCGAACAAATGGCTACCAAAAACACTGTTTTTAAGGTCAAATCTTTGACTGAAGCCTGTGATAACTAGAGAACCCTTTGAACCCTTCATGCCCCCAACACCAAATTGAGATCCCATGGAGGCACCACCACTCTGCGAGAGGGCCGAATCCTAGATACTGCTTTTAGAAAAACGCACCACATCTACATAAGAACCCAAGGGCACCCCCATGGATCCTACCTCTATAGCAAGCCAGCGCCACTAACTGAACTCGTAACGAGCTGGCCGCCAAACCCTTATCAAAACCGTCCTGTAAGAAACTTAGTACCACTGGCACCGAAACCGTGGAAGCATGGACTTGTCTCGAACACCAGTCCTCAAATATCCGCCATATTTGAACATATGCTAGGGAAGTGGACCGCTTCCTGGCTAGAAGCAAGGTCGCGATAATGGCTCCCGAATAACCTTTTTTCCCTTAACCTCGCCCTTTCAATAGCCAAGCCGTAAGCGAGAACCGATCCACCTGAGGCATCCGCAACGGCCGCTGCACCAAGAGATCCTCTGTTACCGGCAACCTCCAGGGCTCTCCATCGAGAAGCTGGACCAGATCGGCATACCATGGCCGTCTCGGCCAATCTGGTGCCACGAGCAGCACCCTGCCTGGATGAGCTTCGATGCGTTGCACTACTCGTCCTATGAGCACCCACAGCGGAAAAACAGAGGAGACCGGACGCCAGACAGCGTTGCATTAGGGCATCAATCCCTTCCGACATCCTCTCTCGTCTTTGACTGAAGAAGTGATTTGCCTTGGCAGAGTAGAAGGTCGCCATGAGATCCATGATCGGCGGACCCCATCTGTGGATTATCTGCGCAAACACATCCGGATGGAGCTCCCACTCCCCAGCATCCACCCGGACTCTGCTGAGAAAATCCTCCATCACATTCTTCGTTCCCGCGATGTGTGCCACGGAGATCGCCAGCAATCGAGGCTCTACCCAGGCGAACAGGGACTCTGCTTCCTCTTCCATAGCCGCGCTTCCCATTCCGCCCTGCCAATTGATGTAAGCCACCGTTGCGGAATTGTCCGACAGGACTCGCACCGCCTGACCTGTTACCTTGGCTTTGAACGCTTGAAGTGCTAGGACCACCACCCATAGTTCTAGGTGGTTGAATCGACCACTGGATCTCCCGATTGCTCCAAGTTTCCTGAGTGAAGAGATCCCCACAATGCACTACCCAGCCGGTGAGGCTCGCATCTGTCAGCACCGGAAGCCATTGAGGTTGCTCCAGGGGTAAGCCTGCCTTCAAGTTCCCTGGGCAAAACCACCACTGGAGACACCTTCTGACCCGAAGAGGGCAGGGGAGATGTTTGCTGAGAACATTGTTTTGATGAGACCAGCGCCTCAACGCCCTCTGCAATGGACATATGTAAGCTCTGGCTCACGGCACCACCTCTAGGGTTGTCGCCATGGTGCCTAGTACCTGCAGGTAGGTCCACGCTGATGGCGCCGGAGTGGATAAGAAACCGCACACTAATTGAAAAGCTTTCACTCGGCGGCCCGGTAGAAACAGCTCCCCGCTGTGTGTCGAAGTGCACTCCCAAGTACTCTAGGACTTGTGAAGGAAGTAAGCTGCTCTTGGCAAAATTGACCACCCAGTCGAGACTCTGTAGTAACTTCACCATCCTGTCCATCACCTGTGCGCTCTCGCCCTTGGACTTTGCCCGAATCAACCAGTCGTCTAGATACGGGTGGACCAAAATTCCTTCCTTCTGTAGTGCTGCCGCTGCCACCACCATGACCTTGGTGAAGGTACGCGGAGCCATCGCTAGACCGAAGGGCAAAGCCTGAAATTGGTAATGTCCCCACGGTAGGGTGATCCTCAGAAACCTCTGATGAGCTTCTCTGATTGGAATGTGCAAAATACGCCTCAGTCAGGTCCAGGGTGGTCAAAAATTCCCTCTGCTGAACCGCGACTATTACTGAACGTAAGGTTTCCATTCAGAAGTGAGGCACTCGAAGACAAACGATTTACTCCTTTCAAATCCAATATCGGCCGGAGTGAGCCTTCTTTCTTTGGCACCACGAAATAAATCTCACCCCTCTCAGCCCTGCTTCTGGAAGGTCCCATTCGTCCTGGATCATGCGATCCACCACCCGGTGCACCAGAAACACCACCTGAGATTGCCATACTGCTTGAATAAGAGGAACCTCTAAACCCTCTTCCTCCAGTGGCTGGACCAAACTCAGATTGAGCGTCTGTAGCGCCTCTGATGAGGGCTATAAGCTCGTCCTTCCGGAAGATCCTGATTATCCTGGCCTGATTTTCCGGCTCTGGAATCTCGCTTTCTTCCAGTTCGTCCATCCCCGACTCAACCTCCAAGCCGGCTTCCTCTGTCTCAGGCCATGCCCCATCTGAGAGCAGGAGATCAAGAGTTCATGCCCTCTTCAGGGGGTCGCACGAGCTTGCCACCCGTGCACTCTAGACCTGGTCGCTGCTGTGGCACCGCTGATGGTTCCGGCACCTTCCCTTGTCGCCATAAACAGAAGGCTTGATGCATTATCAAAACAAAATCTGGGGAAAAATCCCCCAAGGACTGCTCCAAAGGTGTCGAAGGACCAGCATTAGATGGTCCCGCTGGGTTCTCTAGTGAAGGCACTGGTGGACCCTGTCCCAGCAGCTCCCCCTCAGGACTTAACGAAGGACTATGCACCTGTCATGCGACCTTGTCCTCTACCTGCTGTTCCATATCTGTTGAAGGCGCAGCGCAGCCCTAACAGAGTCCTGCCATACCGTCCCTCTACGGGAGCCACACACCAGGCACTGTGGTCTTGACGGCATGAGCTATGGACTTTAATAACTCTAATGCCACTTGACTAGAATTAAATAAAAATCTATTTCTTTTTTTTTTCTCTTAACTAAATTTGCTATCAAATAAACCAAAATATCAATCAAAATCAAAATTAATTTGAACTCCCCCAGAGGCTGACTAAAACAGGCCCCGCGATGTCAGCTTATCTAACCCCCCCTGACAGCGTGTCACTCAGCGCTGCTGCTGCCACGAGGCCGCGGGAAATGGTGCAGGCTTCAGTCGAGCCTTTTTCGCGCCCAAAGAGAACTGCCGCACAAGCCCCGCCGAAAGAAAACTGCGCCACACGATCCTTTGCTGAAACGGCACTCACCTTGCAATTGCAGCCCCCACTGTGCTTCTCAGCGTGCGGAACGAATTGCCGCCCTGCAAACCGCTATGCTACTCATACCCTCTGCGAGCAGCGTTCGCAGTGCGGGCAGGCCACACTCTCTCACCGGCTAAGAAGATCTTTTCTCCTCACTGCCGAGTGACTTGGGGCCGCACGTGTGCCGCTCGCCCTGTGCTCTGCCGGGCTCCCCTCCATACAGTCCAGGAGGGGAGAACCGTCCACCGGAATACAAGTAAACTGAACTGCCCCAGAGGCTAGCCGGACACAGGGAGGAATATAATGGGAGAATAAGAGGCACCGGATCGAGACTGGAGGCTTAAAAAAAAAAAAGGTATATAACCCTAAAAGAAATAATTTTTATTTAATTTAACCCCTAACTGCTCTTTATCCGTTCCTCAGGTGAGCCCAGCACCTAGGCTCACTAAGTCCTCCTGCTGCATGGAGACTGGACACACTGGGGCTGATGAGAGAGACCAGCAGGATATATCCAGTGATGTCACAGATTTGACATGCCCAGTCTCCCAGCTGCAGAGGGAGGTACACTACCCAGAGGTGGAGGACTGAACTGGAGGAACAATAAGGAATAGTCTTTCCAAGGTGGATCCTGAACTGGTCTAGCAAAATTCAAGAAAAGAAAAATTAGCAGGTATGGAAGATCATCCTCCTGCTAGACCAAGAGTTCTCAACACAATCTTTGTAACATGTCTAGCCAGCCAGATTATCATGCATATTCATTGTGGTTATCCTGAAAACCCGACTGGCTAGATGTGTCCCAAGGACTGTGTTGAGAACCCCTGTGCTAGACCAAACCAGAGAAGGTGGGGAGATGTACCCAAGCAGTCAACAAGGAAGCTTATGCTCTAGTGAAGTAAAATTGACCCCTCCCCAAACAGAATATAGGCTGAACCAACAACCCCCTTAATACAGCAGGCAATTGAAGACTTGGCCACTGCCTGTCCTCTCCACAGGCCAATGAATAAGAGAAAATAGTTTGAATGATAGAAGGAATTAGTAACTTCCAGATACATCATCAAACACCCTCTTCATGTCCCGCAGATGCAGCAAGGGGTCTACCCAAAAGGTGCCCCACTCCCCAAAGGATGAGGACAGGAGCACTGTCTGATCAAAGATGAAATTAAAATGGCACTTTCAGGAGAAAGAACAGAACAGTCCTCAAGGAGAGCAAGAAAGATTCTCTATAGGAGAAAGACCTGCAGCTCTGACATCCTTGGCAGAGTGTGGGTGGGGGGGGGGGGGGGGGTGGGGGGGAAGACTCTTCAGCACCTACAGTGCTGGGTGGGGGAACCACCACTCCTCTGTGGCCTCATAGGCCAATGGGATCTGCTTCACCCTTCTGAGTAAGTGGGAAAATTGTAGTGCACTGCTGAGAGACACACCCTGATATAGGCCAAATAGAGGACTTCTGGACCCTAAGAAAGGTGCCGAATACTACTCCCAAGTACCCTTTCTTAAGCAGCTTACCCCTTTCAAGGGCCAGGGCATGAACAAGCGGGAAACTGATCCTCCATGACCAGAGGACTCTGTTGCAGAAGCCCCTCCCCAAGCAGCAATAGCAGGGACCCTCACCTACAAGCTCAAGAGATACCATGACTTGCATGCCCTAAAGGTCACCACTAGAATGACCAAATCTAGGAGATCTCAAATACTGTGCAGGAGACAGCTCAGTAGGGGCCATGGGAGAAAACACACACAGGGGGCCCCTCCTGAAGAAAGGCATCCAAACCCACCACCTGCAAATCTTTCCTCGGGCATGCCAAGATTGGATAGTGGTAGGCCAACTTTGCACATACAGACTTAGGTCCTACCTACCGAAATCCAATGGTGTTCTAACAAGATGTCAGCCTTCACATTGACTCGTTATGTGGGCTACTGACACAGCCACCCAATGAGCCTTCATCCAAAGGCAGAAGCTCCATCATCTCAAAGGCTACCATGGCGCTGCAAGTGCCACCTTGCTTGCTGACACACAACACTTTGGTAATGGCTTATCTTGCCCTCCAAGAGGGTCCAAAACCAGTCCAGAGGCAGGCACATTGCCTTGGCCTCTAACCTGTAGATCATCCAGGAGGCTTCCTGAGGAAACCAGTGCCCTTACATAAAACTGATCTAGAGAATGTGCTCCCCAGTCCAGAAGACTGGCAACTGCAGTGACCACCACCCAATCCAGTGTCCCCCCCTTCAAGGCATCCCATCCATTAGCAAGTGAGCCTGTAGCCACCAGTCCCCACTACCCCTTGACCCTCTGTGGAAGGAAAAGGTGCTGTTCGAACAGTAGTAGACTGAATAGGTCACATGGGTCTTTATCTGCCGTCATGGTTCTGTTTCTAACTGGGAGCAGGGAGACCAGTCAGAAGGTGCATCTACATGGAGAACGTGTGCCCTTGTCCAAAGGTATCAGTTCAGGTTCAAAGCTAAAGAACTCAGGAGATACAAGTCCCAAGCTCTAGGAGATGCCTGCCCTGAGCTATAGATGCAGCCATGTCCAAACATTCTGGGAAGAACACGTCCTGCCCAAACAGATTTTGGGGCAGACCCCAGATACTTCAAATACCGGAAGAGAGCCAAGCTGCACTTGTGGTAGTTGAACACCCAACCCTGCCCGTCCAACCACCAAATCATGTGGGTCATGTCCACCCTGCCCCTCCAACCACCAAATCATGTGGGCCATGTCCACCCTGGACTTCTCCATGGTGTCAAAACAAAGTCAGTCATCTGGGTACATATGAACCCTGATTCCTTGCTTGTGATTGGAGAAGGTGCAAGATGCCATCGCCAGCCCAAAAGGCAGGACACAAACTGAAAATGGTCACCTAGGATAAAGAAACGGAGGAACCACCAATGCTTCTTCCGGATAACGATATAGAAGTTGGCCTTGGAAAGGCACAAGGAAGACTAGAAAAACTCTTCACAATGGACCAACAATGTCCAACCAGAGAGTCTCTGCACAGGTACTCATTGCCTGGCATTAGCCACCTTCCAGTCTAGGAGTCTGAAAAGAAATACCATCTCTGACCTTGAACTGTGGAGGACACAGGTTCAGTAGCCTGCAACTGCATTAGATGCTGAAGAATTCTGACTGCCATTCTTGACCAGGCAGCTATGAGGCAACACTATGAAGGTATCTCTAAGAGATTCCACACACTCCAGTATGTACCTCTATGAGAATCTCATGGACACACTGGTCAGACATGATATAGGCTCATTACGAGTGAAACAAGCAGAGACCACCTCCAACCACTTGTCCCTCAGAAGGGACCTGCCAGATCTCACTCAGAGGGCTTACCAGCTCCTGAGAGCTCTTGTTGAGACTCAGGAATGCTGGGACCCCTGAAAGGGCTGGCCCTTCTTGGGCTTAGAACCACAGGAGGAAAAAAGGCCAAGGGACTCTTTGCAGCCCTAAACCAGCTCCATACTCCCTGCTAGGCCCCATGTGAGGAACCGTGGGACCTCTGAGCCTATCTTCCAGGAGTTTCTGTGGGAGAACCGCATCAAGACCTTTCACCAACTTTTTCAGGTCCTCCCCAAAGGATAACTGATCCTTGAAGGGGAGCTTGCTCAATTGCAGCTTAGACACAGCCTTGGCAGACCAATTCCTGAGCCAGGGCCACCTTTGGGCTACCGGAGTCAGAGTCATGGATTTAGGAGATTCAAATTCTCCAGAGTCCAAGAACATACCAACACCAGGCCGCCTGGCAACTGCGAGATCCAGCATAAAAGCACTCGGGCAGCATACTCGCACTAACTGCTGCAAGAGAGCCAAAGGCCAAAGCCATGAAGGACTACTGGGTGGGGGGGTGTGCAGCTTCCAATCACCTATCAAGTCTCCTTTAGCACAGCACACTTTCCTCCAGACTAGTTATTCACTTTGCCACCACCATGATCAGGGCCTCCACTTTAAAGGACCCCAAAAAGCCGTTACATCTCCACTTGGCATGAAGGCCACAGCTGAGCCAGCACTTTACTGCCCCTCAGCCCCAGAGTCTCCTACTGAGGCACAATCTGCTGCAAGGGCTCAAGGAGGAGAAAGAAGCCAGAGGGACATTGCATTCTCTGCAGGATGGAGTCCATTTGTGAAACCTCCATGGAAGGGGCTCAGCAATGTGCAGGGCCATCATGGTATCTTGAATAATGATGGAGAGATCCTCCCTGCGAGAAGAAATACTGGCATATCCTCTCGCTCTGCTAACTCAACCATTTGAAATCAGGAACTCTGATCTCCCATCCAAGGCTGGACTCAGAGGAATAGACAAGCAAAGATGACCGATGAGGGCATTTAACCCCCTTGCCACCAGAGGGGGAGACCAAGGGGCTCTAGGACACCCATAAGGGAGAGCAGGATCCCAGAGCCTCAAGGTGGGGGGCCTGCCACAACAGCTGCCAGCCTGAAATCAGCCATGAACTGTTTCAGGAACTACTGCTGCTCAAAGCCTGCCAAGAGAAGACGCTGAAGGCCGCCCTCCACCCCCCCCCTGGATTCTCAAAAGCCTGTCAACCAGAGACTACAACCTCTTTAACCATGCTCCCCCTTCCGCCAGGAGCATGTGGCCATCCAAGAGGACACCACTCCTGTGGGGGTGGGGGGGATGGGAAGTAAAATGTGGGAGATGCAGCAGAGGCAGCAAATTCAGCATCACACCCAAAGCCCCATGCGGCAGTCCTAACATTGCTGACAAAATGTCCCCCCAAGGCATCTCCATCGCATGCAGGGCAAAAATAGTCAACCATGGAGCTCACTCAGCAGGAACTGCAGGCATTACAGCAGAGCTTAAACATAGTCAAAAGAAAAAACACACCCCATTCCCTGAAGAAAAAAGGCCCACAGACAAAAAATTGTGGCAAAGAAAAAAAAAAAAAAGCCCAATCATAAAGACAGCCAGATGGAGAAACCCAAGGGGGGCCATCTCAGCCACCCACATAGGCCTAGGAAAATTGTTATCCAAGCAGCACAGAGAGAGCCAATTAAAGAGGACAAAATTAAAAATAAGAACCAAAACAGCAGACCATGGAGATACAAGATAATGAGTGGGAAAGGGGGCCCCCAATTCACAACCACAACCACCACCACCCCCCCCCCCCCCCCGGACACCGCAGATTTCCCCCTACCTGCTCTCTGGCTCACCAGTACTGGAACCCATCAGTAACAGCACTAGACATAGGACAGCTGTCAGTGCAAGGAGATAGTGGGTATACCCAAGCTCAGAGCACACACTGGTCTAAAGGTCTCAATCACACAGGCCAGAAGACTGATATGGGCCAGGGGAGACAGGCCTATCTGCACAAGTTCACATATCATGCCACTTGTTGGGAGGCAGACAATAGTGGCCTCTCTCAGTGTTGCACACCCGTGTATATACACAAGTGATGACATAACAAAAGAAATGCCATACTAGGTCAGACCAAGGTCCATCAAGCCCAGTATCCTGTTTCCAACAGTGGCCAAAGCAGGTCGCAAGTACCTGGCAGGTTCCCAAAAAGGCACAAATTCCACAATGCTTGTCCCAGGGCAAGCAGTGGATTTTCCCAGGTCCTCTTTAATAACGGTTTATGGACCTTTCCTCCAGAACTTGTACAAACTTTTTTTTTTTTTTTTTTTTAAGAAAAAGACAGTGCACTTAAGCACAGTTACTTACCTGTAACAGGTGATCTCTGGGAACAGCAGGAATAGTCCTCACATATGGGTACGTCGGTACCGACGGAGCCTGCGCGGGAAAGCTCCCCAGCTTCCCAAAAGGAAAGCTTTTGGGGCTTCCCAGAGCGCATGCGCGCTGCCTTCCCGCCTTCCTGACCAACTCTCCTCAGTTCGAGTTTAAAGCTGAGACAATAGAGAGAGGAAAGGAAGAGAAAGAGATACAACTCCTAGGGGAGGTGGGTGGGTTGTGAGGACTATTCCTGCTGTTCCCAGAGATCACCTGTTACAGGTAAGTAACTGTGCTATCTCCAGGAACAAGCAGGAATGAGTCCTCACATATGGGGACTCCCTAGCTGAGATGCCTGGGAGATCCCCTCCGTAGGTATTTCATCTTCCGATGGATCTCAGGCATCCATTAAGGGAAGGTGGGCAGGAGTTGTTTAAGAATGGAACAGGTGTTTGAGGACAGCCTGACCAAATAAGGCATCCCGGCGGGAGTCCTTATCCAAGCAGTAATGGGCTGTGAAGGTATGAACCGAGGCCCAGGTGGCTGCTCGACAGATCTGATCTATGGATACAGAGTGAAGATGAGCCATAGAGGTGGCCATGGCTCTCACATTGTGAGCTGTGACATGGCCCTCCAGAGAAATGTTTTTACTCTGGTAAGCAAACGAAATACACTGAGCAATCCAATTGGAAAGTGTTCGTTTTGAGACTGGAAGTCCCAAATGAGAAGGATCGAAAGCAACAAAAAGTGGGAAGACTTTCGATGTGGCTGAGTCCTATGGAGGTAAAAGGCAAGAGCTCTTTTACAATCTAGAGTATGAAGGTTCCGCTCTGCACTGGATGCATGAGGAGCTGGAAAGAAGACAGGTAGGTATACTTCTTGATTAAGATGAAAAGGTGAAACCACTTTAGGCATAAAGTGTGGATTTGTCCTAAGGACTACCTTATCATGATGGAACCTTGTATAGGGTGGATTCGCCACTAAGGCTTGCAGCTCACTGATGCGACGAGCTGAAGTGACTGCAATGAGGAAAATAACCTTCCAGGAAAGAAATTTCAAGGAGGTAGTGGCTAAGGGTTCAAAAGGTGGCTTCATAAGCTGACCAAGTTTAAGTCCCATGCCACCGGAGGAGGCCTAATGGGAGGTTTGGTTAAAGTTACGCCTCTCATGAATCTTGCAATAAGAGGATGAGAGGAAATAGATTGTCCATTGAGAGGCTTGAGGGATGCTGCAATAGCACTCAAATGGATCCTTACTGAATTCGTTTTAAGGCCTGCATTGGAGAGATGCAGGAGATATTCCAATAGAGAATTGATAGGAAGAGCAAAAGGATCAAGATACTTTTGAGCACACGAAATGGAAAATCTCTTCCATTTAAAAGCATAAGAACGCCTTGTGGAAGGTTTTCTGGAAGCATGGAGGATATCTTTCACTTGTTGAGAGACATTTAAGTTTTGAAGGTCTAGGCCTTCAGTAACCATGCTCTGAGGTGGAGGGACTTGGGGTTTGGGTGCCACAAAGTCCCCTCCTCCTGAGACAGAAGGTCTGGAGCAGCTCCCAGGTCTAGGGAGGGACCCTGGGAGAGATGCAGAAGTAGAGGGAACCACACTTGGCGTGGCCAGCGTGGAGCTATGAGGATCATAGATCCGTGATCCCTCTGCAGTTTGAACAGAGTCTTGGGAATCAAAGGAATGGGTGGAAAGGCATATAGGAGGCCCTGACCCCAATGAAGGAGGAAGGCATCCCTGGCCTGAACCCCCTGACACGGAGTTCTGGAACAGAACCGGGGAAGTTTGGCATTCCACGGACTTGCAAAGAGGTCTATGTCCGGGGTTCCCCATTTCTGAAAGATTCTGAGTACCTGATCCATGTGCAGGGACCACTCGTGTGGAAGCAGAACTCGGCTGAGTCTGTCTGCCCAAGAGTTTTGAATTCCTGGGAAATATACTGCCAGGAGATGGATTTGATGCTCTCTGGCGAAGGCCCACAGTCTGAGAGCTTCGTTGCAAAGCGACAGAGAGCCAGTCCCTCCTTGTTTGTTTACGTAGAACATGGCTACTTGATTTTCGGTATGAACAAGCACTGTCATGTTGTAGAGGAGGGTATGAAAGACCTTGAGAGCAAGAAAAATTGCTCGAAGCTCCAGAAGGTTGATATGAAGGGCAGTCTCCTGCGGAGACCAAAGGCCTTGAGTGGAGAGGTCTTGAAGATGAGCTCCCCAGCCTGTCTGGGAGGCATCTGTAGTGAGGGTTGCCTGGGGTGGTAGCGGTTGGAAGGGGGACCCCAGCAACAGGTTTTGAATGGACATCCACCACTGGAGAGACCCAAAGAGACGTTTGGAGGTTTCTATTTGGTCGGAGAGAGCTCCTGATGCTTGGGTCCACTGAGTGGACAGAGTCCATTGAGCTGCTCTCATATGCAGGCGAGCATAAGGCACCACATGAACTGTGGAGGCCATGTGGCCTAGCAATTGTAACATCTCTCGGGCAGTCAAGTGAGTTCTGGACTGAATCTGAGAGGCCAGGTGCACTAGCCGGTGGCAACGTGCCTGGGGAAGATAGGCCCTTGCTGTGGTGGTATCTAACCAGGCCCCTATGAATTCTAGGGATTGAGTAGGGGTGAGTTGAGACTTTGGCAGATTGATGACAAGTCCCAGATACTGCAGAATGCAGATGGTGTGGTCCAGGGAAGTCTGAGCCTGAGACTGAGATGGAGCTCTGATGAGCCAGTCGTCTAGGTATGGGAAGACAAAGATTCCCTGAGTGCGTAGAAATGCAGCCACTACTGACATGCATTTTGTGAACACTCTTGGAGCAGAGGCTAGACCGAAGGGGAGTACTCTGTACTGGAAATGTTTTCCCTGGAACAGAAATCGAAGGAATTTTCTGTGGGATGGGTGGATGAGTATATGTGTGTACGCATCCTTTAGGTCTAGAGAACAAAGCCAGTCCTGACTCTGAAGGTAAGGAAGGAGAATACCCAGAGAGAGCATTTTGAATTTTTCCTTGCACAGGAATTTGTTTAATTCTCTCAGATCTAGGATGGGTCTCTGTCCTCCTGTTTTCTTTGGTATCAGAAAATAGGGGGAGTAGAACCCTGAGCCCTGTTGGAGGAGGGGAACCTGTTCTATTGCCCCTTGGGCAAGCAGGGTATTCACCTCCTGATCCAACAGGTGTAGGAGAGATGGGGGAGAGATGAAATGTCTCACCCTGGGATAGATAGGAAGGCTGGAAAAATGCAGTTTGTATCCCTCTCTGATGATAGAGAGGGTCCACTGCTCTGATGTAATCTGTTCCCATCTGGGAGCAAAATGAGTCAGCCTTCCTGGAATGGTGAGAGGCTCTGGTTGCTGCAGAGCCAGAAAGGGTATGTTCTCTAGAAGTAAGTCAAAAACCCTGAGGGGGTTGGGACTGTTGAAGCGTAGCAGCTCCTGCAGGCTTTGTTCTGGCCTGTTTAGTCTGCTGTCGCTTAGGAACAAAGCGAACTTGAGTGGATGACTGGCCAGCATTGGAACCAAATCTAGTCTTTTTGTAGAAAGACTTCTTAAAAGACTTCTTTTTGGCAGGGAGTGAAGTAGACTTAGAGAGTCTATCCAAAGCAGCATTCTCTGCATCCATTTGAATGGCTTTGACTTGCCACTCTTTGCCAAAGAGATTTTCACCTGTACAAGGTAAATTGCCTAGGCCATCTTGCACCCAGGATTCCAGGTCAGAGGCCTGGAGCCAAGCAATTCGACGAGCAGCTATGGCTATGGCAGATGCTCTACTAGCACCCTCAAAAGAGTCAAAGGCAGCCCTATTGGAGAACTTTGACACATCTTGGATATGCTTTAACAGAAGCAGGAACTCCTCTTTTCTATCCTCTGGAATAAAGGGGAGAAAATCTTGTACTTTAAGAGCAAGCTCCTTTAGAAACATGCCCATATAGAGGCTGTAGGAGTTGATTCTGGCAATAAGCATACTAGCCTGAAAGATTTTCCTGCCAAAAGCATCCAAAGTTCTACATTCTCTTCCTGGAGGGGTAGAAGAGTGCCTTTTGGTACTCAATCTTTTTCATAGCAGACTTCACCACAATAGAATGGTGAGGAAGCTGGGTTTTTTGAAAACCAGGAGAAGGAGGGACCCGATACATGGTATCCAACCGACGAGAATGTGGAGATAGTGTAAGAGGAGCTTCCCATAAATCCATCATATGTTCTTGGAGAATATTATGAATGGGTAAGGTGACTGCCTCTTTGGGAACCTTAGAGTATCCTAAAATGTCTAATTTTTGAGCTCTAGGTTCCTTTTCAGAGGATACTGTAATGGAAAGTCCCTTGGCAACTTCCAAGATGAAGTCCTGAAAGGACAAGTCCTCTGGAGGAGACATTCTTCTCTTTGGGGAAGAAGGCTCCTCAGGAAGAATAAGGGATGCTTCATCAGAATCATCTGAGGTATCGGCATCCTCAGAAGACTCGAAGTATCGCCTACTTGCTTCCAGAGATTGATACGGGTACCGACCGGTATCGACCTCGGGCGTACCGGGAGCCGGGTCGGTACCGAGAATATCACGGGAAGCAAAAACCGGTACCGGCCTTCTACTGGAAGTAGATGCTCTGGGTACCGGTATCGGTTGTGGTACCGGAACCGGGGTCGGAACCGACGGTTGCGGTACCGAGGGCGTTGCAGCATTAATAAAAGCCATTATGGCCTGCTGTATGGATTGTACCGTAGTACCCATTGACGCCACAACTGCCTGGATGTCGGTACCGGTTTGAGCCGGTACCCCAGAGCAGTCTAACAGGTGATCGGTCGAGGCCGTGCCATCGATGTCAACCTGTAACCCCATAGGAGGAGCTTTGGAAGCCGGAGCTTCCCGCCGGGGTTGTTTGGCTGGGGCAGGGTCTTCAGGGTCGAACCCAAGGGCCTCTCTCTGCTTTGAGGGAGATTTGCCCCTTGAAGACTTGCCCGAGGAATGTTTGGTTACCTGAGATTCATCCGGAGATGAAGACCTGGATGATGCTGATGCTGGATTATCTGCAGAAAACAGCACATGAAATTTAGCTGCTCGGTTCTGTAAGCCCCGTTTGGACATTAGAGAGCAGGATGGACAATCCAGAACCGAATGGTCAGGGCCCAAACATTTAAGACACCACTCATGGGTGTCTGTGACTGAAATAGTACCAGAGCACTTGGTGCATTTTTTAAAACCAGAAGATGCTTTCTCCATGAGGGAGAATTTGTAAAGGCCGGTAGGCCTTACAAAAAGAAATACACCAAGTGTGGAAAAAGAAAAAAAATTTTTTTTTTTTTAAAGAAACAAAGTAAGGACCGGCGGTACCGGTTCGGAATCGGGGAAGGCAGATACGCGGTCAGAACAACTTTTAAAACAAGAAATTCTTCAGCGGTGACAGGAACACGACCTGCTGGCTCCGCGGAAAAAGAAGAACTGAGGAGAGTTGGTCAGGAAGGCGGGAAGGCAGCGCGCATGCGCTGTGGGAAGCCCCAAAAGCTTTCCTTTTGGGAAGCTGGGGAGCTTTCCCGCGCAGGCTCCGTCGGTACCGACGTACCCATATGTGAGGACTCATTCCTGCTTGTTCCTTGAGATCAGCTTTTACTACATCTTCCTGTAGATAATTCCATCACTGAAAGTTGCTCTAGTCTGCCTCCATCTGCTTGCATAATTCACTCATTTGAACTAGTCTAGTAGGATAAGGAATGCATGTTATTTCCGTGCACTACCACAAAACCTTTTAGCACATCTAGCCCCTCAGTATAATAAACTTCTCATGTAATCATTTTCATATTATAAACTGATAACATATCCTACCCTGTCTTTTCTTACACCTCTTATGTCGAGGGGAGGAAGGGAGAAATTAAAATAGCTTTAAAGTTTCTGTACCTGGATATTTTCTTTTAAAGGAGGTCACAGCCAAATATTCACTGACTTGTTCCTGAAGCATGTAGTATTCTCCCATTTCATCTGGTGGCCATTTATACTCTATCAGATTTTCTGCTGGAAAGTAGCTAGAACTGGAAAGAAATAATGGCTATTTACAAGACATGTTACATCTTGGATACTTATCTTAGATTTCTTGATTAAACTACAAATCAAGGTTTACCGACTTTTATGCCAGTAAAATGTTCTGTTAGGAGCTATATACTAAAGCTTGCCAAGGTAAAATTTATAAGTTATTTATATGTGCAAAGCAGCATTTTACATATACAAAAATGGGTGTATAAAATATTGTTCAATGACAGTCACATAAAAGTAACAGAGGTAATGTTAGATGCCATCAATGTGTGTAAACATGTATTTTCCATAACTTGTGTGCAGATAGGCCTTTACACACATACCTCACTTGAATGCTCTTCTGCAAGCACATGCGTCAAATCGATGGTACATATTTTTGGAGTAGTGTAGCAAGGGGGAAGAGCATGGGCAAAGCACAAATTGACACAAGTTATAGTATTTCATAAACTTGTCCGTGTTCTTCACAAATATCAGTACACATTTACACCAAGGGCAAGTATAAGCGCTCATGCTTAGGTTTGCCACATGTATCTTATGATATAGTCCCCATTTTATAAGTGGCACACGCTTTTCTTTATATAATAGGCACTTATAAAAATTAACCTCAGTATGTGTAGGCATTCCTATGAGCAGAGCTGTTTTATAATATATGCATATTTTAGCATGTGCATATCTGCACAAAGTTGAAGGGGGACCATCTACAACCGCCTCAGCACTGGTGCAAATGTTCGTACCTACTCCAAGGAGCTATCCTATTAAAAAAAACAAGCACATTAAATGCCTATGTTGTCTTCAGAAATAGATGAATATGTGGAGCTTGTGTGTCATCATATCCCAAGGGCCCTTTTATTAACATGACCCTATACCCTAAAGGATTGGCCTATTCTGTCTTTATGAAAAGTGCTGTGTATAAAAGATCTGAAACAATCCAGCAATACTGAGGAAAAAAAAACAGAACCACACTCAATAGAGTAATTGGTAAAAATTGCTTTACATTTGCACAAAACCTAACCAGCACCGAAATTCAGAACATTATTCATGACTGAATTTTGCCACAGTTTTATTCAACTGTGTCCTTAACAAAATGCTGCATGCTTCTGCATTAACCACATGCAAGGGTGAAAAAAACCACACACAAAAAAAAAACCACACTAAGTGCTTTTTGCAGTAAGGATTTTTAACTGGTGCTACTACCAGATCAGACAAGACAAAAGCCTGCAGCGAAAGAGAAGGGACGAGGAGTAAACTCAATGAAAAAAGGCATGGGAAGAAAAACTGTATAGAGGTAAAAAAGCAATGCAAAGAAACAAGGTGGGGGGGATGATAATTCAAAACCCTTATTCAGTGATATAAACAAATGTGATATGTTATTTTTACAATGTAATATAATTCTTTTATTCCATTCATTCACCACTCTGTAATATAACTTTGTATGCAATAACTTTTTGCCTCCCTTTGTTGTAGCCTGCATCCTGGAAGGAGAGACTACGTAGCTAGTAACACATAGCCTGTCACAGGTGCGGAAGTACAAAGAAGTGGAGTGAGACAGTATTAACCAATGAGTTATAGACATGCTGGAAGAGGAAGAGGACATAGTGTACTATAAAAGAACTGTGAAAACATAGGATAAATG